>OY728158.1:1697155076-1698405076 GCA_963277665.1 Viscum album | reverse complement strand
TAACTATACTCAGTCATGTCATTGAAAAAATACATACATTGATCAAATACTGGGGAAACCATACCTAATCTACCCTATAATTGTAGAGGTAAAAACAACCTATTACCAATGATACATTATTTCATATACTAACCTAGGATTCAATAAATACATACTCACATAACATCATAGTCACTAAGCACTATACGAAATCCCACAATGAGTGGAAACTTTTTTTATAGTTTCATGATTGTTTTAATTTTCATTCATCCTTTTTATGTAGGTTTTAATAACCACCACAAAATGGTGTGTCATTGTTCTTTTAATGATGTTTAATTGTTTTATGAAAATAATTTTTAGAATGTTTTGAATTATTATTTAGTAGTAGTTTTTTATGAGCATTTGTTCATAATACCATCTCTATTTATAATATAAATAGCTATAATTTTAACTGGTACTAAATATGATTTATAAATAATTTTTAAATAATTCATATATGGTTTTAACCATATCATAATATAGTACAATTATATATATATTTACCATATCTCTCGGTGGTAAAAACCTATGATAATCTTTCTAT
Organism: Viscum album; assembly: GCA_963277665.1. Classification (NCBI taxonomy): domain Eukaryota; kingdom Viridiplantae; phylum Streptophyta; class Magnoliopsida; order Santalales; family Viscaceae; genus Viscum; species Viscum album. The sequence goes on along the minus strand of OY728158.1, from coordinate 1,698,404,514 downwards.
TTTAGAAAAACAACAGTGAATTTCCATTCATTCAAAAAAATCCAATATAGAAAAATATTATCAACCAATATATTATAAAAAATTATTTCTATACATCAATAGATTTTAATACTTTATACAAAATTATTTGATAAAATTATTATTTATAAAATTTCAACTGACAGAATTATACTTCATACAACATTATTAAAGAACATTTTAATTTGAAAAATATCAATAGATGCATTAGTCATTTCTTATATGCTCTATAAAATATCACACCATCACACTCTACTACAACTTCATGATGTTTCCTTGTACCCCATCTATAATTCCTACCTATGGTGAACAAATTTAAATTAGGTAACCATAAATTAGTAATGAACATATTCAATAAAATAAAATTAAAGTAAAATTCAAAGGATGATCTATACACTTTGACAACATCCAAATTAAATCAGTACTCAAATTATGTGCCTGATAAACCATTTTAAACTAATAGTTTATAACATAAAGAAACAATATAATATTACATTATTTAAAATAATTCTCAGATGAGTAATTATAAAAACCACTCTAAAACTTTATGAAAATTTTAAAATCTCACAAAAATAATGTTCATTTTATATTTAATTTATTTAATTCTCAGTATTAAATACCTAGGAAAGATAGCCACAATTAATACCTAAAATGAATGAATAATTAATTATAAATTTATTAGAATGAAATCCATGAATGAATTTTTAATGTTAGGATATAATCATTAAAAACATACAATTTCATGAGATTGGTCTGATCAGGAGTAAATTCGAATAATTCACCACCAAAATCCCTAAGAACCCCTCTTATACCTTATTGTATCCAAATTACATGATAAATGATATAATATTTGTTATAAACTCAATTTACCTAATTGTTCAATAATCAATCATTGGGAGTATCAGGTTTTCCTATAAAATATTATGATCCCCCATAGGATTCATGAGACTCACTGGTAAATTCAACCCATCACAAGGCTCTAACACATGACTATTATACTATTCTATACCATAATAATGATTTCAAAACTGAAAACAAACCCAACATTGAAAAGGACTATCCTTAACATGAGATCATATCTAGGAGGAAATTCTCTAAAACAACTTTACCACATTTTGTTATCCTATTTTACTCCCCAACTAGGATTAGTTCACCATCCAATGGTTAACTTTTATCACATTTAGATAGAATTTAATTATATATAATTATATATCTGAATATTTTTAATGGAATTAAATTTAAAAATTTCCTCTTTAATCTCATAACTGAATTGCTAATAGTAAATAGTAACGGACTTGAATAAATCATTTAAGGACCTATTGTTGTGTACTTAAGATTAGTTTATTAATAATAATTTCAAATGTTTACACACATGACCATCAGCCTAGTTGGCGAGGTATCCTTAAGTGCATCCATGAGACACAGGTTCAAAACCAGGTAGAGACATATTTCCAGGGCACTATAGTAGTGTTGTAGCAGTTACTGTAGCGGAACTGTACACTGTGCAGGTACTATACCAGGCAATATAGCAGTTACTGTGAAGGTATTGTTCGGTACTATAGTAGCTAAAAATATTCACCTTGGACCATCTGTTTGGGCTTTGAGTCCTAAAGGCTTTTGGGTCACCTTTAAGGTCCTCGGGCCACCTTAAGGCCTTTGGGCCACATGCAGTTTCCCTATACAGACTCTACAAATAAGAAGCATCCCTATAAAAAGATTCAGAGTAGGTTCACTTACTAGAGTATAGAAAAATGAATTGTCATAATGAGAGGGTTTGGCTATGCCATTGGGACCAACTTGTGCTTTCACGGGAAGCCGAACCAGACGACTATGCGAAGGTAGAGAGCTACTGACATGATACAGATACGGGGGAGGGGTAGTTCGTTATAGATAGTCTGGTTGAATTCCCTTAGAACTTCGGGTCATGTAATCTCCTAAGCATACATGAATTGTAATCTCTGATCCTATAGGCCTTGTAAGGGTTACCCCTCATCCATTGAAAGGGGGGCTATCAAAAATTAAATAAAAAAATATTCATCATTCATTCGAATATTTAGTAAACAAAAAATAACTAGTAATGTCAAGATCATAAGTGTAAAATAATGAAATTTTCTTATGTTGAATCCCCAATAAGTGTTTTTTTCTCAGTGAATATTGTCAATGATTCTCTGAAAATAGTAGAAACTTCATTATCTAATGGCAAGACCAAATCATTCTCTCACTTCTCCCCTGCGGCGGATGTCCTAGTCGCATGCCATTGGGTTTTTCTCCCCCCTCCACATCGGCGGGGGGAGTTTCGCATCCTTATTCTCCTGGGAAGGTTAGGGAACTCCCGGCTTCGATAGATCCCATTTCTCTATTCCTGTGAATCCAACTGTCTTCGAAGGTTCCTTGTTTTTTTAGCGAGGCACCCATTCTGACTATGCTTCTGTCGAAGTTAAACAATGCATCAGATCTATTCCATCTCACCATGATTTCACGCTTTAGACTTAATCGGCCCTCGGTGGATGTGTTTGATCAATTTGTTGCTGAAGCTTAGAATCTTTGGAAGCGCGCAGTAGTTGGATTTCTTGACCAGAAACATTTCATGATCCGATTTTGTTCGGAGGAGGATTTGATTGAGGCCTGGTCAAGGGCTCCTCAACTATTCAAGGAATCTTCGTTATACCTGTTCCATTGGAGCATTGACTTTCACATGACGCGCGACCCTTCAACGATCATGACATGGATAAGTCTCCCTCATTTATCCCTTTATTTTCAGAATCTGTCCATTCTGTGTGTTATTGGGAATATGGTGGGGCGTTACTTGTGCTTGGATCTCCGCAATGAGGAGGTATGTCATCCAATTTTCCCGCAGATCTGCGTTGAGGTTGATGTTGCGAGGGATCTGGTGACCTGTGTTTGGATAACTGATGGAAAGGAGTTTCTATGGAAACAAGAAGTTGTTTTTGAATCCTGGATGCGATAATGCTCTTCCTGTTTGAGATTTGGCCACAAAAAGTTGGTTTTCCGTAAGGGTAAGACGAGCATAAGTCACTCAGTGATGGTAAGGAATGAAATTTCGAGGATTGAAGATCCTGGGCCCGTGCATCTGGCGGTGGAAGGTAGCGGTGAGGGTGTTTGTACTAGAGAGGTTCGAATTGGTGATGCAGAACCAAAAAATGGACGTGAGGATCCTTGGCTGGTGCAAATGGCGTTGGAGGGCAGTAATGAGGGTACTTGTGCTGGAGGTGATCAAAATGGAGCTGTTGTGGCTGATGAAGCATTGGTTGCAGTGGCTAATGAATCTTTGGTTGCAGTGGTGGATGAGGATGCATTGTATGAGGTGGAGGTGCAGGAAATGTGGTAGGGGAACCAAGTAGAAGATCCTGTGAATGGAAGTGGACTGAAAGAGATGCAAGTGTCTCATAACCCATCATTGAAGCGTGTATTTGAGAGGTTAGCGAGTGACCTTGGGTTTGTAACGATGTCCACGGTGGTCAGTGGTGCCTATTTCTCCCTATTGGAGTCGGATAATAGGAATGAGGTGCAAGGATGCTATGTAACAGGAAATAGGTTTTCATGATTAGAAACTGAGAATGTTCCTGCTGTGATGGAAGGACCCAAACTGTTTGAATTGGTGCAGATCACTCCCAATAATCATGTGGAGTCTGGCATGACTGAATCTGAGATTGACTTGCATGATGGTTGTGGTGTTATGGCAGGGGAATATCCTGTATTGATTGAGCATAAAAATAACTCTGAAGTGAGAGGGATATTAGCTGATGCAGAAAATGTCTCTGTGAGGAAGGATGACAGAGTCAATAATTCTAGCTCTGTGAAGAGAATAGGAAACTGGGGAAGTTGCTCGGATAGTGACAAAGAAAACAAGAGAATGGTCAGACCTTCTTATAGTGACATTGTTCAAGGTGGGCGAAGCAGGGCATCTAAAAGTGATGGAATTAAGTCTGTGCCACCAAGGAGGAAAGAAACGAAGGATTAATATTACCTTCCAAAGCTGGTAATCACTAGGTGTTCATACAAGAAGGAAATAGGAGTGGTACCTATGTCTAAGAAAGGTCATGCACATTCTAGTAAAGATGATTTATCATTGGAACAGCTAAAGCTTAGAGGGCAGTATGCCGACCTATTGAATAAATATGAAACAAACTCAGAATGGGAATCAGCTACTACAGAGGAAATCCCTGACTATGGTGGTGGTGAAGGTTATGATTATTATGATATGTAATTGTCTTGTTTTTATTGGTACTGATGTCTGGATGCGGGCAAGCTGCTTGGCTGCATCCTTTTTTCGCTTATGTACTTTTTCTTTTATTTAATAAATGGTCAGTGGATTTTTTCCTCAGGCAGACTTTCCGAGTATTTGGATATTCAAATATTTTAAACCCCCTACTACTGAAATCACGTAACAAGATGTATGTGAACTACCAAAAACATATGGTGGATATGGTCTATAACCCTCCCCCCTCACGTGACCACAATTCTCTTTTCCATGAAATTACTCCATAACTCCATCTATTAACAATTTCACCAACATAGAAGGGTTATCATCATAGTGTTATTTTAGTTAAAAATGTATATTGGATTATATTAAATTATATAGTAATTTTTCTAACACAAACTAATAATTAAAATTGTTCACCCTAATATTATTTGTATGCCCATTGCCATAATTTCTATATTTTTCTTATGAAAATAAAAACACAACTCAGTCTTTCCAAAACAATGGCCTTTCTCTATCCTTTATTTTTAAAAATAACACAAGTATCATTTTTAAAAACATAATAACTTAAATTGTTATAGATATATATTTTGATAAATTAGATTTCACCTTTCCTGCTTATTTCCTTGTGAAACTCATCAACCCAAAATCTGGGGACTTAGTTGCATCTCTCGATTGCAATAATTTATCATTCAAAGAACATAAAGAAATTATATATCAATAAAACATAAAATTTCATTAATAAATTTATATTAATTGTTGAACCCTCTGGAATTAAGTGGCTTTATTGTGTTTTGATAATCCCAACCATACTTTCTTTATATCTTGATTATTCTTAATACATTCCAAATATACTTTAATATATGTTGTTACTTTAATTATGCTTAGATTAAGTCTTTTGAATTATCCGATATATGTTTACTATGACTTAACTCATTCTGCCAAGTGAATGCTCAAACAGTTTTCAGCTACTGTTACAAACTAGCTACCGATACAGAGTAGAGAAACTGTTAGACAGTAGCTACCATCAGAACATATAGCTACTGTTACAAGCTTGCAACTGTTACAGCTCACAGCGACCGATACAGATAAGTCTACTGATATGTTGGAGCTACCGCTATAAGAGAGCTACCGATACAGCTACCGGTACAGCTACCGATACCCAAAGTCCATCACTGTAGCAAAATCTACTGATAGAGCTACCGATACAATGAAGTCGACAGTTACCGCTACAACAAAGTTGACAGCTACCAATATGATGAAGTCCACCGTTATGCAAAGTATACCAATAGAAAGCTACCGCTACCGTTACACGACAGAGCCACAGTTACCATTACAAGTCCACCGCTACTGATGTGATCAAGTCTACAGTTGCAGCTACCGAAACAAAGTCTACCATTACAAATAAAGTCTACCGATACAGACACCTACTGTAACACAAGTCTACCGATGTCAAGAGCTACCGTTCCAGAGAAAGAACCCGACACCACTTTAATTTCTTTATCTTTGTTTAATCTAACCAACGGTCATATCAGGTATATTTTAATACACTGACATTTATTTCATGTGTGATGTTGGATGTTAGGGAACCGTACCTCGTACCTGCAAAAAGTAAATCATCTTTTTTCGGAGCATGTGATTTAAATAAAGGAAGGATGTGATACTATAAAAGGGGATGAATAGATGAATACATAGAGATACAGACCACAAGGTGTGCTGGAAGAACAACCGAGTGTGAATGCAAAGAGACGACTGAACTTACATGAGGAACTCATTCATCACTGCTTACTAGTGAAGTGTTGAGAACGAGAACATAACAGAAGATCTTCATCGACTGTCTCCACACCTGGAAGTCAAGGAAATAGACGATACTCTGTTTTCTAGACAAAAACCAGAAGAGGACTCAGAGCGAATTCTGATCAATCAAAGGAGACCAGAACTGCACGACAATCACTAGAGCTATTTCTAAACTCTAAATATTTGCTCTCTGATTTATCTTTTTACATATTGAACAGTGTGTCTTATATGCTGTATTTTACACACACACTGTCTCCTGTACTCTAACTGAAGGATTTGTAAATCCTCACTCAACTCTCTTACATTTTGTTTTTCCCACTGGGATAGTGGTAGAGGTCATGCGTGACCTTGACAGCTGATTGCTGTTGTTTTTGTTCCCACGGATAACAGTGGTAGAGGTTTTGGACCTGGACAGTTGTATACTGTTTTTTATCCCCGATCCAGGGTGTGGATCCCTTTTATATAATGTTTTGAGAGGACTATGTCTCAGCTTTAGACTGAACCTCTTGGTTAAATCTGCTGTGCATATTAATTTTCAAAGTTATTTTTATTCCGCTGCTAATACTTTAATACCAAAATTATTTTAAAGCTACTTTGATAATTGAACTCTCAAGTGTTTATATTAGTTGTAAATTAGTAAGTTAGTTTCAAAAGTTAATAAAGTCTGCTGATTTGATTAACTGGGAACTAATCCATCCCTTGAGAACCTAACAGAACATTTACTTTGATATAAATTCACTACAGTTTAATTCTGTATTCTATTTGGGGGATTTTAACTCAATGTTTTTAACAGAAATTTTAAATTGGAACTCAATTCACCCCCCTCTTGAGTATCCAATCCGACCAACATTTGGTATCAGAGTTTGTTAAAATATTTGTTGAGAGTACTCTGTTTTTTAACTGTGATTTTAGTTGTATTTTAAAGTTCTTAAAATTTCTGTTATTTCAGAAAATTTATCTCTTTAAAATCTATGATTTATGTAAGGTATCATGGAAAATAGTGTTGAAGGTGTTGCTACAAATAGACCACTATTTTTCAATGGCACCAATTATGCTCAGTGGAAACTTAAGATGAAAATTCATTTAGAGAACATGAGTTTTTATATTTGGACTGCTATAGAATCTGAATACAAAATACCGAATACTATTAGATCTACTTGGAATGAAGCTACTAAGACAACCTACAATAATAATTGCAAAGCTATGAATTCCTTGTACTGTGATTTAGGAGATGCGGAATTTAATAGAATATCTGCCTGTAAAACTACATATGAAATTTGGGATACCTTAGCTTTTTCTCATGAAGGAACAACTAATGTTAAGGAAATGAGATTGAACACTTATACTATTAAGTACGATAATTTTAAGATGAATCCTGATGAACCCATTTCTGATATGTATCTCAGATTCAATGAAATTGTCAACACAATGACTTCTCTGGGAAAGGATGTTCCAGCAAAGGAACAAATCATGATAATTTTGAGATGTCTACCTGAAAGATTGAGAGGAACCTCTGTCTCCATTAGAGAATCGTGTGACATTGGATAACTTCCAGTCAAAGAATTAATTAGAAAACTAATGATGTATGAAGAGGAACTCAAGGTGAACAAAGAAGAAGAAGATGAACCTAGAAGGAAGTCTGTTGCTTTCAAAACTACAACTTCAAAGAACAAGGAGAAGGAAAAGCTTAACGTTATAAATGAAAGTTCCAGCTGCGAAGACAGTGAAAGTTCTTCTAATAGTGATGCTGAGATGGCTCACATTTCCAGAATATTTAAAAAGTTTTATAGGAAGAAGAATTATTTCAGAAAATCGAATTATAAAGGTAAGTATGACGACAAAGGACATTGAAAAAGGATTGGAAGAAGCCTGATAAATCAGATGAAGTTGTCTGTTATGAGTGCAAAAGGAAAGGACACATAAAAGCAGTTTGTCCAAAGCTGAAATACAATAAGAAGTATGAATACAAGGATAAAAAGTATAAGAAATCCATGAAGGCTACCTGGAGTGCTTCTGAGGACAATTCTAGTAAATCTGAAGTTTCTGAAACTGAACACAGAAACAAGGAGAACATGTGTTTTATGACAAAAACTTCTGAGGTAACTTCAGAAACTCCTGATTTAAATTCATATTATTCTAGAGATGATTCTGACTCTGATAACATGTCAAAATCTAAATTATTTGAATATTGTGATATGTTATAAGAAACCTGTAATGAGCTGAAAGACAAATACAAAGGTTTAAAGAAATAGTATGCTTTAACTGTTAAACATAAATCTGATCTTAATATTGATGTAGAAAAGAATTCTCAATTGCTTAAAGAGAATACTGAACTAAAATTATCTAATGAGGAACTCAAGAAAGACATAGAGAAATTTACCAATGGTAAAGATACTCTTACTCGAATGCTAGGTAAGAAAATAGCACATAGATACACTACTGGTATAGGATACCAACATGGACAAAGGAAAATTACCCAAACTAGATTCATTCCTAAATCTGCACAGAATGTAGCTAGATCTGGAACTTCATATGCTTCAACAATTTATATTCATAGTTATGGATCTAATAAGGTTTATCATTCAAAATCTGTTGATTTTAGAAATTTTATGAGACCCATTAGACAAATATGGGTACCTAAAGTGTTATTGGATAACCTGTCTGGACCCAAAAAAATCTGGGTACCAAAATCATTTCCTGTTTAAATCTATTTGGTAGGGAACCTGATTAAAGAGCTCCTGTAAAAAGACCTGGTACTTGGACAGTGGATGTTCAAGACATATGTCAGGATACTTCTCATGCTTTAAAAGCTTAGTCAGAGTTGATGGAGGGTTTGTCACTTTTGGTGATAACTCGAAAGGAAAAATCATCGGCTTAGGCCAGATTGGTAACACTGACTCAGTATTGATTTCTAAAGTTTTATTTGTTGATGGAATTAAATAAAATTTGTTAAGTATTTCTCAATTATGTGATGATGGTTTTTATTTTAAATTTGAAAATGATTCTTGCAATGTTTTCAATTCTAAAAATGTTTTAGTGTTTGCTGCTTTGAGAAATGAAAATGTTTATGCTGTTGATTTAAATTCTTTAGCTAAGAAAAATTTTACTTGTTTAAATGCTTTTCATAAAGAGTCATGGCTTTGGCACAGAAGATTAGGACACTGCAATGTGCATTTACTTAGAAAACTTTCTAGGAAGAACTTAGTTAGAGACCTACCCAAAATTGAATTTCTAGCAGACAAAGTTTGTAATCCCTGTCAAAAGGGAAAGCAATATAAAGTTTATTTTAAATCAAAGAAATAAGTTTCAACTTCTCAACCTCTCAAGTTGGTTCACATGGATTTATTTGGACCTTCTAGATTTTCTAGCTTAAATGGGAAACATTATGTCTATGTTCTTGTAGATGACTTTTCTAGATATACTTGGGTATATTTTCTAGCTCACAAAAGTGAAGCTTGTTATTTCTTTTTAAAATAATCCAAGTCTGTAGAGAACTTTAGTGGACTTAAGATTAGAACCCTGAGAAGTGATCATGGCCGTGAGTTTGAAAATCATGAGTTTGAATCTTACTGCTCACACAATGGCTATAGTCACAATTTCTCTGCCCCTAGGACTCCTCAACAAAATGGTGTAGTAGAAAGAAGGAATAGAACTCTGCAAGAAATTGCTAGAACCATACTTAATGAGTATGACCTACCTGTTTACTTTTAGGATGAAGCTGAAAATACAGCTTGTTATGTTATTAATAGAGTCTTGATTAGACCTGTTCTTAAGAGGACCCCTTATGAGTTGTGGAACCATAGGAAACCTAAGGTTAACTACTTCAATGTTTTTGGATGAAAATTCTTTATTATTAATACTAAATATAATCTTGACAAGTTTGCATCCAAGAGTGATGAAGGATTTTTCCTCGGTTACTCTACTTCTAGTAAAGCCTATAGAGTTTTTAATAAGAGAACCAAATGTGTGGAAGAATCTGTTCACATCAAATTTGATGAAACTGATCCACATGAACCTAAGAACTCTCTTGAAAATATTGAAGATGATCTCTCTTCTTTAAACCTTAATGATAAAGACAGTGGACCTATAGTTAAAACATCCAGTTCTGGAAATTTCCCAAAACCTGCTCCAGTCGAACCCCAACCTGTTGATGAACCTGAAATCTCTAGCCCTACCTTTTCAAGACCAACTAGGATTCTAAAGAACCATCCTTTGGATGTTGTTGTAGCAAATCTAGATAGAGGAACATAGACTAAAGCTTCTCTAAGAAATAAGGTTGAACATCAAGCATTTCTTTCACAGTTACAACCTAAAAATGTCAATGATGCTATCAATGATGAATTTTGGGTAATAGCTATGCAAGAAGAACTAAATCAATTTGAAAGAAACAAAGCCTCGAAATTAGTGGAAAGACCTAAGGACACTATAAACATAGGCACAAAATGTGTTTTTAGAAACAAAGTCGATGAATCTGGAAACATCATTAGAAACAAAGCCAGGCTAGTTGCACAAGGCTACAATCAAGAAGAAGGGATTGACTATGAAGAAACCTTTGCACCTGTAGCTAGATTAGAGGCTATTAGGATCTTACTTGCTTATGCATCACATCTGAATTTCAAGTTATATCAAATGGATGTGAAAAGTTCTTTTTTAAATGGTTTTATTGTTGAAGATGTTTTTGTAGAACAACCACCTAGTTTTTCAAATACTTATTTTCAAAATCATGTTTTTAAACTTTCTAATGCTTTATATGGTTTAAAACAAGCTCCAAGAGCTTGGTATGAAAGACTTTCAAACTTTCTTATTTCAAAAGGATTTTCAAAAGGAATTGCTGATCCCACTCTTTTTATAAAAAGGATTTAAAAAGATGTATTAATAGTAAAAATCTATGTTGATGATATTATTTTTGGATCTTCGAAAAATTCTTTATGTACTGATTTTTCAAAGTTTATGCAAAATTAATTTGAAATGAGCTCAATGGGAGAGCTTAAGTATTTTCTTGGATTTCAAAATTTTCAAACTAAAGATGGAATTATTTTAAATCAAAGTAAATATACTAAGGATTTATTCAAACATTTTGGTTTAGATAGTATTAAGGAATTTGATATACCTATGAGTAGCACCTGTAAATTGGATATTGATGAAACTGGTAAACTAGTTGATCAAACTAATTATAGAGGTATGATTGGGAGTTTACTTTATCTTAATGCTAGTCGAACTGATATTATGTTTAGTGTGTGTATGTGTGCTAGATTTCAAGATAATCCTAAAGAATCACACTTACTGGCTGTTAAAAGGATTTTTAAATATCTTAAGTGTACTAGGAATTTAGGTTTGTTTTATCCAAAATGACAATATTTTGACTTAACAAGTTATTCAGATGCTGATTTTGCTGGCTGAAAGTTAGATAGGAAGAGCACATCTGTAACATGTCATTTACTTGGAAAATCCCTAGTTTCATGGTGTAGTAAGAAAGAGAACTCAGTTGCATTGTCTACTAGTGAAGCAGAATACATCGCTGCTGGTAATTGCTGTGCATAGATTCTATGGATGAAACACACACTACTGGATTATGGATTTGACTTTAAACATGTTTCAATCAACTATGACAACACTAGTGCGATTAATATATCTAAGAACCTTGTGTCTCACTCTAGAACTAAACATATTGATGTTAGACACCATTTTCTAAGAGATCATTATAAAAGAGGTGATATAAAACTTGAGTTTATAGGCACTGAACTTCAATTAGATGATATTTTCACTAAGCCTTTAAGTTCAGAAAGATTAAGTTTCATCAGACATGAATTAGGAATGATAACTTACCCTTGAAACCGTTATAGAATCCTCACTGTTATATAATCCTCACTGCTATAGAATCCTCGCCGTTAGGGAGACCTCACCATTAGGGAGACCTCACCGTTAGGGAGACCTTACCGTTAGAAGACTTTACCGGTACATTTTCACAATGTATTATTCTGTAAAGAAAAGTCATCGAACCGTTGTTTATTTTATTTATGATTTACATGATTTATAAATCCTAAATGATATTAAAACTCAAACTGGACTCACTCAATCTCACCGTGAACCTATCTGCTCGAATTCTCCTAAACCTAAACCTCTCGACCATCAGAACCCAAGCCTCAAATCCATAATGGCCCACGTCAAGAGACCTCAGATGACTGATTTAATTGAAGCACTAGCAGCGAAGAGACAAAAAGTAGCTAGTACTGATGCCAGTGGAAGTGGCAGTGGATGTGTAGCTCAGAGAGGACCAGTAAACCCGCACCTAACGAAGCGTGAGATTGTTGTTGAAAAAGAGGTGTGTGCAGAATGGCTGATGGAAAGAAAGTCGTTAGTTCTTAAGGTTTTACAAGAACAAGGTTGGCTAGAATGCTTCGCGAACAACAACGGACCTTATTATCTAGGACTAGTGAAACAATTCTACAAATTTGTTCATTTTGAAAAGTCTGAAGAATAAAGCAGAATGGTTTCTGTGGTAAATGGTCAGGAAGTATCTTTTACTTCAGGAGAATGAGCTGAGAACCATAGAGTTCCTCATGAGAGAGATTTTAATTATTATTCCAAGTTTGTACCTTCGACCAGTGATGTGTTTCAATATGAAGATGCTTTGCTGGAACTCACAGGGAATGGGACTCCTAGAAAGGTGATTGCTGCAGAGATGGTAGGAGAAGATAAACGGTTGTTTAAATTTATTCAGCATGTTGTTAGTCTGAGAAGAGGAGACTTTGCCACATTGAGATTCCAAGACATATATCTGTTACATTTGCTGAAGCACAGTGTGAGAATCAATCTATGGAGATTTATTATGGTTCAAGTGGAAGAGATGACTAGAGCGAAGTCAAAATCATATGCCTTGTTTTTCTCAAAGCTAATTTCTGTGATGATGAAAGTGAAGGAGATAGCTGGACCTCAGGATGAGTTGGTAGTGGTTAAGGATAACTTCTTTATTACAAGAACTATCTGTAAATACATGAAAGTCAGCTGGAATCCTTGGTAGAAATCATGGGTGAATGATGATCGAAAAATTTATGAAAAGTTCACTCCTGTGGATCATCCCTCTAGACCAAAGGATGTGAGAGATCCTGGTCTTGGACCAGATGATCCAGAACCTGTCTACAGTGATGATGAAGCTGAGGAGGAAGAGACATCAGTTGAGGAAGGAGGAGACCCAGACTTACCCCGTAGTCTTGTGCATCAAGTTATTTATTATGAAGTAGCCATCCCTCCAAAAGAACTACCAAAGAGAGAAACTGTCTTGAAGGACAATGATACAGAGACTACAGAAGAAGGAGAAGAAGCTTGCCAATATGTTGTCAAGGACACCTCTGTGGAGGATGAGACAACCGAATCTGGTCATGGAGAAAAAGTGGCTGATGGTGAAGCAGATGATGAGGAAAATGTTGAAAAAGAGCTCAGTTTGAGTCCTCTAATAGTTAGTACAGCCAGGATAGCGTCTGATCAGGAAGACATAGCAGTAGCACCTGTTGATGAGAGAGTCATTAATGACTCAGAACAAATGGATATTGAATCTGCTGCAATTGTAGAGGTAATTTCAGAATTACCTCAGGAAGAACAATTGGAAGGGATACCTCAGGAGAATGTTCCAAGGAGGGAGAGAATCTTGGCTCAGTATCAGTATTATATGACATTGAAGGTTGGACATCAGATCCCGGATATATGATTCATGGACTTTCTTATGGAGATTCTAATGAGGAAGACGAACCCCAAAAGGAATCAGTTACCTTACCAATTGTGGCTGAAAATGTGGCAACCATGGAGGACCTTAAGTCTTTAAAAGCCGAATTGATAGAAGCAATAAGAGAATCAGTGGCAGATATGAATAAAATTATGGTTGAAGAGATGAAAAGCGTGGAGAAATCCCTTGAGTTATCCCTTGGATGTATTGTGTCCAGTCCTGTGAAAGAAATGTTGGATGAACTTAAGGTGTGGCACACTCAGATTGAGAGTTGGACAGGAGCTGTATTTTCTTTTAGACAATCAATTGCTTCATTGACTGCTTTGAACAGTTCTCAAACCCAAGTGCACACTGACATTCGATATATCAAAGAAGTGGTCAAATAGTTTGTGGAAGTTTTTGATGCCTTTAAGAAGTCAGTCAAAGAACATCTGAACAGTCAGGATGAACTTGTTCAGAAGGTAGTTAGTAGTCTGACTCAATCTTTCATGGAGACAGTGGCCTTCTCAATGAAACCTCTTCCCTCAACTAGCACCAGTGTGAACCTTGACCAGATCCGCACTATTATTCAGGAATAATTGGCTAAGGCCAGTCCCAGTGGTGCATCAGATACTCAGATTCTTGCTACCACTAGGGAAGTTAGTAGTTTTTTTTGTGATCACCTACGGGCAGCTACTGCTTCTCAAGAGGCAATCAAAAATAAGGTGGATGCTTATTTTTAAAAGGTTTATACCAAGCACCAAATGACAAACCATTTCAGGATTTTGACTGAGAATATAAAGTTACCTCCAGTTACCCAAGACTTCAGAGGACAGGTTATTAAGCTCAGTGAGCTTACTCCTGCCTTGGACAAATTTATTGAGAACAGAGATGATTTTGTATCTGCTATGGAGAGAGGTGGAAGCATCATCAGGGATTTCAGGAATCTCTTACTGCCTTTCCTACATGTCAATGCTCGACCAGTTATTATACCACCTGCCCTTCCACCATCTGCCTCTGGGAGTACTCCTCAACTGACTCTAGTTCAAGCCATCCGGAGCTTGACACCTTTGATCCCTCAGAGAGAGACAGATTACAGATCTGCTACTGTATCAGTTGCTGATCCACCAGTAGTTCTTTTGGGAATTCCCAAGCCTACTGACTCTACCTATGCACCCTCTGCTGATCCAAAGCGAAAGACACCTGTTCAAGAGGATGATTGAGTGATTCTAGCTCCATTTTTGATGGGATTCATTGTATTTTTGTACTTTTTTGATTTTACCAATGTATCTTTTTCTTATCAATCAAATACTTCATTACTCTCTTCACTGTCTATTTTACTCGGTATATTTTCTTTCCTAGTCCTTCTCTTTTCTCTGATACCCTCCTCTTTGTTAATCACAAAGGGGGAGAAATTATTGGAAACCTGTACCCAGAGAGAGAGAGAGAGAGAATGTTGTTCACCTAAGGGGACAAAGGGGAAAAATCTCTACTTTGGAGGAGAATCCTATAGTAAAATTGATAGGGGGAGGAATATGAGAATCTTTTCAAAATAAATAATCTTGTTTGTTTTTTCCTCTGATACTACATTATTTCTTGATATATTCCTGTTTTCATATTTTTCCTCTGATACTATTTTATTCTTAATATCAATTGCTGAGATTTTTTCTCTGATACTATACTGTTGATATCATACTTTGATATATTTTTCCTCTGATATTACTTTATTTTTGCATATGTTGTGATTATCAAAAAGGGGGAGATTGTTGAACCCTCTAGAATTAAGTAGCTTTATTGTGTTTTGATAATCCCATCCATACTTTCTTTATATCTTGATTATGCTTAATACATTCTGAATATACTTTAATATATGTTGTTACTTTCATTATGCTTAAATTAAGTCTTTTGAATTATCAGATATATGTTTACTATGACTTAACTCATTCTGCCAAGTGAATGCTCAAACAGTTTTCAGCTACCGTTACAAACTAGCTACCGATACAGAGTAGAGCAACCGTTAGACAGTAGCTACTGTCAGAACATATACCTACCGTTATAATCTAGCAACCGTTACAGCTCACAGCGACCGATATAGTTAAGTCTACTGATATGTTGGAGCTACCGCTATAAGAGAGCTACCGATACAGCTACCGGTATAGCTACCGATACCCAAAGTCCATCGCTACAGCAAAATCTTCAGATAGAGCTACCGATACAATGAAGTCGACAGTTACCGCTACAACAAAGTTGACAGCTACCGATATGCTGAAGTCCACCGTTATGCAAAGTCTACCGATAGAAAGCTACCACTACCGTTACAAGTCAGAGCCACAGTTATCGTTACAAGTCCACCGCTACTGATGTGATCAAGTCAACAGTTGCAGCTACCGAAACAAAGTCTATCGTTACAAATGAAGTCTATCGATACAGACACCTACTGTAACACAAGTCTACCGATATCAAGAGCTACCGTTCCAGAGACAGAACCCGACACCGCTTTAATTTATTTATCTTTGTTTAATCTAACCAACGGTCATATCAGGTATATTTTAATACACTGACATTTATTTAATGTGTTCTGTTGGATGTCAGGGAACCATACCTCGTACCTGCAAAAAGTAAATCATATTTTTTCGGAGCATGTTCTTTAAATAAAGGAAGGATGTGCTACTACAAAAGGGGATGAATAGTCGAATACATAGAGATACAGACCACAAGGTGTGCTGGAAGAACACCCGAGTGTGAATGAAAAGAGACGACTGAACTTACATGAGGAACTCTTTCATCACTGCATACCATTGAAGAGCTGAGAACAAGAACATAACAGAAGAGCTTCATCGACTATCTCTACACCTGGAAGTCAAGGAAATAGACGATACTCTGTTTTTTAGACAAAAACCAGAAGAGGACTCAGAGCGAATTCTGATCAATCAAAGGAGTCCAGAACTGCATGACAATCACTATAGCCAGTTCTAAACTCTAAATATTTGCTCTGTGATTTATCTTTTTACATATTGAGCAGTGTGTGTTATATGTTGTATTTTACACACACACTGTCTTCTGTACTCTAACTGGAGGATTTGTAAATTCTCACTCAACTCTCTTACATTTTGTTTTTCCCACTGGGATAGTGGTAGAGGTCATGCGTGACCTGGACAGCTGATTGCCGTTGTTTTTGTTCCCACAGATAATAGTGGTAGAAGTCTTGGTCCTGGACAGTTGTATACTGTTGTTTATCCCCGATCCAGGGTGTGGATCACTTTTATATAATGTTATGACAGGACTAAGTCTCAGCTTGAGACTGAACCTCTTAGTTAAATCTTCTGTGCATATTTATTTTCAATGTTATTTTTATTCTTCTGCTAATACTTTAAAACCAAAATTGTTTTAAAGCTACTTTTATAGTTAAACTCGCAAGTGTTTATATTAGTTGTAAATCAGTAAGTTAGTTTCAAAAGTTAATCAAGTCTGCTGATTTGATTAACTGGGAACTAATCAATCCCTTGAGAACTTAACAAAACATTTACTTTGATATAAATTTACTACAGTTTAATTTTGTATTCTATTTGGGGGATTTTAACTCAAAGTTTTAAACAGAAATTTTAAATTGGAACTCAATTCACCCCCCCTCTTGAGTATCCACTCCGACCAACATTAATAAAATTACATTTCATAAATCACCAGATGTGAATCAGTATAAAGATGATCAAATGTTTTTTATAATGGTATCTAGGTATTATCTCAGGGACCTTCTCATACATTTGTGAAACTAATTGATATGTGTCATTGGATTTATTCCATAATCTCTAATTCAAATATTTAAATTATTTTCCTATATTTTTACTTTCCATTGACATGAAATTGAATCAATCATGTCAAAATAGATCATTAAATATATAAAAAATTCATAAATATAATTTTATTATTCACATATTAATTAATTTTTTAAATTTTATTATATTAGAGGAAATTATATGATAATACCTTTATTTGAGTATAAAATATCCATTCTTGTAAGATAATATAATGCGCTCCTAATCTAAATAATTAATTGAGAGGGATAATTCCTAAGATTCTAAATATCATAAGAACTACCCAAAAATATCCGCTACATTCTTAGTGGGTACCCTATATTCATCAAAATAAATAACTTCCATAAGTCTTGTGAGATTCCAAAAATATTGAAAATTTATGTTTGTCTCCCTTTTATTATTTTTTGTATTTATCTATCGCATGAATTGTGAAATTATTATAACTATTTTTGAATGTTTTTTAGAATTTATCAAAAATATTGTGATTGTGACCCACTAATAACCTCATTTTTATAAATAACTATTAGTTAGGATTGCATATAAACCTTTCATAGTTTTTCTATCTATTCCCACAATAGTATCAGTATAATTCATTCTTGTAGATAAAGGAATATATGGATAAAGTGAAATGATACTAAAACGTTTTCATGGTATGTGATGCTGTGTACATTGTGTCATAGTTGTAGAACAAGAATCCAATGGTGTAGAGTGTATCCCATCACTAAACATCTTTTAGTAAGATATTATAGTAAAAAAAATCAAGAAAACAATAACCTCAATTCAACTAAGAATTCAATAAAACCATCATTTTTTTATTCAATCAAATTGTATATAAAAAAATATAACTCACAATTGTTAACAAAAAAACCAACCTACAAATACTTTTCATGGTTGGTCATATTGTTATCAGTTTCCATTATTAAAATCATGTCTTCTTCTTTAACTCATTATTCTTCTTCTTCACACTCCCTCAAAAGAATTACATTTTCAATATCTTAAGATATAAATAATTCAGTATGTAATTGTTATTGGGTTTGACTATAAAAAATTACTTCACCATCATCACCCATATCATACATGTCTCTTTGTTTCATATGGGGAAAACACTACACCCTTTAATAAATATATTATCAAAAGAAAATATGATTTGTTTTCATGGGAGTCTAAAAAATAGGGATCACGTTCTTCATACTCACTGATATTGATTAACAAGGAGAAAATAACTTAATTAAATTTTAGTAAATCATTATTTATACCTATAAAAATATTAAAAATTTTACAATTAAATAAACAAACTAAAAATTTCGTATGATAATTTAACAAAATAATATCAACCAAATTTCCATAGTAACCATGATATTTAACTATAAAAATACCTTTTTTATGTTTTCAAACCTTCATCATGATAAATAGTATGAAACTCAAAACCCCCAATATTGTAACTCTAAAATATCCCAAATTTCTTTAGAGGACCTCAAGAAGAATACATTAAATAATTATATAGTTTATCTCAATTATCACAATTATTTACCTATACATTTTGATATAATTTTTTTACTTAATGTAGATAATTGTAACATATTAAAACTATATATTAGATTAATAACATAGAAAAAGTGAAAACTAGTTAATAGTTTCTTTTTTAACAAATGATTTTATCATAGTCTCATTCTCAGTTTTTTCCAAAGTCAAATTTTCAATTGAGTCATTAATTATTTAGAATACGGATCAATAATATCAATATTGAGTAACATATATTTGTATGATCATATTGAATACAAATAATTTAATGAAAAGGAAGATATATTTTGACTTATAGTCCAATATTTATAAACATTTATGACCCATTTTTGGCTTGAAAATTACTTGGATAATCATTAAATAAACCCATTGGATCAAATATTTTCTCTATAAAATAAGAATACCTCGGATAAAAATTTACGCACTCGTTTTCTTGGTAACCTTCAATAATAGAACCTTATGTGAAGGATTTCTTTTTCACATAAGCCTTAAAATGACCAAGATACCGAATAATAAAAACTAATAAATTAATAAATAATATTTATATGTATAGACTATGATAATTAGAAATCATCATTGAAAATAAACTTAAAATAATATGACTCTCTACAGGATATATCCATAGATAATTTTTGGGCCCTCCAATTTTCCCCATTGATTTGTTTCCATTAGAGAAATAATTACAAGAAAAAATGACTAGGGAAATATTATCCCCAAATTACATAGTTATCTTAAAATTCATTCCTAACCTTTATCAAGTTCATTAGAGGTTTAATGTCTTCTCATTAATTTTTCTAAATAATGTGTAAAAGTTTATTAGAACAATTACTATTTTATCAAGTAAAAAATATGTACTTACAAAAGGTAATAAAGTCCCCATAAACACATGTGATTCATGAGTTCTCAATCCATTTATTTTACAATGATTTATATAGAAAAATCATAAAATATTACTAGAATAATCATCATGCACATTAAATTTTTTTATTATTTAATGTAAAAAATACATTTAATTATTTATCACTGTGAAAATAGATTTTGGATACTTACAATTCTATTTTTTCATAGATTTTATTTGATATTTATTGATTAAATGTACTTACAAGAATTTAAACAGTGCATTGACATTCTCTTTTCATTAAAAAAAGTTAAAAAATGAACATTTTGACATACATTATTCTCAATGAGCATAAAATCAAGAATATGAAATAAAAAATTAAATTCCCAATATGGATGATAAAAATATTCAATTTTTCTTCTAATATTTCTATCTAGTAATATTTTTGGGTGTCATAAAGTTTTCCACCTTCATTAAACTAATTCTTTTTCCTTTCCATGTACTAACATTTGATAATTGTGCTATATATATGATCCTGAGAATAATTTTTTTCATAATCTCATATATATTTTTCCATTTAAGAAAGATTTTTTAAACATATTTCTATGAGATATATAAAGGAAGTTACAATAATACATGAAATACCACTTTCTTCTATAATGTACTCATTGAGGATGAAAATCAATGTAACAAACTTGACATAAAAAACCAATGAGTGTGTTTTAATTAGAAATATTTCATAGTCCCCGAAATTCACTAAGGGTCCAGATTGGGGCATGCAACCATATAGCCATATGTGTATTTGTTGCATCATATGTTTCTTCACCATCATTTCATAACTCTTATAATTAGCTTATAATAGGATAAAGGTATACCTCAGTGTCATTTATAGGAAATTTTTTTCTAGGAATAATAATCAATAAAATGATTAAATTATATTTGATAAAAATACAATGAGGTTGTTGTTGGAAAAAGTATTTTCATTGATGGAAATGGAGTCTTGTTTTGTTTTGATATCAATCCACACTATGTTGAACTGAGAGTTTACAATGAATGTGATCTTATAATACAAGCTGATTAGATTGTTTAAGGTGGCATCATTTCCCAGTGATTACTAAATTTTTGGGATTAAAAATAGGAGGATTGAGAAAGCATAACGAGAGGTAGTTTTTTTGGATTGAATCCTTTATAATATGGTGGAGTCATATGTTTTGTGATTACTAGGTTTTGCAAGGATCAGGTTTTACAAAATTTTGAGCTTCTCAAACGTATGGAGCTTCATGAAGATATAATGAAATGATAGTGTACTTCAAGATTATGAAAAGCCTCATGGGTGTTTAATGGGTTGATTAAAATATCCAAGACTACAAAAAGTGGAGCATTTCAAATTCATAAAGTGTTGAAGGTAATCATCATGACTATGGGAATCTTCATGAATGAGAATAATTTCTCCAAAGCTTCACAGAGAGGAGAGCTTTACAAACAGGATTTTGGAGTCTCATAAAAAATATACTAAGATAGTGGTATCATTACGGATGTTTGGCCCTATAGTTAGGTGGCTAACCCCATTTCATTTTAAATGATGTAAATTATAAAAAAGGATAAATCGATTAGATTTCATGAAGGATAGGAGCTTCGCGATTATGAAATTATATATGGGTTTTAAAATCTTGAAAAGACTGGTTATGTCTTGACTGATGCCAATGATTATGAGTTATGAATGTTTTTTTAAGATTGGGAGTTTCACATAGACTTTGTGTTTAGTAAAGGCTGTGAACTTCACGAAGGTATTGTATTCCAAAAACACGGTGAGATTCACGAAGGGAGTTTGTTAAATGAAGGATGTGAGCTTCCCGAAGGTATGGAAATTCACTAATGTGTTTGGGTTTATGATTGTTGGTATTTAATTAAAACATAATGGTTTTTTTCATCAAGGTAGGTAGGTTCTCAAATAGTCATGTTGAACATCTGGTCTATGTAAATAGTGATTTCAAGAGCATCTACTCAGGACATTAATGTAAGTAAATATCGTGTTAATTAAAGACAAAGACTCAAATTCCAATGTACTATAGTCGGCTTAAACTCATTAAAACTAGTAAGAATTCAATCAATGTAGTGAGCTTGGGGGAGTCAGTGGAAGTGTTCCATGGGAGGTTGTTTTCTATCACAAAAATCATATAAAGGTAGTTTTCATGAAACATAGTTACTGTGTCTGAACTTCTATATTCCATAACTAGTGAATATTATTGTATTTTTGATATAACTCACACATTATCAGTGTATTCTACTTTTACTAGACCTAATTTGTGAACATAGTAAAACTATTGTGTTTTATCTTTATAAATGAATGTTTAATTACTATATAAATCCTTCAAATAGTTTTAACAAGTTTCTATCAATGTGGGAACATGTTCTATAGTTCTAAAAGAAAAAGTTATCTCCCTAATTAACCCCTCCCCTCTAAGAGTGCTTTTGGGTCCTACAAGTGGAATAAGAGACGAGGATAACCTATCATAGATTATCAATAGTAAAACTATTATATTTTTATGATTTTAGTTTCTTTCTTGAGTCAACATTGATTTTTAGTTTTCAAGAAGATTCATTTATCTCTGAGAAGATTTCTATACCCACCAAGACCATGATGAACAATAAAATTGAAGAGATTATAAAGTTGAATAATTACCACTTATCTAAAGAAGATGTAGTATCTAGTTCTCCATTAATTTATGAAAATAGTGATATATGAGGCTTGGAAATTAAAGATTAGGTGGCCCAGGTTTCCACAAAAGAGGATTGAAACCTTTATACCTCATGTAAATATAAATATTTAACTGATCATATGGTATGTGTTATCAACTTCAAAAATTTTCAGCAAAATAATAATCCTACCACAAGTGGTGATGATTATTTTTCCACAAACTCTCTTGAAATTTTAGTTGATCGAGTATGAAAAATTTTATATGATATTCTCGAAGAAAGAGCCTCTATTTTTTGTAGATTCATTCAATTTATACTGGTATATATCACCGAACTGGAAGGAGAAGCTCGTTCTTTGGAAAATGGAATGCATGTAAAAATTCTTGAATGTTTAAATCTCTCAAAAAAGGAAGGATCCTTTAAATAAACCGAGAGGGAAGTTGAAATAAGTACCTCAAAACACATCAAATAATTCGAAGAGAAAGAGGGAGTCAGAAAACATCTTGAATAAAATATCCATCTTCTTGTAGAGAAATTTTATAAATGTACTGAGATCAATAGTTTATAATTGGAAGACATATCCAAGTAGATCAAGGAACTTGAATATTTGATTCAGAATAATGTTAAGCCTCATGAAGATGAATTTTTTATCATTAAAAAGGCATGTTAAGAAAAGATGATTATAATTATAATTGATAAAATAATACTTAATTTGAAATGTATAGACAGTGAATCTCAATTGGAAATTTTTGAGAAGAAATATTTTGATACTTCAAAAAATTAGGAAGTATTTTCTGAAACTAGTCACCATTCACTGGCAGATAGTAAATCTGAATGACCTCCAACATGTGATAAGAGGATCATGACATCTTTTTTATGATCTACATCAAGTAGTATAAAAGAAATAGGTACTATACATAACATCTTTTATTAATTATTATAAACCTATTATCATTAACAATGTAGGTTTTAAAAAAAATACATAACAAGTATGGATGAAGAAAGGCGAAAAGAAACCAACCACAATGACTAGTGTGGATAAGAAAAAGTGTATGGAAGATGATTTTCCAAAAATAAAACACAAATTCATGAAGAAGATCCACCAACCTACTGTAAAATATACAAGGAGATCAATTTTTACTGTTCAATGATGGCGATGTAATGAATTTCAGAATTTTTCTTTGGATTTATGGTACAATAATAAAAATGAAAAGGCATAAAGGAAACCTATTTCAAGGGGGAGGGGAAGTTAAAGAAGATAAAGCAACATCAAATGGCCCAAAAGAATCTGAATAATGAAAATTGATTTAAGAATCTTGATAACATCTGTGATTTATGAAATAGAAGTGGGTATAAGGTTGGTTTATACTTATATCAACATGAATTCAATATTGATAAGGAAAGCAGTCCATAAAATCTGGATACGTACAATGAAACCCCATTAGTAAAAAATAAAAAAAAAATGAGAAAAAAAATTCATTAAAGAAGGTATCAGGTAGGAAAGCTAAGAAGACCCAAGATTCTAAATCCATGATGTTTAAGGGTAGTGAATCCAAAATAACTTCTAAGAGGGGTGAAACATTGATGAACCCATGAAGAAGATCCAAGTTTTCGATGATAGTTGACATGTTAGTTATTTGGCCAAAATATTTGGAATGAATGAGGAAATGTGAATATGAACATACTATGTCTTGTGCGAAAGAAATATAAAATAACCCTCATGATGAAGGCAAAGTGCATGAGATTTTTCAAGTATAAGGAAATTACTATGTTAAATAATTTCATTGATTGAGATGAAAGAAATATGGTAAAAGTACAAAAGGTTGTTTAAGCATACTACTATAACAAGAATAATTATTTAAGTGGAGTGAGAATGTATCATCCCGGTGGAATATAAAGAAAAAAATTATCTACATAAGGAAGAATAGAAAGTGAAGAGATCCATGATACCCCAACATAAACCAGAATAGATTTACATATGGGACATCCTAGAGACCAGAGAAAATAGAGAAACTTTGTTGATAAGATCATCTCAACTATGCTATTCATATTGATAAAGTAAGGGAGAGACACCATATTTACTTAATAATTGGTTATTTTATATATTCTTATAATTCATTGAATTTAATGGTGAATAAAATTATCAGGGGGAGAACCAAAGAAGCAGTGACAGTTGTCATTGTTTTTCTAAGATGAATAAGTCTTCATATTTGAATTATTCTAAAATTTTGTATTTAAATGGAAACATGGTGGAGGATCATTTTTTATGAAGATGAAGATGAAATTCTCTGGAAAACTACGATAAATAATGTTCCATATTGGATTGATCTTATTTTTGGTATCTTGTGGAACATTTTTTCAATAAGATTATACATGGTGAAGTTGTGGAAGTTTTAAAATATGGACAATCACAAGTTTAAGATCCATTCTAGTGTATTATCCATGCTAAAATATCTTTAAATCATTTCTTGATGAGATCCATCATTTTGAAGATGCTTAGAAGTGTTTACCTTGAGCGGGACACAAATGAATAATGATAAAAAAGCTTCCAGAATTATTTTTTAATTATTATCAAGCATAATTATTCTATAAATTTCTCAAAGATCATGTCATTGGAAAAGGATTTTCATATTGATTTTCCTTAAATGTTTATTATCCCATTAATTATCTTTATCCTATAATTAATGTTAATGACACATGAAGACAAGAATATGTTTTCTAATATCATGAGGTATCATGATTAATAGTAAAGGGAGAAATTCAGATGATGAAATATTGGAAAGCATGGAAAACATTTAGGGATCACACAAAGAAGATGATTTAGATAACAAATCATAAGAGGAAACCATTACTGAAGAAAGTTCATCAGAACCTCACAAAAGGATCCCTGTGGTCTGAACCAGGCACCCTGAGTGTAGTGTTCTCTTCTTAAAAAGATTGAATTTAAGAGTATCTAGATATTAGTGGTTCAAAATAAGGACCACTCCATCATTTATAAAGAAAAATAAAAAAGAGTTATTCTGAATAAATTCAACATGCATGACTCCAAAATGATGTCAAATTCTATTGAAGTTGGTGAAAACCTTGGACATCGTGATGATGGGGCTTCTTTGGATCCCACCCAGTATAAGAGAATCATTTCATTCTTATTATACAGGATAATAACTAGACAAGATATCATATTTCAAACATGATTAGTGTCCCAATATCAATGTAATCTTATGGAATATCATTTGGAAGTAGTTATAATAACCACGATAGATATTCAAGGTACTCCCAATTTTGGGGCATACTTTTCTATAAGAAGCGTTATGAAATATCATAGTGTTTTTATGCTTATTGGGATTTATTTGTAGTGGATATAAAGTAAATAACCGATGGATAATTATTTATTAAAATTAAATGTGTGGGAAAGTTGAGAAAGAAAAAGTAAATAACTTTAATCTGTACAAATGAAGAAGAGTATATATCCACTACATAGGCTTGAACTTTTCTATTTTGGATGAAGCAATAATTAAATTATATTGGTGCTGTGGTGAAATAGTTGTTGGTGATTTACTATTAAAACAATTGGATGATCGATCTTACAATGAATTTGGTTCATCAGTTTCATACATAAGTTATTGAGATCAGATATCACTTTATCATGGAAAAGTTTAACATTATATGATTAAAATAGAGCATGTAAGAACTAGTGACATAATGGATTTTATTTTGGCTAATTTGTTGGTAGAACTTGTGTTCAATAAGCATCATCTGAACCTATGGGTTCATCCATCTCGCAATGTGTGAGTAGGTCAAGGTTTATCCCCTCTCCCCATTTGAATTAACTATTTTAATCAATTCATGAATGCGATGTGGGTTAATGGGGGAGATATGATATGAGGGTGGTCTATTTTAATCCCTATAAGTAAAAATAACAGTTCATTGAGGGTATTTACTAAGAGAGAGAATGGAGAATGTCAATGTTATAACGGTTTGATGGTTTCATGTTTTTGAAAAACCATGCAATTATTGTGTGTCACGATGTGAATTAGGTGTTATGAGAAAAAATATGCAATTATTATAGGACATGATGTGCTATGAAATCATTAAGAATTAAAAAGCACAAGAACTGAATTCATGATTCTCCTCTTATTTTATGCACCGTGTTTTTTCCCACATAGACTTAGAGTGTTGAATGAATTTCTTCTCACCTTTCAGGTTTTGATAATATCTAGTGATTTATTGAATTTAACTTCAGATCTCCTATAAACACAAAGGGGAATATATTTATAACAAAGTATTTTCATTCCTATAATTGTATTCTAGTTGGTAAATTTTATCAATTAAAACTAGTTTGTTCTAGGAGTTTACATGGAAAATGATCTTATAGTATAAGATGACTTCATTGTTCACGGTGGAATCATTCCCACGTGTTTTCCAAATTTCTAGGTTCAAAATCTGATGGATGGATAAATCTATGAGAAATGTATTTTTCTAAAATTGAACCATCTCTAAATAGTAGAAGTTTATGTTTTGTAATTATTAGGTTTCAGAAATACTAGGATTCATAAATGGTTGTGCTTCTCAAAGTTATCGATATTTATGAATTAATAAAGAAACAATGGGTTTTTTGTGACTATGACATGTATCAGGAGTGAATGATGTGTTGAATTAATCTCTGTGACTATGATAAGTGGGGCATAATGAATTCACGAAGGGTTGTTGGTAATATTTATTGCTATAAGAATCTTATCGAATGGGTTAAATTTCACTAGGGCTTCGTGAAGAGGAATGCTTCTGGAATAGACATTTGGAGTCTCATGAAAATTCCATAAAGAGTATAATATCTTTGGGAAAGGCTGGACATATAAATAATATGCCACACGCACATCGTTTTACCTGAATAAAATTAGAGAAAATGTTTAATCGCTTTCATTTTTCTAAGGTTGAGAGCTTCAGGAATATGTCATTCAAAGAGAGCTTCAGCATCACAAAATGACAAGTTATGTATTGATTTATTCCAATGATTATGAGTTATGCATGTTTTTAAAAGGATGAGAGTTTTAAAAATACAGTGTTTCAAAAGGTCTATGAGATTCATGAAGAACGTTTTTTCTTGAAGGTTGTGAGCATCATCAAGGTATTTTGTGAAATTTTTGGGGACAAAATTAGGAAGATAAAGCAACCTTTTAAAAAGGTATTTTTTCGAATTAAATCTTCTCAAATATAGTAAATTCATAAGTTTCATGATGAATGTGTTCAATGAGGACTAGGTTTCAAAAAAGCATGAGCATCATAAAGGTATGAAGCTTCATGAACATGTGATGAAATTATGGTTCTATTAATAAAGTTGAAAATCACCATGAGTTCAGGATGGGTTGATTGTAATATTTAGGAGTACATGAAATGGATCATATAGAATGTGTGAAGTGTTGATGGTAAGATTCATGACTATGAAAATCTTTGTGAATTTGTTAAATTTCACTGGATCTTTGCGAATTGGAGAGCATCATGAAAAGGATTTTGGAGTCTCATTGAAAATCCATTGAAATCCCAAGATATTAGCAAAAGGCTGGGCCTATTAAATAGGCAGCTACCCCCACTTCATTTTAAATGAAGAAAAATAGTGAAAAGGCTGAATTTATATGATTTGGAAAGGTTTTGGAGCTTCATGAATATGGAATTATATTTAAGCTTGAGCATAAAAAAATTATGGATATGTCTTGATAGATTCTTATACTTATTAGTTATGAATGTTTCACGAAGATTAGGAGTCTCACGAACAGTTAGTTTTTCATGTAAGTAATGAGATTGATGAAGGAAGTTGGTTCCATGAAGGTAGTGAGGTCTTCCAAAGGTGTTTTGTTCTGAAAAATCCATGATCATCACAAACGTATGTAGATTCTACAAATTGGTTTGGTATTCAACTATTAGTATTTATTTTAAACATAAAGGGTGTTTCATGAAGGTAGGGAGCCTCACGAATAACAACATTGAACATCTAGATTATATAAACATTGCTTTAAAGTGCATGTACTCAAGACATGGATGAATTATGTGTCTTGATATAGTTAGAGACAAAGGTATAAATTCCAATATACTAAAGAAACCATAAAGTCATCAAACTGAGTAAGACTTCACCCAAAGTAGTTATATAGGGGAAGTTAATGAATGTCTTTCTTGGGAGCTAGTGTAATATCCCTAGAATAATGTAATGGTAGTGGTCTTCGAACGTAGTGACTAAGTTTGAACTTACGTAAACCAAAATTAGTGAATATTAGTGTATTTTTGTATTACTGACACACAATCAGCATATTATCCCTGGACTAGCCCTTAGTGGTGAACCATGTAAAATAATTGTGTTGTATATCCTCATGTGAATGTTTAATTACATTAAAATTCATTTATATATGTTTAATACGTTGCTACCAATGTGGGTACAAGATAATATTTTAAAATAAAATATTTTCCCCACTGATTCACCCCTCCCCTCTCAGGGTTCTCTAGGGTCCTACAGTAGATTGTAAGGTATCAAAACAACCAACCATATGATGAAATTACTATATAATGTTTGAAAACAAATGAATCCATTTGCTGCAAATCCCAGGAGAACATTTCTTGGATTATTAGTGAAAAATGGATGTAATGGATTGAAGGCCTTCAATTATTTTTATTCTTTTGGATGTATCATGAACTAATTTATATTATTATCTAATATATTCCAATTCACGTATTATGTTATTTTAGATGACATATGAAAACTTTACAACCAAATTTCTGATGGAAAGTAATGTAAAACATTTAGAGTAGTTTATTTTTCAATTTATTTGTTATTGTTTATAGATTCACAAGGAAGCCATTATTTGTTAAATTTCATTTAAAATTATAAAATCTTTTTCACTTTTCTCTATATGAATATTTTTTCCCATAAAAAATAAATCATTTGGTTATGAGTTCGTCTTCTCATAATTGAGTCAAAGATTCGTTATAACCTTTTTTATCTAATAAAATGATGTTGGTATCTTAGATACAACAAATTAATCATGGAACAATTCCAATATAATAGAAATTTCATTATTTTTAATTCCACATTAGCACTTGATGAAGTAAAACATTAGTAGAAAATACAATATTGAATATTTAGCACACCATTAATACAATTCATAATTCTCACTTTCGACTAATTTTGAAAAGGGAAGTGTTTAGCTCATTGACCATGCCCTTGTATTAGTCTCCCAAACATTATATATTCATATGTTATCATCATGAATAGGTTGTCCAATTGTTCTGATAGACTAATTAATATCACTAACATAAAAAAATGGATAAAATAATTTGTTACATTGTTTATGCAGTATCCATACTATTCTAAAAGCTTCATTTACTTGTTTTCAAATTTCATTATTCATTATTAAGGGAATTAAATGTGTTTTTGATTGTGGATATAACCAATAAATTTTTCTGTGATGTTTTTTTATCCATGTTAAATCAAAACACATAACAAGGAACAAATTGATTCGATACGAAGTTCTAAAATATTTCATCTATCTTCATCAATCATTTGAATTTATATTTCGGACCTGGAAATTTAGTTATTACACCCATAGATCGATTTTCAGTTGAAAAATCAAAAACCATGTTCAAACCCACATATTGAGATATTTTTTGAGGTAAGGTAATTTTTTTCCATACATAATAGGTTTCTTAAAAATTCAAATAAAAATATAATTATATTAATATATATTGAATTAATATTTTAATCATATTTAAATTTTCAAATAATTTGTATGTTTCAAAGTCACCCTTCCAATGTTTTTTTTAATTTTAAGATCCCAAAGAATTCACTTAAAAAATATCTGTAATAACCCGAGATTTTATAAGATATATTATTTTTAATTTCATTCATATCTTCTGTTGTATGATACACCAAGATTATCTTGCGCTATACGCAACACCGTATTATCTTGCAGTATACGCAACACTATTCTTAGATTGTGTTACACACAATTTCAAGTTCGTTTGATAATAGTCACTCTACGCAACATTGAGTATATATATATATATATTCAATGTATAAATTAAAAAACAGTTGGATTCTGTTATAACGAAACAAAAAAGGAGTCTTTCACTAAACGCAACCCTGACTTGGCTTGCATTAAATGCAATGGCGACCTTCTTCGATAGCGTGTGTTGTGCGCAATACCGGGTTTTACTAAACAACGATATGTTATTATAATATTATTATGAACTAGACGTTATGAATAGTATTAACTATATTTTGAATTTTAGAACATTATTATTCATCTTACACATTTTCTAAAACATGGTATAAGAACAAAATAAATTTTTTTTCGGGTAAAATAAGTATTTTTAAAAAAATGTAGTTTTGCCGCCTTTTGATGGCGGACCCACATTCAATCTAGTTTTTGACCTGTTTATAAGATTAATTTTACAAAATAAAATTATTCTTTGGAATTAGGATTTAAAATTTTACCTTGGATAAATTTTTCATTTTATTTTGATAACTTTCATAATTTAATGAATAGTAAAAACACGCTATATTTTAATTAAAAACAACTTTTTTTCATTGTAATAAATTATGTGGTTAAATTATAATATTGAATGGTTTTAAAGTTTAAATAGAATATATTTTTACCATTTAATATAATGTATGTCATTATAATTGATTTTACCTTGAATTCGTAGGTTAAATCAATTCAATCTTTTGCAATGTTTTAAAGAAAAACCCGTTTTCTTTCGACAACGGGATTAATTTTAATTTAATTTATGCAACTTGTGTGTAATGAATTTGGAAAAATGGATTCCATATTTGGAATCAGTGGCTCCAAATTATGTTAATAAGCTACTTTTTATTTTTGGGAATTATGAATAGTAACTACGGTAAATTTTATTTACCATAGTTAAAGGTAAATCAGGTAATTAAGGGTAAATATAATATTATAAAATTACCCTAACACATTCCAAAATTATATTGGATGGCTAAAGGTATACCCATATAACATAAGGGTAGGATTAGATTCATTTTATGGACTTTGGACCATGAAAATAATTTAATTATTATTAAAACCAAAGAAAGTGACAACATGTCACTCTCTTAAATATTATAAGTATAATAATTTTAATTTAGTGATAAACATCATAAAAATTTGAACCTGAATAGTATCCAGAAATCTAATAAAATTATCTACATCATGATAATTTATTAAGAATTTTTAGGGATTAAATAATTGTCATTAATGGTGATACATTAATGATGCAGAAATTATTTATTAAGTGAGAAATCAGTAATATAGTTTTTATTGAAATACTAATACCCCTTAAAAGGCCCACAAACCTGACCAAAACTTATTGGTAGCGTATATATATACCATACGAATCCAATTACTTAATATATAACAGTTTGGAGTCTTATAAAAGTGATTAGGACACTTATATTATTTTATTTTAAATGATGCCAAAGTTTCCACCTTCATAATTTAATAAATATAACAATTTAAATATTGTGATTTTAAGATAATAAATTCGAGTAAAAGTATTATTGTGAAAGGTAATAGATTTATCTTCATCATAGGATTTTATTCTTAATTTTTATGCAACAAATCAGTATACTAAATAATTATACAAAAATGTTGTAGTAATTATTTTATTAAAAGATAAACCAAATATATGGTTTTAAAAACAATAAAATAAATATTATATGAACTATTTAATGTGATCCACTAATTTTATAGATACATATGAACTTTTATGAATCTATTAAAACTTTTAGTTCGAACATATCTTCTGTATATATTTTATTTAAATTCAAATAAATGAATAGTGTCAAAATTGACACTATTGTTATTTTATAAAAATAACATATTATAAAATTGTTTAAAAATCACAAATTTTTTTAAAAATTATAAATTTATATTTATCTGGTCTATAATGTTATATAGTAAACAATTATGGAAAATTCACAACAAATAAGTAATTATTTGTTATAATTTAAAATTTAGAATTTTATTACCACAAATAAACTTAAATAGATTAAATAAGGATAAATCAAAATGATAAGGTTTAAAATAAGATCCAAACATGTCTAAATTTTATTAGTTGATGCGATTACAACCCTATATAATCTAAGCTTCGAATATGAGTCATTTTTGGAGGTTTTTATGTGGGGTTAGATTTATTATTAATATTTTTAAGAATTCCAAAGGTGCCCCTCTCCTCCCTTATAAAAGGGAACCACCTCCCTCTCCTCCTCATACCAATTTGAGCCTTCAAGCTCGGCCAAACCCTGCCCAATTATCTTCTCCACTTCCCTAGAAACATATTAGAGGTCCTGGTCTTCTTCAAAGACAAATTTTAGTGCCCTAAGAGGAGGTCTCAAAGAGGCGCTTCAAAGAAGAGGTAATTTCCGTTACTGATTCTTTCACCTTTATTTCCTCTTCCACATATTCTTATTAGTTTGTTTCATTATGAAGTAATAACATCAGTATCACTCATATACTGATATGTTTTTATAAGTATGAAACAACCCTATTTCACCATCTATCCATCCTACGGAAAATGAAATCACCGCGCGTGCGTACGTACGGAATACCGTCTCCACGTCGTGGTGTAATATATTTTCCACCACCACCTTACTTGGATGGGTATAATGGTGTAAATAATAACTATATATGATTATTGTAAAGTGATATTGATTCTGTAATAGTATGCATACACTCCAATAAAATTCCACGATCATGGGAACGATATCATCGCTCGTGCGTACGTACGGAATGCCGTCTCCACGACGTGATGAGATTCATTCTCAATGATTAACCATTCATAAATGATTATAATGTATATATAATAAGTAATCATGAAATATATTACATAATAATGATACTGAATTTATTTATATATATATGTATTTAATCCAATTAATTCCATTCAATTCAATGAGGAAACGAAAACAACGTTCACACGTACGTACGACCTACCGTCTCCATGAACGGTGTATTTCTTTCCATTTACTGATATATTATATATATGTATATTCTGAATATATATTATATATAAATCATGTTTTACATTCTGGATGTAAGTAATCATGATCTAAGTAATCATATGAATAATTACAAGTCAAAACACGGATGACAAATGAAACGATTTTACCCAAAATGCTCTTTAACATTGAATTTACAAAAGAACGGGTAATATAAAGTCATAAGTGAACCATATATGATATCATAACAATGAATATGATTCTTTAATAAGTCAATAACATTATTTAAATCATTATACAGAAGGTTCGGACACTTACGAAACAAATCGGACCTAAGGTAAGGGATAATTATTCCAATCTCATTCTTATCCGAGATTGTTTATTCGTAAGTATTTACTGGGATTATTGTTCTCATCCATGTCCATGTTTCCTAAAAATGGTTTCCTGTATGTTTAATGTCCTTTTTACCCTTTTTTGACTTTTACTACATGGTATGTAAGGAATCATTCTTTTGTTTACGTTACGAGGTACTTTTTTTTGACTTTTCCGACAAAATTACAAGAAGAATGTTTTTTAACTTATATGGAACGAACATATTTTTACGGTTTTATAAAGACTTATTTTTATGAAGCTTCCTCAAAAATATTTCATGAATATTTTCAAAAAAATCTCGTTCTTTTAAAATTTCATGATGTTTTGTGAAAAGAAATTAATTTGGAAGAAGAAAGGATATTTACCTCAATAATTCATTTCAAGTGTTTTATCAAAACCATTTTTCCATCTAAGATGGATTTATTTCATATGTGTATGTTTCAAGTATAATGTCTCTATGATTTACATGGTTTCAATTTTCTTATTATGAAATTATATCCATTTATTTTATATGTATTATGTGATGATGGAATGATATTTATGAAACCCATTTTATTCTTTGGGTTATGATGAATGATTTATGTTTATGTTGTGGCACAAGTAAGAATGATTTAATTATGAGATGGGTGGGACCTATATCTCCCTCCAATGCATTGGGTAAAAATTTATATCTCATGAGATAGACATGGCTGGAACGGCAGGTTAAACCAGTTCAGTAAAACAGGATTGAAATGAGGAGTGAACTCGATTCTGAAAGGGTCTTTGTCCACTAAGATGGTCTTGGCAGCAATGCCTTGGCTACCATGGAAATAATATCATGTGCTTAATGGTTTCCACAATTACATGTTTTATTCCCATGCTATTTTATCATGATTTATGTTCAATTATGATCTATGCCTTATGTACTTCCATGTTTTATGTCGTTGCTCAAGATTTTTAATGTTCATGTTTTTTTAAGTTCAAATTTATATGGTATGTTTTATATTATCCATGCTTACCCTTACTGACCATGTGAGATCACCCTTTTTATGTTTTCTTTTCCCCCAGGGTTAAAAGAAAGATTTTAGGTAAGGAAAAAAATGGGAAGATCTTTATGGGAGATGTTGAAGATCTTTCGCCACGATTAGAAGATTACGTTCCAAGTTTCCAAAGACACTAAACTATTACGGTCCTTGTGTGTATGTTTTTGTTATGTAATAATTATTCAGAAAAAGTAATGTAATGTCTATGTACGTCAAGCTTCGGGTCTCTACAGTTGGTGTCAGAGGAAAGGTTTAGTCAACCTTTGGAAACAAGGATGCGAAAACGTTAGTGAGATCCCTAGATAAATTTCTAAGGTATGTCTAGGGATGTCCCTAAAGATAAGTATACATATAGGATATAGTCTTAGAACTACGCTAACGATATTAGAATTAAACCTAATATGTTACATGTCGAAGGTACTCCCCCTTGATTATGTTATTTTCTTTGTATGATTTTTTCCTCTCACAGAATTCTTTTTGTGTTTTAGTTAATGGAGGGAACCGGAAGGAATTCGGTTAACATTGAATCCAATGGACAAATTGGTGACTATGAGAAACAAAATTGTGTAATGCCTAGAGGGAAAGATATTGTGATTATGCCGAATCAGTCATCGCGATAAATGATTAAGAAGGTGAAATTTAGTGGTATGCCTAATTCATCAAATAAGAGGAAGATAGACTTTTATGCATGTTATCATGTTGAGGAGCATAAAGAAAGGAAGATTGAGATTTCTAAAGAAGGGACGAAAAACCTTGAGGAATACCTCAAATGGAGGGACATATGTTATCTGTGTGGAGAAAAGGGTCATAGAGTGACCGACTATTATAGAGTTCAATGTATTATTTGTGGAGAACATGGGCATTACCCAACTCAATGCCCTGACCTAAAAAGTTACTTCTAAATCAAGTAAGGACTTATTCCAAGATAATCATTTAAGAGGATGGATTAAAGTGTTTATGTATTGGTATTCAAGAATAATGTTGTTGAGGTACTTTTATGGTGTATTAGAATATTTTTGTATTAGTCTATTGTGGTTTTCAATAATTTTATGGTATCGGTAACCATGAAAAGTGATTCAAATATTTTTGAAAGCAGATGATATGAGCATAATGAAGGGATAGGAGAAAATGAAATGTTTGACAGTATTCATGAGCTCATGATTGATATAAGGACTAAGTATATATAATTTTTAGGATTTTGGTATCTGGAAAGAGTTAACTTTTGACAGCACTCATGTTTTCACTAAGATTTAATGGGTATTCAGTTTTCAAGAGATTACATGATTATGGTATTCACATGACTGGAATGTGACCAACAAGATATATGACGGATAAATGATGGTATTCACGTGCTTTTTATATGACCTTTTTAGTAATCGTTCTCTTTATACAATGAGTTTGGAAAGAAGTATTTTGGATAAGCCTAAATATTAGAATGGATTATGTTGGACATAAGTTAGTATTGTATAAGGATATAAATTTTTTCGATCTTATTGATGGGATGTTATAGTAATGTAGTTTTAGAAAAAGGAAAACCTGCAGGAATGGCGACAACCCATCGCGTCGGACAAGGCTGTGGGAATCGAACCCACAACCGAAGTGCGACTAGCCTTTATCACCTACCAGTGGCCTAAATGAAGTCCCTATTTAGTAGAAACTAGTTTTATTATATTAAGTAGTATGATATACGAAGTATAATTCCATTTTAGGAACCATATATGATTGATCTCAAAATAGATCAACTTATGTATATTTAATAACTTTTTCTAACCTTTTGTTTGAGACAGATGGAATGACCTGTCATTCTATCACATGATCTGCTAACACTTCACGAATAACAAATTCAACTTCATTTCTTTAAGATATGAAGTGGAAATTTTTCAAGGCACGAAAAACAGTGAGATTTTACCAAAATAAAGTAAGTATTTATTATAATTCAAATTCTTCAACTTTAGGGAAATGATATTGAAAACCAAAAATGTTGTCCAAGTGCCCTTATATCCTATGAATCAGATGGTACCCTAGATCATCACAAATCTATGGCTTTGTGATTGTTGGCTTTTTCATTGCCATGTTCTCTACCACTCCCTATCAGAACATGATGGTTATATTTCTCTTCCATATCCATATTTTCACCTATGTTCTCCTATGTGGAAACCCAGTGATTAGTTAATCTGGGTAACCGTTACATTTCATACTTTAGTTTTTAAAGATAAGTTTTGGAATTCCTTTTTACGATGTGGGTTTCAATTAAAGAAACTTTCAAGTAGAAAACCATTTATAACCACGACAAATTTCGAGGGCGAAATTCATTTTAAGGGGGGTAGAATGTAATAACCTGAGATTTTATAAGATATATTCCTTTTAATTTCATTCATATCTTATGTTGTACGATACACCAAGATTATCTTGCGCTATACGCAACACCGTATTAGGTTTTAGTATACGCAACACTATTCTTAGATTGTGTTACACACAATTTCAAGTTCGTTTGATAATAGTCACTCTACGCAACATTGAGTATATATATATATATATATTCAATGTATAAATGGAAAAATGGTTGGATTCTGTTATAAAGAAACAACAAAGGAGTCTTTCACTATACGCAACCCTGACTTGGCTTTCATTACATGCAATCGCGACCTTCTTCGATAGCGTGTGTTGTACGCAATACCGGGTTATACTAAACAACGATATGTTATTGTAATATTATTATGAACTAGCCGTTATGAATATTATTAACTATATTTTGAATTTTATAACATTATTATTCATCTTACAAATTTTCTAAAACATGGTATAAGAACAAAATAATTTTTTTTGGGTAAAATAATTATTTTTAAAAAAATGTTGTTTTGCCGCCTTTTGATGGCACACCCACTTTAAATCTAGTTTTTAACATGTTTATAAGTTTAATTTTACAAAATTAAATTATTCTTTGGAATCAGGATATAAAATTTTACCTTGGATAAATTTTTCAAATTATTTTCATAACTTTCATATTTTAATGAATAGTAGAAACACGCTATATTTTAATTAAAAACAAGTTTTTTTCATCGTAATAACTTATGTGGTTAAATTATAATATTGAATGGTTTTAAAGTATAAATAGAATATATTTTTACCATTTAATATAATTTATGTCATTAGCATTGATTTTACCTTGAATTTGTAGGTTAAATCAATTCAATCGTTTGCAATGTTCTAAAGAAAAACCCGTTTTCTTTCGACAACGGGATTAATTTTAATTTAATTTCTGCAACTTGTGTGTATTGAATTTGGAAAAATGGATTCCATATTTAGAATTAGTGGGTCCAAATTATTTTAATAAGCTACTTTTTATTTTTTGGAATTATGAATAGTAACGACGGTAAATTTTATTTACCATAGTTAAAGGTAAACCGGGTAATTAAGGGTAAATATAATATTATAAAATTAACCTAACACATTCCAACATTATATTGGATGGCTAAAGGTAGACCAATATAACCTAAGGGTTGGATTAGATTCATTTTATGGACTTTTGATCATGAAAATAATTTAATTATTATTAAAACCAAAGAAAGTGACAACAAGTCGCTCTCTTAAATCTTATAAGTATAATAATTTTAATTTAGTTATAAACATCATAAAACGTAGAACATGAATAGTCTCCAGAAATATAATACAATTATCTACATCATGATAATTTATTTATAATTTTTAGGGATTAAATAATTGTCATTAATGGTGATACATTAATGATGCAGAAATTATTTATTAAGTGAAAAATCAGTATTATAGTTTTTATTGAAATAATAATACCCATTAAAAGGCCCACAAACCTGACCAAAACTTATTGGTAGTGTATATATATACGATAAGAAGCCAATGACTTAATATATAACCGTTTGGAGTCTTATAAAAGTTATTAGGACACTTATATTATTTAATTTTAAATGATGCCAAAGTTGCCACCTTCATAATTTAATAAATATAACAATTTAAATATTGTGATTTTAAGATAATAAATTCGAGTAAAAGTATTATTGTGAAAGGTAATATATTTAACTTCATCATATAATTTTATTTTTAATTTTTATGAAACAAATAAGTATATTAAATAATTATACAAAAATGTTGTAGTAATTATTTTATTAAGAGATAAACCAAATGAATGGTTTTAAAAATAATAAAATAAATATTATATGAACTATTTAATGTGATCCACTAAATTTATAGACACATATGACCTTTTATAAATCTATTAAAGCTTTTAGTTCGAACATATCTTCTGTATATATTTTATTTAAATTCAAATAAATGAATAGTTTCAAAATTGACACTATTGTTATTTTTTAAAAATAACATGTTATAAATTTTTTTAAAAATCACAAAAATATTAAAAAATTATAAATTTATATTTATATGGTCTATAATGTTATAAAGTAAACAATTATGAAAAATTAACAACAAATAAGTAATTATTTGTAATAATTTAAAATTTAGAATTTTATTACCACAAATAAACTTAAATAGATTAAATAAGGATAAATCAAAATGATAAGGTTTAAAATAAGATCCAAACATGTCTAAATTTTATTGGTTGATTAGATTACAACCCTATATCATCTAATGTTTGAATATGAGTCATTTTTGGAGTTTTTAAGTGGGGTTAGATTTATTATTAACATTTTTAAGAATTCCAAAGGTGCCCCTCTCCTCCCTTATAAAAGGGCACCTCCTCCCTCTCCTCCTCACACCAATTAGAGCCTTGAAGCTCGGCCAAACCCTGCCCAATTCTCTTCTACACTTCCCTAGAAACATCTTGGAGGTCTTTGTCTTCTTCAAAGACCAAATTTAGTGCCCTAAGAGGAGGTCTCAAAGAGGCGCTTCAAAGAAGAGGTAATTTCCGTTACTGATTCTTTCACCTTTATTTCTTCTTCCACTTCTTCTTCTTGGGTTTTTTAATTATGAAGTAATAACATAAGTATCAATCATATACTGATTTGTTATTATAAGTATGAAACAACCCTATTTCACCATCTATCCATCATATGGAAAATGAAATCACCGCACGTGCGTACGTACGGAATACAGTCTCCACGTCATGGTGTAATATATTTTCCACCATCACCTTACTTGGATGGGTATAATGGTGTAAATAATAACTATATATGATTATTGTAAAGTGATATTGATTCTGTAATAGTATACATACACTCAAATAAAATTCCACGATCATGGGAACGATATCATCGCTCGTGCGTACGTACGGAATACCGTCTCCACGACGCGATGAGATTCATTCTCAATGATTAACCATTCATAAATGATTATAAAGTATATATAATAAGTAATCATGAAATATATGAAATAATAATGATACTGTATTTTTGTATATATATATGTATGTCATCCAATTAATTCCATTCAATTCAATGATGAAACGAAAACAACGTTCATGCGTACGTACGACCTACCGTCTCCATGAACGGTGTATTTCTTTCCATTTATCGATCTATTATATATATGTATATTCTGAATATATCTTATATATAAATCATGTTTTACATTCTGGATGTAAGTAATCATGATCTAAGTAATCATATGAATAATTACAAGTCAAAACACGGACGACACATGAAACGATTTTACCCAAAACGCTCTTTAACATGGAATTTACAAAGGAACGGGTAACATAAAGTCATAAGTGAACCATATATGATATCATAACAATGAATATGATTCATTAATAAGTATATAAAATTATTTAAATCATTATACAGGAGGTTTGGACACTTACGAATCAAATCAGACCTAAGGTAAGGGATAATTATTCCAATCTCATTCTTATCCGAGATTGTTTATTCGTAAGTATTTACTGGGGTTATTGTTCTCATCCATGTCCATATTTCCTAAAAATGGTTTCATGTATGTTTAATTTCATTTTTACCCATTTTTGACTTTTACTACATGGTATGTAAGGAATCATTCTTTTGTTTATGTTACGGGGTACTTTTTTTGGCTTTTCCGACAAAAGTACGAGAAGAATGTTTTTTTAACTTATACGGCACGAACAGATTTTTACGGTTTTATAAAGAATTATTTTCATGAAGCTTCCTCAAAAATATTTCATGACTATTTTCAACAAAATATCCTTCTTATAAAATTTCAGGATGTTTTGTGAAAAGAAATTAATTTTGAAGAAGAAAAGATATTTCCCTCAATAATTCATTTAAAGTGTTTTATCAAAACCATTTTCCCATCTAAGATGACTTTATTTCATATGTGTATGTTTCAAGTATAATGTCTCTATGATTTACATGGTTTCACTTTTCTTATTATAAAATTATATCCATTTCTTTTATATGGATTATGGGATGATGGAATTATATTTATGAAACACATTTTATTCTTTGGGTTATGATGAATGATTTATGTTTATGTTGTGGCACAAGTAAGAATGATTTCATTATGAGATGGGTGGGACCTATATCTACCTCCAATGCATTGGGTAAAGATTTATATCTCATGAGATAGACATGACTGGAATGGCAGGTTAAACCGGTTCAGTAAAACAGGACTAAAACGAGGAGTGAACTCGATTCAGAAAGGGACTTTGTCCACTAAGATGGTCTTGGCAGTAATGCCTTGGCTACTATGGAAATAATATCATGTGCTAAATGGTTTCCACAATTATATGTTTTATTCCCATGATATTTTATCATGATTTATGTTCCATTATGATCTATGCCTTACGTACTTCCATGTTTCATGTCGTTGCTCAAGATTTTTAATGTTCATGTTTTTTTAAGTTCAAATATATATGGTATGTTTTATTTTATCCATGCTTACCCTTACTGAGCATGTGAGCTCACGCTTTTTATGTTTTCTTTTCCCCCAGAATTAAAAGAAAGATTTTAGGTAAGGAAACAAAAATGGGAAGTTCTTTATGGGAGATGTTGAAGATCTTTCACCACGATTAGAAGATTACTTTCCATGTTTCCAGAGACACTAAACTATTACGGTCCTTGTGTGTCTGTTTTTGTTATGTACTAAGTATTCCGCAAAAGTAATGTAATGCTTATGTACGTCAAGCTTCGGGTTTCTAAAATATCGGCTAAAATTATATTATTTATAAAATTATTAGTAAATATTTAAAAATAGATTTCATATTTAAAAAACTAAACAAATCAATTTCAATTCACCATTTAATGATCGTTCCATGAAAATAATCAAAAAAAAATATTTTCCATATATCATTTGTAATAAAATTGACCATTTTCAAGAATAAATGAACAAATTTAATATATAAAAAATAGATCACTAAAATCACAACATCCTAGAGATGTACCTTTGAAAATATGATATTTAAACATAGAAACAATCATACATTTTCTTAT
Source organism: Viscum album (assembly GCA_963277665.1). Taxonomy (NCBI): domain Eukaryota; kingdom Viridiplantae; phylum Streptophyta; class Magnoliopsida; order Santalales; family Viscaceae; genus Viscum; species Viscum album. The sequence continues at coordinate 1,698,362,144 of OY728158.1, read as the reverse complement.
TCAAAGTGAAATTTTGTGAAAAACAATTACAATAATACACATAAATTAGAAATGATACCCATTAAAAACATACTAATTAACGGTAAAATACAAGATAATATAATCTAATAAAATTTTATACATTTATTTATATAGAACAATAATAAAATTCTATATTACTATATATAATTCATACTAATCCATAAAATTAAATTTTAACCACTCACTAATTACTTCCCTATGGAAACAACTGTTTAACTAAGGTTATGAAATTTACCATTGAAATTTCAGTTGTTTTTAATTCTATTTCATTTGATATGATGCTAACATCAATGAATAATAGTACTAAATTTAAATCATTTTACAATATTTAATATTACAAATAAAAAGACACAAAATGTATAACATTTAATGGAATAAAAACATCAATGAAAACTATAAATTACTACAATATAATATAAAATACTTTATATACATTTAGAATATTCATAAATTATACATATTCCATCAATTTAATAATAGTACTCATGTTTCTAGACTCATCATGGATACTAAAACTCAAAAATATAGATTTCATTGATTTTAAATCTATAACAACATAATTTTTTCCATTTGAAAACTGATTTTTAGATGTTTAAGCTCCTCATAAAATATGTGGGACAAATGAACATTCAATCATTTAAAACCATAAAACATTGAAAACATTATATGAAATCTTATTTCATTTTTATACCATGAATATCCATTAATTTTCAAATCATTTTGAAAACATCTTTATTTGAATTTCTAAAAAACCTACTTTTTTGATTCCCAAAATATTCATTCAATATAGATCCATTATAACACACATACAATATAATGAATATATAAAACTTTGTAAATCACAAAATAATCATACCCATATCATTGAACAACTAATTTAAACATACCAAAACATATTAAAAAAATAGTAAATACAAAGTATCATGAGGTTTCTTGTGATCAATGTTTCAGTATTGGGTGTTGAGTTTATTGATGATCATGGAATGGTTGTTGGGTTATGAGCCCATAAGAGATTAGGGAATGATGGTATATTGATGATCGGTGATTAGTGTCTGATGATTCTGTTAAATAATATATAAGATCAGGGTTTAAGATATAGTGGTTGAGACAAACATGGAATGAGGATTTGTTTTAAAAATAGATTATAGTTCTTTTGATTATAACCACAAATAAATAGTAATTTTGATTTAATTATAGTTAAAAATACCTCCAAATATTATACACAATTATGCTTATTTAATGAACCATTGAATAATTATTGGAAAATTTATTTTTAAGTTTTGTGGTCATTTCAAGAAACACCCCTAAAAAATGATACAATTTACTATTAATCATGAATTGAGGAGATCACAAATAACAATTAGAGAACTAACTATCTCAACACATTAATATCCCATGTGATTCATTCGTTATATCGTGGTAACTAACACACAATTATTATATCATTATTCCTAATTAGGATATATTATTCTAGGATAACATTAGGGAACCTCCTATATTTAGAGTAACACTACTCCACCCCGATGCTTCAGATCAATCTAAGGGTCTATAAATCAGATAAAAATTTCAATTCTTGATCGTCCTGATAATTAATATTCAAATTAAAATTCATATCCACGGTATTATCCTCTATAAAATGATATTATTAGGCTTGGAAATGGACACAACAAATATACCTTGAGTTTTGGGTAATCATGTTTGTATCCAACCATGGGCAATGATTCTCCTGATCGAGAGTTAATATACTTATATACAACCTAATGAGAAGTCCTTGAAATCATGGGTTACATGCACATATGTAGAAATATTACAATGATGATCATTTTACTAATTTAGAATAAACATATACATCCCCTAGAATAGTGAAACTCTGCTAATTATTTTTCAAAATATTATTGACCCACCATATATAAATAAATTAAGTCTCATAAGTATGTGTAATGTTTCATATAGGATTATATATAGTATTCTCAATAGGAAATCATCTTTCAATAAACATGAGTGGGTGTTTGAAGAGAAACATAGTTTTATCAATGGACGGTCCCTCCAAGTGACAGAAGGAATAGATTAGAAAATCATTACATGCCTCAAGAAAAATAATCATGGAAATAACATTGGTATGAAGACTAATACCGAAAAATCATATGAAAAAATTGAATGGGTATTCGTTCTATGGGTGATTGACTGCATGGACTTCTCTAGTTGGGTTCATGCCTTATTTTTCATACGATTTATATCCCCCTCATTCTCAGTGTCACTGATAGGTAAAAGAAGCGGTTTTTTGAAATGAGTTTATGGACTCAGAAAAGGTGTCCCCTTATCACCAAGTATTTTCATCATAATATATGAATCTCTATTTAGGATCCTCACGAAGTTCACACATAATGGTATAATAATACCCTTTGACAATAAGAACGACTTTAAGGGAATATATCACTATATTTATATGTATAACATGATCTTCTTCATCAAAAGAGAGAGAAAATTCATCAAAGGACTATACATTGTGTTGGAGGAATTTAACATATGGAATGAGGAAAAGAAATCAGGATAAATTTAGCATCTACATGATGAGGTTATGTTTATAAATGTAAGGGAAAAAATGGGAGTGTTCCTAGGTATTCTCATAGTAAAATTCTATTTGGAGTAACTGAGATAACCTTTATACCTATGAAAGCTTTAAATTTGTCATTATGAGGTCAGAATCCATAAAATCACTATCCGTATTGAAATTTTTAAAAATCGCTTCCTTTCCTTTGATGAAAATATTACGTTGGTGAACTGTGTTCTCACCTCTATTTGAATGCATGTTCTATCAGTCCTTAGGTATCTAATATTGTATTGAGGAATATTGAGAGGTTCCTCAGGTATTTAAACATCAAACTCCATGGTGAGGGATGGTCCCATAGGGATTCGTGGAAGATGATGACCAGACCTATGCATGATATGAAAATCAATTTTCACAATAGTGAGGGAAGAAGGAAATGTCTATAAGAAAATATTCTTTGGGAGGTCCTTAATGGAAATTCACTTATGAGATAATTTATAATGGGTAAATATGGGTATGATCCTAAGGATTTGAGGGGAAGGTCTCATGCTTGTGGTAGTTACTCAGTGGAAACATTATAGTCCTTCAAAAACACTCTTTTTGGATAGTGCTAACCGGTGACATAAATTTATGGTTTAGTATCTCAGATGGTTTTCCACTCATCTTCCTTGGATATCCAATTACGTACATCACTTTTTCACAGGCAAGCCAATACCCCTCTTTCATTCATGTAATTCTCAACTTGTAGTAGTGTGTGTCCTTTGATAGTATTTAATTGTTTTCTAAAGGTGATCATTTAATCTTCCAAAAGTCTCCAATAGGGATTTTCTTGGCCAAGATGTACTTTTATGTTCATCAGAACAGAAATGGTATACACGGTAATGTGAATTTATATTGGTGTATAGATATACCCATCAAATGAATCTTCTTGGTTTTTTAGGATTTTTAATCATAGTATCCCATGAATGAAGTTACTATTTATAAAGGTATTTTTCTCACATTAAAATACTAGTTCTTCCAGAAAGCCTGCATGATAACTACCAACCATATTTTTTTTAATAGTGAATGGGCTTCACTAATATAAAGGATCTTTGGAAACAATATTGGTATTTATAGGAAGATAGTCTCATGTATTGAATTCCTCCAGAATGGTATTCATTGTGAATGAAAAAATGAAGAAGAGCATATATCTAGGGATATTTGGATGATCGTGGGATGCTGGACCATCGGAATGAAATACACAAATCACGAAATGATATAAAAATCAGTTATTATTTGGATATACAGGTCTATACCAGGTGTATGGTGGTGGAGATGTGATCACTAGTGAAATACTGGGATAAAAGAAAATCCTTGAAGTTGATTATGTTGTGTAGGATTATTTACCCAATCCCATAGGAAGATCCCAGTATAGTGAGATGGGTTTGTTTGAATCACCCTAGTTGTGGTTTCAAACTCAATATTGATGGTTCATATAGCCTTGACATTATACTTGGGGGAGGAGGAGTCCAAGATCAAAGTGGTTTAGTTAGTATTTATTTCAAAAAAAATCTATTATTAAGGTTATTCTATCATGGATGAGGCTAACACACTTTTAAATGGGATAAGCGGTGCTTTTCCAATAAATTATCACTTTCCACTATCAAAACTGTCTCTTCTATAATAAATTATTCAGAAAATAGTAATTTGAAAACCCCATGGTCCATTTCTTATCTCAAATAATTGTGAAAATTGTGTATACCTAATGATGTGATTTCACTCCACACATGGAGAGAAGGAAACAAAGTGATATATTTTTTTAACCTCTAGTGGAAATCAAGAAAATACTCGAATCATTTTCTATAACATGAGAATTGTTACCTCAAAATATGTGGTTTTGGTTTGTGTGTATTCCATTGAATAACATTATTTTAGACCCCCTTATCGCCTTGTTTCATTTTATTTGTTTTTTAAGGTTTGTGTTCATGTTTTTTCTTTATAAAATAATACTTTTGTTAAAGAATGCACAATTCCCAACCTCTAGTTGTTTCCTTCAATCAGTGGGTGGGTATTCACATTTCAAATTCAAAGAAATTACCCCCAATATCTTGTTATTGTTTTTATATCCAATATTAATTAAGAATTCATTCATTACATCAGTAAAACACATTGGTCTATGTAAACAAAAAAGTATTATAATTAATACTCTATTTCTCATAGACTCATAAAACCAAAACATTACATACATCATGCATCACAATATACATTACACAATGATATTCCATATGTTTAGTTTTATATCTCATAATGAATTTACACTCATCACTAAGGAGGTATCAAAAATGTTTTCTTTATTTAAGTTACATTTTTATATATCAAAATGTGTAGGGATTCACTCTATTTATAACCCAATGAATTGGTTAGAGTTATTTCCCATCCAATAACTAAGACTATCTTGCTAACTATGGTATCACCCATAAAGAAAAACAACATGGGGATTATCAACTAACTCACTAACCATGACCTATTCATAAGTATATACTTTTAAAGGACTAAGAAGTCTATAACTAAACCCTTAAATTCTTTATATTTGTACAGTTAAAGATTTCATAAGCTTGATGGTAAAATACCTCACCCTAATCTCAATTAACAATAGATTTCTCACACATTCCCATGGGTCCTCACACCCCTATACCAACCCATGTGTGATCACCCATCGACATATCATTAATCCTCCCATGATATAGATTAAACGAATAATCCTTTACCCGATTACAATTACAATTTGTAACAACAAGATATTTCAATATACATTTTTCTTAAATAAACAATATGTTTAGTAACATTATCTACATGAAAAAAAAACAAAAAACAATCCATGATATTTTTAGACTATTAAATCCTAGATAGTTAATTATTAATTATGAATATGAATAACTGAATTATGAAAAATATTAATATACATATAAACGATATTTTTATATAAATTTACTTAATTAATTATTTCGTTTAAGAATGTGTTTCTTTATGCATTGTAATTTTTATTAAAGATTTATTTGTATATTATTGATAAATAATGATGCTAATATGAAAAAATATTGAATTATTAATTCTATTTTCATAATTGTTTTATTGAAATTAATATAAAGAACAACTTCTATTTTTGAATGTTATTTTTCATTAAAAATTGTTTTTCATTAAGATTAATAATTTTATTTAAAAAGTAAATTTATGTATTTTACAATGTTAAATTAAAATGAAAAACTTAATTTTTGGATAAATTATAAAAATATTTTATTCTGATAATTTGTTTTGTATTTTTGAACAAAGCTTGATTTTATGGCGAATAGTGCAATATATCATTTCAAAAATATCATTCAATTTACTGAATAATTAGTATAATAGTATGATTTTGAACTTTATAAAACCAATTTATTAATGGAAATAATTACACCATATATTAAATTATAAATTTAAAAATATAAAATTTTGTTTACAAACCTAATATTAACATTTTAGAGCATAAGTGATATTTTTTTTCAAAAATTGTTTTAATACATTATAGTTTTATTAATATAAAATTAATTTCTGCTGATTTTAGCAATTTATTCAAATTAAATGGTTTTTAAATTTGTATTCATTTTTTCAAAATTATATAATAAGTATAATAATTTTTGTAATAATGGATAAGTTACATTAGGTAAAAACTACTTGCAAAGGTAAAACCTAAAATGGTAAAATTAAAAAATCTAATGCTAATGGTTTAAAAATACACGTTTAAAAAATCACTGTAATCAGTGGATTACCAATATTTATTTACTATACATTACCCTTTATATTATTGGTCAATTTTGAAGCTACTATCCTTGAGAGTGACTTCAATATGTTGATCTTTTTTGTGTATTTACAAAAAAACCATCCCCTTTGTCTTATAAAATGGGAACTCCACTCCTCACTTATCCTCACACTAGAAAAACATTGTTCATCCAAATTTATACCCAAAACACTAATAAAAATTACTATCTTAATTAAATAAGTTATAATCATCTCAAAACTCCATCATTCAAAGTCCTCACTTCAATCATAAAGCTGATAATCTAAGAAGTGAGGTATAAATTTCTAACCATTACTTCCTCGTTTCGAATTATTTATATACAATAATATTCAAAAAAATTAATTAAACCATCTTGAAATGAACAACTAAGTATCATCAGTGTACTTTTATGTTATTATAATGAGGGTATTAGCATTAACCACCTTTCCATTTTCCATTTACAAAACTAAAAACATCAATTACGAGTACGTGCAGACTACCTCCTCCATGAAGTAACACGTTCATTTTACTTCATTTCCATACATGGATTGCTTAAAAAAATTATTTAATATATAATTTTTATAAATATAACTAATTTAATTTTTCAAAATGATAAAACATGTTACTCCACTGTCACATTCTAAGGAAAATGAATGAATAATCCATTCATATGTATGGACTACCACCTCAATGAAACACTATTTATTGTTTTTAATTACCTCTATTAATTGATATATTTATAAAAGAATTTACTGGATAAATATTATGTTAATCTAATTATTATTTTTTTAAGAAAACTTTGTTAACTGATTAATGACATGAACAATAAACAATCATTATAAAATTAATCGTTCTAAAACAAGGAAATTGAGAGAAAAATAATCTTATGATTATAAGGATTGGATTTATATAAATTAAATAAATAAAAATAAAATTTTCTTATATCAAACATATAAATACTAAATAAGATCATTATGCTACTAATATAACGATTTTACAACTACAACAACTCATAATGAACCATTAATTATGCTATATTTTTTTCTGGGTTGGCTTAACCTTACACTTGAACAATGATATAGATAAATATCATGAATTACTATGGAAATTTAATTTATAGAAATATATTTTATAAATATGTAAATTGTGAATTTTAGTTTTTTTAATGGAAATATAAAAATTTAACTAAATATTTTAGAAAACGTCACTCGTTTGCTAAGAATCACCAAATCATGCTCATATCGAAATTCATATCTTAAGATCCTTACCAAAAATTCCATAGGATGAACTTATAAATTTTTAAATAGTTATGAATTTTTAATTATATTACCTCATATGAAATCAGAATGAGGCCATTTGGAAGTAAAATAAATTACAACATATTTATTAAGAAACAAGGTAAAAACAATCAATATTACTCCTAGATAACATCAAAAAATTATAATAACTAACAAATATACATTTAAGGAATAACTATAAAGTATGTTTATAAAAGCTTATAAAAATGTGAATGGTTCCTAAATAGATTATTAATATTTTTAATTTTGTTATGCCAGAGGTTAGAGTGCATTTCAACTAAGCATTAATTGAGTTAAGGTGTTCTTTTCCTAAAATGTATTTTGGTGAGACATATTTATTAATTTCAGAAAAAAAACATTTAATATTTAGTGATTAATGAATCATGAATTTATTTTTAAATACTACAGTTTTTTTACGTTCCATATCATGTTGGTTTTTGAAATGGTATTTTATTTTAAATATACCAAAGTAAAATGGTGATTTGATTAAAATAGTAGTCAAATAGTAAGGGTTTCTATCTTAATCACCATTCAGTGAGACATGTTTTGATATTATTACCCAATCATATTTTAATAGCATTATTACTAAAACATTATTTATAATATATTGACTTTTTTTATCGTAGAGAAAACACTTTCGTTCATTCTCTTTATTTCTTAGGACTATGATCGATATCTTCCAAAAACATATGTGTGGTTTTTTCATAACTCAACCTTCATTCCTAAGTTCTAATATTTTACCTTGAGATTAATCTTTCATTTTAGGTTGTATTACAAAATTTTATCTTGGTAATTCATTTTTTCCTAGAATCTTCATTATTGTTGAATCTTATTTCTTCATGAAAATGTTACTATGTAAAAACAATATTTTCCTATTAAATGATGTTTTATCATCCATGCCTTTCTTTTCATCATCCAGAAAATATTTTCCATTAATATTTGGAATAAATATAATTTTTTGTATTTTATTTCAGTCAAAAATCACATTAAAATATTTAAATAGGAACTTTTTATTGGTCCTTATGATGTTGGTACTCACTAAAGGTATTTTTTATAATATTTAGAAGTTGTTCCTCCATTTTTATGATAAAGGGGTTTTTATTCCCCTCCACAGTTTCTAAAGATAAAAAATTATATTAACTTAGAGGTTCTATTATTTTAGTTTATTTCTTTTAAAATTAAATAATTTTAAACTAATTCAATTAACCTACCCAATAATAACTATTAAAAGAAACTCATAATTTTATTTCATATATAAATGTTGAAAATTATTTCAAAAATCTATTTTATATTTTAGCTTCCATTTTCTTCTAATATTCTAAATGAGTTACCCTCATTGTATTTGTGTTTCGTGATGAACCATGTAATAAAAATTATAGCATTTAACTTTTGAGGAATTTATCTTGTGATAATTTTTGACAAAATTATTAATATCTTTGTTCTTGCCATCATTCATGTTGTCTAATAATAAAGGTTTTTTCTTCTCTGCCAATAACATATAACATTCATATGATATGTTTTGATGATACCACCCAAATTAATTATTTGAATAACTTATGGTAAATTTTTATGAAAATAATTATGAAACCTATTTCATTCATAGGTTAGTAATGAAATAATGAATTTATTAATGTATTCATATACAAAAAAATAATTCCTTTACATAATATGATTCCACAGGTGAACCTAAAATTATATTTCCCTCTAATGAATCGGGTTAATATTTATATATCATAAAATGTTAAATATGGGATTAGTGAGTAAACCCAATATACTATGGTACTCTTTCCACTATGTGATGATGTTATTAGGATTGAACCATGACTTATAAAAATGATATCATTTATTGCATTTTGGTCACACTATTTTAATTCATAGGTCCTTTGATATCAGTTTATTTATGTTAAATTCTCATATGACTATTCATGGTTAATGATCCTTAATTTACTGGGTATAAGATCAATTTTTTTCATGTTACTTACTTATATTCTCATTCCCATATTTTTATCTTTTTATCTCTTATCATATTTTTTTGTTATTGAATTTTCTTACCCTTACTAGGAATTTGATCTCACCCATTTTTTTATGTTTCCATTTACATAAGAAATGAAGGAAAGTAACACCAATTAAATTTATTGAATAATATCTTGTGTTGAAAATGCACAGGGGTTATTAAAGAGATATTATGGTTTAATAAATTTATTGTCATGTTGGAAAAATGTTTTTTAGTTAAAAAATATAACAGGTTTTAGTTAACATTTTATCCTAAATCTCTAAAACACTAAACCTAAAAAATAATAGGTATATATTATAATGAAATACTTTCTTTAGGAAATGAAATTATTTGGTCATATTTATAAGATACTACAATGGGAATTAGAGAAGAGTTTAGATAAATTTTTATATTATGATGATATCAGTTTAGGATGAATTGGGTGTTAGAAATGTTATTAGAGGTTGATATGTTAAGGTTGATTATAATTTCAATGGTATAGATAAAACTTTATGTTAGTCATTGGAATATTTTGGGGATTAGGATAATTTAAATTTATGGAATAACTTCGGGATAAATATAAGAGATAAGTTAATGTTTATGAAAACATCCCGAAATTCTAGTAAAGTAGAGATTTTCTATTTTTCCTAGAAAAAATATCATTTTCTTAACAAAGAAAGTGGATATAAGATTTTGAAAAGATTTACCTAAAGTAAATAACCCTTCAATGGTGTGTTGTCTATTAAGGCAATCATAACCTAGTGCATGAAAAATAGGCCCAACTTCACACTTGGTTTGATACTCATAGGTTATATAATTTGTTCAATAAAATTCACATTATAAACAAATATGAAAGACTTATTTCTCGATTGATTTGAAAGATTATTTGAAGAATAATAAGAGGAAAAAAGTAATGTTATGTATATATTTAATTAAATGTATTAGAGATGAAATTATGGTTTCATTAAGGAATATTGACTATTCATATTTATATGATCATTTACACTGATTCTATCAGATATTATTATAATAATATTCGATTCATTATTCAATTGAAAAAATATCATGAAAATGAATAAGGGAAAGGTATGCATCTAGAAACTAGTATGCCTTATAACCAACAAAATTTTCATAATTAAATGGTTTATAATCCTATAATATTCATATTATAATAGAAAATATGAGCATCCTACACTTACCTAAGGTAGTGAGAAGGATATATTAATAGAAATTAATTCATGATACATTCAACTATTTTCACTAGTGACTAATATGTATTGCTTATATTCTTATATTTTATAAAATTTATAACAATTATATGAAATATAAAATTATTTTATTACAATAATATTTTGGAATCTAATATTAAATGGTATAAATAACCTTGAAATGTAATTTTTATGACAACCTTATACTTTTTGGATAACTATTGGAGAACACATGATTGAGGGATGGAATATATTTGTTGAGATAATAAAACGTTGATTGATTTTGAAGAAGTAAGTTTGATAATATTCATAACCTTGGAATTGAAAATTGGTTTGCAATATTTTTTGGTGAAGCTAATCAAATTATTGGGATTGTGGTATATAATGGTAGGAATGTGATTTTATACTATTTTAGGGTTAATGGAACACCATAACCTTAGATAATATTTTATTTTAGCCCTTTATTAGTAATGGAAATTTTTGTTGAGGTTCACATTTGAGTCCCGGTTGGGATTTTTGGTTTTTGGAGTTTTTAGGTGACAGTTACAGGTAGAGAATAGTTACTGCATGACTAGTTGTAACTATTTGACCTAGCCATGAATTTGGATTAGATTAGATAGAACTGATTTCATGGATAGAACACAACCATGAGGTAGGTCCTAGGTAACTATCTGCTAATACATCCTTAGGTAGTGGGGTCCGCACAGTTTGGAAAATCATGAAGCCAAACCATGGAGAAATTCCATGTCATTAAAAACTTATTTCTCCCATTTCCATCTCTCCTCCATTTAACCCTAAATCAAGCCCCCTCCCACCCCTTCATTCTTGGAATACCAAGGGGTCCTAATACCCGTTATACCTTTCCTCTCCTCCCTCATTGATGCTTCCTCTTTGATTCTACGTTAGGATTTTAGGGATTTTGGAAATTAATCCTCTATTTGTCCCTTCTCTCTCTATTTTTTTATTTTTATTTGTTTATATCCATCTTTTTCAAAACGTAATTCTAGGTTTTTTTTCGATTATTTTTCATGGATTATAGCATTGAATGTTTTTTCTCAGAGGCATAATCATCTATCTTAATCGGTTTCGTCTCTTTCACACCCAATCAGTAGTGTTTCCATGCCTTTTCTTCCAATTTCAATCCATTTCATTATTTTATTTTATTAATTTATTCATAATTTTTTTTCACCTTTATTATATTCATATTTATCTCAAGGGAGTGTTTTAATGTCATTATATTTTTCTGAAAATAGGTATTTATATGAATTTTTGTTTATTCCCATGTGTATTTTTGTCGTATGTCTGTGACAATATATTTATTGGACCATTTTGGAGAAATTGGATGGTTTTGTCCGGTTTATAAATATAGAATACATTGTTAAATTGATTTCGGTCATGTTTCAGATTTTATATTTGAAACATGGCGATTTACTTGGATTTGGATTGGAACATGATTTAAGAAGAGGTTCATGGTTTGTGAACTTATATTGTATTTTATAAATAAGTGAAATCGATGGATTTGGGATGGAAGTGAACACAAGATTTATGAAAATGGGTATTTAATGTTTTGATTGGTTTTAGAGTGTTTCTTTGGATAAATGAACATCCATAGGTGCACCAGATGTACACATGGATATGCAATCAAATGAAGATGATAGTCTAAAGCTAGTTTCCCTCTAGATAAACTCTTCTCCCCATTACCATATTTATCTTAAAATATCTCCACATCTTCCGAATTGAGGTAAGTGGTGTCTCTTATGTTTGAAAGTAGTTTCAAATGTGTTACTCATGGTTTGGCCTGGTTGGCCTTGAAACATGTGTGGGTGATTGGTCAGAAGCTATAGCCCATTTGGAATTTGAAAAAAAAGGGTTGGCTTGTTATTAGTTTGAAATCTCATTCGGTACATTCGTATGACTTTTTGTTTTATATTGGATTTGAAATGAAAATTAAAATTTAGTCGAATATTTGTTATAAATTACTACTTGAAACTTTCAAATTTTTGTGTTTTTTTGGCATTACAGTGAAATTCACTTGGAAATTTTGGTGAATTCTTGGTTCAAAGGCCCATTTGGCTACATCAGAACAAAGATTATGTTTGTTGTTTCATTGAAAATGGTTTCAAAGGGTTTTTGGTAAATGTTTTTTCTTTATAAAGAAAAAGATCTATTTGGAATATTGAAATGGCTATTTTGAAAACCCCTCTTGAGTAACATCTATTGGCTCGTCAGATTATCGTGAGATGGGAGGGTTCTTATCATGGGATCTCCATTGTATGATAATTATTTTAAGGAAAGGGATTAACATTGAGGTAGTTGGGGTGGTGTTAGATTGTTTGGTGTGTTTGGAGATATATATATATATATATATACATATGTGTGTGTGTGTGTGCATTGTTGTTTGTATTATTTGGAACACACCCTTGTGAAACATAACATGGAACATATCTTAATAAACAGGTTTACGAAGAATGATTGCTGCACTAGTCTAGGTTATTTTACTAACTAGTGGACCATTGAAGGTGGATACTTATGTTTATTCATATGGGATCCGGACCATCGACTAGGAAATATATAATGATGGTCAAGATTTATGGAATTAGGAACCCATTGAGTAGGGAATGCCTTCAGGATTAGCTAAATGTATAGTATGTTTTGGTTCTCCTATGAGTTCATATTATTTCCCATGTTCTCCCATTACGAGTAATACTAGATATGTTTCCCTCATTTCATAGAATCTTATTCTCTATACCTGTTTTTGGTATTTATTTAGATAAACTGTGAGTGTGTGTTTAGTTTAAAAGGATTTCAATCTAGTTATTTTTAAAGAGAAAGAATAACCCAACTTATTTTCTGTTGTGAATTCATTTATGTTATGATGGAAATGTATTATGTTGTTTGTTTTAAATTTAAAAGTTTCTATGAAACATTATTTTTATAAATGTATTTAAAAATATTATTAATGTAATGTTTTTTTGAAAGCAATGACATGTATTATTTGTTGGCTTCCTACTGATCTACTAGCTCACACCCTACCTCGACCACTCAGTATCGGTAGACAAGAGTTGTTTTACACGTTCAATTTTTTTTCTGGTTTCCCTAGTTGGTTATCTCAATTGGGGAATGGTTGGTATTCTTGTTAGAGGTGACCAAGAGGTCACACAGAGATTGTTTGGTTGTAGTTCAGTTTGTATGGTTTGGTTTCAGTTCTGTGTTTTAATTTTTTGTATGCTGAGTTATATTTTTTAACTAAATCTATTTATTGATTTGGGATCCAATTGTTGGGTTTGATACATTTTATATTGGTTTAATTTATTTATTGGGTCTTATTTATTATCTTTTGAGATGAAATTATTCCCATTTGTGTAACACTTGATTCCCGAAACTAGTTACCATCTTGGGGGGATTTGGAATTCCCTTCAGGAAATGTCATATACTGGGTCAGGCACCGGGTCGAACAACAACCCGGCTTGGTTTGTGAAAAAATGGTATCAGAGGTGTCCCATTATATTGGGGGTGTCTGGTATATGAAAATGAGGACTATCATGACTCAAAAAGTATGTGTGGGAATACCATTGCGAACACTTTCTATCACTCATTCTCATGTTACTAAGGGTAGTTTGGGATTGAGACTTTTTTAATTGTGTTGTTTTGTGTTGAGGGATGAAAATGGATGTCAACCAGTGTCATATTTTTACATCACATAGATTAGTGACCCATGTGGTGTCTATGTCCATGGTTTAAGGTCCTATTAGTGTTATTACAAACTTGGGACACAGCCCACTACTATGCCACTGGTTTAGGAATATGTGATAGTTCCTCATTCCAGTAGTTCATTTTTGGTTGTGTTTCATTTTGGCTTCGATTGGTTTAAGTGTGTGTTGAAATTGAAAGTGGATTTGAAAGGGAAATAGATGTAAAATGAATGTTATTTCCATTAAATAGTTTCAAATTAGTGAAGTGTGTTTAAAAGGAACATTTTTTGGATTAGGTGAAACCCTTGGTTTTCCTTATGAAATTTCCATGTGTGTGGGGGAACTTGTTCATGGATGATGTGGATGGAAATGGTGGGACACAGATGTAATAGTCAATATGATTCCATGGGTGAGTTTTTGAAATTTAATGGTTTTGGAAATTGGGTTTTCCATGGGAAGTGGAATTCATCTGTGAGAATTGGATTGGGTATTTGTGAAACATTCCACAAAAGAAGGAAATTTTAAAATTTAAATGGAAGGGGTGGTGTTAAAAAGGGAAATGATTTTTTGGAATTTAATTTTTTGTTAAAAGAGTGTTCAGTATTTTTACGGTTTCTTGGAAAAAGGGTTATTTTAAAAACTAATATGAAAAAGTGATTTTTAATGGTTGTGTTTTGTTGTGATAGAGTTTTTTTGGTGTCCAAGCTAGTTGTTTTTGATTTTGGGGTTTTTTTATTGTGTTTTATCTTGATGCTGGTTTTGGTTTATGTTTCTCGTGTTGTTTAGGATGTTCCACCTAATATGTTTCCCATGGTTTCCAAAGATTCATTCTTAGTTTTTGATAATTTTTGAGTGTTTCTTGTTTGTCGAGTTAATTTATGTCTGTTAGAAGAAGTTATGTGGTTTGTGGAAATAGATTGGTTACTCGGGTTGTTGGAAACTCTTGAGGTTGTTAGGGCTCATGTCATATTAGGTTTTTTTAAAGGTCCATTTTTTAATTATAGGAGCTTGGATGTCTCATTATCATTGGTATTTTTTGTGTTGTTAGTGGTGGTTGGCTCCCATGAAGGTCCCACATCTAGAAAAGAGTGCATTATAGAGGAACCTATCTCTAATTAATTATGTTCCTTGGTTATGTACGTTAACTCATCATACTTTTCACATATGTTCCTTCAATATGGACAGTCCAGGAAATCGAAAACAACATGTCACATCCCTATGAAAACATACCACCACTATGGTTGTTTGATTCATCGAGGGGAAGAATGAGTTGGGACATGGGGATTATAATATTTGTCTGTGAGGAAGGATATGGTTTATCCATCAGATCCCCAACCATAGGTATTGGGTGAACCACGCTAAAAACCAGGAGTTTACTGGGGTGTGTGAAACCTTGGCTTGATTTTAATTTTATGCGATTGGGATGGGAATATCAAAAGTTTCCTTGTTCTTTTATTGTCGCCATTGTAAGATCATTCTTGTTGAGGTGGTGTGATGATATCATTATATTGTAACCCAATCAGACTAATCTACTATAAATGTGTCTTTTATATTGCTCATATTCTATGATGGGTGTTTGGACCATGGGTGAAGAGACTTATTTTGATTTTGGTATTAGTTTCAGTTGTGTTCGTTAGGGAGAAATCTGGGTTTGCGAAGTTTATGGGATGTTTTTTTAGAACCTATATTAGTTGGGTTTCCTATCTATGTGTGTCTCTCTAGGGTTGAAGAGTTGTCTAGATTGAACAGTTCTCAATTCCTACAGTGTTTTTTTTCCATTTTGTGGAGGATTTCAGTTCTTATAGGATGTTTCTCTATCCCGATGTATCGGTATACTGGTTCATCTCATGGTATGTTCTATGGTTGAGCCCCTGTGGTGAAGTTATTTTGATCATACTAAGGGACTTGGTTTTTCCTGGGTTAATTGTTTATTAATTTTTCTAATTGTGGAATGACCATTTTTTAATTGGATTGAAGATGTTGGGTAAGTATGAGTGGGGAGTTCCCACATTTCCCCCTGAGGGTGGTTTCATTGGGTTTAAATGTCCCTGTTTTAGTAGAATCATTATGGTGGGGAGAAACCTGTAGTGTTCTCTCCTCAATCTTGGTATTTAGTTATTATTGAATCATTCACATGTGGATTATGGAGATTAAGGTCATCCGAGGATATTCGGGTTTCCTTGTTTTTGTCTAGGAATGAACTTGAGATTTGGGTAACTATCATCTAGGTGACATTCTATTGGAAGAAATTGTATGTGGTAGGGATAATTTTCATACCTCAACCTCAGATACACTTTTAAGAGAACCTTTTTTTATTCTTGGGTCTTTTGGTAGGGGTTCAAGATTGATTCATGGTCTATATTTTTTTTAGAGTTTTTTTGGATGACTTTTCTCGGTAGAGAATGGCTAACGCACGATTAGTAGTAACCGTACAACCTATCCCTGAAGCTAGTGTAGGTAGGACAAAACCAAATGAATGTATAGATCATGGTTGTGTGGTTGGTCCTAGGTAACTATTTACTATTCCTTTTTTATATAGAGGGGTCTACACAGTTATGACATAGTTTGGAAAGCTATGAAGCCAAACCAGATAGAGGTTCTGGTTCATTAAAAACATATATATTCCTTTTCCCTCTCTCCTCCCTTTAACCCAAAATCAAGACCCCAACTCCCCATTCATTTTGTGTATACCAAGGTTTAAAAATATGCCTTCTATTTTTCCAATCCTCCCTCCATAGTTATTCCTCTTTAGTTCCAAGGTATGATTTTAGGGGTTTCATCCATTACTCCTCGATTTCTCCTCTCCCCTATCTATTTTTTGATTTTTCATTGGTTATCACTCTCTTAGGTGAACCCCAATGATAGGGTTTGTGTGTTGGATTGTGTTTCATGGATTCTATGGGTTTTGTTTTGTTCATTAATGCCTAATCATCCATCTTCAAGGGTTTTGTCACTTCCTCACTTGATCGATAGGTGTTTCCATAACTTTTTTCCAATTTAAATCCATTTTATGCTTGTATTTTATTAATTTATTTTTAAGACATCTTTAAAACCATTATTATATTCATAGTTATCTCATGTTAGTTTTTTGAAATCGTTATATTTCTTTAAAAATAGGTTTCTACATGAATCTTGGGTTATTCCCATGTGTATTTGTGTCATTGATTTATGATAATATGTCTATTAAACCATTTGGGTGAAATAGGATGGTTGTGTCAGGTTTTCCAATTTTTAATGTTTTGTTAAATTGAATTGGGTCTTGTTTTGGATTTTATATTTCAAACATGGTGATTTACACTTATTTGGTTTAGAACATGATTTGAGAAGATATCTTGGTTTTTGAACTTGTGTTGTATTTTATAATTGAGTGCAATGGATGGATCTGGGTTAGAAATGAACAATGGATTTATGAAAATGGGTTTTAAACATTTTTATTGGTTTTAGAGTGTTCCATTGGATGAAGGCACATCCATGGGTGCACTAGGTTTACACATGGATGTCTAATCTAATTAATATGACACTCTAAAGATAATATCCCTTAAGAACATATCTTCTGCCCTTTCCTCAATTATCCCTAAAATGTATCCATTTTTTCTGAAATGGGGGAAGTGATGTCTTTTATATTTTAAAGTGGTTCTAAATGTGTTCCTCATGGTTTGGCGCAGTAGTCCATGAAACATACTTGGCTGATTGGATGGAATTTGTGACCCATTAGTTGTTTTTAAAAGATTTTTGGCTTGTAAGTAGTTTTAAATCCCTTTTGGCACTTTCATATGCTTGTGTTTTTTAGTTTGGATTTGAAATGAACATGGTCATTTTAGTGAACGGTTGGTCTAAAATACTGTTTGGTACATTCATATGCTTGTTTTTTTAGATTGGATTTGAAATTAACTTGGTAATTTTGGTGAATTCTTGGATAAAGTTCCATTTTTCCATGTTAATACAAATATGATGTTTGTTGTTTCATTGAAAATATTTTCAAAGGGTTTTTGGTAAATGGATTGATATTGTAAACCTAAATACTTAGTTAGAATTTTTAAATGGATATATGGAAAACCCATCTAATTAGGTATATTTCCATGTAATATGTCAATTATATTGGGGGGTCCTCTATATGGGACCTACTTTGTATGATAATTATTTTTGAGTAAGGGACAAACCTTGAGGTGGCAGAGGTGGTGCTAGATTGTATGATGTTTTTGGATATATATATATATATATATATATATGACTCTTATTGTTTTTATTGTATGGAAAGCCCCCTTGTGAAATATAACATGGGAATATAGTTTAGAAAAGATCTTTATTGTGAAACATGTCTGCACTAGTCTAGGTTATTGTACAAGATAGTGGCCCATAATAGGTGGATACATGGGTTTATTACTTTGAGATCGATACCCTCGACTAGGCTAGGTAGAGGGATAGTTGGGTGTTTGGACTTTATGATTTTTTTGAGTAGGGAATGCCTTTAGGATGAGTCACTTGTATAGAATATTCTGGTTTTTCGTTGAGTTCCTAGGATTTCCCATGTTCTCCCATGACAAGTAATACTAGATCTGTCACCCTCATTGTCTAGAATCATCTTCTATGTACATGGTTTTTGAATTTACATGAAAAACTTATAATGTATTATTGGTTAAAAATTATTTCAAAGTAGATATTTTGAAAGAGAAAACACAACCCACCCATCATCCTTCTTGCACCTAGTTTAATATTATGAGGGAAATGAATTATGTTTGTTTTAAAATGAAAAGTATGCATAAAACTATATTTTTATAAATTTATTTAAAAATATTATTAATGGAATGTTTTTGGTAAATGAATGACATTGATTCATTGCTGGTTTCCTACTGATATGTTAGCTCACACCCTAAATATTCCACTTGGTGTCGGTAGAACCGAGTTGTTTTGTCGGTTTGTTTTTTGTTTGGGTTTCCCTCATAGGTTTTTTTTGTTGGAGCATGGTTGGTCTTGTGGTTGGGGGTTACCAAGAGGTCACATGAAGATCATGTGGTGGCAGTTCAATTTTTCTCCTTCTGTTTTAGTTCTTTATTTTAGTTTTCTGTATGTCGAGTTATATTTTGTAACTCAATATGTTTATTTATTTGTGAACCATTTGTAAGTTTTGGTATTGTTTTAGTTTTTTATTTATTTTGTTTTAGTGATTATCTTTTGGGATGAAATCATTCAAATTTTTATTCCACATGATTCCTGACGCTAGTTTCCAGCACGTGGGGATCGAAACGCCCTTTGGGCCATGTTGCAGACTGGGTCAGGCATCAGGTCATATGGAGACCCATCTTGGTTTGTAAAGAAAATGGTATTAGAGGAGACCCTTTCTATTTGGGGTTTTTGGTACATTAATATTAGGACTATTGGAACTCTGGAAGTATGTGCGGGAAGATCGTCGCGAACTCTTGCTTGCACAGATCCTCAAGATTCTAGGCATAGTTTTGGATTTGAGTTTTTTCCTTGGGTTGTTTTGTGTTAAAAGTTGACAATAGAGGTGAACTAGTGTCATGTTGTGCATCCACATGGATTAGTGACCCATGTGGAGCCCATGTTACCTATTCAATGTCCTCTTAGTTTCATTCCTCACTTAGGACAAGACCCACTATCATGGCCTCCGGTTAAGAATATGTGATAGTTCCATAATCTAGATGTTCATTGTATGTTGGG
Organism: Viscum album; assembly: GCA_963277665.1. Lineage (NCBI taxonomy): Eukaryota > Viridiplantae > Streptophyta > Magnoliopsida > Santalales > Viscaceae > Viscum > Viscum album. Next base: position 1,698,341,912 of record OY728158.1, on the reverse strand, counting down.
TTTCATTTTGGGTTCTATTGGTGTAATTTTGTGTTAAAAATGAAACTTTATATCAAAGGGAAATATATTTAAAATGAAATTTATTTCAATAAAACTATTTCAAATTAGTGAAGTGGGGTTTAGAGGAAAATGTTTCGATTGGGTATAACCCTTGGGGTTCATTATAAACATTTTCATGTGTGTTTGGGGTATGTGCATAATGTGTATGGGGAAACTTGTTCATGGGTGATGTGGATGAAAATTGATGTAAATACATGTAATAGTCTATAGGATACCATGGGTGAAGTTTGGAAATTTAAAGGATTTGGAAATTGGGTTTTCTTTGGGAAGTATATTTTGTTTGGGAGAATTAGATTTTTGTATTTTAGAATTTATCATTAGAAGAAAGTAGTTTTAAAATTTAAAAGTAAGCGGTGCTTTTAAAAAGGGAAATGATTTTTTGTAAAATTTATCTTTTAAAAATAGGGTATTATTATTTTAGAAGTGGATAGGAAATATGGTGATTCTGAAAAATAAATTGAAAAAGGGATTTTTGAAATGATGATTTTGGTTGTGCTAGAGTCTGTTTGGCTTCCGAGCCAGTTTTTTTGAGCTTACAGGTTTTTGTTTGATTATGTTTTTTCATAATGATGGTTTTGGTTTAAGTTTCTCACATTGTTAAAGAGGTGACACCTAGAAATTTTCCCATTTCTTGAAAAGAGTCATGACAAATTTTTTGTACTTTTTGAGAGTTGTCTTTTTATTGAGGTAATCGAGGTCCATTAGAGGTAATTGTGCAGTTTTTAGAAATAGAGTGTTTCATTAGGTTGTTGGTAACTTCAAAGGTTTTTAAGGTTCTTGTTATCTGAGGTTTGTTTGAGGGTCTAGTTTTGGACGAGAGGATGTTGGAGGTCCAATCAACATTGTAATTTAGAGTATAGTTGGTTTTGGTTTGATGTAACAAATGTTCCCTATCTAGAAAAGAGTTCATGCTGGAGGAACCTATCTCTAAGAAGTTATCTTCATTGGGTTTTTCCCTTAACTCATAAGACCCTTTACATATGTTCTATTTGTTTGGCTAGTCTAGACATTCTATGTAATCATGTCACATCCCTCTGAAAATCAACCACCATTTTTGTCGTTTCAATCATCAGGAGGAAGAAGTAGTTGGGACTCGAGGATGATAATTCTTTATTGTGAGGAAAGATATTTTTAAGACCTCAAATCCTCATCCACATATCTTAGGGTGAAGCTCACACACAACTAGGAGTTTCTATGGATGTGTGAAACCTTGGCTTGGTTTTCATTTTAAACTATTTTGATGGAAATATCCAAAGTAACCTTGTTCTTTTCTAGTCTCAATTGTAAGATCATCCATGTTGAGGTGGTTATATGAGATAATTCTATTAAAACCCATGTGGCCTTATCATCTCTAAATGTATCCTATAAATTTCTTATATTCCATGATGGTTGTTGGGCCCATGAGTGAATTAGAATATTTCAATTTTGGGTTTAGTTTCAGCTATTTTTGTAAGGGATATTTATAGGTTTTTGGAGTTGATGGGATGTTTTTTTGGACCCTATCTTAGATCAGGTGCCTTTATGTGGGTTGTTCTCTAGGGTTGGGGTGTTTTCTAGAGTAAAGAGTTCTCAAATCCGAGAGTGTTGGTGTTCACCCTTATGCAGAGAATTTTGGTTCTTATAAGATTTTCATTGTCTTAGTGTCACAGAATGCTGGGTCATCTCGAGGTATGTTCATTTGTTGAGTGCTTCTGGTGAAGTTTTTTTACTCATACAAAGGGATTCCCTTTTAAATTGGGTTAGGGTTTTTTTAATTTTTCTAGTTTCGTTATGACTACTGTTTAGTTGGTGTGAAGAAGTTGGGTAAGTCTGAGTTGGGAGTACCTGCATTTCCCCCCCCCCCCCTCGGGGAGGTGGTGTGTTCGGGTATCAAGGTCCCCATGTTAGTGGAATACATATTATGGGGTTAACCCTATGGTGTTATGCCCACTATCTTAGACTCTATTTATTCTTGAATTAGTTAGGTATGACCTGTGGAGGGTATGGACATCCCGGTATTCCTGGGTTTCTATGATTTTTTCTAGGAATGGACTTGAGTTTTATTTAACTATTAGATTTGTGAATTTCTAGGAGAAAAAGTGTCTATGGTGGATTGAATTTCCACACCACAACCATGGATACTCATTTATTCTATGTTTTTTTTGTCTGGGGTATTTTTTGTGAGGTTTGAGTTTTAGTATCGGTCGGTTTTTTTTGGTTTTTGTGTTTTCGTGTGACTTTTCTAGGTAGGGTACGGTTACCACATGGTTAGTAGTAACCATTCACCCTGGCCATTAAGATAGTTCATATTATATATAACTGACCAAACTACTAGTGAATGGTTTTACATTAGGTCCTAGGTAATCATGCACTATTCCACCCTTAGCCTGAGGTGTTTGTATGGTTACTGTATGGTTTGGAAACCGTGTGGCTAAACCGTACAGACGTGGCAAGTCATTCAAAACTTTTTTCTCTATTTTTTCTATCTAAAACATTTAACCCTAAATATATCCCCTCCCCTATTCATTTTTGGCACATTAATGGGTCCCAATACCCATTCTCCATTGGCTCTCCTCCCTCCATGGTGCTTCTTCTATGATTCCAATGTATGATTTTGGGGTTTTGGGCCATTTGACCTCTATTTCTCCTCTCCTCTCTATATTTTTTGGTTTTATTTTGTTTTCTATCTCTTGGATGAACATTAATGGTAGGTTCTGTTTCATTTCTTCTGTCTTGTTTATTCTAGGGTCGACGGTTTTTTCTTATAGGAATAATCATCCATCTTCAAGGGTTTCGTCAATTTTGTAATCAATCAGTAGGTATTTCCAAGACGTTTAATCCAATTTCAATATATTTGGTGCTTGTTGTTTTGTAATTTACACATAAAACATGTTTATCACCTTTATTATATTCATTTTTATCTCGTGTTAGTGTTTTGAATTCATTATTTATTTTTTAAAAAATAGGTTTTTACATGAATATTGGTTTATGCCCATGTGTATTTGTGTCGTAGGTGTGTGATCATTTGTTTATTGGCTTTTTTGGGAGAAATTGGATGGTTCTGTTAGATTTTTCAATATGGAATGTTTTGTTAAATTTATTTGGGTTATGTTTTGAATTTTATATGTGAAACATGGTGATTTCCTTTTATTTTGTTTAGAACATGATTTTAGAGGAGCTTCTGGGTTTGTGAACTTTGGTTGTATTTTTTAAATGAGTGAAATTGATGGGTTTGGGTTGGAAGAAAACACTAGTTTTATGAAAATGGGATTTAAACGTTTTGATTGTTTTTAGAGTGTTCCATTGGATGAAGGCACATCCATGGGTGCATTAAGTTTACCCATGAATGTGAAATAAAATAAATATGACACTCTAAATATAGTCTCCCTCAAAAAAATCTCTTCCCCCTTCCTCTATTTTCCCTAAAATGTCTCCACATTTTCCCAAATGAGAAAAGTTGTGTGAATTGTGTTTAAAAATTATTCCAAATGTGTTCCTCATGGTGTATTTAGGTTGGCCTTGAAACATTCTTGGCTGAGTGGTTAGAAGCTATGGACCATTTGGCATTAGTAAAAGTGGGTTGGCTTTTAAGTAGTTTGAAATCCCTTTTGGAAGTTTTGTATGCATGTGTGTTTTATCTTGGATTTGAAATGTACATATACATTTGTGGGAATTCTTGGTTTTGAATCCTAGTTGGAACATTCGTATGCTGGTGTGTTTTAGGTTGGCATTGAAATTCACTTGGACATTTTGGTGAATGTTTGGCCTAAAGTCCCATTTAGACATGTTAATACAAATATGATATATGTTTATTTGAAAATGGGTTTAAAGGAATTTTGGTAAATGGTTTTATGTTTTAAAAGTAAAGGAACTATTGTAATTTTGAAATGGCTATTTGGAAGACCCCTCTTTAGAAAGGTCTCCAGCTTTGTTGGATTATCATGAGATGGGAGGGTCCTCGGTGTGGGACCTCCTTTGTATGATAGTTATTTTAAGGAAAAGGACTAACCTTGAGGTGGCTGGGGTGGTGCCTGATTGTGTGGTGTTCTTGGATATATATATATATATATATATATTAGGCTTGTTGTTTCTATTATATGGGACACCCCCTTGTGAATCATAACATGGGAATCTTGCATATAAAATATGTTTACTAAGAACTATTGGTGCACTAGTATAGTTATCGTACGAGCTAGTGGCCCATATCAGTTGGATCCATGGGATTATTACTATGGGATCAGGCCACTCAACCAAGAAAGGTAGGGAGATGGTATCATGTTAGGGAATTATGACATTATTTAGTAGAGAATTCCTTTAGGATGGGTCATATGTATAGTATGTTCTAGTTCTCCTCTGAGTTCCAAGGATTTCCCTTGTTCTCCCATTACGAGCACTACTTGTGTTGTTTTTCTTATTGTGCAGAATCTTATTCTTTATACCTAGTTTTGGTATTTATTTGGAAAAAATATGAATGTGTTGTTAGTTTAAATGGATTTATATGTAGATGTTTTGAAAGAGAAAGAAAAACCCCCTTTTCCTTTATGTGCCTTGTTTTAAAAAATGAGTGCAATGGATCGTGTAGTTTGTTTTAAAATGAACGGTGTGTATGAAACTATATTTTTATAAATATATTTCAAACTAATTATAATGGAATTTTTGTGGGAAAGAAATGTCATCAATTCTTTGGCGGTTACCTATAGACCTTTTGGTTCACTCCCTACCTATACCACTCAGTGTCAATAGACCCAAGTTGTTTTTCATTTTTAGTTTGGGTCCAGGTTTCCCTACATGGCGATAACGGTTGCAGAATTGTTGGTATTGTGGTTTGAGATGACCAAGAGGTCACCTAGAGATCGTGCGATGGTTGTTTAGTTTGTCCACATTGTTTTTAGTTCTGTATTTTAGTTTTATGTATGCTGAGTTGTATTTTTTCACTGAATATGTTTATTTATTTGAGATCCAGTTGTTTGTTTTTCTACATACTCAATTTTTTATATTTATTTATTTGGTTTTAGTCGTTTTCTTTAGGGATGAAATCATTCCAATTTGTGATGCACTTGATTCCCGACACTAGTTTCCAACCCATGGGGATTAGGAATGACCTTTGGGCTAGGTCGTGGACAGAGTCAGGTGCCGGGTTGGATGGTGACCTGGAATGGTTCGCGAAAAATATTGACAATGTTAATTTATGGAAGGATATATGGTTTCATTGTGGTTTAATTTCTTGGTAAATCAAACATTTTTTTGAAATGTATGTTGTGGAGAATATAGGATTAATATATATTTATACCTTAAAATATTATTATATATATGGATAATGTTGTTTGAATAAAGATAAGTGACATGATATAGACTAAGCGAGCAAGGTAGATTCCATATTTTTTGTTATACAGTGAATAATGAATTTTTTTAGAATACCAGCACCTATTTTCTTCAATGGATAATAATGAAAATTCCAAAGTTGTAATTTATTTTAGTGGGTGAATGTAATGCCTTGAATTTCCACTATACATTTTCCTTAAATAAAGAATGTGTTCAATAAATTTCCCAATGTGAAAACCAAAATAAAATGAAATTTTTTATGTTTAAACCATTAAAACCAAGTCATTTAATTAGTATATATGAATAGGAGTAATCAAATTATGACTTATATCAATATATATTTATTTATATAGAGCTATTATTTTATAAAAATATAATTATATCATTATTGTGTTTTAGAATATATCTTTTTATGCGTTGTACATTTTATTAAAAAAATAAAAAAATTAATGTTAAATTACGATATTAGTAAAAAATAATATTTATTAATTAACTATAGTTTTATAAATGTTTTATATAAATTAAGAATAAAATTGAATAATATTTTTAAAGTAAATTTAAAATTAAAATAGTTATTACCAATAATTTATAATGTTATGTTAAAGTAAAATTTATATATTTTATAATTTTAAATTGAAAAAATAAAGTACCTTTTTGATTTACTATAAAAAAAATAGATTATGATATTTTCTTTATTTTTCATGAATAGTTGATTTTATGGTTAATAGTTATGTATACCTTTAAACAAATATTTTTCCTTTTATAAAATTATTATTATAAGTGTACAATGTGAAAGTTTATGAAGCTATTTTGATTAAAAAAATTATTCCCTAAGTGAAATTATAAATTTAAATATAAAAATTTTGGTTTACAAACCTATAATTAAAATTTTATAACATAAGTGACAGTCTTTCAAAAAAATTATTTTAATACATTATAGATTTACCATTTTAAAATTTACTCTTATCACTTTTACAATTTTTTTCCAATTCAAATTAATTTTAAAAATTGGAATCATTAGGTTCAGATTATGTAATAATTCCCATTTTATTTTTCGGTATAATGTATTTGTTATAGTAATTAAAAACATGTTACCATGGTGAAATAAAAAATGGAAAAAGTGAAAAATATAATGGAAATGAGTTGAAAACATGTTTAAAATATGTTTTATAATTTCCTAATACCCAAGACCACTGTACAGTGAAATTGTCGATGAAAACCACATACTAGAAGAATGTGTACCTATATACTAGCGACTAATAACCATAAATGGAGATCTATGTAAGACATAGGGGGACTATACCCTTAGTTTGAGAGTGTGATAATAGCTAAAAAATAAAGGTAATAAACATCACATAATAAAAATATAATAATAAGACATGAGATAATAACTAAACAAAATACCATGTAATTAACATGGTGATAAACATATATTTCTAGATTTATACTTTAGGTACATGATGTAAATCATGGAAAAAATTAATAAAAAACCAAAACCCAAAAGAAAGATCATAATAATCCAGAGGCCCCATGGTCTCGTCTAACTACTATCTCCCTACTCTATCCTATAATAAATTGAGAATATATCATTGAGATTTCCCCCTTATCCTATCCTTTAATCATGAAGGTTACTCAAGTATTAGACTGTGGATTGAGTATGGTGTGAGTAAGACCATTAAGGTCACCTCTAATGAAATTACTAAGTAAATCTGGCCAATAACATATGCATGATTTTTTATCTTATATAAAATTGTTTTCATACCTAAAATAGAGAAATTCATAAATAAACATCTAATCAAGGGATATGTGGTGACACCCATAGTCCTTCCTACCTTATTTACCCAGTGCTATATTTCATTGAGCATGTTATGACGACCTTGCCAACCAAATTACCCAAATTGTATCACAAATTACCATATATATGGTGTATTCCAGATATGAAAATCCAATACATAATGGGGCTTTCCTCAATATCCAAAACCACCGCAAAATTGGGACTTTTCTAGGTAATAAATCCATTATATATCAATATTGATCTCAATATCACCAACCACAACATGTCAAGTGTATTTTCGGTATCACAAACCACTACTTGTCAGGTGCATTCTTAGGATAAAAGACGACCACATATCAAGTTTTTATCTATAAAAAAACCACCCCATATATACTATATTCCCTATATCAAAAACCATAAAATATCATGTGTATTCTTGGTATCATAATTTTTGAAAAACATAGAATAATATGGTTTCCAATTTTAAAAAATTGTCAATGGTAATAAAATATAGATGGTATTCCATTAGGATCACATAACCCATATATTTTAGGAATTTTTAAAATTTAATTTAGATCAGAATGAAAAAAATGTAATATTAGTTTTAAATTTAGGGGTAATGTCAGGAAAAATATCACGAAAGACAACACATGTACCATAGGAAAAGAGTATGACTATGGTAGAAACATAGAGATCACCAATATAATCAAAGAAGGAGACACACATTTGATACTATCCTTTTATTTAAATTTAAAGAGGATAAATATATTTAGTATAAAACAACCAACAAAATTGGGTTGTTATGTAAAACATGTCCAGGGATATTTGAAGATAAGGAAACAAAAATATTAGAAGTTAACAATGCCATATCATCACCAAAATCTATATAATGTAATGGATGAAAACGGAAATGGTGGATAATTGATATAAGACCACCCAAAATATTAAAGGACATATTTTATCCCAATTAAACTCAAATGGATGGATATAAGGTCTAAAATTTCGATTAATCTGTTTGTGTCCAAAAGGGAAAAAATTATTTTATCTTCTTTTAACTAGAGTGAACAATTTTCCCAAGTGGTTAGCCAAACCGTGTGCTATCCTTGTGGCCCTACTACCTAATGTCCCCTCACACCTTATGGTTAAGAAAATGTTTTTGTAAACAATCCATAAACCTTTTTAACCATCTATGATATAAATTTTAGGTTGCACAATGTTTCGTGACTTCATTCCCACAGTTATTCTCCCCCCTTTTCAACCTTGCTTGGTTGGACTATATGGTGAGCACAAACCATGCTCAAACTATATACCATATTTATGAAAAAAAGTCTCTCCCGCATGAGAGTTTTTCCCTCCTAGGGTTTTCCTAGGGTTCGTAGTTTCCCCCCTTCCCCGCTTTACTCACGGCGGCGGCTGATTTTCCTGTCAAACCCTCGGTTTGCAGGCGGGTTGTCTTCCTCGGTCGGCAGGTGGGCTTCGTCGTCCTCAAAGACCCCTTCGGCGACCCTCGCCGGCCCTTGCCGGCTTCTCCGTGGCGAGAAAGGCTGAACTCGACATTGGTGTCTGAGTTCGATCCTTTCCACGGCACCTGAGATCTTGTGGGAGTTGGAATCTGCAGGTGGATCCAGATCTCGAACCCATGATCTGTTGAATCACTTCTGGGGTTTTGCTTTGCGGTCGCCAGAGTGTTGGTTTTTTGGTTCTCGAAGCCCTGGCCGAGTTTGACCACACCCATTGCGAGATGAACGAAGGTTGAACCTCCGACCATCGTGCGGAGCGACGGGGCCCTGGTTCGCGAAGCCCCTGATTCTGATTTCGAAGTCCTTCGGCTTCGCGCAGGTGTGGCGAGTGACGAATCAGCCGCGAAGTTTTGTCGCGAAGACTCAGCCGCGATTTGGTTTGGTGCGCGAAGACCCCGCCGCGAAGGAGGTTTGTGAAGAAGCTGTCGCGTTGGGCCTTGAACGCGTTTGTTCCTTCGCGTTTTTGCTGCTGCGCAAGTGTGTGTTGCGCGTTGGAGGATTGCTTCACGAAAGAAGAGTCCTCCGGCGCGAAAGTGGAAGTGCCTCACAGCCTGGCCGTTGCTCGAAGCGCGAGGGGACTTGCGCGAGACCTGACGGTGTTACCAGCGCGAAGGAAATTTCCGCGCAGGGCTGGTTGGCCGCGCAGGGCTTGGCGGCCGCGCAGGGCTGGTTGGCCGCGCAGGGCTGGTCGGCCGCGCAGGGCTGGTTGGCCGCACCTGATTGGAGGTTTTTTTTTCGGGCATTGCCTGAACTGAGAAATCGTTGGGGTGGGCCTGACCTACGTGGATTGTAGTTCAAATCCGGGCTGTGAAACTTTTTTTGCTTCCTGGAGGTTGGTTAAAATTGTGATTCTCCTGGTCGCGAAGCTTCGGTTGTGAAGAACTAGCTTGCGCTGGTTCGGATTGGGCCGGAGTCCCTGGGTCGGGGACCCCCCTTTGGGCTTGATACCCCTTGGATAGGGGACCTTTGTTTGGTCAATCCCCCCCTAGGAGATTTCATGGCACTCAACATGGAGACGGATCTGCTGAACCAATGGAAGAACCTCACATTGACAGACAAAGAAAAAGAGCCACTTGCAACCCGTAGAAATGAAGACAACACTTTGACAAAACGTATGGCTTTATTGGTTGTCGGAAGACTGGCGACCGAGGCACCATTTAATCTAAAGTCCCTCAGGACCACCCTTCAAAATCATTGGAAATTGGAAGCGGGAGTAGCCATCCGGGAAATTGAGAACAAACTCCTTGTTTTTGAGTTCTTCAGTGATAAAGACAAAGATAAAGTCCTCAGAGGACGACCTTGGTCCTTTGACAATCATCTCATTCTAATGGAGGAATTTAAAGGGGGAGACGAGATTCAGAATTGCACACTTACCCGATCCCCGTTCTGGATAAGAATTAAAGGAATACCGTTCCACGGGAGATCAACACACGTGATGAAAGAAATTGGTGACCGGATCGGTCACTTCCTAGAGTAGGATTGCTCGGACCCAATACAATGGGGCCCCTGGGTCCGAATAAAGACTGAGATCGATGTGTCTGAACCCTTAATGCGAGGTATGTTCCTGAAAATTGATGATTCCAACAACTGGATCTCGTTCGAATTCGAAAAACTACCAATCTTCTGCTTCCTTTGCGGACGTATCGGCCACATTGAGAAAGCGTGCGGGGCAAAGCCAGAGAATTCCGCCGAAAATATTACCCTTCAATACGGTCCGTGGCTCCGGGCCAAAACACACAGAGAGGCATATATCCCTGAGGCGGAGAGACAAATAGATCGGGACCGTCTCATTGCAGCCCATCTAAGGCGACCAGAATCTAGACAACCTTCTATTATAAGGATGGGACCACCTGTCTTCCCTAAAGAATCCCCAGCTGAGATTAGGGGAAATGGAAACGCTTCCCAAGAGATTATCGTCAGATGCAATGACGGGGCTCGGCAAGACAATCACCTGATTCAGGGTATCACAAAATCCGACTTCGCTTCAACTACACCGAATTTAACGTTCCTCACTTCAACTGGGCCGCTACCTAAACCAAAAGAACCTCCAGAGAAAATTCCGAGGCAGATACATGTTTCCTTGGATCCGTCTGAAGCAGAGCAGAGTCCAAACCGGATCCCAACTGATGCCCTTCTGCAAGCTGATTCTGGGATGACTGAAGCCTCACCTTCAAGACATGTTACTCGTAGAACCTGGAGAAGGGCATGCGGCGGTGGTAAAGGCGATTGCCCAGGGAATCCCAAACCAGGAGATCTGAAACGGCAAAGCGAGTCCAGTGATATGCACACCAGTCTTCCCAAAAGGAGGAAAGCATCAGGTACGCCATTAACCCCACAAGAGACAAAGGTGGAGGCGGGTCAGGCCCGGCCCCGCCTAGAGCAATGATTGCATTATGCTGGAACTTCCGTGGGCTTGGCAACCCACGAACGGTTCGCATGCTCCAGCGCCATTGCGCTCAAAGTCGCCCTGATATGGTTTTCCTGTCCGAAACCATATTGGATAACAAGGACATCACAAATCTTGCTCTAAAATGCGGCTTCCAGGGTTGTTTTCCGGTTCCCCGACAGGGTCATTCAGGGGGATTATGTATTCTCTGGAAGGATAATGTCGATGTTAGGCTCCTGTCTTTTTCCCAGCGCCACGTGGCTGCATCCATTTGTGACCCCCACAACCCCACCTGGACGTTTGTGGGCTTCTATGGCTGGCCCTCCCAGTCTGAAAAGTGGAAATCTTGGGATCTACTTTGCAAACTCCGTCGTGATCTGCCAAGCCCCATTCTGTTGGGAGGGGATTTTAACGAGATCCTTTTCCAGAAGGAGAAAAAAGGTGGATCTATGCGCTCCTCTACGTCTTTGTCTGATTTTAATGATGCTATCCTTAAGGCAGAGCTGATGGACCAGGGTTACACGGGTAACCCCTTCACATGGTTTCGAGGCAGTTCTGATGGAAATCGAATCGCTGAACGTTTGGATAGATTCTATGGCTCAATGGACTGGATGGGCCTCTTCAAAATGTACCATATCAGACATCTCACGTTCAACTGCTCGGATCACTACCCAATTGTCATTAACTGCACCCATAATGAGCACGTTACTTGTTCCAGGAAACCATTCAGATTCGAAAGCTTCTGGTCAAAAGATCCCGAGTGCGAGGCAATTATCCGTTCAGGCTGGAAGAATGGGCAAGTTGATCTGAGAACCAACCTTCTCCGAGTGGCATCTGATCTGAAGACGTGGAGCTACTCTAAATTCAGTCATCCGGACCGGCAATGCAATTTTCTTGAAAGGAAGATTGACTATCTTCTTAGCAAACCCCCGTATAGCAGCATTCTCTCCAAAATAAGTGAAACCCAACGAGAGCTGGATGTTGCCCTGCGCAATAAGGAAGGTTTTTGGGCTATGCGAGCGCGTGATATTCATATAGCAGAAGGGGATGCTAATACCCGTTATTTCCACCAGAAGGCTTCAGCAAGACGCCGAAAAAACTTTATTTCTGGCATTCTAAAATCAGATGGTAGTAAAGTGTCTGACACAGGGGGAATCCAAGAAGCTTTCCTGAGCTACTTTCAGAAACTCTTCTCTGCAGGCCATTCTAACATTTCTCCTGAGATTGAGGACTGCATCAAACCTGTGATTTCTGACGATATGAATAGACAGCTTTCGAAAGATGTGATGAATGACGAGACTCTTAAGGCCTTAAAGCAAATCCACTCTACGAAAGCCCCGGGACCAGACGGATTCCACGCCCTCTTTTTCAAGAATTACTGGCACATCATTGGTCCAGACATATGCAATCTGATGCGGGATATTTGGGCAGGGAAAACGGACCTGTCTTCTCTTAATGAAACTATTCTTACCCTCATTCCCAAGATGAAAAATCCGCAAGGGGTTGCGGATTTTCGACCTATCAGTCTGTGCAATGTTTCATATAAGATCTTTTCGAAGATCCTGGCGAATCGGTTGCGTCCTTGGCTACCCGATGTCATTTCAGAGAACCAAAGCGCTTTTGTGTCAAAAAGGTTAATCACAGATAATTCCATTATTGCTCATGAAATTTTCCATTCCATGAAAACACGTACACGAGCAAAGAGAGGGATCATGGCGTGGAAATTGGATATGGCTAAGGCCTATGATAGAGTGGAATGGAACTTCCTCGAATTTGTGATGCTCAGGATGGGTTTCTGCACCAAATGGATTGACATGATCATGCAATGCGTCTCGTCAGTTTCCTTATGTATTAATGTAAACGGGGTTCTCACCCAAGGCTTTTCCCCATCCCGTGGGCTTCGCCAGGGAGACCCTCTTTCACCCTTCCTCTTTATTTTAGTGGCTGATGTGTTTTCTAACCTCCTTTCCAGGGCATCCTCGCTTTCCATAATTCATGGGGCGAAAGCGTGTCGCAAGGGCCCTCCGATATCCCACCTCTTCTTCGCTGATGATTGCCTTCTATTTTCTCGAGCTACCCCTAATGAGTGTACTGCAATCTGCCAGGCGATACAACAGTACGAACGGGCTTCTGGACAAATGATCAATCAGAGTAAATCAGAAATTTCCTTCAGCTCTGGAGTTCCCCAGCCGAAAAGAGAAGATCTCTGCTCTTTAGCACGCATCCCTGGGGTCGATAAGCACCAGAAGTATCTTGGGCTCCCGACGGTGGTCGGACGGTCAAAGAAAGAAATCTGCTCAGCTATTATGGATCGAATCGAAAGAAAAATACAAGGTTGGACCCCTAAAAAAATCTCCAAGGCCGGGAAGTAAATCCTCATCAAGGCGGCACTTCAATCTGTCCCCAGCTATTTGATGTCTATTTTTAAACTTCCTGACGTGGTACTTTCAAAGATTCAATCCAGTACATCTAACTTCTGGTGGGGTCGAAAGGACGGAAAAAATAAAGTCCATTGGCTCGCCTGGTCTGCTCTATGTCAACCAAAATCTGAAGGCGGAATGGGCTTCCGGGACCTTTCTCTTTTTAATGATGCTTTGCTGGATAAACAAGGTTGGCGAATGATTAATAACCCATCATCCCTATGCACGCGAGTCCTCCGGGCTAAATATTTTCCACATAAGGATTTCTTGGATTCCCATCTTGGCTATCGACCCAGTTTTCTCTGGAGAAGCATTTGGGGTGGTCGTAATCTGCTGAGGAAAGGACTAGGCTGGAGGATTGGGAATGGTCTAACGGCCAATATTTGGAATGATCCCTGGCTTTTTGATCAGACAAGCATGAAGGCGTCATCTCCTATTTATCCAGGATCCGAACATGCCACAGTCTGTTGTCTTTTTGATGATCAAGGGGCGGGATGGTGTCTGGAAAAACTATTCTCCTGGTTTAATGAGAGGGATAGGAGAATTATTCTGAGTATTCCCTGTGTGCCAGACGTAGGGCCAGATCATCTCTACTGGACAAACGACAGCTCAGGTGAGTATACGGTGAAAGCTGGCTACCGGCGAGCTCTTACTGCTCAAATGACAGAAGGAGATGCGAGGCCCTGGACATCAATTTGGAAGCTTAATGTTCCCCCTAAAGTTCACTTTTTCTGGTGGCAGGTGTGTTCCGGTATCCTTCCGACCAAGAGCCTCCTTGTCTACAGACACTTTTCAAACGACAACTCATGCCCTTTCTGTCCTTCTGTGACCGAATCCCCTCTCCATGCTCTTATTCAATGTCCCGGGGATCAGGAGGTTTGGAATGGCTGGGGATCGACTATAGAACTGTCCCTGGACGCCGCATCAGATCTTACATCTCTCCTGATGCGATGGTGCTCCTCCTTTTCGCCGGCCAAAGCAGGCGCCCTGTGCATTTTGACTTGGATTATCTGGGATAGGCGGAACGAGGCCATTTTCAATCATTTCCGGAGGCCCCCCAGATTTTGGATTGACTGGGCATTGTCATGGATTGCGGTCTAGCAGAACCACCCTGAACAACAAAAACTTTTCACCCCCCCTCCTCTTCCCCAACATTGGTGCCCCCCACCGGAAGGGATTGTTATGATCAATGTGGATTCCTCTCTCCCTAAGGATGGACCAGTTGGACTAGGTTTACTGGCTCGAGACAACCTGGGAAATCTTATTGCTGCCAAATACGAAGCACGTTATGCACTTTGGGAGCCCTCAGTCGCGGAGGCTGCCGCTATCCTTGCTGGGTTAAACTTCGCAAAAGATCGCGGTTGGGATTACATTCACATCGAATCCGACTGCCTCACTGTAATCAATGCCATCAATCTCACTGACGGCGGGCTGCAACCTTTCGGCCCCATTATCCGGTGTATTCACTCGCGGAGACAAGGCTTCAATTCCTGCAATTTCTCATTTATTAGAAGGGAAGCGAATGAAGCCGCTCACAAGATGGCAAGCATTGGCCCTCCTTACGAGGATTTTCTTTGGTTCAATCATTTTCCATCGTGGTTACGCCACTGTATTTCTGCTGATCTCCATCATTAATGGATCCATCTTTTTCTGTCAAAAAAAAAACTATATACCATATTTTGATTCTCAAAGAACTAAAATTAAAATTCCCAAATTCCATGGGAACTCCCAAGGCCTCCCATACTCCCTAGGATACCTCTATGGGACAAAATAATGAATTAAGGAATGAATTAATATTACATACAACTCTATAGAAAGGTTTGGTTTTACAACCTCCCCGCTATATGTTAGCTCTTCCCTAATTTAATATCATAATACCATTTGGTAACCTTAATAAAAATAATCTTTCAATGGGTCCAAAAATATACATAATGTTATCTAATTTTCTCTAAGTACTTCCTATACCAGCATAAAACATGTAGTAGTGGAACAATCTTCCACCAAAGTGTCTTTTTGCTATTGTCCCTGATATGCATGGGGCACTACTCAGAATAAGTACCAAACTTCATCTCAAAATCAGCAACATTGACAACATGAGATGGGTTAGGATGAATAAAGTTTAATATGAAAGATATGATACAAAATATTCATCTTTTCATATCTTCAGAGAATGGCTAGTTAGTATGTCACATGGAAAATTCTTTCTCAAATATTCATCTGCCTAAAAAATGGAAATAACTTGAAATGTCTCTGAATATGATTCTTCCCTATCCTTAGTGAAACACATAAAAAGATATAATCCCCAATAGGTATGTTTATATGATTTCATCATCGGTTTACATAAGATCTATAACTTCTCTTAATATTTACGAAACCCTTCATGATCAGCTAAATTTTCGCAGAGGTCTGGTGAACAAAACTTGGCCCAGGGATGGTTTTCTCACCAACCTTTAACCATCATAAGGGATATCAACATGACCTACTATAGAAGGCCATGAAGGGTTCTATCTGAGTATATTCTTAATAACTATTGTTATAAGAGAACCCCACCATGGCTAAATGACTTTCTTGGGTACCACCAAAATAGAGGACACATGTTGTAAGACTATTCTTATTCACATGTATGGTACATTCATACTACCCATCCACTTTTTTATGGTAATATGTGATCAAATGAAAAAAAATTCACAGTTCCTTATGAAGCCATTTATATAATATTATAGTTAAGTGAATAGCCCTATCTGATATGATACTCTGTGTAACCCTATGTAGGCATACTACCTATTATTAAAATATTTTACCAAGATAATCACTTTTAGAAGAAACCATGATGGGGGAAAAGTGGGATACATTCATCAGTCAATCGATGATAACCCAAAATCCATCATGAGTGTAACGAGTCATAAATATTACCACTAAAAAATATTTTGTGGCAAAACCCACTTCCACTCTGGAATGGTCAATGAATTCAGTCAACTAGATGTTTGCTAATCCACTTCCTTTACCTAGTAGCAGGTGGAGCATTGGGAAACAGAACTAGCTATGTCCATTTTCTAGAACATCAATATTTCATTCCAACATCCTGAAACATTTTCATTAACCTAGGATTAACATTCCATCTCAACGAGTGGAAGCCACTCCTCAAGTCCTCATGTATGCTCACATGGATCACCACTCTTCCCTGAATATATATAATATTATCATTATGAAAGGGTAAATCAAGAGGGGACTTCATATGATATATAGTATTCCTTCTTCACCAGGCTTTCACAATATGATATGAATCTATCTTTCTCCCTATAAAGAGTTTTGCAACCAAACATTTGGAAGCCATAATTATGCTACCATGGTACTCCCAAAACTGTAGGTGCCTATATAAAAATAAGTCCATGATCATCCACATAGAACAAGATTCCTAGATAAATTATGACTGTGTCTTCAAAATCAAATAATTTTCCATTATACTCCCCTTCCTAAGAGTATAATACACCTCTAAATTGAGTGATTATAGATACTAAACTCACCTTCCTTACCCGATGTTTCGATCATCATGGTAGAAAAGGTACTTTAGAATTTTTGAATTTATATAAAACAAGAACCACTATCCTAGAAGGTACTATCACAAACATCTTGAGGCACATGTAACAGTCCTTGTAGTTTCAATTCATGAGTGGGTAAGTAATATTCATGATACATCTCTTTCTTGTACCCGTAAGTGACTACCTACCAATCTTGCATTATCTCCATACCTATGCCATTACCTAAGTAATAGAAAGATAGAGTATAATACTTAATCCTATTATGTATATTCTGAATGTGTTTATAATGTAACCTTCCATTATCTCCTTAGAGGTTTCTTCACAAGAATAATACAAGTTGAATTGGACCCCTTCATGGCCAGTCCTGTTAACGACACTACCAAGTAGAAAAGGTCTTGGATAAATATACTATAGTATATAGCTATCCATAGGAAGATATGAACTTCAAAATCATTCTTATACCTTTACCAAGAAACCAAAACATCAATATTATTAGGATCTAAAAAATCCCAACCTTAGGTATGATATGACCCAAGAAATGAACCCAGTGAAGCCAAAATTGACACTTTTAAGAATTTTTCATAATTTTGATTTCACCTAAAAGTAAAGAAAAAAATATATCTGTGGATGGAATAGTACCATTTAGTCTCAAAATACACTAAGATTTAAATGATAAAAACAACCAAAAAAGAGTCCAGATGATGGAGGAAGGCTCTATTCATTAGATCCATAAACACCAATGGTGTGTTCATTAAACCCATTGACTTCAATGGGTATTTATAATGGCCATATATATTCCTAAAGGTTATTAGTGGAACATTGGAAGGTCTCACACATAGCTAATGGTACCCGAAATAATGATCAATATTCGATAATACATGCTCCCCCTTCATCTGATCAAACATATCATTGATATTGGGATGTGGGTAGAGGTTCATAATAGTCAAATGGTTATGTATTTGATAACCCACACATAATCTCAAAGAAATGCATCGCTTCTAAGTGAAAATAACTCAATTAATCCAGGGGGATGTTCTTGGTTGAATAGAACCCTTTACATAAAATCCAACAACTAGTATTTCAATTCATCGATATCTATCAATTCCATCTTATAAATAGGGATAAATATAATATTTTCACCTGGTAATAGACTGATCCTAAACTCAATCCCACAGTAGGGTGGAAACCTAAAGAATTACTCCAGAAATCCATTATAGAATAAGTCATCCACTAAATGGAAGGAAGTATTATGAGCATCTACCTCATATAGAGAAAAACATATAAGGTTAAGCAGCAATGCCAACCAACCACTGAATGTACAACCACATGCGAACAACTCATACATCATGCACATCAATATACTTAAAGTTTCTACCCCTAATAGAGGTGAATGATACCCATAAAAGAAAACAACAATCATTTTATAAAAATTTAATGATCCAATACATCCCATGAATCATGTGAAAACTAACCATGTCAAGAATGAAGAAATAACAACAGAATATATATTTGGAAATCACCAAGGGTAAACCTAAGCACCTATATATTCCTTCAGATTTTGTGCTTATGGGTTTTTCGATCAATAGGACTACATAAATGTAATATATGGGAAAAGGGAGACATATAATGAACTGAGAACAGATTGACTAATGTGAATAAACTATATCAAATAAGATAGAGGAAAGTGTATGATCTACTAAAATGGTACCTCAAATATTATATGGCCCCAATCCTTATTAGATTGTGTCAACTCCATGACATGAAACTAACCTATACCATGTCATTGTTCTCCCACATAACTAACCTGATTCACATCACCTAGTGGTATTCATTATCCCTAACCATCTGATCCATAGTAAATACCATAACAAGTATGAGTTGTGTAAGCCCAACTACTAGTCTATTGGGGTGTGTCCATCATAGTCCCAAAACCTAGAATCGATCTAGAACCTTTTCCACTAGACACCCATTATCCCTATGAAAAAATAATGGTTGTTTCCCATATTATCACTTTGAAGGTAGTCCCTATGCTGCTGGGTACTCTGTTTCCTCTTTTGTCCTGATGATCCACACTGAAAACACACTACCTCACCACTACCCCACATGAGAAAGGATGAGCTACCACCCTTCCTTACTTGACCACCACCCTACTTGCGTGAGTCATCCATAAATCTTTCCAACACCTATAAAATACACCAAAACAACAACCTTGTAGTGTAAATTTCCCCATATTCTCACACTAATTGATATTCCTATCATTAATTAAGGCTTGTCTGACTATCTTAGAAAAAAAGGCCAGGAAAAACCAATTCACTTGCACCATTATCATTTAACAGAGACCCTATTCAAAACTCTAGTCCCTAACAGCCTCATCTCTTGCCAAAGTGGGAGTGATGTGCTAAATTTCATAAAATAATTGGCATAATATAGATTTAAATACCCCCAATGTCAAATATGGGAACTCCCATGCCCTATTAGACCGTAAGTTCTCAGGAGAGAAATAGTTGATGAAGTTGGTCAGAAAATCAACCCATGTAAACCTAACATTATGAAATGGTTAGAAAAGGACATCCCACTAACTTAAATATACCATGGTAAAATAGAAATTTTTATCTTAATCCTCTAATCCTCTATGGTATCCATGTGATATGGGATAGTTTAATTCGATTCAATCCATAATGCAACAATATATGGACCACCCTCACCCATGATAAATAATGGGGTCTACTTCTGATAATCATCCATAAGATTGAAATATAAGGACAAACTGGAGGAGTGGGCTTCCCAATCAATTGAAGTAACCACATAAGACCCTATAACAATAATTAATTCACACTTAGACCCATGAATATGATGAGGCTATGTCCCATATTCTAATGGGGCATGCTTACCCATGACTTCCAAGCAAGGGAAACCGGTTTTTAGAGGTGGTATATCGTTACAATTCACAGAAACCCATAGAAACATAATAGGGAATATATCAAAGGTAAAATAAAATGGATTTGGAAACATATCTCAAATCATTAAAAATTCATAGAACCATGTGGTCCATCAAGACATTTCTTATCGTCAAGACCAGATGTTATATATTTTCATTTTATTTGGTATTTAATCCACCCATAACTCATCAAAACATCAAATTTAAAATTTTATTTATCACATATTTTCTCAAAAAATATAGGTTTTAAATTTATTTCACAAGAATTGGTTCGATAGAGTTCTATTCATTAGAAATGAGGGAAGAAAAATTATAGGATGATTGCTAAAACATTATTTAACCGACGTAATCAAATAAAAATAATTTATCTTGGAATAATTTAATAGAAAACTATGTAGGGAATTTTCAAATTAAAAAGCCTCTATATATTTATATGGGGAAACACCATAGAATTGGTTGTTGAAACATTCAATGATAAACCCCTTATTATCTATATGTAGGTTCATATATTTATATGTCAATCACTAAGAACATGTAATGATAGAAAAACCTACATGCCTATATGATTCATGAACACGCATCAACTCTCCATTTCCAAACCAAACCAAGTGATGAAACCCTAATGAATTGATAAAATATAATAAAAAGTATTCCCCTTGAGGTGGAAATCCAAAAACTCTAAAAAACACACACAATATCTATAGTCCCATCCGTATATACTTTCCACCTTATCTATACCTAGGTTAGAAACTCCCAAGAATGAGACCATTACTATGTTGTGAAACATCATTAGTCTCATATCTACCAGCCTAAAAAGCAATGCAAAAGAAATCCTATGATATAAATTCATAATTTCCTACCACCCTAGTCCACTATATTGTTCATAGATAGGTGGTTCCCACATACCTTAATAACTCCTCCCCTTATACCATAGGATTTAGACCAGTAATGAGGGTCCATGTAAGCCATGGTTATACTAAAACCTTAGTTTTATAGTGTGATAATAGAAAAAATAAGCAAGGTAACAGAAATGACATAATTACAAAATCCAACAACACGACACAATCTATGCACAAAAAAACCAATGTAATCAAAATAATTATATAAATTATTGTCCAAATTCATGATTTAGGTACATGTAATACATTGGAAAAAATGTAAAGACAAAAAAGAAAAAGAAAAAAAATCTATCGGAACCAACATGTATCTTGACATACATCTCCTAGCAATATCACATAAGAAATAATGAAACTATCATGGGATGATTACCGTCATATGGTCATATAATCATGGAGTCTACAGAGGTACCAAATGATGACTCGAGTAGTGTGTGAGTACAACTGAGTAATTCAGCACTTATAATATACCCAAATAAATAAAAGGGATATAATAATTATGTAATGTTGAGTATTTAAAATAGTTTAAATTACTAAAAATTAGAAATTAATAATCAAGTATTTGAGCATTGGATTCAAGGTGACACCCAATGATGGACCTGCCTACTTCGACTAGGGGTGTATGTTTCTGATCTTATTATGATGAACATAAAAAACCCTATATATTGATTATTAATAATATCCTAAAACCTGAAATATTTTTTGTGTTATTTTTACTAAGACCTCCACATGTTAGGTTTATTATTAATATTAGAGACCACTTCATATTGGGTATATTATCAGTATAAAAAACCACCACATATCATGTGTATTTTCTATATCCCAAACCACAATAAATATGGGTTTTTTATTATAAAAAACCATAAACTATCTGGTGCATTATCTCTATCACAAACAAGAAAATTTACTGTATATTCTCTGTATAAAAAATGAACACATACTGGGTATACAACCTGTATAATTTGTTTTTCACAACATTGAAAATTATTGTTTCCATTTTTTTCATTTTTTTTCATAAGTAGTATTATAGTCATGTTGTTTCATTAAATAAAACTAACCCATAGAATTAAATAATTTTTAAAAAGAAATTTATTGATGGAAAATGAATGTTTACACATAGTTTTAAATTTTGGGTTTATACATGGAAAACTAATACAATCCCCAAATAATGCACTATGAGAAAGGAGTGAGACTTTAGGAGAAACATATATACCCCCTAATTTAGGAAAAGATGGAGACAAAAAATTAGTTCCTATGATTCAAAAGAGAGTATGATATATCAAAATAATATAAAAACCCACTAAAAACAATGTATTAATTTAAAATATGGTGATAACAATATCATGTGAAGGATACGATAATATTAGACTATAAAAAAATTATACCCTAACTAGAATCCTTATAACACAACTAAAAGAAATATAAATTAATGGGTAATGTAAGGAAATCCACCAAAAAATATAAATGATATGGGAGAGGTCAACACCCTTGAAAATGGATAGAAAAGGGCCAAAATTGGCTTCAAATGGAAAGGGATAATAATAGAAAAAATTTAATGTAATCCACTTTTTACTAGGAAAATTTATTTATCCACAAGATTGACTAAACATTGGTCTAACTATGTGGTCTCTACTATTTTATGTCCCCTAACCCGTCTGGTTAAGTGCATAGTTAGATAAAAAATGTTCAAACCTTACAAAACACCCTTATAATAGCTGTAGGTTTCACATTGTATCTGAGTCTCATTTGTATAGTTTTTTTAAGTCATGCTCTTCCATTTTCAATAATGAATCATTTGGGTGAAAAGTTATAACAATCTATGTTCTAACCATTAAAACTATTTTAACTCTCAAGAAAATAAAATTAAAATCCCCAGATTGTCTTAGCACTATTAAGGCCTCCCATACTCTCTTGGACACCCCTTAAGGAAATGAAAATATGGGGGGGGGTTACATAACATAACATGACTTGTATTTTAATGTAAGGGAGGTGTATAATGTGTTTGTTAATTGGTGTGTGAGTTATATCTTAACCCCATATATTCCTCTCTCTGTTACTTATTAATTTTGGAGCCACTTCCCTTGAGTGTGACATTCCATTACTGAAATGTTTTGGGTATTTATAAAAATTCCATCCCTTATAACTTATAAAGGGGAATCCCTCTTCTCAAAATACTCTGACACCAAATTCCAATTATTTTGGAAAAAATACACCCAACCATCTACTATTCACAAATGACTATTCATAAATGTCTTAATCCCCATTCATAAAGTAGATAATGCAAGATGTGCAGTATAAATTTATAGCTGCTCCTTACTTATTTGTATTTATTAACGTGAACTTTTTATTCCTAAAATTTCATTACAGTATGTTAAAATGATAACATCAATACTTTAGTATAATTTGTTTTTATTATAGTTATTGTATATGCATTAATCACATTTCCTTTTTCTAGGATGAAAAATAAAAATGTGAGTCGTTCATTTGTGTAGACTACCACCTCTAACATGTAACATGTTGATTTTTCTTCACCACTTAACACAGTTGTTTTAAAAATAGGATTTAATATATATTTATTATAACAATAACTTATTTTTTATTTTTTATTTGTAAACCTTATTACTCATATCTCCCTTTTTAGTGAGAATAAAATCATCATATATTTATATTTTTGGAAAACCGCCTCCATGGAATAGTTTGTCATGTTTTTAATTAGAATCTTTAATGAAAATATTTATGAATGATTTTAATGGATAAATGTGTTTTTTTAAATAGTTTAGTTTGTTGAAATAAAAAGTTAACTACCAATTAATGATATAAGCTATATAAAATCACTATAAAAAACCATCTTAAAACAAGAACACTATGAGGAAAATGGTATATTTATAATATGTAAGGTATTTTTATAAATTATCATATAATTCAATAAAATTTTAACATAGAATAGTCGTAGAATCTAAATTGGAACATTATTGTACTACTATAAATATTTTATAATTAATCACAACATAATCATCCATTAAACGTGGTATGTTCTTTTTTGAGTTGTTTCAACTACCCACTTGAATAATGATATAAATTTATAAAATGGATTAATATGATAATTTAGTTTCTAATAAAATGTGATATAGAAATGTAAAAAAAATTCCATGTAATTGAAATATAAAGAATTAAATCATTATTTTAGAAAACACCCTTCATTCACTAAGAATCATCAATACATACTCGTCATCAAATACATATTTAAATATCATAAACAATATCCAATAAAATTATATTATAAAATTATAAATAATTATAAAAAATAAATTTTAGTTCCTTATATGATCATAGAATGATGAACATTATGATAAAAATGAATAACAACGTCACTATTAAAAAACTGGTTTCAAATAATCTAGATTACTCTCACATGATATCAAAAATAGATAACACATAAAAAATATACATGTAGTGAATAGTTATAATTAATCCGATAAAATAATATAGATTTAATTTCTTTTAAAATCTCTAATTAAAATAATTATTTTTATATAGGATTTTAGAGTTTATTTCGACTAAATATGAATTAAGATATAAAGTTATTTCTCCCAAATTTAATTTCTTGATGCATATTACTTCATATTAACCATAATACCTTCAATATTGTGTGATTAATTCACAAATATTTTATTTTACTAAAATCATGGTGTTTGAAGATCCATATCATATACCCTCTTTGAATTGCATTTTATTTAAAATATAGGAATCTTGGAAGGGTTTCTGATTAAAATGTTTCTCAAACGGTAAGAAGCATTATTCCAATTAACCTTCACGGAGGCATGTTTTGAAAATACATACCAATATTATTTTTTTTGGTGTAATTAATTATACTTAAATTATAATATGATTATTTTTTTTGATTTTGGATACTTCAATTTCATTCTTTCTATTCCTTTATTTAAACTACAACTCATATATTCCCTAAAATATAACATTATTTTTATAACTCATTCCAATTTCATGAATTATAATGTTTTTCATTGAGATATATCTTTCATTTAACATTGTATTAAAAATTAATATCTTAATAAATAAATTTTTATTCAAATCAAATTTATTGATGAATTCTGTTCCATTCTAAAAATTCAACTATGTTAAGAACAATTCCCATCCTATTAAATGAATTTTCATCATCCATAAAAATTTTAATCATAACACTAATATTTTCACTTAAAATTTGGTATCCCATGCATGTTTTATTTATTAGTTTATTCCCAGTTATCCTTAGAATTTTTAAAAAGAAAATTTGGAATAGCCTTTATGATGTGGTTTTTAAATAATGGTATTTTATATAATATTAAAAAGGTTTTCCAAAATTTTTATATATTTTTTTAATTCCACTCCATGCTTCCTCAATATATAACATTATATCAGTTTTAGGGATCTAATATTGGATTTTATTAATAAACTTTATTATTTTCTAAAATAATTCATTCAACATTTTCCAAAATTACTTTCCGATAGATACCAATAATTTTATTTATTAAAAAACATTAAAACTTAACTTTAAAAACACATATATGTTTTATATTCTATTTTACTTTTCGTATTAAAAATGATTTATCCCCATTAGATCTATGATTAATGATTGATGCCCTATTTTAAATTTCATTATTATCCTTTTGATGGATTAATCATTGTATATTTTCTAACTCTAATACTTAATCAATTTGATTATGAAATCATTAATGTTATATATAATAGATGTCTTCTTCAATGTCATCATAATATCATACTTCATATGATATGATTTCAAGATACCATTGAAATTACTTCTCTTGTTGGCTTATGATCACGTTTTTGGAAACAATCATAAAACACATTTCTTTATTATGTTAATAATACATTAATTCAAATCTGAACATTTTTTTTCTGGCGCAAAAATTCATGTACATAATATACATGAAAAGTGGGGGAAAATTATATATCATGCCCAATGCATTGTGTAATGGTTTATATGTCATTATATATTAAAAATGATATTAAGAAACTGAACCTTTTCCCCTATGGGACACTGTAAACTATGTGATGATGGTCTTTTGGGTGAACCTAGTCTTATGATAATTATGTCTTGTATTATGTTGTGGTTATAATTTTTTGAGGCCAAGATACTTTGAGATCAATTCCTTTATACTAAAGCCTCATTATATGATTCTTATTTTTAAATCCTTGATTTATTATATATGAATTTTATATTATTGTTTGATGTTATTTACTTATTTTGATACCCATAGGTCTATATTTTACTCAATTATGACCATTGATTACTATCACTTATTGTTACACTTAATGATTATTTTAGTTTAACCTTTTTTGTGTTTATATATACCTATTTTATGAAGGAATGTTATACATGTAGTATGTCTTGAAGATTATCTTGTGTATAAAATTTACGGGAGATGTTAAAAACTTGTTAGCGATTAAGGAATTGATAGTATAATGATAAAAATAATTTTTAACTAAAAAATATAGGGGATTTATTAGTTAATGTGTTATCCTAATTTTACATATATATTATCCTAACAGACATTTGGTATGTATTATAATGAAATATTTTCTTTAAGTCATGTTATTAGATAGTAACATTTGTGGTATACTATACATGTTCACTTATAAAGATACCACAAAAAAACCCCAAAAGGACATGTTTTAAATCCTATCCCATCGTAAACCTCATACTAAAGATGGTTTAATTTAAATTACAAAAAAAATATCATCACACACTACAATGTAGTCACATGTGTATAGAAAATCCATACAATGTATAATCAAATCAAGAGGGAATTCAAGTATGTTATACTGACAAATAGGGAATCAACTTAACGATGTCAATCATCCCAAACCATTTATCAAAAAATGCTTTATTATCTCTATTTAAATCATATATAAAAACTAACTTTTACATAACATCAAATGTAATCTCATTCAATCTTTCCACACCAAATCCTATTATTTAAAATCTATAAAAACCTATTTATATTTAATATATCATTTAAGATATTTTATTTAAAACAGTGTTCTACTTGAAAAATCATTTCAAATATATCTATTTTTACACAATTTTAATTTTATTTTATGTCTCATTTAAAAACATATATCACCTTTAAAAACATCATTTTTAAATATCTATGATTTCATTCCATAAAACCATCATACAACATCAACTAAAAACACCCAAGTAATACATAACATAAGAGAGTTACAATCAATCAATTATAGAGCCAGAAATAATTAATCATGAATGGACATGATTTTATTTAGTTAATATTTATCTATCCTAATTCCATCAAATTATATATAGTTATAGTATATAATATAATTGTTTATCACAATAATAATAAAAAATATATATAACATACAATAAATCTCTCAAATTTAATTACAATTAAGATACAAAATGTGTAAAGATCATATAACTCGTTGATGAATCACCTATCATGGGGATCATATAAATAAATTAACCCAATAAAAATAGATATAGTGGTACTTAGGTTTCTCCATAGATAAAGGTGATTTTATGGTGCTTTTCTACTATTATCCTGGTTCAATGAATGTCATTAAAAATGATTATGTATGTTTTGGGAGTGCGATTTAAAAGTTATTTGAATTTATTTTCCCAATTTAGTGGTTTAATGACATATATTCCCCACCCATTTATAATAATACCTTATTATATATTTTTATCTCTATAATCAACTAAAACCCTTATTGACCACCCTCACATAGTAGTTTTGAATTGAAGAAGGTAATAAAATTACCAATACACCCCTATCTCTAACTAAACATGTATGTGAATACCTAAAATCAAAGGTAAATTATCTCACCAAACACTATCATATGATAATTGAAGAGGATTTATATAGTGTGGGAGCATCAAACCATGAATAAGAGAAGAGTAAAATTCCTTAAAGAATAATAAATATCCCATTTTATAATGAAATCAAGATCTTATAGTGAAAATGAGATAAATCAATTTAACACATATAATAATAATTCATTAATAGGGGAATGAAGAGATTCTCCTTCAATCAAAATCTAACATCCTAGTGTTCCATCAAATGAGAAGGATTTGAGAAATTAATGAAAAAATTTGAACAATGAATTAATTGATGCTCAATCGATCGATTTGATATTTCTACCTAATTTAGTGAAAAATTATAATATTTATATACTTATCTAGGTATCCTTATGTGCTTTATTAAATCCAAATCCTACATGAGCTACATGGTTCTCTCCTTCTTTGATCAAGTGTAGTATATTTTATATCTCCTAGAAATTAAGTTATTAGCACCCATTTATTTGATGACTTCTTAATGTATTGGGAAAGCGTAGAAGATAATCGTGAATCTTACCAATATTTATGTTTCTTCTCATGATATTCCCCCAATTCAGATAATGGATGATGTATGTATAGAATCTTGGGGGTATAATTCGTTATTTGGATATACCTGAGAAATGATTATTAAATTTATGTCAAAATACAATTATTTTAGGAATTTCTAGATTTGTTTTGCATATTCACAAATGGGATTGATCCTAGTCATATTCATTAAGGGAAAAGTCATATTCCACTTAATAATTGACACATGTGGTGGTTTAAAGGCATAGGTTTGGTATAATATTTATTTTAGATGTCTTAAAAGTCATACAAACTAACTAAAGTCATATGATATAAAATGTTTGAATGTCATTGAAGTCATATAGGAGGGACAATTTCAAATGAAAAGTCATTTTTTTAATTCGTACACAATTTGGATATTATGGAATATTGTTTAAAAGAAATATACACAAAATTATTTGGGAACTGTAGACATGATCACCATAAAAAGTTATATGCTCACTAGGATAAGTGTGAAATTGGATCATGAGGTCAAATGAACAGAATTTTTATGATGTAAGATGTGTCCCATGAGGATGAAAGTTATATTACAGACTAAAAAAGTTATAAACTAGTCCAAGAAAATTCATTTGAAATTACTAATGTCACGAACTTCCAGGTATGGTTATAGGTGCTGAGAAAATCCATTCATGTTTCCCCTTGTTATTTCTTGGACATACAACGCATGTAAATCATCAAATTAGTATTGGAATTTCCAAGATTAATGTAAAAATAAATTAAATGGTTGATACTCATATTTAAAAATGCTTTAATTGGTTTAAATAGAAAATAAAAAAATCACTATATGACTGTATAATTAATTGAAAAATTGAATGAACCATTATAATAAATATTTAATCCATTAATAAATTAGTTTTTATATTTATTATAGTAATAATAATATATGTGATGTGTGTCCTATTTTTATTTGTTCTGGTTCACCTTTTTCTTATTTGATTTATCAAGGGCCGACAAGGGAAATGATTTATCCATGTGTGGTATTTCTCATACCTCATACTATCTCCTGATATGCCGGAAAATATCATTAAATAATGTCAGGTGCATTAATTTTTCCAGACATGACCGTTATAATGGTATTAATAATATTGGTAAAGTAAAGACTAGGTTTTCATTAGACTGGTCGCAGATGCATGTCACACGGTAGACTTCAACGGTAGTCTTTTCAACTATGGACTTCATCGGTACGATCACAGTAAACCTTTAACTATAGGCTTTAGTCAGTAGGCTTGATCAATGGTAGACTTCAAAAGTAATCTTCTAAGGGTAGCTCTGTAACATCAGACTACTTCAACAGTGACCTTTCCAGTGGTAGACTATCTCAACAGGTAACTTCATCAATGGTGGAGTTTGTCTATCAGCAGACTTCTACTAATAGTAGACTCTAAGAAATAGTAGACTATATTGATAGTAGGAGTTCTCTAGAGGTAGACTTCTACTAACGTTAGACATGTCCAACAATAGACATTAACTATGAAGCTCTTAACCGAAGACTTGAGAAAGAGTCATGACGGTGGACTTCTAACAGAAGCCTTGTCATAGCAGTGACCTTGTAACGATGACTCTTTGTCTGTAATCTTTGATAAGCAGAGTAACAATAGACTTGTGACTGTGACCTTGTATTAGAAGCTTATAACAATGACAGTAGATCTTTAACGGTGACCTTTTAACAACAGTGACCTAGAGTGATAGTGATCTATAACAGTGAATTTTAACAGAAGGCTCTTAGCTGTATCCTTTAACAGCGAACTTGTTCTTTGATAAATGTATACTGTAAGATGATGCAACAAATTCATGAGACTAAGAATATAAATTGTTCAGGATAAATAATATAAATAAAGATTAAAATGGAATATCAAATGTCTTTATATATCATGATCAATATTTAAACCAGATTTTGGATTATATAAACAGGTGAGTCCAACAAACTCCCCCTTTTTTATAATCACAAATTATGTCAGAATGTATTAAGTATAGGTATCATAGATAAACACATATAATACATTTACTAAATAGAGATAAAAAATGAAACTTAGTTTAGTTGTAATATTTCAAGTATTTGTGATTAATAATAGTGTAAAATCAGAAAAGGTCTATTAGAGGGTAAAAAACTCACAGCATTGGTATCATTTCCATTTCCCACCTTTGTGATTAGAAAAAAGAAACACAAACAGAGATAATAGATAAATCTTGTATTAATGGAAGGACATTACATGATTCAAAAAGAATACATAGTCCATATCAAAAGACATAAACAGACTCAATCCACATCACCCATAGGTAAGTGGTCTTTCCCTTTGGAAGAAGAAGATGGAGGATGAGCCGGTGGATCAGTAGGTTTAGGAACTACTATACGAATGACTAGAGGGGTAGCAACAGAACCTCCTGTGGGTCTGTAGTGGGTAGCTTGCTGAGTTATCTGTGGAGTAAGTCTTCTAATGGCCTCAGCAGGAGACATCATGGAAGAACTACTGGGTTGAGATTCTGGTAAGGCAAGAGGGATTATGACAGGGGTACAGTCCACATGGAGAAAGGGTAGGAGAAGATTTCTGAAGTCTATAATAATTCTTTATCCTATTTACATGGATGATATGAAATCATCATTGTTCTACATAAATGTCTCTAAGGATAGAGTCAAATGTCCAAGCTGAGTGACTTGTTCCTTGAAGGCTTTGTTGACTGGTGGAATCTAGAGGTATTCCAACAGAAGATTGAAATGAGCTTCCATCTGATGCTTAGAGTAAATCTGTTTATAATAGAAATTTATCTATTCCTTTATACTCTTCGGGCACAGGGAAGCCCTTATCATGAATTCAATTACTACCTTCTAAACTTCTTTGGTAGTTGAGAGAATATGAGTCACAGATTGAGGATCAGGTGCACTGACACCAGAAATCTTTGTTAACTCTTTAGTAACCACTGTCCTAAAAGCTGACAAGTACACAGGTGGTGCACTCAAGGTTGAAGCAGAGGCAGAGGCAGTCAAAGGTTTGATAGAGAAGGCAACGGTTTCCTTAATATACTTGGTCAAACCACTAATGAGATTCTTCACATCTTCATCCTGGCCCTTCACATGAGCTTTCATGGATTCCTTAAAACTTTCAAACACTGCAACCATCTGTTGCACAACACTTTTGATGTAGAGAATGTCTTTGTCTATTTAGCCCTTAGAATCTATAAAAGCGCTTAGGCATACCACTGACTATCTTAGAATTTCCACAGATTGAGACACATCCTTGAGTTGATTCTGACATTGAGATATATCTTGGGATAAAACGGGTTGAATGGAAGATTGATATTTAGTCATCTTAGAGACAGTCATCTCTTGAGTCAAGCCCACTGCCTTTTCCATTTTAGAGGCACTATTATCAAATATCTGGTGCAGATCTGTTTTCAGTTTTTTCAGATCATACATAGTGGCAAGGTTCTCAGGATGGGGAACCACATGAGTTAATACGACAGGTTCAAAAACAGTAGGTACAAGATGTCTTTTTCTTGACATATCACAATCTGAATCATCATAATCCAGCCCAAGTACTAGGTATCAAGGTGCTTTTGACCATTATTCAATGTTGTGAAGAATAGATTCCGAACCAAAATGCTCCCCCTCACTTAGAGCTCTCTCCTAATTATTCTCATCAACTTGGCCTACTCCGGGTAATTCCACAACCTCCTCTTCAAATATAGTAGATTCAACAACTGTCTTCTCTGTTGGTTCACCAGTGGGGTGAGTCACAGCCTCCACTGAGTCATCAATGACTTCTATTTCAATGGCTGTATGTTCCACTATTTCTTCTTGGACAGACACTATCTTGTCTATATTACCTATCAGAGGACTCAAACTGAGCTCCTCTCCTTCACAGTTCTCATCATCATCTTTAGAAACAAAAGCCTCATTTCCTTCATCTTTATCACCATCCTCCCTTGCTTCATGAGTAGAATGATCTAAATTAGTAGCTTCATCCTCTTCTGAGGTGTCTCTAACTATATTCTAAGATACTTATTCTTCTTCAGTGGTCTTAGTATCACTGTCCCTCAGAACAGTCTCTCTTCTTGGCAGTTCTTTTGGAGGGCTAGCTGCTCCAAAAGCTACTAACCATACAAGACTATTAGGAAAATCAGGATCACTTCCATCATCAATGGGGGTGTTTTATCTTTCAAGGTCCATAGTTCCTTCAACTTCCTCCTCCTCATCTGAATAATCTAGTTCTGGATCATTGGGCTTGAGACATGGATCTCTCTTTTCTTTTGGCCTAGATGGGTGAGTAGAAGGGTCAAATGTTTCATACACATTTCCTTCATCATTCACGCATGCCTTCTTCCAGGGATTCTAGTTAATTTTCATGTATTTTCAAATGACCTTGGAGATAAAAACACTGTTCTTAGCCACTATCATATATTCTTTATTTACAGCCACACCCTTTACCTTTAGCATTACTGAGATTAGCTTAGTAAGGAATAGGAAATTGGACTTTGAACTTGCCTTAGTCATATCCTCCAATTGTGTCATCAGTAACCTACATAGGACAATCTTTTTTCCATGCTTCAGGAGGTACATCAGAAATATGTCCTGGTACATTAGCACATCAAAATCCCCTCTCCTGGGACTAATCACATGCTCAATGAACTTAAACAATAACCCGTCTTCTCCATTATTCTCAGCTCCAATGATCTTCCTTGATTTTCCATTCCCTATCAGCACATCCAGATCTTTTTCATACTAAAAAAATTCACTGTCTAGAGGAGCCACTCCAGAATAGTATGCATAAATTCCTTCATGAGGAACTCTCAAGCAGGAATCCCACTCAGCAGACAAAAAATTGACTTCATTTCCATTGATTCTAGATACCAGTATATGCACATCATTTTCCTCTACGAACGTCATAAATTCATAGAATTCCTTCACAAGATTCAGGTAGTATGACCCATTTTTGTTGGAAAAACATTCGGTCCACCCTTTCGTATCTAGTGCCTCCAGCACTGATGACTTTCTCGACTGTAGCTATTCTTCACTCAGCTCCTTCTCATTAAATATTTCTATCTTGGTCAGATGCGGGTTGATAGGTCCTATCGGGGTACTACTGGTTCCACTGGACTCAGACCGAGTCCTCTTTGGCCTTGGTGCAACCTCATTGACAGTTGGGGGTCGCTTGGTTCTGGTCAGGGAGATTTAAGGAGGTTCAAGGGTTTAAATGAAGAGTTAGGGTTTAGGGATTTCAAGAGCAAGGTTCGAGAATGAGAGAGGAAGGTGGTTTGAGATATGTTTGCAGCCTTTAGTTATATCAATTAGGGATTAAAACAAAATAAAACAGAAATAATGAATAGGAATAAAAAACAGTTCGGATTCCTGCATAAAATAAAATCAAACAGTGATGTATCCATCTGTGAGGTACACCGGTGAGGTGCAACGGTGAGGTCCAACGATGAGGTGTATCAGTGAGGTCCAACAGTGAGGTGTACCAGTGAGGTGCAATGGTGAGGTCCAACGGTGAGGTATAATAGTGAGGTCCAATTGTGAGGTCTAACAGTGAGGTCCAACGGTGAGGTCTAACAGCGAGGTCCAATGGTGAGGTCTAATAGTGAGGTCTAATAGTGAGGTCCAACTGTGAGGTGTCCTATACTGAAATTAATCATTCCTAACTAATGTTTGATGTAATTTAACCTCTCAGAATTCAAAGGAATTGTGAATATATTAGCCAATTTATGTTCAGTGCCATTTAATTCAAGATTGATATCACCCTTTTGATAATGATCCCTCAAAAATTGATGTCTCACATCAGTATTCTTTGTCCTAGCTTGAGATACTTGATTTATGGAAATGTTAATAGCACTTGTATTTTCACACATTATAGAGACATGTTTGAATTGATATCCATAGTCTCGTAAAGTGTGTTTCACCCACATAATTTGAGGACAACAACTACCAGAAGCTATGTATTCAGCTACGGAAGTGGATAATGAAACAGACTTCTGCATCTTACTACACCAAGATACTAGTGACTTTCCTAAAATGTGACATGTACCAGATGTGATTTTTATATCTAACTTGCAACCTTCAAAATCATCATCAGAATAACTCAAAAAATCAAATGATTGTACTTTAGGATAAAATAGTCCTAAGTTGGGAGTATATTTGAAATATTTAAAAATCCTTTTTACAGAAGTTAAATGAGACTCCTTTGGATGTGCTTGAAAGCGAGCACACATACATACACTAAAAATGATTTCAGGTCTGCTAGCTGTAAGACAGAGTAAATTCCCTATCATACCTCTATAGTTGTCTTGATCCACAAGTTCTCCAGCTTCATCAGCATCCAACTTATAGGTGGTACTCATAGGTGTGTCACTGCCTTTACTACCATCCAAATAAAAATATTTTAAAGGATCCTTAATATATATACATTGATTCAAAACAATTCCACTTTTATTTTGAAGGATCTCGAATCCATGGAAATATTTGATTTCCCCCATTAAACTCATTTCAAACTCATTTTGCATCATTTTTTCAAAATCAACACATAAGAAATTTTTAGAATATCCAAAAATAATATCATCCACATAAATTTTTACTATCAACGCATCTTTAAAAAAAATTAATGAAAAGGGTAGGATCAGATATCCTTTTGGTAAAACCTTTTGAAATAAGAAAAGAGCTTAGCCTATCATACCATGCTCTTGGAGCTTGTTTTAAACCATATAAAGCTGTAGAAAGTTTAAAAACATGATTTGAAAAATGGGGATTTGTAAAACCAGGGGGTTGTTCAACAAACAAATCCTCAACTATATAACCATTTAGAAAAGCACTTTTAACATCCATTTGATAGAGATTAAAATTTAGATGAGGTGCATATTCATGTAGTATCATAATGGATTCTAATATAGCTATAGCTTCAAATGTATCCTCATTGTATATTCATTCGTTTTGGTTGTATCCTTGTGCAACTAACCTGACATTATTTCTATCTATATTCCCAGACTCATCAACTTTGCTCCTAAACACCTATTTAGTGCCAATTGTCAAGGTGTCCTTAGGTATTTCCACTAATTCTAAACATTTGTTTCTTTTGAACTGACTTAGTTCTTCTTGCATATCCATTACCCAAAATTCATCATTGATAGCATCATTAATATTCTTGGGTTCAAGATGTGAAAGAAAAGATTAATATTTAACCTAGTTTCTTTGAGAAGCTCTAGTGTGTGTTCCTGTATTTAAATCACCTACAACAACATCTAGAAGATGATTCTTAAGAGTCTTAATGCCTCTAGGAAGGATTGAACTAGATTCATCATTTTTGTCTGTTGGTTCAGAATTGGCAGGTGTAGATTCTGGAAAAATCTCAGAACTGGATACTTTTACAGGGGATTCTCTATCTTTATCATTAAGGTCCAGAATTGACAAATCTTCTTCATGATTTTTAAGAGGGGTTTTAGGCTCATGTGGATCAGTCTCATCAAATTTGACATGAACTGATTTTTCCACACATTTGGTTTTCTTATTGAGCACTATATAGGATTTACTTGAGATAGAGTAAACCAGGAAAATTCCTTCATCACTTTTGGGAGAAAAGTTTTCAAGATTATATTTATTATTAAGAATAATGACTTTTCAACCAAAAACTCTAAAGTAATTAACCTTAGACATCCTATTATTCCAAAGCTCATAAGGGGTCTTTTTTATAATAGTTCTAATTAAAAATATATTGATAATATAACAAGCTGTATTTACAGCTTCATACCAAAAATAAATAGGTAATTCATACTCATTAAGCAAAGTCCTTTCAATTTATTAAAGGGTCCTATTTATTCTTTCTATAACTCCATTTTGTTGAGGTGTCCTACGGGCATAGAAATTGTGACTATAGCCATTGTTTGAGTAGTAAGATTCAAACTCATGATTCTCAAACTCACGACCATGATCACTTCTCAAGGTCTTAATTCTAAGTCCACTATGATTTTCTACAAACTTGGAATATTTGACAAAATAGGAATAAGCTTCACTTTTGTGAGCTAGAAAGTATACCCATGTATACCTAGAAAAGTCATCTAAAAGAACATAAACATAGTGATTCCCATTTAAACTTCAATCTCTTGATGGTCCAAAAAAGCCATGTGAACCAATTCAAGTGGTTGAGAAGTTGAAACTTCTTTCTTTGGTTTTAAAGAAACTTTATGTTGTTTTCCCTTTTGACAGGGATTACACACTTTATCAAGTAGGAATTATAATTTAGGTAAGTCTATAACTAAACATTTCATAGATATATTCCTAAGTGAGTGCACATTGTAGTGTCCTAACCTTCTATTCTACAACAAAGACTCTTTATGAAAAGCATTTAAGCAGGAAACATTTTGTTTTGCTAAGGAATTTAGATCAACATCATATACATTATCTTTTCTACATGCAGTAAAAACTAAATCATTTTTTGAATTAAAAACATTACATGATTCATTTTAAAATTTAACATTAAATTCATTATCACATAACTGAGATATGCTATGTAAATTGTACTTTAATCCATCAACAAAAAGTACTTTAGAAATTAATATTGTATCAGGGTTACCAATCTGACCTAAGCTGATGATTTTTCCTTGTGCATTGTCACCAAAGGTGACATTCCCACCATCAAAATTAATTATATTCTTGAAGGAATAATAGTCTCCTATTATATGTCTTGAAAATCCACTTTCCAAGTACCATAGAGTATTACAGGAACTCTTTAAACAACTTCCCTCAAAAACAGATTAAAAATGGGGTAATTTTGGTACCCAGATCTTCTTGGGTCCAGAGTGGTTAGCTAGTAAAACTTTGGGAACCCATATTTTCTTTGTAGATTTTCTAAAATCAAAAAACATATTTTGAGACATAAATACTTTGTTAGGTCTATTAGAAAATTGTTTCTCAAAAGATGGTCTGGAACTAGTAGTGAACTATCCAGATTTTGGAACAAAATTGGTTTTACTAATTTGTCTCTGTCCAGGCTGATATCCTAGACCGGTTGTATATTTAAGAGCAATATTTTTTCCTAGAAACTGTGTTATGTTATCCTTACCAGCAGGGAACTTCTCAAGATCGTTTCTTAATTGTTCATTAGATAATTTTAACTCTGTATTTTCTTTTAGCAGTTTAGAAATTTTCTCTTTCTCTATATATATATTTAAATTGTAATTTGCATTTAAAGTAAGCTATATTTTTATAGACTTATATTTTTCCATGAGTTCATTAAAAGTATCCTCAAGAATTTCACAATACTCAAATAATTATTTCTTAGTTATATATTCATCATTACAAGTGTCACTATTATAATAAGTATTATGCACAGGGGAATTAATTGTTACCTCAGATGTCTCTGTCATAAAACATAGATTTCCATGTTTGTTCTATTCTGAGTCTGAAGAATCAGATTCACTCAAACTATCTTCTGAAGCACTCCAAGTTTCTTTTATAGCCTTTTTATAACTTTTTCCCTTATCATCATATTTTATCTTGAATTTCAACTTGGGGCAGTCTACTTTCACATGACCTTTTCGTTAACATTCATAGAATTCTATTTCACTTGTGTTCTCATTCCACTTCCTATCTCTCTTACATTGTATTTTATGATCATACTTTCCTTTGAAGTTTGACTTCTTAAATAATTTCTTCTTTTGGTAGAATATTTTGAATCTTCTGGCGAGTTGTGCCATCTCCGCACCACTATCTGAGTTTTACTCTTCACTTATGGACTGTCTACAGGTACTTGAATTTTTTCGTTGTCTTTCCCTTTTGAGGCCGAAGTCTTTAATGCTACTGACTTCATTCTTGGTTCTTCTTCTATTTCGTGATTCACCTTGATCTCTTCTTCATAAATCAATAGTTTTCCAATTTTCCCCTTTATAGGTATCTTGCTGATGTCACATAAATCTCGGATTGATACAGAAGTGCCTCTCCATCTATCAGGTAGGCATCTAAGCAGCCTCATGATTTGGTCTTTGCTACCCACTAGTTTCCCAAGCAGATTCATCGTGTTTAATATCTCATTGAACCTAAGATACATTTCAAAGATATATTCATCAGGATTCATCTTAAAGTTATCATATTTAATAGTACAGGTATTTAATCTCATTTCTATAACATTGGTTGTTACTTCATGAGAAAAAGCCAAAGTATCCCAAATTTCAGAAGAAATCTTACAGGAAGATATTCCATTGAATTACTCATCACCCAAAGCACAATATAAGGCATTCATTGCATTAAAATTATTATTCTAAGTATTTTTGGTTACTTTAGACCATGTGTCCCTAGCAGTAGTAGGTAATACATGTTGTTCTTCAATTGTGTACCAGATTTTAGGTTCTAAGGTTTCAAGATACATTTTCATTTTCAATTCCTACTGACCATAATTATTACCATCAAAGAAAGGGGGTATGTTTGTAGCAGCGCCCTCAAATCAGTTATCCATAGAAAATTAAAAGTTTAATGAAGTGAAAATTTAGATATAATAGAAATTTTGAGATCTTTAAGATACACCTAAAATCACAGTTGAAATTAAATTGAAAGACTAAAAAACTAGTTTGATGGTATAAATAAAGAAAAAATTGATAACAAATGTTGGTCGGAGTGGATACTCAAAATGGGGTGAATTAAGTTCTAATTAAAATTCCTGTTAAAAACATTTAGGATTAAAATCCCCGAAATAAAAATGGCCCAGTTAATTAAGGCTGTAGAGATATAAGTGATTTATTGTTTTTACATATTCTCAAGGGTTGATTAGTCCTCAGCTGAATCAGTTTGAGTACAAATTCATCTTTTGAAAAAAGTTAAATAAAATAGTCACATACACACACTAACCAGAACTAACTATGAGAGTGAATGAAAAGAAAGATTTCTATCTTTGAAAATATAAGCAGCAGATAAATGTAAAATAGAGTAATTGAAAGATGAACAAAACAATTTAAACAAGAGGTTTAGTCTTAAGAAAAGACCTAATCCTCTCCACTTGGTGATCACCTACCACCAAGAAGTTATATTTAAGAATGATACACATCCTGTATCGGGATTTATAACAATTTTCAAACTGTCCAGTTTTAGAAACTTCTACCATATTTATAAGTGGGAAAATAAACTACCAATCCACACTTGGCTTCTTCTATAGTTATCCGTGGGAAATAAATGAAAAGATAGTTTGATAAGGGGATTTTTAGTATCTCCTAGTTCCAGAACAGAGTCAATGTGTGTATGAATCCCTTTGGAGCACACCACCACAACATGAAAAAGTTCTTCTAATAGTTCTTTAGGAAGCTCTGTGATATTCAGAATGAGTTCCCAAGTGTTCTTCTAATTATTATATTTTAGGTGATTTATGTGTCTCTCTTATCTGTGTTTGTCCCTTGTATATATGTTTTATATCTTGATGTCTGTCCTCTTTTTATTTGTTCTAGTTCACCTTTTTCATAGTTTATTCAGCAAGGGATAACAAGAGAAATTATTCATCCACGTGTGATCTTTCTTGTACCTCGTACTGTCTCCTGATATGTCTTCAAATATCATTAAAAATTGTTAGCTGTATTAATTTATCTAGACATGTCCGTTATGATGGTATTAATAATATTGTTAAAGTAAAGAATATGTTATCATTAGACTGGAGGCAGATGCATGTCACATGGTAGACTTCAACGATAGTCTTTTCAACTGTGGACTTCATCGGTAGTCTCATAGTAAACCTTTAACTGTAGGCTTCAGTCAGTAGGCTTGATTAGTGGTAGACTTCAATAGTAATCTTCTAACGGTATCTATGAAACATCAGACTACTTCAACAGTGACCTTTCCAGCGGTAGACTATCTCAACAGGTAACTTCATCAATGATGGAGTTTGTCCATCAGCAGACTTCTACTAACAGTAGACTCTGAGCAACATTAGACTATATCAACAGTAGGAGTTATCTAGCGGTAGCCTTCTACTAATGGTAGATATGTCAAATGGTAGACTTGAACTATGAATCTCTTAATAGAAGACTTGAGATAGAGTTTGATAGTGGACTTCTAACAGAAGCCTTGTCACAGTAGTGACCTTGTAACGGAGAATCTTTGTCTATAATATTTGATAAGCAGAGCAACGGTAGACTTGTGACAGTGACCTTGTATCAGTATCTTATAACAGTGAACGTAGATCTTTAACGGCGACCTTTTAGCAACAATGACCTAGAGATACAGTGAGCTATAATGGTGACTTTTAACAGAAGGCTCTTACCAATAGCCTTTAACAGTGAACTTGTACTTAGATAAATGTAGACTGTAAGCTGATGCAAAAAAGTCATGAGACTAAGAATATAAACTGTTCATGAAAAATAATATAAATACAGATTAAAAAGGATTAGAAAATGACTTAATATATCATGATCAGTATTTAAACATGATTTTGGATTATCAAAACAGGTGAGTCGAACAGATATGGGTGGGGTGGGATTAAATTAGCCTGAAATATGGATTTACTAATAGGAGTTTCAAGTTATATAAATCTTCAGAAGTGTAAACTTTTATGGTGGTCCAAAATAAATGTCATCATTTCAAAGGTATTTTCAATGAATGATAGCATATATTATAAATGCGTCACACTTGAATCATAGATTCAAATAGACATAAGGAATGTTATAATTTATTTATATGGATGAAGACGTTAAAAAAGTTTTTGAAAGGAATAATATGCAATAACAGTATTATAATTACATTTAGGAAAGGGATTATACCAATTTGGATATTCATTTTATAGATTGGGTAGTCATTTTTAGTCTACTAACCTATGTTAAA
This sequence comes from Viscum album, assembly GCA_963277665.1. NCBI lineage: Eukaryota > Viridiplantae > Streptophyta > Magnoliopsida > Santalales > Viscaceae > Viscum > Viscum album. The sequence goes on along the minus strand of OY728158.1, from coordinate 1,698,300,859 downwards.
ATATATTAAATATGTGGTAAAAATCACTCAAAAATAATTTGAATTAAAAAATTTCTAAATCAATGAAATCATTCCAAAGTAGAATGGCATTTTTGACAAGGAAGAAAAACTAAAAAATAAAATTACTAATCTAAAAACAGTTAAATAAGTATTCAATGGAAATGAAAATATAATGAAAATTTTTAAAACCAACATTAAAAATAGATTGAAATTCTGTTATAGTTGTTCTCACCCATACACATATCATAGAAACAAATCACAATTAATTAAAACATTAAATTTTATAAGAATATAAGACATAAAAATATGGTATCCAGACTAGTGTGAAAGACGAATAAAACTGTCGGTTCTTTATTCAAAATATACAAGGAGAAGACTAGATTCCACTATTGGTTGATTCCAAAAATAATCACTAAACATATTTGGATACTGTATATTCACTTTAATATGTTTATATGATTCTACTCCCTTGATATTAAATATAAAAAATGAAAATTTATTAGTAACTATAATAGGTCTTTTATATTCAGAAAAAATCATACTAGATATAAGATTCATTCTATAAGAGAATATTAGTGCTACATATCTAACATATAAGTATCAATTTTAAATTTATATTTCATAGATAGATATGTATTTTTAATTTTTAAAAATGGGAATTTTAACATGCTTCTGTTATCATATATTATAGTCCCATCATATTGATCTTCCTTTACTGCCCAACCAAGATGAATTATAGGTTTACCTTCATCAAAAACTAGATGAAAATATAATACAACTAAAAAAGAAAGTTGGAATTTTTTCTACAAATCATTATGTAAGGGTACCTACATTTTGGTGTTTTGAAAGAAGATTTTTATACCCACAGTGCATCCCCCAATTTTTTACTCCAATCCATTCGGTTGGGATTCCAAGTCCTTTAAAAAATATTATTCTATTCTCTGTCAGAGACCTTAAATTGCTCATTTGTTTGGGGTGGTAACCAGTGCAGTGATTATGCTAATATTTATAACTTCTCATAATGGATTACAAACACTTATTGAGAATTTTTTTCCTTTATGAATGATTATTTATCAAGGAACTCCAAACATACCAAAAAAATATTTCATATTAGACATTTAATAAAAGATATTTCATTATCAGTTTGGGTAGATTGTTTCTCTATCCATATAAAAATAATTTGTCTTACAAACAAGATATAGGAAAATAAAAACTAAATATTAAATGGACTCATGAAATATAATCATTATGAAATTTTTTTATAAATAATAAATGGGTTGTTAAGATAACTAATATTTTATAAATTTCCCATGTAAATTGATATTTTTTATATGTTTCAAAACAAATATTACGAGTCCTTAAAATGTTTTGGTCCAAAAACCAGAGTTTAAAAATTTAATACATATCCTTCTTAGTCCAAAGTTGTCTCCACATGCAGGTGAATTGAGAAATATAAGAATATAATATACATCATACATATATATCAATTAACTCCAGAAGATCATAATATTCATTTACTATTAAATAAATCAATGTGTTTGATAGATTTCCCTACACTAAACCTTGAACTTAAGAAGAAAAATTATATATTTTGTTAAACCTATAAATATTAATTATGATTTTTAAAAACCAATCCAGTTAATAATATTTAATGAAAAAGGGTAACCAATTTATTAATTATACACATATATAAAATTAATTCTAATTTTAATATTAATTAGTCTTCATAAAATGATTATTCAGATCATTTATTGTCTAGAAATTATTTTCTTAATAAAAGTGTATTTTATAAGAGAGAAATTTTTATTTCATGGAAAATATGATTCATAGAAAATTATTATTGGTATTAATAATTGGTTAAAACTAAATATTTTGGTAAATAATATGAAATTGGTATAATAATATTTTATAACTCAGAATAACATTTTAAAGTAAAAATGGGTTTTCATTACATTTTATGAATTTATTAAAGAATATAATTTATAAATTTCATAATTTTTAGTTTAATGAAATAACTCTTGTTTTAAATTCATCATAGAAAAACTATCTTAGTTATAATTTTTATATTTTTTTAAAATGTCGGGTTCTAGTCAAAAATTTTTATATTAAAAAAAATGTAATTTATATAAATTAATCATCATATTATAATATCATATTAGTATATAAAACCACATAATTAATAAAATTTTTAATTTAAGGAATGAGAATATACATGTTAAAATATCCCTTGAACTAATAAATCATATTTCCAACTTCATTAGATCTAATTAAAATGTTACTTTAGTAAAAAAACCATTCTCGGTCTTTTATTTAAGACAAGTATTTTGAAGTGATATTTTTTTAAATCATTTAAGTATTTATTACTTATAATATTTATAATAAACCAATTTATGTCATCAAATTAAACATCCAAGATAGTTTTATGTTACATTTTAATTTGAAATATAAAAATGTTATTTTTCAAAAAAAAACTACTTTTATATGATTAAGTGTGTTTGTTTTAAATTTAATATCCCAAACCTTTAAAAATTTTATATTAATAAATTAGTTTTAAATTTTAAATATGATGTATCAAATTAGGTGAAAAGGATGACCTTAATCTTTTTCATTAATTACATAGGTTAGAAATTAATAACCAATGTAAAAGTAAATTTTTGTGAAGGATAAAAGGTAAAAAATCCCTAAAACATACATAGTTGTCTAAAAAGAATAGTTTCTGGTGATTATTGACCCTAAATCACTACTCTCACAACTTTGCCGCATTTTTATTAATTTTTACTTTGAATACTGACTTCTCATTATTGAAAATGTTAAGGGTGATCCCAAAACATCAATTCCCTTCACATATAAAGGGGTAACAATTCCCCAACTTCATGACACACATTTACTTAAAAATTTTTCTTTAAATTATACTATTGTTTTTCTAATAAAACAATATATGATGTTCAAAGTCTTCTGGTCACCATTAGTTAAGATAAGGCCTTAATTTCTAAAGATACTTTAAAGGTAAATTTTATGTCCTCGACGTGAGTATTATCAACTACATAAATTTTCCTCTAAATAATATTCATTAAAATTTATTATATACATATTATGTAATGATATTAGTATCAATTAAATACTTAAATGTTACTATATTATGGTTATTATATTTATTTATTAATATACCACATCCATTAAGAATAGCCAATATGTCATTCATGCATTTTGCGGATTAATGCCTCTTTGACCTAACATGTTTCGTTTTCTTTCACCACCATAAAAGGGTGGATAAATGGATGGTATTAAAGGATACATATTATTTTTATGATATAATTATCATTTTAATGTGAAAATTTTAGAACCTCTTAATGATATAATCAATAAAAAACTTTACTAATTTAATCATTAAGATTATGCATACTAATATGATAGTCATATATTCAATTTTTGTAATGTTTTTGTATACATAAAATATTATTATAATTAAATAAAAATATATATATAACACTAATAAATGTTAAATGTTATCACGAATCATGTGTTAATATTATATTACAACAAATCCCAAAATAACAATTCATCAAATCAGTGTTTGATCATTAATGGGATGGTTTATCCACCTAATTGAAAAATAATATGAATATATATCATAAATGAATATGGGAAAATAATTACATGTATAATATGTTATAAATGTTTAAATAATTATATATTTATCCTAACGATTTGTTATCTTTAATTAATTAATTATTACAACACACTTACATCCTTAATAATCATCAATACTTTTGTTTTATTGATTTTATCTATAAGTATAAAGACTAAAATACGGATGAATAGAATTAAAAAATAAGTATAAATAATTATAAATCATCCATAATAATAATTTTAATTATATATTAAATCTATAATTTAAAATAATGATGAACATGGAAACTACTGTTAGAAAAATAGTACAAATGATCAAAATAATAATAACTTGATGTTGAAAATAGTAGAATTGTTATAGAGAATGACTATTTATAAAGTTTATTAATGAAGAATGATATTATTTAGAACATTTATTAATTTATTAATATATATATATATTTAATATATGTGGTTTATGTACATTCATGGAATTCAGGACAATAGATTTAAATTATTACCACATAAACCCTTTGATAAATATTTCTCTCCTGTTGAGATATATTCCTTGTTTGGAACATTGATAACTCTTTTATTCCTTCCATGAGTTATATTGTTTCATTATGAACTTATTTAACACATGGTTGGGTTCTCCCACCATAATATTTTATTATATTATATTTTATAATTCCCAATGGGAAATTTTTTTTCTAAATAAAAATAATGTTATTCAGTATTTTTATAATGTTTTCAAACAAATTTATTTGTCATGATATTCAAAAGGGGTTTTCATTTCATGATCAAATATTTTGTCTTTATTTCCAAATTTAACCAAGATAAACCCTTTGTATTTTCAATTACCTATTTTTAAATATCATTTTTTTAAAATAATTGGGTTTCAAAGAGTTTTCATTAAACAATTTGAAAATGATTTTAGAAGTGACCGGTCATTTCATCTTTTACATTAATGATAAAAAATTATGACAGCCCCATGGTTTATTTTTCAATATGTGTACTCTACAATATATTAATATTTTGGGGAAATTAACTCATGGTAGAAAACAATCCAGTTCTAGAAATTTTCTTGTGTGGAATCATCCAAGTACTCTTTTTCAGGATGTTTTCATTGATGTTATAATTATTATTTTTTACTCTGATAAGCTAAGAATATTTTACATTAAAATAATACAACTTATTTTTCTAGACATATTATTATCATCTTATTTATTATATTAACTTATCTATATACCCATTTCTCTATACGAAGTGAACATCAAATTGTAAATAATTTTTATATGGTGATGTTTACCTAGAAAAAATTATTCTATTGGCTTGAGAAAATTTATAACTGTTCCATATTTTATTATAATAATATAAATCATTACAATAATGTTTATTATAATGTTTTACAATATAGATTATTTTTATGTATTTATTATGATCTTGTTATGTGTTTTATTGATCTGGGGAAACATACTATCATTCTAAATGATTATTGGCTTCCAATTTAGGTTGATCATGTATTGATATTTTTAATTTTTAATTATATGAATAGAAATTGTTTTATTCAAACAATATTTCATTACAGAATGGTGAGTACGGTCTTGTTGATTCTTATGATTAATACATTAGACATTATTAGGTGATGAGAAGGGATTAGAATAATGTAATCCTCAATGTTTCAACATATCTTATGAGACAATACATGTTGTGTTTTATAGTATTCAATTTTCCATAACAGGATAGATTATGGGAACAAGACCATTAAAATAGGTTTTTGATGTCTTAAATTATGTATTTCATCATTATATTATTATTATTATTAGTATCCATTGTTTCATTTACTGTCATGGATATAGTATGCTCCTAAATTCAAGTAGATTATAGATTCATGTGCCATAATTATTCCTAACATAATATTTATTCCATGTTTATACTAGGATCTCAACATTTATATGTTTCTTGATTAATGTTTTGAGATCCCCCCTTTTTATGTTTCTATTTCCTTGGGTTATGAATATATTTTTTTTACATGAGATATATTAATAAGGATCAAAAATGGAAAAATATTATGGGTTATGTTGGAGATTAATTATGGATTATGTAGTTTCATTTTTAATGAAAAAATGGTCACTAAATATAAAGAAGTAGGTTTTTATAGATATGTTATTTCATAATTATCTAATATATAAACCTGAAATGATCCTAGAGATGCAATATTTTTAATAATAATTATTAATTTTGTAATTATAATTTTTTATATCTGAGATTTTACAATTTTTATCAAAGAACCTATGTAAAGTATGTGTTTTTAACATGAGATCTGGGTTCTCGAGCTTGTGGAGTCATAGTTCTTATCAAAGGAAAGGTTTAGATAAACATAGTGATTGAGATGTTTACTGAGGAAAATTCAAGGATTTATAAGTTAAGTTTGTACACTATTTCATATATATAAAACAATTTTTAATAGTATATGATTTATTTATAAAGAAATATTATACATTTTATTTGGGTATTTTGATAATATAACTTTAGTGAAAACCTTAAGAAAATTCAAATTGAGAATATTATGTACAGAAAACATCCCATTGTTTTGTAAAATTAGATAATGTGTGACTCTCAATGAAATTGCATCCCTATCTGGATACTTCAAGTGGATACATGTTTATGCGTATACGTACATTGGGGTAATTTCCCAAAAAGTCATATTTGGTATTAACTTGATAATCACCTCATGCATGGAAAAGAGTTTTAATTACACTCCTTGTTTAAAACTATCGAGGGGTATGCATTAGTTAATTAAAATTATTTTTATAAACCATTATGAAGGACTTAAGAACGACGTTAACTAATTAGGTTAGATATACTTGTCGAAACATGAACATGGATAACCAAGAATTGAACATGTATAGTCATAGGTTGATGTAAAATTATAATATGTTAAAAAAATTATTCATATGGTATTACGTATTCATATTCATGTTTTTATATTCATATTTTTGATATTATTATATCAATTTTAGGTTTTATTATTTTGATGAAACTGGATAATTAAAATAAAGCTATGAAATCTATGAATCTTGAAAAATTATTTTTTTATAACCCAATAAGGGAGCATAATAAAATGGTTAGGAATTTTAGTATATGTTTATTATGATAGAAATGGTTAATTTCATATCCCTAACTATGTTATTGAGGTTGATATCATAATAGAAATTAACTCTTGTTACACATACCTATTTTAGTAAGTTAAGTGATATATATCTAGGACATTTTGATATATTTTAAATGTTATTGAGGATTATGTGAAACATCCAAGGACTATTTATAAGTTATTTTACTCTACAGGTGTAAAAACATATATTAAATAGTATCCGTAACCATGAAAAGTCATATTTTTACAAGGTTTTATTTTTCGGGAAAACTATTTAAAAACACAAGTTTTAGGTATGCATAACTCTTAGGATAAACATACATTTAATGATAAGATGATAAATGGTTGTTTTATTTTGAATAAGTAAGTTAGATAATATTTGTAACAATGAGATTGATAGTTGACTCAAGATATTTTTATTGAAGTTAATCATATTTTTGGGATTATGATTTCAATATAAAAGTGTGTGACCATATGAAATAGTTGTTAATACCATTTGAGGTGGAAATATAGAGTTAATTTTTGGAGAAATAAATAACTGTTTTTTGGTTTATTGACCTGTGGAATCAAATAATCATGGGAAAGGTATGCTATAGAGAATACACGATTAATGTGTATACATATAGGGGTATATTATTATAGGAATTGTTAATATTGTTTGAAGAAAGATATGTAACTTGGTGTAGCCTAAGATATTATAGTAGAATTCTTTTTTAGAGGTTATATTCCAAATGATATATATTTTTATAATAACCTCACCTAATTATTTAATTCAATAGAAATTAAAATTATAAGGTTAAAAACTATTTAAGAAGGGGGGGGGGGGGGTTAACACCCTAATATCTTAATATTTTATTGACATAAAAATGTCATCTTGTTTGATATGTCACTCAACATGAAACACCAAACTTAAAAAGGGAAATTATTTATTTTATTAACAATATAAATATAAAATATGAATTTTGAAAACCTAGCTACTGAATTAGTGAGAATTTAAAGGAATAACCACTTTAGGAGTCATATGTATATGGAAAATAATGTCTATTTTTAATATAAATGATATTTAATTAGTTTATTTAAAATGAAAATTAAGAACATTTAGTGTTCTTCAAATTATATTTTTCTAAAACCATTTCTTTTTATGAAATATCCATATCTATTTCTAGAGACATATGATCAATGAAATATTATGTTTGACATTAGAATCTGGTTGACACAAATATATTTGGTAAATGAAAAAAAATATCAATTATAATAATTAAAACTTGAAAATGTCATTTTCCAATAAAAATGTTTTATCATTATAATTTATAATTTAATTAAAAAATTGAATTTATAAATTTTATAATTTTAAATTGACCACAATAACATTCCTTTTTAATTCAATATATCAAAATTATCTTCCTTTGATTTATTGGGCTTTTTCTGAAAATGTCAATTTTTATTAGAAAAGTACAATTTTTACAAAAATTATAATTTTTATTAATTTCTCATTATATTAAAATAAAAATAATTATAGAAAAATATTTAATTAATCAAATTTGAATATAAGGAGTATCAATATGAATTTTAAATTATTCAATAAACACAGAAGTCTTTTTTACAACATTTTTAGCACTAATTAAAATGTTACTTTGATAAAAACAATTATTTTGGGTCATTTATTCTTCATGAAGTATTTTCTATGGAGATATGTTTTTTATTTAATTAAAATAATCATAACTAATATATTTTTAAAATAAATCAGTTTATATCACTAAAATTTGAATCCAAGATAAATTTCTGTTATATAGAAATTTAAATTTGAAAATTTTTGTTTCTAAAAAAACTTCTTTTTGTGATTAAATATGTTTAATTTAAAATTAAATTTTCAAATATTTATAGATTTTATTTTAAAAAAAATTAAAAATTAAAATTATATGTATCAAATTATGTATAAATGTTAATGTCAATCTTAGTAATTAATTACTAATGATATATATTAATTACTAAGGTAAAAGTAAATTAGCACAAAAGTTAAAAGTTAGTCCTAAAATCAATAAAAAACTCAATGTTTTACTGAAAATGTGTGGTTTTGGTTAGTATTAATCCCAAATTACTTTACCTCTCTATTTTTCCATTTTTGATTATTTTACGTTGTAATTGTGAAGTCATATTATTTAAAATGTTATAGGTGCTCCCAAAACTACCATTTACTTCACTTATAAATAGTTAACACTTCTACCACTTCAAGACACGTATTTATAGTTAATTTATCCATAAAAATATTACATTTTATCCTCCTAGATTCATATTCCACCTTCAAATTATTATAGGTACAATTACTTAGAATAATTACCTCATATCTTAGGAGACTATGAATAAAAATTAAATTACTCGACTTGGGTATTAACAACCTCGTAGATTCTCCTCTTAATTGTTTCCATTAAAATTTATTATATACCTTCTAGTTTAATGATATTAGTATCATTTATATACTACAATGTTTCTGTATTATGGTTGTAATCATTTTTTATTCATCTTGAGCATCCTTTAATAAAACTAAAACAATCATTTGTGCATTGTGTAAACTAGGACATAACATGTTTTGTTTTCCTTCACCTCCTTAGAAGGACTGGTATATGGATGGTATTTAAAGATACATAATATTTTTTATTCTATCATTATGTTTATTTTATTAAATATAAAATAACCTATTAATGAACTGATCAACAAACTATGAGTGTTTATTTTATCATTTAAAATAAACATACTAAGAGGACAATATTTTATTAAATTTTTTTATTGTTTCCATATCCATTAATTTTTCTTATATTTACAAAAAGTTATGATATATAACTCTAATAAAAAATAAACAATTTCATTATTATCCCAATATAATGATGTTAAAAAATCACCTCATAATTATTCAGTCAATCTGGGTATGTTAATGTTTGGGTCATTTTGACAACATAATTTAACAATAATTTGAATTAATTTTGTTAATGAGTATGGTAACATAATCACATGTATAATATGACATAAATTTTTAATTAAATTTTTTTATTTCATATCAATTTTTATCTCATTAATTAATAAAACACACATTCATCATCAATAATCACCAAAACAAGTTTGTTATTGATTTTATCTTCAAGGATAAAGACTAAAACAATCATGAAATGAATTTAAGGAATCATAAATAATTATTAATCAAACCTATAATTATTTATAATAAAATTTTAATGATTAAATTTTAAAGAAGTTTAAACATGGACCCCTCTATTATGAAACAGTTACAAAAGTTAAAAACTATAAACACTATATGTGAAAAATCTGTAGAATTTATATAATCGATGGCTATTTAAGAAGATTATAAATTAAAATTAAAAATTTTATGGTTTTTAATTAAGTTGTTAAGATAATTATGTCTATGATATAAGAGGATCAAATATGTTCATGGAATTCAGGAGAGGAGGTAAGAATTTTCATCTAAAATTCCCCTCTTTGAGACCTACCAAGAATTAGGAATCTAATTTAATTTATGAAGGGTATATAATTCATATTTTAGAAACCATATAGTTAATTATATTTTTAATATGGTATTTTATATCTAATTAAAATATTTATCCTTCAAGGGGTTTTTATTTGATGGTTTCTAAATTTATATGACTTTTTTTGGGGTCAATTATGATTCTTTGAGAGATAATAAATTTTATGCACTATGTTTTCATTGTATGGTGTATTACTTGCCCATGGATATATTTTTATCATACTATTTTTATTTTATAGTATTTATAAGATAAAAAATTTCCCTTATTCTAGTGGTTATTGATTCAGTTGTTTCACTGATGGTATGGATTTTTGGTAACTCAACATTCATTCATTGAGTTAAAATCATTCTATTGAACTTATTTAATATCAGATGGTTGAATAATTCCATTTGATTGTATTATGTGTAATTATATAAATTCTCTGGAGATATATAATCACTCTATATATTATCTTTGATAAATATTTCATACTTCTTGTAATATTATGCTCATAAGGAATATTGATAACTCAATTTCATTCCATGAGTTATATTATTTTTTTAAATGATTCCTTCCATGATTGTATTCTCCCACCATAATATTTATTATATGTTATTTTATATCCCACTTCTTGAAAATAATTTTTTATATTGAAATAATGTATTTTTAATATTTTTATAATGTGAATTTGAAAAAACTATTTTTTTTTGCATATTCACAATCATTTTTTACTTCACTATCATATGTTTTCTTATTTATATCCAAATGTTTAAAGGATAAAACATTTTTATTTATATGGAATTAATATAAAATATTATTTTTAAAAATAATTTTTATCATATTTCTTTCACTTTACCCTTTGGAAAATATTTTCATATGTGATCAATAAATTTTTATTTTATGTTAAGAATGAAAATATTTTTTAAAATCTATTTTACCGTTTTAGTTTTATTTCCCTTTTAATTTTGAAAATGATTCACCCTATTTGGGTTTTTGTTTTAATATTTATAATCCTATATATATATATATATATGTATGTATTTATTTATATATATCTTTGTTAGGAATGAATTCATGATACCGATCAATCCAATAACCAATACATTCTTGGATTGTATAATTCAAGAATTCATTTATACGGATAATTTTTTTATTTTAACATTATTATAGGTTTCATGTGTTACATAGGGGTTATTTTATTTTATATACATCCACCTTATTTTTTATATGGCTTACAATAATTTTATTCAACTATAAACTTAGCTGAATTCCCACTAATCCTTATGGAGTGAATATAAAAATAAAAATAATTCAAATTTGATAATGTTCTCATAGAAATAATTATATTCTATTGTCATGGGGAAATTTATTATAATTCCTTATAATTTAACTCCAATAAATATGATTAATATCAAGTTTTATAGGTATTTGTTTCACTATCACCCTTCTTTCTTAGAATGTTTATGATATTGTTATCTATTGTTTATATGGGGAAAGTATTAACCTTATTGATTAATATTGTCTACTGACATAGGTTGATCATGGATTATTATTTTGTATTTTTCATTATATAGGTAGAATTGTTCTTATTCATCCTCTGTTTCCTTATAGAATAGTATAATGTGTCTTGTTGAGTTATATAGTGAATGCATTGGGCTTAATATGGTGATGATTGGTTCCAAGAATTTTGTAGCCCCTAAATACATTGATAGGTCCCTTAAGAAAAAACATATAAGGTTTTTTTTGTAATTCTCTTCACTCTTTAGGATTGTATCTTAGAAGAAGGCATTGAAATTAGCCTTTTGATGTCTGCTGTTATGCATTCCATATGTTAGAGATTTGTTTTATTGATATCCATGTTTTATTTTTTTTCATTGATATTGAATTCTCCAAGTTTCAAGTTGATTATCGCTTCATGTTGTTTAATGATTCCTACCATAATATTTCTTTCATGTGTATTCCATGATTACCTCAATTTTATTGCTCCCCTTATATAGAATTTGAAATCCCACTTCTTATGTTTCCATTTCCCTAAGGTGTGAAGAAAATTATTACACATGGAATGTTTTGAAGGATATCATACCGAAAATAAATTCCTAGATAAGTTGAAGATTATTTTTGGATCATGTAGTTTGATATATAGTTAAAAATAAATCTTCTTCATTAAAAGAACATTTTTTTAGTTTAATTTTTGTCATAATTCTCTAAAGATATAAATCTAAAAAGATCCATGGGATGTAAGAGATGAAATAATCATTATTATTATTTTAATTGTTTTTGTTATATCTAGGATATTATAGCTCATATCAAAGCATGTATGTAATGTATATATTTATTGCATCATATTTAGGAGCGTGGGTCTCAGATATTATATATAAACCTTCCAACGATATGATCACTACAAATATTCCCTAAACAAGGATCCTCCTAGACCGAGAATTTTGATTATATTTTAACATAAGAGTTTTATGTTTAGAAAATAATGGAGGTTCCATTTGTGAATAAAGAGTTCACCATATTAGCATAATAGTATAATTTTGTGACATTATAAAACATAGAAGAAATTATTTAGGACTATTTTCATTGGGGTTTCGACTTCAACCGAGTAGGGGAATATGCTTACTTGGTTTTCAAATGAATTATAACATCCCATATTATACTTGATTTCAAATTCTAATTCATGTAGCTATAACATCCATATCACTGATCTTTTCTTTTATATCTTTAATTATAAAATGTATAATCGATACATTATTAGAGTAAATGGCTACTTTTATTCTTAAAAATGTGAGGTAAATTTCTCTATATCTCAAATACTGGGCAAAAACATCTTATATATTGTGCTGTAATTGACTTGGGATATATCCATGGATTTTAAATAATATGATTTCACATGTGAATTCATATTGAACATATTTTAATATTGTTTAACCATTTACATTTTGAAGGTGTTACACAACACCTCAAAGGTATCATTCATATCAGGTAGATATATAATAAGATATAGGTTCATTTTTTCCTTAAGCTTGTCAAAATATATATTACATGAATTATTAAATAAAAAAATAATATCCCTATTAATTAAGTTCATCAAAGGAAAATGAATTCTACTAAATTCATTAATAAATTCTTTTTATAATAAAAAAAGTCCTAAAAATGATCAAATATGTTTCACAATGGTGGGGTATAGAAGGGTGGAAATAATTTCAACCTTACCCTTGTCTACATCGATTATTTTTTTAGATATTGAAGTTCCCAATCAGGATCTAAGTATCACTGAGAGTAGGAGGGGGTGAATTAGTGATGTATATTTCTTTTTATTGTTTCTTCCTTTTGAAACAACCTTTTCCTCCTATTAAAGTGTTTCTTATCTGATGAACACACACAACCACAAAAACACAGTATTTACAAGGTTCACTAGTCAACAAGAGTAGAAATGTCCTTGGTATGGTACGAAAATAACCCAGTACCACAAAAGCCAATAGAAAACAATCCTATGATGTGGAATAAAACAAGTAGGATAGGCCCTTACACTCATGTAGCACTTGGAAGACAATCTGCAAGTGTGTGTGCACCGTCTTAGCACAAATAAGGAATTATAGTATTTCAATTATTCTTTATAATTGAAATGGTGTATTCTCTAAAGTACAAATCATCACTTTATTACATAGAAGCTGGTAAAAACTATCTTATGAAAAACTGAATACGTGCGAAGAAGATAACATTTTCGTGCAACCATTAGGGTACCTTGTGTGAAAATAAAATTTATTGTATGTAAAAATTCCCTTTTAGAATGGAAAACCTTTTCCACACAACTTCCTTTTTCCATCCAACTTTCCACATTTCGCACAACTTCCCACTTTTCTCGTGTATATTTCATATTTTCGCGCAAAACTATTTCTTTTCGCACAACTCACTTAGCATATATTTTTACACACTTCATAACTCAAAATTTTTCTATGTCGAGCCACGCAAATGATATGGGGTCACCTTGTATTTAAAGGCCTTTTTAACCCTATGTGAAAAACACTAATCCGCACGTAAAACCCTCTCATGCATGTAAAAATTCTGTCACGCAACATCATATTTTTGCAATGCCCCAATTTTTCACGCACCTCATGAATTTTCAAATTTTAGAGCTTCTAATTTCAAAACACCTCTTGCGTAAAAAAAATATCACTCCTCTATTTTGTGTACTACACTAATATTTCATGCAGCCTTTATTTTCCACGCACTCTGCCCAATTTTTATCGCAGTCCATGAATTTTCCAATTTTCGATGTTCTGACCTTGAATCATGCCTTGAACACAATAATCTAAACCATCATCAATATTTACCACACCATACACTTCCAAAAACATATTTATTCATCTCTTGATTTTAAGGCCCTGAAATTTGGCCAACAGAGGAAAACGGTGCCACCTTAAACTGTTCATTTGTGCTGCCTCCAGATTGTCCATTCCTTTGTCATTTTTCTCTCCACTGCTTCCCATATCAATTACTTGTCTTTCATCACAAACTCTACTATCATGGTATATATCCTTTGAAAGACCTGATTTTGCATCGTCGGAGTTACAATGGAAAGTTCTAAAACATATCTATATTCCAACAGCAACATTCCATCCAATCAAAACTATATATGACTGGCATCATCATTTCTCCCCCTTTCCATCATAAGGATTTTATCACAAGTTCTCCTAACTTATAATATTTTTTAAATACATATCAGAAAAGAATCTTCTGGTTTTCAAGTCCTTTACAATGTGAATTAATTTATATTCTTTGGAAACAAAAAAACAACACTTTGTAAAAGTAAACTCTTCTTGGTTCCTTATGCATCCAACTCTATCCCAATAGAGATGATTTGGAAAATAAAATTATATTTAACCCCCATGATATGTTTTTTTAAATTAAAATCCAGATTCCATTCAATTCATTAATTTAAAACCTTTTAATGTTTTTTAAGATAAATTTCAATGTATTTTTCACAAAATATAATGTCCTCAAAGAAGTATGTATTATTATTTATCAATAAAATTTAAAATTATAAATATCATGTATCATTAAAAAATAAATTTTGAATTTTATAACCAAAATGGAATCATTCAATATGAAAACATACCACAGGAAAAAGTGATTTTGGTTTTATCATGGTCTAATATAGCTATGGGAACCTGAAAATACCCAATCAATACATCAAGGGAAAAATAGTTCCCTTTAATTTCTATTCTACATAATATTTAGTCTAAAAAATGTATTTGGAAATTATTTTTTTATTTTACATGTTTCAACTTTATATATTAAACACATACCCTCTAGCTATTAAGAATCGTATTGGGCATTATCTAATTATTTTTCTTTTATAAAATTATGAATAAAAACGTTTTATGAAACAGTGGATTAAAAATCACCCATTAGGAGTCCTATATTAGATAAATAATTATATCACCTAATAAATTTTCAATTTACTTTTTTAACAACTTCAATGTGGGTCAGACTATTCCATCTTTTACATTTTATTACCCATTTTAACTCACATTATAAGATAATCCATTATACATAGGTTATGGGACTGATCATTAGGATGTATCTTAAAGAACGTGCCATGATCCTAAAATTTTGTTTTAAAATACCCAATAATTAGAGTTCTTTAATAGTCTCAAAACTATTTGAAATTATTATAAGATGATTTTAACTTTCTAAGAAAAATCATATTTTAAATTAGAGGTTAGAAAATTTAGTTTATGTTCCATGGGTTTTCTAAATAAATTATTAATTTATTGTTCCCTATGTTTCCAAACTATATATTCAATATAGAGGTGTTAGTATATTATTAAGATATTCATAACCAAACTCCTCAGATTGGTCACTACAAAAAATATATTCCATACTGAATTCATTCTAAAAAATTAGAAGATTTTTTGTATTTCTGGATTCTCCAAGGTTGATTATTTTGGATAAATTTTCAATATATTTCATAGAACCAAAATGAATTTTAGAATTAGGCATGTTTAATATATAATGCTCATATGGGTGAGATTTAATCAAATGAATAACACTTAAATATATAATTTCTTCCCAAAAATCCATTTCAATCATTAATTCTTATACATTTATTATATTTTCATCATTTCTTAAAAATTTCATATTGAAAATGATTGGAGAATGTGATAGACCTATTTTATCCTCTATGTTAATGATTTGAAAATAAGTTAGGTTTAGTAATATTGTCACTCTTTATAAAACATCGTTCAAAATGGATACTGGGTAGGACACATTTCAGATGTCTAATTGATTAAAAATATTGATTAGATTAATTTATTATTTTTTTAGGGAAGATTTAAAAATTTAGGGGATGAAATTAATTTAATCCCCCAAATCAAAACTTAAATTATTAAAATTAATAACTCTTACGGTTTATTGGATAATGAAGGTACTTAGGTCTTGAAATTTCATAGGACATTGTAATATTATTATACTAGAAACATATTTAACACGTCTTACCTTATCCTATTATTCAACTTTACTCTACATGGTACACATATAATTGATAAATTTATCATACCTTTTATTTTTGTGTATGGAATATGAAAAGGAAATTTTGAATTAGACTTTTTCATATGTTTCCTATATTTCTCATTGTAGGGTCACTTTATTAATTTTACTATGAGGGTTCATTCTTAAAGGTAAGGGATATTTTGGTTGATTTTGGTCCTCTATAATACCTTTTTCCATTATCATTATTCATTGGTTGAATTTTCATTGGGACCTCCTCTTATAGTTTTTTCATAGAGATAGATTCTTCCATGGGAAAACTAGTTCGATCTTTAACTCCCAATTATTGTTCTTCACTCCTTTTCAACTCCTTGACACTTTCAGAGATAAAGAGATAAAATTTACCATTGGTTCATAACTAATGGGGTACAAAGTTTACCTATTATTTGATTCACGATGTTGTTTAGTGTGGAAATAATCTATCTAAATAGGAATTACAACTCATTAAACTCTTATCTATGTGTTTTAAGGGAAGATCATTAGTTTTTTTGAGACACAGAAATATATAATAATTGGTTCTTATTTTAAGATTCATATATCTATTTTTTTGGTATCTTATTGAAGTTCAATTGGAATTACTTCAAAATGGTGGGGGCTATTAAGGCCATAAAAAATCAGCAGGAAAGGTGACCTTTGAAGATACTACTCTACAGTTCTATATTGTGTTATAGAGTAATATTTTAACCCTTTATTGTTGGTTAGTTGTTGTTGGTATTTCTTCTGGTATATGGATTCAATATTTTTAGTCTCATGTAATTAGGGTAAGCGATCATTAAAATACTATATGGAGTTCAATATCTAAATCACATGAGGGGTATGGTTGGTGATGATTTTCAATCCTTTTTAGTATGAATTTTTTCACAATTGTTGTTAGTAATTAATTTTTTATTTTAAGTAGAAGAGATTTTTATCTTTTAACCCCATGTACTCCAGTAGTAGTGGATATTGTACAAACATTTTGGGTGTTTTTTGATATCCACTCTATCAGTCTCTAGTTTAAGAATGAGACATTTAAAACAATTCTCTTTAATAATAAGTATCAAAAAAACTATATTATACTACAAATGTCATTGGTAAAATAAAATCTGGAAATAGTGGTAATAAAATAGTTAATTTTGGAAGAATGATGTTAGCTTTTTGTATAATTCCAAAACTCATATAGTGTTTCACCTAATTTTTTTATGACTTCATATATCTTTTTTTATCCATTGGATGCTCATTAAAGAATGTGAAAACATCTAAATTAATGATATATATTGTTTATCGTATGTGTATAATTATAAAGTATATAATTTACACTTCCACTGCATGGATATTACTTTTACGGATAATGAATATGAATTACAATTGATATGAGCCTCAATAAATAATCCAAGTCCAAAAATATTTTATAAATATCCAAATCCTATCAAATTCCAATACTATTCCTATATTTTCAATATATAAAACTTAGGTAATAGCTGATTTGTTGTATTTTTAAGATAAAAAATGTTAATTATTTAATTGGAATGACCAATTATTATTCTTGAACGTAACACATAACTCTATAAGTGTCCTATTTAGTTTAGGCAGTTTTCCTTCCATGTATTCACTTCATAAAGTGGAACTAGGGAAAGAAGTGTAAATTAATGGAGAGTTTGTCCATTGGATTTTGAGAAACTCTTTATCCACTTTCTTAGTAATCCTTAAATTTATCACTATTTCTAGTTAAATTATTTCAAACATTAGAACAAATCCAAATTTGAGATCCAAACATTATTTTTACATTTATCTAATACATATTGTTTGAAAAGAATAAAATAAAAAATATCTCTAACCTTCATTCGAGAAGTAGATTTATGTTTTTGACGCACCAATCAATGGAATATTCTCAAACACAATTTTGAACCCAAGAAAATATATTGATATTGGGACTCATGTTCTCTCTATATAGGCTAGGGGAATTAAAAAATTATTCCTTTCTTTTTCGGGTTTAGTTTTTATTGAAAAAACAATGCTTAAGTGGTTTTGGGGAATATTTTTTAGAAGCTGTTTAAATTTAGTTTTTAAATGTGGTTTTATAACCTCAAATAATTACCTACCTTACCAGTTCAATTGTTATTCAAATTTCCTCTCTTTTACTCTCTTTAATCACATAAAACCTCAACTTATATACCTAACATTTTAGTTTCATCTCGAATTGTGAAATACAATTACCACTATATCCCATATCCTCGTATATCCTAGTGACCAGATATATCCAACCACAATCGAATCAACTAGCTACCCACCAAAATATGGGCAGAATGGAGGATTTAAGTGGAAAGTATGTGAAAAAAAAGAATGGGAAAAAATAAATTAAATGCAACAATAATGAAAAAAATATTATCTATAGAAATAAAAATGTTTCATAAAAAACAAATTGAAGATATTTAAAACATAAGGGAATACTTTATTAATAAAGGAATGTGGATATTATCCCTATCTCACCCATGAAGTGGTCATCAATAGAGAAGGATTATAGAAATAAAATAAATAAAACTAAATAAAAGAATTACATATTGCTCAATTGATTGAACCATGATAGTTCTCTACTTCATTAAGCAGTCATCCTCTTTAAATAATGATTTTAGAATCATTATATGTTTTAGAGACTCTATTTCCCACATGATATGTATGATTCTATACTTATTTTATTAAGTTCAATTCCCTTATAATCTTGTTAAAATTAATACCAAATCTAATCTATTGTATTAATAACATGTGTGCAGTTTGAGGGTGTATATTTCATTTCTAAAGAGAAACATGATTTTTCCCATCTTTAGAGTTACTTTCCATGATTTTTTCCTTATTAAGATCAATGAATGATTTCTTCATGGATGATAAAAAGTATCTTTTCCTTTTATGACTGAATAGAAAAATAGTTTTTTATTTTATGTCAAACCACATTTCAATTATGAATTTCTGGTTATAATTCTTGGGTTCCAAAATTTGAAAATTCCTAAATTCATACACTCTTAGAGAAAATCCATATGGTTCTTGATAAGAAATGTGTATAGTGTCTTGACTTTATAAATTATATAGGTAGTTCATTTGTATGAATTTAATGTTATCATAAATTAATGAATCTATACAATCTAGAAAGCATGATTCTCTTTGAATTCATAATGGTTAGATGTATGTATTACATTAAAATTCATAGGAAGTTAAAAGATCATATGTTGTGGGAAATGTGAAACATGATAGAAATAATGAAGTCATCATAAATTACCAATGAAATACATGCATGATATCTATCAAAAGTCATATTGGTTTTTGGTGAAGTTTTATGTAGGACTGAGAAGTCATATGTACTAAAGTATTATTGTTAAAAATGTATTCATGGATGTTGAAAACCATACACTCCCCTGGAAATGTTATATTCTAGTCTAAAAAATTCATATGAAATAAATGAAGTCATATGTTCCTAAGTAATGTATTATGAAATTATAAAAGTTATATGTACTGGCCTTTTTAATTTTATTTGATCCATAACCCCTATAAATCCTCAAATATGTGTTATAATTTCCAAAATTAATATCAAATTGAATTAAAATAGTGGAATTAAAATTTAAAATGATTCAATCAATTTAAGAAAAAAAATTAAAAAATTAATTTATGTATTTAAAATTAATATAACAATTGAATAAATCATTTAAGTCATGATTTATTCCATTTAATAATAAAATTTTGTATTTATAAATGTTAAAAAAATGAGATTGTTTCCCAAGTAATCTATGAATTTTGAGGTAAATTATATTTTAGAAATAGAATTATATTTTGAAATTTTCTCTCTCATGAACCATTAAATATAAATTCAGTTATATCCATTATTCAATTATCCATCATCGAGTCCCATGGCCACTCATGAAAAAATATGATAAGTAAACTCTCCAACATCTAGATATAATAATAATTCTCTATATATAGTGATTTTTTATATAGAAAATTATCTAATGATCTTAGGAAATATATTATTTTAGTCTTACCTATCACATTTTCATGGCACTTTTTCATGGTCTCAATAAAATACTTGAAATACAAACTTGATCACTATTTGTAAAACCAATTCTCTTGTACTAAAATAGGAATGATCAAGAAAAACCCATCAAATTTTGGAGGTAAAAGAGTCTTTGTACAAAACTCTATAACCTTCCACAAGCATGTAAATGTGAAAAAAATTACTAGAACAACCCACTATATTAATGGATGTTTCTCCTTATCAAGGGTCCCCTTGGAAAGGTTACAAATAACAATATCCATATTAAATTGACTAAGGTTCATTATTGGTTTCCACCACATGGGACATGTACCTTCCCAAAGTTTATTAATAAGTTTCCATACCCATTGTTAAATATTCATTATCCCAACATATATTATTTTTATTCACCACCTAACAAGTTTCCAACTCTGTTAGGTCTCTTAATATCCAACTCACCTTGGGAAACTTCTATGTAAAAAAAATCATATAATGCACATCAATGTCTTATTGCCACCATTCTTGGTGGAATAACTACTCTTTACCTAATTCCTCAATGATCATCCTAAATCATTGATAATTTAGTAAAATTTGAACCTTTCTCCTACTAGTATACAATGTATATGGGTATGGATGTAACTTTAGAAGCTCTTATGTAAGCATAAATTAGACCCCGTTAATTCATAATATATATTTTGTGCATGTTTTCTCAAAGGGGATCACCAAATATAAGTCCCACATAGGATGGTCCATCCCCACGACCATTAACATCATAGAGTGTCCCTTCCCACATGTACAACGACCAATAATATTCAAATATAAAAAAATTATGTCTCTAAATATATGTGCAATAGAACATATATAATAAATTATACACACTATATAGTAAAAACAAACATCATTATATTTCACAAATTTAAAGCATTACATATGATATATAATTATAAACCATAAAATAAAAAATGGAATAATAGGGAAGTAAACACCTACAAACAATATTACTAAAATGTATGAATCTAGTGCATTGTGGACTCCTAGAATTATCAAGGATAAAAAAAATTTAAAACATGAATGTAATTTTATAAATTAAAGGTAAATAACTATGAAAAAATTGAGTGGAATAGTAATAATGGAAATATGGAATATCTATATGAAGATTAATAATTATGTGGTGGTTAAAATAGTAACCAATTATTAGGAATACTAATTGATTATTGAAATGGTAACTAGACCAATATGAAGATTAAAATGCATAGAAATTAATATTTATAGTGAGTAAAATAAGTAAATAAGTAAATATTATAATTCTAAAAAATTATTTCAGAAATCATATAACTTACAATAATAATAATTATAAATTTTAAAAATATACATTTTATTTTATTTTTAAAATATTTATGTTTAGGTTTAAATTTAATTATCTAATTTTGAAACTGATTTTAGCTAAAATATATGTAATAATTAAGTATCAATCATATAATAATTAGGAATGGTAAAAAATACTAATGTAATCTGTTGTGAAAAAAGAAACGTTACTTATTTGAGATATTTTTCATGAATTAAATTATTTTTTAAAAAATTAAATTTTTAATATTTAAATTTTTAATTTTATAAAATGGGATTAATTTTTAGAATCATCAAATATTATTATCTTAGGGTATTTTTTTATGTTTCTTGAAGAAGTTATATTTTTTTGTGAATAACAAAAAAATATTCTTTTTACAAAAACTATTGTTTTTATGATGCTATAATGAAATAAATATGACATAAAAATTTATTAATAACTTTTATATATTTAATAGGTATTTAATGATTACAATAATATTATAACCAGAATATTCTTAATTTAAAAACTTATAAATAAATTTTCAAAAGGTGAATTATAATTTATTCTAATAAAAAACTATATTTGATTATTTAAATATCAAAATTTTTTTCCAAGATTTTTTTATATTTTAATGGTTTTAAAATGTCCAATAAATATATATTTTTAAATAATACACTAATAAAATTCCTTTGAATTGACACAATTCAATGTTTTTTATCCAAATAACAACGTAACCATTACATTATTCCAAAACAACCCACCCTCTATACTATATAAACGCAAATCCTCCATATCTTCATTATTAAATAAAAGAAATTTCGTTGGTTAATATATTCCCTAACACTCTCTAAAATATCCACAACACGTTATTATACCCTGGTGTGACCAAAATGCCTACATTTGAAGGCGTTAGGCTCAATCCAAAGGAGGAAACTCAAGGTGTGAGGCAAAATTTTTAAAACCCATGCATCCAGTTCAATTATCCTCTAATAAATTTATAAAATAATTAATAAATACAATTACATTTAGAATATATATTTTGATATACCATTTTCTATCATAAAACATTAGTATTCAATATCTTAAATATTTTGTTCTTAAACTCTCTAAAAAGAGATTTTCTCCCTTGGTTGTATTGTACTACCTATGTGAATGGTGATATTCTATTTCTCCCTTATGCCTGCAATTTATAATCTTAATTTTTATTTTCATGATTGAATATAAAATTATATTCAAATTATTTAATATATATTATTTTTGAATAATATTACATTCTTCGTAATATTGAAAATAAATACAAAAAAACACTGTATTTGTTAACCATAAAAAACAATATTACTATGGATGATTCTCTAAATATTTAACTATTTATTGATATATTGAAATCTATCTATTATGGAAAGATATGAAAATTTTAAATTTACAATTATAGTTCTTATGAAACTATTGGATATCAGATTATGATCATTGCCTCTCCATTGAGGCTGTTTTGGAACTATGAAATAAAAACACTAAAATTGCCGATGATAGAAATATTTAGTTAATGACATAGAGAAACATCATAATAAATTAATTTTAAATTTTAATTAACTATTAAAATGTTTTTTATATAAGTATTTAGTAAATTAAAATTTACTATTTTGGATGTTATTGGATGACATAAAACATATCAAGACTCTAGGTAAGGGGTTCTCCTCATTCTTTTATCTTCATGAGGTGACATTGCCTCTTAGTCTCAATATCTCTCTTTTAAAATTTCTACATTTAACATATTAAAATTTTCTATTATTTAGTGTTTAATTTCCCTCTTTATTCTATGCATATTCTTTCCTATATGTTTCCATTTTGATTATATCTCATGCCAAACCCTATGAAGCTTATATATAATGTTATTCTTGAATATCTATCATTTTCATAAATTATTATTATATTGTTCCTCATAATGACTTGCATCATTTTGGGTTTTATTTTTATTGGAATCTAAACATTTATTTGGGTGTATGGCTAAATCATAGAACTAGGTGTAAAAATAGAATGCGTTTTAATTGTTCTTAGTTAAGAGTTGTTTTTGGAACTGAAATTAGGTTTGGTGGGGGGATTGGGGGATTTCATTTTCAGTAGTGGAGGCTTAGAGTAGTCATGGTTCATGATTCCGCCACTAGATTGCCATTAGCATATATCAGCTAGCCATTGAGGTCAAAAAAATCCTTACAAAACAGTAGGACTTACCACCCAGTTGGTGATCCTACCCCAACTAGATGATGAGGCGGGTAGAATGCCTTCCACCCAACAGGATTCACCAGCCAACCAACCAGTCTTCCTTGGGTGGTTGGAATACCACCTGTTATCTAGTAGATCATGACATGCGTATCAGTGAGGCACACTGTAAAGAATTTGAATGAGGTCATTTTTGACTTTTTTACAACTGAGCCCCCTTTAGATTAATTCATGATTTATTGAATTCTTGAGGTTCATTATATGGTGTCCACTTATTCTCCTCCCACAACAAATTCCCCAAGATTATTAGTGGATCTGGTGTAGATACAGTGAGGGAATACTGGTGAGATTTCAAGAAACCCACATCCAGAAAACATGATTTTTATTCTAGTTTATAATAAAGGAAAAAATATATTGGATACCACATGATATAGGAACAGATAATTTTTTATTCATAAAGAAACTATATACATACATAATTCCAAGTGTTTTACATTGGGAATAAAATAAAAAACATAGTAATATAAAAAAATTCATCATCCTTAAACATATTGAATGAATTCTTCTTCATATCCCAGTAAAGGAATGAAAATAAGGGTGAGTAAAAATTATTAATATGGTATTTTATTCATGAAATACATCATGAATAAAAAAGGCATAAATAATATTGGATGTTAAATAACTAAAAACACATTCCACTTATTTAAAAAATTTATCATGAAATGGTTACATGAATAATATTATTGACATGTTCTCATGAATAATAATAAAAAAATTCTCAATGAAGGAAATTAATAATATTATAAGTGTTGATGTTAGAATTCATGATATATTTACAAAAAAGGCCTTTCTTTAAGATAATTTAATCGATGGGTAGGTATACATCAAAAAACACAATTTAATATGTTTGAACAATATGTTTGTCTCATGATACATGTTGATCTGTCGAGGGGATATTTATAATTGGATCCCACCGATTACTGCATGTCCAATAAATTCCTCATTCACTTAATTATAAATTCAATTAATAAACACAATTCCTTTCATATAAAAGTCTGTATTGTGTGAAGAATATGGAGTATCAATATTTCCCTTATCAATTAAAGTAATTATAAAAGTAAAAAACTGTATTTAGAAAGGGTAGATGATATTGGAAATAATTATATATATGATAAAAATAATATTGATATTTATGAGAAATGTAATTTCCAACAATAACAAGAGAGTGATGGTTTCAAGATAGAGTTAAAGACTACCAAATTAATGAGATTTAATATATAATTTATGATAAATTCATGTAATTTAGATAATAAAAAAAAATTTATGTAATACATTAAAACATGATTTCTAAAAAGATATTTCATTATAAATTAATTGAAAACATATATTATAATCTAAAATAATGTAAAACTATTATGTTGGTGGGAAAATGCATTAATTCTCAGCACATTAAATGAAAATTTAATGTCGACTTTTATAAATAATGTCAAAAATGGCCCGTTCATAAAAAATGAAAGTTAATATTCCAAAATTTAAAAAATTAAAGGAAAAGATAAAATAATATTAATAGACCCTTTTTGAAAATTAAAATTACATTCGAAAAATATTTTTAAAAAAATATTTACCTGGAAGAAAAATATGTTTAGTCAGAAAGAAATAATATTGGTTTTTATTTGAAACATTTTTTTAACTGCTATAATTTCTCATGTAATGAAAATTTATTAGATTTTATTTAAACACCATAAATATCCATAGGATATTAAAATAATTATATTTTATTATTGTAGGATTATAAAATTCCGTCAATAAATATAATTTAAATTCAAAAAATGAGACTATTAAAATAAATTCTTACCACATTAGTAACTAGTCCATTGGTACCCATTGAAAGTGTAAACATGAATTGAAAAATAAATTATCATTAGTTAATATATATTCATGTTAAATACATAAAGGTGGTACTATATACACCATATTAAAATAAATTGGTTCATAATACCAAATATATCTCAATAGAGTTTAAATTGAAATGAAATCCCTTACCTCATGTTGCTAATATTTTAGCATGATTTAGAATCAATTATAATAGTTTAAAATTGGTATTAATTAACACCAAAACTATATTCATATTTATAAATTCTTAAATGACCCACTAATAACATCTTAATGACAGTTTGATGACAATCCCTCATTATTACCATTGTTTTGGGTGTTAATTTCTTCGTTTAAATTTTCATGTTTCATTGTGGGTTTTTCAGTTAATGCACTAATGATATAGTTTTGTCATTTATATAATTTATATAATTTAATAAATTAAATATTTTTATAGATAAAATATTATAAAATTTCACGAATGGGGGATGAGGAAAATATATCACATCACATCGTGGAGATTGTAGGTCATACATAATCATAAGTGACATTACTTTTTAGTAAATGGGTGACTGGGTATAAAAGTAGATGATATATTAAATTTAAAAAGTAATTATTATTCCATAAGTATTATATATATTCATTGATTACCTCACAATGACTTTCTATGTGAGTTGATGATGGAAAAACATATTCCTTGGTACGCAAGGCGGTAGTCCACTATACACACATGTGATGGTTTTGTTTTCCATTTGATCAAGATTGAGATGGATATATATTATTCCATGAAATTAATAATAAAAATTTATATGAATGATATTGGAACTATTATATTTTACTTTTTAGTACCTAATTGAATGTGGTAAAATAAAATGTTCAAAAACAAAGAGCTTTATTATGATAATTGAATTTTCTTGGAGAACCATCGTTGAATCTGTTATTAAGGTCCTTAAAGATGTATTTTTTAATAACCAATTGATCTATAAAATTGAAAAGTATTTCTATGAGTGGTTTATTTAGGTTTTTTTGAGCTAAATAGATCATAATTTGTGAAGAAGTGAGGGTAGGGGGTTCCCTTTTAAAATTGATGTGTGTGTCACACATGTAATTTTTCAAATTTTCTAAATATTATTAATAGTGTTTTTTGAAATACGGTTCCCAAATAACTCATATTAAATTATTATATGGTTACATTTTAAATTAAATGTGTAAATATAAATTTTTCATGTTTGCATTCATTTTTTCAATTATCATTTAATAGTAAACCTCTCTATAAACCTATTTTAAACATAACTGTGGTAACAAAATTTTAATACTTTTAAAATTCATTATAAAAAAATAAAAATGCAATCATTAAAAAAATTTCAAATACTAATTCCAAATATGTAATCAATTTTATTAATCTTAATTCATATAATAGAATTATTTTAAATTAAAAATAAAACTACAAACCTTGACATGAACAATTTTTTAAGAACTATATTTTTCTAGAATAAATAGATAATGAAATAACCAGGAGACCCATCATCAACATTATATGGGATTAAATTAATATATTTATATGTAATGAATAAATTTCATTTGAATCATTCATTAGTGAGATTTATTTTAAATAATTAAAAGGAATGTATATTATGCATTTAAAAATATTTTTTCTCAAAAGTATCCCTTTTTAACATCAAATGATAATTTATTTATTTATATAAAATTAATATTCAATAAATGGTTCTTTATATATATTATGAGAAATTATTATATATAAATGGTGGAATATTCAAATACTAATTTTCAATCATTGATAAAATCTTTTTTCAAAGGTAAAATTTCAATAAATCATTTTAGGCTCATTTTGACCTAGTATGTTCAAAATTGATATTCATACTATAAAATTAAAATTTTGGTAACATGATTTATTAAAATTAAATTTTATTATATATTTATTTCAATAATATATTCAGTAACAATAATATATGATCAGGTGTGAAATTATCCCCACATATAAAAATTTCTTCCGAGATATTTTCATAGATATTATGTTCTAAACAAATGAGCGTGGTTCTTATTCAAAAAATCCCCATGTTCCCACATTAGGTCTTAAATTTAATGAATTTTTCAAATTACATTTACTAATTCATAATATTCATTAATCCATTCTCTCTAGTGTCATGAATCTGGATAGACTCTTTAATTTAAGATAGATCAGGTTCCAATTATATTTCTTCATAAGTGAGAAGATACACTATGTATTGCATATAGTTCCATAATCATGATAAAAAACACATTATTTACTTTATATAGGATTAGTGGAATTACCAAATGATCATCCACATCTCTAGTTATTTCCATAATTTCAAATGGTCTAATGTACTTAGGGCTCACTTGTCTCTTCTTAAAAAACCTCATAACCCCTTCTTGGGAGGATCTTTCAAAAAAATGTGTTCTCACACTTGAAATTACAAATCTCTCCTCCATTTATCAAAATAAATCCTTTACATTTTTAGTGATACTTTGATATTATTTTGAATATAATTTACCTTTTTCTTTGTCTCCTTAATTAGTTTTAGGTATAAAAGATTCTTTTCAATAACTTCATCCCAACATGTTTGTGTATGAAATATGTTGACATATAAAGATTTGTATGAATCTATTTAAATACATGACCAAAATCTAATTTTGTGGTAAAACTATATAAAAGGTAAAAATTGAATAAATATAAATTTTAATCCAAGCGTTAATGATCTAAACATGTATTATAATTATTGATTAGGCCCTCGAGACTCCCCATTAGTTTAAGAATGGTTGGTGGTGTTTAAATGTAACACAATATGAAGGTACTTCTAATGATTTTCCACAAATCTCAACAAAATTCAGTAATCACAATAAGGGACAATTATAATAGGTGTATCTTGTACTTTCATGAATTCATATATATAGAGTTTTTCAACAATATAAATTGGTATATATTATCTTATAGAAAGGACATGTGGTGGAATGGTACGACAATAAACAATAACCAATATTTTATCATTATTTATATGAGTCCTTGGTAATAAAGTAAAAAATTAAATAGTAATTTTATCACATTTATATATTGGAAGGTGTAGCATTCATGAATCCTCTTGGATTTTGTCTCACAACCATCACCTATTTACAAATGAAGCATCTTAATACATAAAAAAAATTCAACTTCCAATTATCACACAAAAAATGTTCCTTCAAATCCCTGTACATAGTAGTTCTACAAGGGTGTATTGAGCTATGATAATAATGCAATAATTAACTTCTCATATCAGGCATAGATAGGACACATATATTCTTTCCGAATTTTAGAATGACATTTTCATATATAGAGTATTTCAATTTCGTATCATTCACATCTTTATTTTTCTTAAAATCATTAAGATAATAACTTTTATATTATATAATACATTTTTTAATTAATCATTTGAAAAATATTACTGCTTCCCCTTTCATTATAATTCCCATTTCCATAATCAAAAAATGCATAAAACTTGGATCTCTATAAATTATCATTTTGGTTAGAACTCTATGACCATTCCCACTTAATGAAACTACTACTGTATTAACCTTCATCACTGGTAATGTGTTGAGAAATAATAATACCTGAGTAGCTCGAGCCATCATTTTTACCACTTGTTTATATTTTTCTATTAAAATATATATTTTAGACTCTTATTATCTGTATATATCTCACATCTTTCTCCAAAGATAAAATGTGTCTATATCATCAAATAAAAGATTAAGGATGGAAACTCATGATCATGATTTCTATAACTATTTCTATGATTATTTAACTATATTTAGGGATTGGAAATAAATTTATCATTTTAAATTAGTACAAAACTAAGTCCCTTCTTGAATACATCACTATATATCGTAAATTCATCAATTCATGATGGTGGAGGCAAAATCAGAGCATAGAAAAATATCATCTTAAATTATTCAAAACATTATTCACATTATTTTGAACAAGTGAGAAAAACCCATTTATGTGTAAACACAGTTAAAGGGTCATCCAATCAAGAATTGTTTTGAATATATCTCATATAGTAACCAGCCATACTAATGAAACTATATACCCCGATTATGTTCTTTGGTGTAGGCCATTCATTGTCTGCATTTTTTTCACATGATCAACTAAGATTCAATCAGTGGAAACAATATTCCATGAAAATATAAAATTTGAATAAAAAATCATACTTGATAAATGAAATATACAACAATTTTCCTTTAAGATTCTTAATAATGATTCAAAAATGATTCACGTAGTCCTCATAGATTTTATATTACACCATGTCATCATGAATTAATATATAAATTTTTTTTAATATATTTATTTAATAATTTATTCATTAAATACATAAAAATATACGGTTCATTAGTCATCTTATAAAAATTACAATAAACTCATAATTTCTATACATTACATGGTATTCTATATTTATAATATCATCCTTCATTACTCACAATTAATTAAACCTTGAAATAAGGTCAATTATTAAAAAACAATCCATATTTGTGAAGTTTATTAAATAATTCCTTAATATAAGCATAACAATACTTTTTATTTTTCACAATAGCCTTGGTTTCCATATAATAAATGTATAAACTTGTAGATCTATATTTCTTATAAAAGAAAGGAACATAGGCTCCCGAAGTTAAAAAACCATGGTATATAATTACCTTTCCAAAAAAAATCCTATAGTTGATACTTTAAATACACTAGTTCCACAATATACATTCTCTAGGGATACTTTGATATAGGTCTTTCATGAGGGTTTAAATCGATTAAATATTGAACATCACATTATGGTTGATGTTCATGTAATTCCTTAGGAAATATATAAATATATTCATATAAAATAGGTGATTCAACAATTTGATATTTACTTATTACATTAGTATATTATGTGTACTATACTTTAGTAATAATATAATTAATAAGTGACACTATTGGTGGATCTAGGGACAAACCAATTGACTAAGTATCCCCTCTAAAGATAAGGAATTCCACATATTAATCACCAAGATTAAATTTCTTCTCTTTGTAATAAATTATTTTCATTATATTTTTAAAGCCTCTCCATACCAAGGATAATATAAAATTCAACCATATGTATAATAATAAAGTCACTAAATAGTGCATTTTTATGTGTCATAATTTGAAATAATTGACACATCCCCTTTGAAGTGATATTTCCCCTCATAGTTTTCAATGACAAAATCTCTCATTAATGTGTTTGGGAAATATCTATTTTTTCTTAGAAAAAATAAAAGATAAATAATAGTGTGAGGATAAAATACCAAATAATTAATTAATTATATGATTAAATTACTTTTTGGAATATCTTTAGAAATTTCATCCTCAACAGTAGTGATTTCATAAACATGGCCTTCTTCGTTTGGCCTCTTCTATTGTAGACTCCCTTAGCACTTGTGATTTTTTTGAATAATTCACAATTTATTTATAGTTGAAACATTTATCTATACTGTTCAATTTATATAACTCCTCAAGATTTTTTGAAATAAGTTTTTTTGAATTAATATAATCTTTTTGAGAGTTTTCATTTCACGCAACACTGAAAATATTTTATATTAAAGATCTACATCTGTCTAGAGTTACATAAAGCACCAAGTAATAATGAACAACAAAAAAAACAATGTTTAACATGGTATAATTGTAACAATATGGATAGTATATATTAAATGTAGAATTGATTTTGTATAACACGCAATACAGAGTTTTATGGAAGAAAAATATATTATTAAAATGTTATAATTTAATATAATACGATATAATCAAGACCTTAAATTGGTTATAATTAACAGGATTAACTAATTTATGAATATATATGGTTTAAAAAAATATATGTTGAATTCATATGTTACCAATTTGTTAGAAACAAAAATGAAAACCGGTTGAATACAAAGGAAAATACTATTATTATATGCTATTTTACCCTAATAAATTATATTATTTAAAATTAGTGAGTGATATTAATTTAATGTTTATGTTATATATTAAATAAAATATTTTTGATATTAATCCAATTGATTTTATAGATAAAAGAAAATAATATACCCAATTTAATGCTTAAAACATATATGTTTACTAAAGTATTTTTATCACCTTTTAATGGAGACCAATTTAAAATCCATTTTTTTGCACTCTTATATATATTAATATTTCTAAATAAACATTAAATTTAAAATTTTAACATAATAATAAGGGTATATTTAATTTTTGGTATTTTTTTGAATTTTCATTTTTCAATGAATATTGAAAATACTTTATTTTAGTTCAAAACTTCTTTTTCATCTAATTTATTTATAACCATAAATTAAATTTTAAGTTGGTTTAAAAGTTTAATTAGATAATATTTTTATGAATTAATACAATTAAGTTCATTATAATAAATTTCACTTTGAAATTGAATATAATATCATAAAAAGAATTTGAACGTTTTTACTTTAAAACCTCACATCGTCGACCCGACTATGTGATTAAATTTAAATTAACATATACATATTAAGTGGTTTAAATTAATAAAAATTGATTACATGTTTTAAATAATAATAATTCATAATAACTAATAAGTTTAACATAGTTTTTAACCAAAACTATTAGTGAAATTCATTAAATTTAATTATAATGAATAAGATAAGATTTAGCTTAATAAGGGACTAAACAATAATCTTAAGGGCCCAAATAAACTATAAAATTTTACAAGATCCATTGGATATAAATATTTTGACAATATTGTCTATTATGCTTAATTTATTTTATTATTTTATTCATATTCCTTGGGTAAAACGTTGGTGGAATTCTCTTTCCCAAAATTTACAAGAGTGCCACTCCCCTCCCCCACAATAAAAAAGCATCATCCCCTCCCATTTCACCAAACCATTATTTCCACATTGGATCAACCAATATACAACCAAATAGATTATAAAATTCTATAACCTCATCCGAGAATCATCCTCTTATATATAAATAAATCCATGGACTCCCTTTAGTGCAAACCAAAAGGTGTTACCCAAATAAGAGGTAACATTCTTCCTATAGTTCTTTCATTTTATTTCATTACTATGCCACCTCAATAGTTATTATTCCATGTTTTTATAAAAACATAACCTCAATATACTAGTATGTTTTTATTATAAGGTTATTACCTACACTTAAACATAATTCCATCAAATGGGAAATGAACACACTGTTTATGTGTATGAAAAACTACCGCCCCATGAAATGATGATTTTTTATTTTTTTTCTTTACCACCACTCATTGTGTAATTTATGATGAGAAATATGTTTATATATGTTTTATATTATATTTATTATGATTTTATCTTATTTATTACTTTTAAAACACATATCTATATACTTTTTATTTGGTGTTAATACAATAATTTAATTTGAGGATGTATAGACTACCACCCCTCAAAGTGATTTGATTCATTCACACACTACATGGAATGTATTAAGGATGCGTGCAATTAAAATATATGATATATATGATATAATAATTATACTATAATAATTATATATATATATATATTTCATTTACCATATTTCATTCAATATGACTATTAAATATAAACATCATTCATGCATACGTACGACCTGTCGTCTCCATGAACGATGTATTCCATTTTATAATTATATATTCTATAGGTTATTATAATAAATATATAATGAATATAATTGATATTTATATAATGTTTTATATTCTATAATTCAGGATACCTGTATATTGAAAAAATATATAACAAATTAATATACATGGGAAGAACAAATCAAATATTACCTGAAGTGAAGACTTAAAATAGAATTGTTAACACGTGGGTAATCTGAAGTCATACTAAAATCATATAAATAATTATAGATAAGAATTTGGTTCTGTTAAATATTTATAATAAATATATATTTATTTTATATTATGTAATTATGATCATGACTAGAATAAAGATACAAAGTTAGGAGATTTCATCTCTCTTTTTATTTCCATGAGATTCATGCCATGTTCACCACTCTTTACTTTTTTGTGGTGTATGTAGTAACTATTAATTTATTGTAAGGATATTACTATTAAATTAATATTTAATTACATATTCATTAAATGATATTCCATTCATGGGGTTTAAGTTTTAAAAATTTCGAAATCGATAAGATTGTTTTGTCTCAATTTAACTTCTTTGAGACACATGCCATGTTATGTACATATATTTTAATATGAGGGGTATATACTGCCTTTGAAATTTTATTTAATGAATATAATTCATTTCATGATATTATATGATTCATGTAATTCCAATTAATTACACAGGAATTAGGGTTCCATGTTACTAAGTGACACGAGTTTATTGAAACATTCTCATTGATTTTTGAGATAGTTTATGATTATTCTTCCATTTGTATATATATTATACTACATATCCAAAGAAAATTAATGAATTTTATTCTCCTCTGGTTATTCACTTTATATTCTTGTACTGGAACCATTTTCTGCTCTTTGTTATATAATATAGTTAATATAATTTTTTTAAGAAATATTTAATTTCCCCTCACTTCGGTCGGAAATCTACGTTCCTTCAAAACTATTTTTTCTAAAAATTGTTTCCAATAATATATAATAGAATGTTTTTACCTTGTATTATTTTACTAATGATTTAAAAGGATCATTCTTGTCTCTTTCTATACAATTTATATTTCTGACCTTTTACCTTGGGAATGGAATGTTCTTAAAACCTAGTAAGACATGTAATGATTTACCTACCATTATTTATGTGAAGCTTCTATTTAATGATTAAAAGGATTTTTTAAGAAACTTTTTCCATAAATAATTTTTAATGAATTGGGTTTTAAAATATTTTCATTATTTCTTTGAATTTTTTTAATTTATTTTTGCAAGTAATGTGTTTTTAAAAAGAATTTTAATAATCATTAATAAGTTTTAAGGGAAATGGTATTCAAAATATTTTCAATCTTATTTTATAAATTTTAAAATAAAATTGTATTCAAATTTTTTCAAAGACTCTTTTATATATTTTTAAGAAAATTGTTTTAAAAAATATTTCAAGCATCTTTTGAAAGTTTTTAATGAACATTGTTTTCAATCTTTTTTGAAGCCTCTTTTATATTATTTCAAGGAAAATAATTTTCAAAATGATATTAAGCCTTATTTATAAGTTTTCAAATATTTTCAAATAAATACGGTTCAAAACATTTTCAATCTCTCTTTATATGTTTTTAATGAAAAATGTTTCCAAAGGGTTTAAAATAATTCTTTCAACGCTTTTAATATTATTTTTAGGAAAATAATTTTCAAAGTGTTTTTCAAATTTAAGATCGTTTTTCACATAAGAAATGATATTTCCCTTAATAAATGTTTTTAAAATATATTTCTATGTTATTTTACATCTAAGAAGACATCTTTTAATGTTACTCATTCTATTATAGGAAATGTTCCAAATGATATATTCATATTATTTCTTGAATGGTTTTTGTTTTTGGGGAATGTTTCTTATGACACCCATTTCTCTTACACGATTTATATTATTTTGAAACTTGCTCCCTTTAATGGTTTATTCAATGATAAAATGATTTTGAAACCTATATTATTTTCCTAATTAAGATATGATTACTTGTATATGATACCAATTTCATTTCATGGGTTATTATATGATTGTAAATGATTTTTTTCGCATATGTATGCATGATTTCATTATGAGATGTGTTTGATCTATATCTCCCTCCACTGCATTGGGTAATTCTTTATATATCATGATATATACATTTATGGAATAAGAAATTTGTTTAGTACATAAGGGATGGAATGAGAAATGATATCAGTTCAGTATTACAGGTCTAGAATAAAGATTTAACTCGGTTCAAAAATATAGTGTTGCAATGGGGTGTGAACTTAGTTCAGTAAATTACTTTGTCCACTAAGATAGCTTTGGCAACAATTCCTTCAGTAATATGGAAATCATTATATATAATTATGTATATTCGACAATTCCATGTTTCATTCCTATGTTAAATTGCATATAATATGTTCTTTATTTCCTTAGGATTAATGTCTTATGAACTACCTTGCTTTATTCGATGATTCATGTTTATGATCATTGATATATAGGGTATGATCTTCTATTTTCATCTTCATGTTATCACACCCTTATGAACATGATTATACTTCAATATCTCCCTTTATTACCCTTACTAAGCATATGATCTCACAGATTTTTTTGTTTATTTCCCCATGTTTAAGAAAATATGTATTATGTTTGATGTGTCTAATAAGGGTGTTACTCATGAAGAAAATAGTGGGAGATAATGTACCTCATTTATATACCACTATTTATGTTTTAGTTTTTCCAAAGTAATTATACTAGTACGGTCTCTGGGAATATTTTTTTAATTTTTTATGTATTCCACAAAATTTATGTTATGTTAATGTATAAAAATATAGCTTCACTATACTAGGTATCATAGAAAAGGTTTAGTTAACACATTTAAGCTGGGATGATAAAAACATAATGAGAACCCCAAGGACATGTGTAACTATAATTTTAATTATTAGGAAAAGTAATGGAAAAGGTATTGGAATTTTGGTAATGGAAAGAGTGAGTTTTCTCATAAAAATACATCCATGTATGGATACTAAATGTTTATGTGTCTCTAGTACAGATGCACCAAGGGGTAACAACACAAAAATGATATTTCGGTCCTGACTTAGTGTAGTTCAGTACACAATAATGGGCCTTTCTACCCACCAAGTTTGTCACTCCCAAAAGATATTCATTGGGAATTTACAAACTCTTCATGAACCATCATGAATGATTAGATATAAATTTCCTATGAGTAACATAGTATGAACCTAGGATTTCATAGATGAATTTAAGTGTCATGATTTAGACATATTATAAGTAATTATTTTTCCTGACTATGTGGTTTTCTATTATAATAATAATTATCACACTATACTTTTGATTTTATTTAATTATGATAACTAGAAGTGATTATATTATCATTGAATGTGATGAATGATTTCATGATGAGTTTTCTAGTGAGGTGATCATTGGAGTGAAAGATGTTGCGATCGTGCCTAATCATTTTTCACAGAACATGATTAACATTGTGTACCTTAATTAAATATCAAACTAACCATGGA
Source organism: Viscum album (assembly GCA_963277665.1). Classification (NCBI taxonomy): domain Eukaryota; kingdom Viridiplantae; phylum Streptophyta; class Magnoliopsida; order Santalales; family Viscaceae; genus Viscum; species Viscum album. Next base: position 1,698,263,421 of record OY728158.1, on the reverse strand, counting down.
AGCGAAAGAAGGATTTCGTTTAGAGTTTGAGTAATGGAGACCATGGAGGAAAGATGATTCAGTTTCATTTATGTTATTAATGTGTAAAAAATCACCTATCTGAGAGTATTTGATAAACAAGATGATGTTATGAATTTGAAAAAGAAAGTATGAAAGTAAGAAAATTTAAGTTAATGCAATGGATGAATATATTGGCCTAAATAAGATATCATCAATTGACGTTTACATTAAATATTGAATTTATGGGCTTGATGAAAATCGATTTCCTATGTGGTTGGATCATATAGAGAATATTCAAGGTGGAAGAAGTAATGGTTTTACTAGTGATGGGGAAGAGACCAAAAATGACATCTAAAAGTTATAATATATTCTTCCAGTATTTTTTACATTAAACATAAGAATAGTGATTATATTAAGGTTGAGGAACCTTAATAATGATTCATATTTCATATTTTATATAATGGGTATCAAGGAATACATTGATGAAGCATGAGTAATGTTTTAATAATAATGTTGGATGAATAAAGTATTAGTATTTTGGAATACAAAGATTATGTAATATGAATCATGAAATATATAATTGTTTTCAATATTTGTTTTCATTAAGGATTTAAAAGGATATGTGAATGGTGATGAAGAAATATTAAATTAATTTAATAGAAGGGTGATATTTTGATTATGGGAAGCTAACACTTAATTAATTCCTTATGTTGAGGTAATGATGTTTAGAAAAAGATATATTAGATATGAATAAGTAAATTAAACTGTATAAGTTACTTTGGAATTGATCATTGAAAAAGTGGTCAATGTTTTTAAGGATGAGGTTTAAAACATCTTGGATATAATTAATGTATCCTATATTCATGATAGTAAAGAATAATCCATGTTTTCTAAATAGATTTATAGTAATTTAACTTATTTCCATGTTCTAAGGGAATATATAGTGAGGGTATTCACATGTCTATAATGATATAACCAATTTATAATTTATGATATATAGGAGATCAATGTTATGATTATTTCTGTAATTTCTATCCAATGATACAGATTTTAATATTTTAGAAGTGTCATAATGTTAACAGTTTATGGTGAGATCATGTTAAAAATCAAGTGATGTTTCAGAGATTAACGAATTATCTTAGTACCTGAGGATTTATTCATGTTGGATAACCTGTTCTAACATATTTTTGTTGATGATAACTGATGATAAATTGGATGACATATCATATATCTCATGATTGAATAGTACTTCATGAGTGAAAAACTCACGTTCCCTTTTTGAGAAAGAGGTGAAGTTGATCAAGGAACAAAAAAGGGTCAGGTTGTCCTAAAATCATACAAGTATATAATTTCATAAAAATTAATTAACATTAAGAAAAGGGATTGAAAACAAAAATTTTATCCCAATACCTTTGTCTTCGATGGATAAGACGGTCCTTTAGGCCATCACATATTTATGGCTCTGTGATTTTTATATTTGTCCTTAACTTATTCTCTATCACTCTAAATTATAACTGGATAGTTATATATCTCTTACATTTTCATGTTTTCACTTTCCTCCTATGATCTCCTATGTGGAAACCCAAATACGTGTTATACAGGATAACCATTATGGATCCAAATATCATTTTTAATGGAAGTTTTAGTGTTCAATTTTATAAGGTTGGTTTTCATTTAAGGAACATAAATGTATAAAACATTTGATAAAAATGATGAACATAGTGGGATAAATTCATTTTTAATGGGGGTAGAATATAACACAATGATATTTTGTTATTATTTTGAATTAATTTAATCTTTTTGAGATTTTTCATTTTACGAAACACTGAAAATAATTTTCAATAAAAAACTTTGTTTAGATTGCATTATATACAATACCATGTTATCATTCACTATATGAAACAAAATTTTTAACAAGATCTACATGGAACATCTATGTTAGCATATATTAAACACATAATTAACTTTCCTCAATGGTTTTCATAACACAAAGTACTTCATTTTACAGTCAATACTATACTATTAAAATGTTATCATTTAATATAATAAGATACAACCTATTTTTTAAATAAGTGGTTATAAATAACATTAACTAATTTTTGAAAATATGTGGTTTACAGAAATATAATATGAATTCATAGGTTACCAATTACTTAGAAAGGAATATAAAATAATATTGAATATAAAGTAAAATATTATTACTAATATTATAAGTTGTTTTACCCTAATAAATTAAATTGATTATAATTAGTGAGTTATATTAAGGTAATATATATCTTACATATTCAATAATTTTTTTTTTTATATTCATCCAATTTATTTTATAGACATAAGATAAGAACAAACCCAATTTTATGCGTAAAAATATTTATTTTTATTAAGGTATTTTTACCACCGTTTAATGGAAAACCCATTTTAAATAAAATTATTTTATCCTGTATAGATTTAATAAGTCAAAATAAACATAAAATTTTAAATTTTAATATAATAATTATCTTAGGGTAAATGGTTGTATTTTTTTGGAAAAGTTTCATTTATAAATGAATAGCGTACAAATACTATATTTTAGTTCAAAACTATTTTTTCATATAATTTATTTATAAGAAAAAATTAAATTTTAAATTGTTAAAAAAGTTTTATTGGATCATATTATTCTAAATTAATATAATTTAGGTCATTTTAATCCATTACAGTTTGAAATTTAATATAAAAACGTAATAATATTTTGAACATTTTTACTGTGGAAACCCACGTTGTTGACCAAACTATGAGATTAAATTTGAATTTATTTATTATAATTCTATGTTTTGGATTTGAAAAATGGATTAAATATTTGAAATTATAATAATTTATATTGTATAATAAGTTCAACTTAGTTTTTGACCATAATAATTAGTGAAAGTAAGTAATATTAATTACGATGATTAAGTTATGACTAAGATTACTATGGGACAAAACATTAATATTAATGGCCCAAATAACATAGAACATTGTACAAGATCCATTTTCTAGAAATATTTACACCCTTTAATCCCTTTTATAAAATTTTTTCAATTATGTGATCCAATTTCTTTTGAAAGAACGTGGGCGCAATTCAATTTTCCAAAATCTATTGGAGTGCCAATCCTCCCCAACTATAAAAAGGCTTCCTCTACTCACACATATTTGCACCTCTCAGTTCACATTGTCTCAAACATGATATAACAAAATATATCCTCAATATCCCTAACCTAATCATATAAGCCTACCCCGGGGATGAAATAAATTCAAGGAAGCACTTTGGGGTAATCAAAAAAGAGTTACCCAAATAAGAGGTAACATTCTTCCTCTAGTTATTTTCTTTTAGGTAAATTCTCCTCCATATAGACACATATTATTGCATTATTGTTTAGAATAATAAATATACATAAAATAATAGGTTATTGTTTTCAAAATTTTTGACCGAAAATTACACGTAATTTCATTTAATGGGTAAAAAACTTACTTTCTACGTGTGCAATGAACTATTACCTCACAAAATGATGACTGTTAGTTTTTCTATTATCGCCTCTCATAGTAGACATTATGATGTAAAATTTGTTTATATATGTTATATGTTATATTTATTATGTATATAAGCTTATTTAATCCTTTTAAAACACATATCTCTATGCTTTCCATTTGATGTAAATATGATAATTTAGTTATAGGAAGTGTGGACTACCGCTCTCTCAAAGTGATATGATTCGTTCACCCAATATATGTAATGTATTAAGGATGCGTTTAGTGAAATTAAATGATATATATGATAAAATAATTCAACTCGAATATATATATATATATACTCTTATAATTCATTTATCTTCTTTCATTCATTGTGACTATTAAAAAGAAACAACAATCACGCATACGTATGACCTACCTTCTCCATGAACGACGTATTCCATTTTATATTTCTATATTATATATATTATTATAATAAAAATATATTGAATATACATTCTATTAATATCATTTTTTAAATAATTTAAATCATGATATAATTATAAATACTAATGTTATTTCAAATTAATACACATGTGAAGAACAAAGATGATATTATCCGAAGTGAAACCTTAACATAGAATTGTAAAAATACAGGTAATATAAAATCATAATAAAACCATATAAGGTATTATATATAAGAATATGTATTTATATATTTATTATATATTTATATTTATTATATAGTAGTTTTGGGTGAGTATTACAACAGTAAAGACACAAGGTAAGGGGATTTTATCTCACTTCTTATTGCTGTGAGATATCAACCATTTTCACAAATATTTCTTTTTGTTTGAGGTATACACTTCCCATAAATGTATTATATGATTCTTATTTTTATATTAATTAATAATTACATATCGATTCAATGATCGTTTTTTAATGCAGTTTATGTATCCAATGTTACCAAATCGGTACGTTAAGTTTGTCTCAATTTAGCTTCTTTTAGACACATTCCATGTTATGCTCTGATATTATTATATAAGGAGCACATTCTTCATTTGACATGTTATATATTGAATCTCCTTTAATTCATGATATTGTATGATTCATGTAATTTTAATTACATACATTGGGATTGTGGTTCAATGTAACTATGTGATATGAGTTTATTGGAACAATCTCATTACTTTTCTAGATTGTCTATTATTATGATTCCATTGTAAAAATATTATAAAACATCTCTCAAGAACATTGATTACATTTATTATCCTCCAGTTAATCACGATATATTCATTTATTGGTACAATTGTTCTACTCATTGATACATAATATAGTTAAGAGAGCGTTTCTAAGAAATCCCAACTTTACCCTCTCTTCAGTCAGAAATATGTGTTCCGTCAAAACAATGTTTTCTAAAATGGGGTTTCAAGAATAATATTATTTTATATTATAATAATTATAATTGATATTTGATATTTTTGGCTTTTACTAATGTTTTGAAAGTAATAATCTTGTCACTTTGTAAATAAAGAATCTTTCTAATCATTTATAGTGAAAAGGGAATGTTCTTATTTTCTCTTATGGCATGTACAAATTTCCCCACCATCATCTTTTTGAAGCATAATTTTAATGTTTAACATGTTAATATTTAGGAAAATGGTTATAATTTTTTTAAATAAATTATGTTAAAAAAATGCAGGACTTATTTATATGTTTACAACATAATTTTTAGGGGAAGAGTTTTTCAAAATGTTGTGAATATTTTTTATATGTTTTTAAGGAATTTTTTTTTCAAAAAAAATTCTAGATTCTTTAATATTCATAGAAGGATTTTTTTCAAAACTATTTCAAAATTATATTATAATTTTACATGGAAAAATATTTCAAATTTTTTTTAATCTTTTTAATGATTTCAATGAAAATTATTATCAATTTTTTAAGATTCTTTTACAAGTTTTCAAGGAAATCAGTTTATAAAATTATTTCATGTCTTATTTATAAGTTTGGAAATTATTTTAATGTAAATGGTTCTCAAAAAATTTTCATGCTCTATTAATATGGTTTACAATAAAAAAATTTCAAAAGTTTTTTCAAATATTTATTTATAGTCTTTCAAGTTTACTTTCATGAAAACGGTTTTAAAAAGGTTGTGTGTTTTAAAGATACTTTTTTTGAAGGAATAAAGAGTATTTTTCTCATGTAATTTTTTCAAAATATCATTCCACGTCTTTTCTATCTAAGATGACATATTTCTATGATACTCAATCCATTATAAGAAATTATCCAAAGGTTCCATTCATTTTTTTCCTTGAATGGTTTATGTTTTGATGGAATGATGTTTATGACACCCTTTTCACTTTAAAGAGTTATATGCTTTCAAAACCAAAATCCTTTCAGGGGTTATGGTTTCATTAATTTATTATGAAACCTATATACTTATACATGTTAAGATATGATTACATGTTGGTTATACCGTATTCATTTAATGGGTTATGATATGATTTTTTATTATTTTGTGACACAATTTTGTATAATTTCATTAAAAGATGGGTGGGACTTATATATCCCTCTAGTGCATTGAGTAAATATTTTTATCTCATGAGATAGACATGGATGCAATGAGAACTCAGTTCACTATTACATGTTTTTAATAAGAAATGAAATTAGAATAGTATTATAGGGCTAGAACGAGGAGGGAACTTAGTTTAGTAATACAACGATAGAATGGGGTGTGAACTCAGTTCAGTAAAGGACTTTGTCCACTAATGCCCAAAATTATACTTGTATATATCCATTATTTACCCATATAGAGGATTTTGGATTGACCCTTTTTATGTTTCCTTCTCCTAATTTATAAAGATATGTTTTATGTTTTATGTTTATATGAAGGGTGCTAGTCATAAAGAACATACTGGGAGATAATGTATCTCATTTATGTACCAGTGTCTATGTTTCCATGTTTCCAAAGGAACTAAACCAGTACAGTCTTTAAGAATATGTTTGTATAATGTTTTAAGTATTTCAAAAATGACATCTAGTGTTATTTTTTAAAAATTTAGGGTCACTCTAATTACTTTCACTTAAATCCATTATATGAATGACCCTTATCTCTTCACTTGTTACAAAATCCATTTCCCTTGATAAATTTTCTAGGATATTTCCTTCCATAATATTGACATGATGGAAATTTATACATATTTGTATTATACATTTAATTATTCCATTTTTCCTGGTGTTCAGCTATATTGTAATTTTCTATATTTTTATTGAATATATAGGATCTATGAAATACTTTTTTTATAAAACATAATACGATTTTATTATATGTTGAAAATTATTGAGAAATCAGTTCCCCTAAGAGGATTGGCTTAATACATTCCATAAAATGGTCCATATTTCATTAGTATTTATATATGTAATAAGTATAATACCTAGATAATATTATAATAGTGTCCCCATAAAATTCAATACATTATTATTCTTCTTTATTTAAGATGATTGACTTTCAACTCATTTCAGTTTTTTCCTCACGATAAAATATTTATCAAAGAATGTATCTTTAGAAACACTCAATTCCATATATTCTATTTATTATTCCTCTCTAGTATTACGGGTGAATTGCCTCAATTAATCATCAATTCCATCGATATAATATACTTACAGTGTTTCCTTTTCATTTTTATTGCATCCCAAATAATAAAATTTTATTTGAAGGGACTTAATTCACTGATCAGTTACCACTTGATTAGAGTTTCACTAGAATTTAACAGATTCTGTTATAGAAACCTAGTCTTAACATACAAGGATATTACACCATTTTAGATGCATATTTAGTACATTATAGTAATATATGTCATATGACCATAATTGTTTAGTGTTGTTCAAAACATAGAATCACAATATTCTATCCTAGTGAAATATTATCAACATCTCCCATAAAGATCTACACCTTTAGTTCTTCTACCTAAAACTTCTCTTCATAACTTGGGTAAAGGAAAAAAAATAAGGGGTGATATTAGATGCTTAGTAAGGGTAAATAAAGGAAATGAGTAAGCATAACATGATCAAAGGGTATGGAACATGGTCATAATATTTAAAGATCACACCCTACATTTTAGAGATCATAATAATGATTGGAAATTCCTAATACATGGATCATAATAGAATTAAGAGCATATGTAATGAAAGAAAAAAATAGTAATAAATCATGGAATTTGTGAAATACATATAATAATAGAAACTTTCATGTTAAGGATACCTACCAAGACCTTTATAACATGTTTGTCTTGGGCTATGACATGTGTACCTTATTCGATCATGGGCTAACAACCCGTGTACCCTCTTAATTTTAGGATTTTTCTATAGTCAATGTACCTTCTTATTTTTGGGCATGGGCTACAACCCATATACCCCTTAACATTTAGTCTTGGATTACAACACATGTACCTTCTTGTTTTTGGGCTTGGTCTATGACCCTTGTACCCTATTACTTTTAGGATTCAGCAACAACCCATTTACCTTCTTGTTTTTGGTCATCAGTTTTAACCCTCATAACCTCTTACTTTTTTCCTGGGCTGAAACCCATGTACCTTGTGTTTTTTGGTCTTAGACTATAACTCGAGTACCTTATGATCTCATATACAACTTATCATTAACCAATGAATTGGAGGGAGATATAGGTCTCACCCATCTCATAATAAAATCATTTATAAATGTGCCATAAGATATTAAAACATTTACCATATCATGAACCATAAAAGGATTAGGTTTTGTAAACATCAAATCATAAACCATGAAATAAAATGAGAATCAATAACAATTCATCACATCAGAACCTGTGAAATATAATAAGAATTATAATCACATCATTAATGCATAACCCATAAAAAGTAGCTATTTTTTAAACCATTTAACCCATGGATGTGAAAAGGGATTCATAAGAATAATTCCATCAAATAATAACCCATTCATGAAAAAATAATAATGGATCCACTGGATAATTTCCTATAAGGTAATGAGTAACATCAACAGAGGTTATATTAGATGAAAAATAACTTGAAATGATATTTTTGAAAATAGTTTTTGAGGTAAATATCCTTTCATATTTGAAAGAGAATATTTAAAATATAAAATTTTTTATAACAGTTTACTGGAAAATATATTTTTAAAAAAATTTATAAAAAATTATATTTCCAAACATTCATATAAATCTATAAATAATTGACTATGGGTAAAACTCTATATGTTTTATGAGGTAAAAATAACATTACATTTGCATGATAAAAACATTAGGATAGTCCCTTATTCAAAAAAAGATAAGAATATTTCTTTGAAAACATCTATATACGGAAAAAGTGTAAAAATTTATTTTAATTATCAAATAATATTAGTAGAATATTCTTCAAAACCCTTTTCATAAAATATGGTTTTGAAGGAACATAGGATTCTGACTGAATAGTGGGAAAAGATGGAATTTCTTAATAACACATTCTTAACTATATTTTGTACCAAAAATGTAATAAATATATGAATATATAATGAATAACTAGAGGAGAATAAAATTAATTAATTTTATTGAGATATGGATCATAATATTTCATTAAAAGAAGTATATGCATTACCAGCCCTAAAAAGTGAGGAGATTGTCTCAATTAACTATTAAACATTGTAAATTGGTATTATAATCTCCATGTAACAAATTGAAATTAAATGAAACATAAATTATCATGAAAATAACTAAATTCATGATATAACATGTAAAATATTAGTATATACACCTTGAAAGAGAATTTAGGTGTACAACAAATCATGAGTCTCAAGTAAAGAAAATTAAGACAAAACTATTTCCTTGATTGGGAAACATTTGATATTTAAACCTCATGAAGGAAATATAATAAAATGGATATTTCAATACCCATAAATTTAATTATAAGATATATATAATAAAATCATCATTAGTATATACTCCATGAAAAATGAAAGAGTTGTGAATATAACATGTATCTTAAGGAAATAAAAAAGAGATGAAATCCCCTTACCTTGTGTCTTGAATATCGTTTTACTCATTAAAAAAGCATGTATAATAAATATAAATTAATTATAAATATTATAAAAAACATATTATTATATATAATACCACATATGGTTTTATTATGACCTTATATTATCCTCTTTTTAACAATCCTATGTTTACGTTTTACTTCAGGTAATATCAGCTTTGTTTTTCTCATGTGTTTTAATTGGTTATATATTTGGTTATTATACTTATATAATGATACCATAACGTAAACCATTATATAAATATCATGTATAGTCATTGTATTTTTATGATAAAAATATATAGAATTTAAAAGTATGTAATTGAATACACCATCCATGGACACAGTGAGCCATACATATGCAGGAACGTTGTTTCTATTTTTATTATCATTTTGAAAGATATAATGAAAATGAAATATATGTAAATAATTATATTATATAATTAAAGTATCATTATAATGTTATATATATCATATAGTTTCACTTTACCCATCCATAGTACATTCCATGTAGTGTTTGAATGAATCACATATCTTTGAAGGGGAAGTAGTCCACACTTCCTCCAATGAAATTATCATATTTACACCAAATAGAAAGTTAAATTTTATGCATTGTAAAATTAATTTATAAGATTAAATAAATAATAAATATGATATATAATTTATATAAATATATTTCAAATCATAATTTCCACCACGAGAGGTGGTAAAGAAAAGTGAACAATTGTCGTTTTGTGAGGTAGAAGTTCTCCGTGCACATAAACAGTATGTTTGTTACCCATTAGATGGAGGTGTATGTAATTGTAGGTTGAAAACATAGAATAAAAACATCCATGTATATTTATGATTTTTTATACATTAATGGAATATAGAGAGTGGAGGTGGTGGAGAAGGAAAACAAAATAATGGATCTTGAGAGAAGGTGTAACATCAAAATCGGGTAACTCCTTTTGGGTTTTCAAAAAGGATTCCTAAAAAGAAATTATACCCAAAGGGAGTATTAAAGGATGAAGAGATGGATTTTTCTAATTGTATTGGTTTGATATTTTCATAACATATGTGGTTTGATTGGTTTTAAGAAGAGGGAGAGGTGGTGGCCTTTTATTGGGAACGGAATGGAAACACTTGGCATTTTTGAAAACAAGTTAGGTGTACCAATATTTTTACCTAACATATGTCTTAAAAAACAAACACATAAATAATAATGCAATGTTCATGGCTTAAAATAGTCCACTAAATGGGTTTTACACGTTTATAGGCCATCTTGGGTCTTAAATTTGATGTTTAGTCCTTAGTTAAGATTAACTTTACCTTAACAGATTTAATTACTTTTAATTAATTTCACTAAGAATTTTGTTAAAAAAAGTTGAACATAATATAAATTACAAATTATTACGATTAATAATATTTAATCTATTTTTACAAATTAGTATCACAGGAGTGGTATAAATTAATTTAAAATTAATCCTGTAGTTGCGTCGAAAATGTGGGGTTTTAAATTCAAAATATTCAAAAGTTTTCTATGTTGTTATACCCAATTTCAAAGTGAAATTGACATGAATGAACTAAAATATATTAACTGATAAGAATATCATCTAATTAAAATTGAACCAATCTAAAATATAATGTATCTTTATTAATAAATTAGATGAAAAATTAGTTTTGAACTAAAATTCAGTATTTTTATCTCTTCATTAACAAATAAAACCTTACAAAAAAAATTCCAAAACATTATACAAACATAATTTTTATGTTTTAAATCAAAAGATAAAGTTTATTGTAACATAATAACTCTATAAAAGTTCTAAAATTGGTATTTAAAATGGGTCTCCATTAAAATGCGGTAAACTTATATTTAAATATATATATGTTTTTTCCACAAAATTATATTTGTTCTTATCTTATGTCTATTGAATATATTTCATTAATATAAAAAATATTTAGTTGAATATATAACATATATATAACATTAATATTACTATATAGTTTTAATTAATTTTTTTATAGGTTAAAATAACTTTCTGACTATAAAAATAATAATATTTTTCTTTATATTCAATCGATTTTCATATTCATTTATAATTTATTGGTTTTTAATGAATTCATATTTTCTTTTTGTAAACAATATATTTACGTAAATTAGTTAATAATATTCAGAAATTCTTATTTAACAGCAATGTTATATCTTATAATTTTAAATAATAACATTTTAATGATATACTATTATTCGGTAAAAACTGGTCATGCGTGTTACACAAGACAAAGAGGAAAGTCAATATTGAATTTAACACAATCTATCCTCAGTGTTATGTGTAGGGAAAGATAAAATTTATGTTTCATGTAGTGCATTATTAACTTGGTTTTGTGTATAATTAAAGCCAAACATATTGCTTTAATATAAAATAATGTACTTTTAGTGTTGTGTGAAATGAAAAATATCAAGAATATTAAATTAATTTGATGAAAAATTCACAAAATATTAGGGTGTCACATTTTACCACCCATAAATTGAATTTCACCCTTGAAGATTTTTAGGATATCAATATTTTAATACATGAAAGTTTCATTCATATAAACCCACATCATAAAACTGAATATTTAAACATCCCTTAAAAAGGGAATGTTGGAACCATAACAGTTACCTAAAGTAACATATTACTAGGATTACATATAGGCGAACATAGGTGGGAAGTGAAAAGAAGGACACGGAAGTTAAATATAAATATCATGTTTTGATGGAGAGTGGTAGGAATAAGGTTATGGGAAAGTTCACAATCGGAATTCCATAAATCTATGATGACCTAAGGGAAAATATGATTCATAAAAAAAAGTACTAGGATAAAAATTTTGATTAAAAGATCCTTTTACCCAAAGGTAAAAAAATTTCATGAAAACTTATACTTACCTGATTTCATTACAACCTCACCCTTTGTTGTTCCTTGATCCACTTCACCTCTATCTCAAAAAAGGAAGGTGAATATTTCATTCCTAAAAGCAATAACAGATCATGAGATCCATGATATTCCATACAATCTTCAATTAGTTATCATTGAAACCACATTTTGATAACAAGTTGTCCAATATACATAAATCCTCATGTGGAAATATAATACATTTTTTTCAGAAATATCAACTAAATTTTAACTTAATATTTCCATAAATTGTTGACCTTATAACGCTTCTGAAATATAAAAATTCAAGGATTTAGAAAGAAATCCATGAAATCAACTTAGCATCGATCCCCCACGTGTCATCACATAGAAAACATGTGAATACCTTCATCATATATTCTCTTGAAAACATGTTCAAAATCTAAATTTCTATCAATTCTTATTTAAAACATACAAGATTCCAAAATATAATTCACTCTCTATTCCTTAAATGGGATCTTATCTTTAAAAAAATGGAAGGTTGGGTTCATCCTTTTAAATCTTTAAAATCATCATGATTTTATTAATCCAAAATCCATGTTCTAAGATAATCAATGCTATAAATCATACCAAGTCAAACTAAAGGATTTAAAATATTTTCATAGATCTTATTTCTCCAAACCCCAAAAAAATTACCCACTATAGAGTTACATAATTACGATGGATCACTTCATCCATTATGATTGTATATTCTTTCACTTTTATTTCTTTGTCTTTTGAGGTTATTGTCGCTGACCACCATTATTAACCCTTGAATTTTGGTACTTCTTAAAAAAATTCCCAAAATCCCTATAATTGAAACACTACAGTATGTGAGGATCATCATAAAGTGTTTTCTCATTATTAACATAATTATATGATTTTTTCAAGTCACATCAGTATTTAGACGCTCGTTTTCCTTCCTTTCCATACTTATATATCATTTAATTGGCCCATTAAGACAATTCACCTCGGTCTTCTTTCCATACAAAGAGCATTAAGGAAGTGTTGTCTTTTTATCTCCATGGTTTTTTTATTGTCCTTTGTACTACATCTTCCTCTTCTTATTAAAACAATGAGATTGATTAATAACTCCAACATCCATTTAAACTTTTATTGCATAACACACAATCTCTTTATAGCTACCAAAGTATCATATGTCAATATCCTTATGATACATGGATATAATCCACTGAATAACCAATCAACCATAATTTCTAGTTGGATGATAATTCCATAAGCATAACTTGCAAGTAATATGAAATTAGCCTAATAGGAACCAACATATTCATCATCCTTTTTCTTCAAATCAAGGAACTAATTTTACAATTTCAATTGAAGAAAAAGTGGAATGTACTTATTGAATAATATGTTATTGAACTCATCCAAATCAATGTATTCAATTTCATCTTACTTCCTTGAAATATTGATTAGTGTTCACCACTAGTCAGATTCACCTTCTAACTGATAAATAGATTAAATAAATTTATCATGATCTGAACACTAGAGAATATATAGAATCATTTTAGTGGTATTGATCCATTGTTCATAAAAAAGTTGATCAGAATACCCACAGATAGAAGGTGTATGTTGCCTCATTAAGTACTCAATAGAACATTGTTCACCCAATTGATCAAATAGTAATGTATTTTTTCATTCCAACTCCCAAAGAAGATGGATCCTCGAGATAACAATCGTTGCATTATCCCTCACAATCACCATTAATGTGGTTCCTCCAGGTTCTATCAATTGAATAAATCAACAAAACATATGTTTTGGAAACAATTATCATAGAGAGGAAACACATAATCATGAAAAGTCACTTATAGGATTTCAAAATCATGAAAGATTCTTTAATCCATAACACCCTAGTTTCAACTAAGATTTTTTATAGCCAACATATATTTAAATCCTTTATAATGGTTTGTGAAGAGTTTTTGAATTCCCAAAGAATGTCTAATGGTGGTGTCAAACCAGGTGTGTATAAATTCCTATTGTTGAGTACCTGATTACCATGATTTAGGCCCAAAACATCTTTTCAGAGTTATTACCCTTTGGTACATCTATGCCAGATCCACATCCACTTCTAATATCAAGACAAGGATGTATTAATATGAATCCACTCGTACAACACTTCACCAAAATTACCAGATATTTTCCAAATCATTGACTCATCCATAAACATATCCTTAGATAAATACCTATACATATACTTAGAGAAATACATAGGGATCTCACTAAACGTTTCTCACCCTAGTTTCTAATGGGTGACTAAAACGTTTATTCGATACAAATTATAGAGACCCAGTCAAAACATACATGGATATTACACCATTTTATTTTAATATTTAACACATTACAATAATTCATGCCTACAGACCATAATAGTTTAGTGTCTTTGGAAATATAGAAACAAAAGTTTCTATCCTGGTAAAATATCTTCAACATCTCCCATAAATATCTCCAAATTCAATACTTATACCTAAAAAATTTCTTAATAACCAGGGGAATGGAACCATAAAAACGGGTGAGCATAGATAATCAATAAGGGTAAATAATGTAAATTTTTAAGCATAACATGAACAAAGAATATGGAACTTGAAAAATATATTTGAAGATCATGCCATTCATATTAAAGATCATAATAATTATTGGAAATTGGTAAGACACAGATCATAATATAATTAAGAGCATAAGTAATGAAATTAAAATATCAGAATACAACATGGAATTTCTGGAATATATATAAGAATAGAAACTTTTATGCCACGATTATCTATCGATACCTTTATTAAATGTTAATCCTAGGCTACAACCCATGTAACTGCTTCGTTCTTGGGATAACAAATGTAAGAAAATGAAATTAAATGATACATAAAATATAATGAATGTATGAAAATGAAATTAAATAAAACATAAAATATCATGAAAATATTATCATTCATTATATATCATGTAAAATGGAAGTATATAAAACTACAAAGAGAATTTAGGTGCCTAAATAATGTGAGTCTCAAAGATAGAAAATTCAGAGAAAACCATTTTAATGAATTTGTAGCTATTGAAACATTAAACTCATGAAAGAAATATCATAAAATATATTTGTAAATACACATAAATTTTGGTGTATGTAATATATAATACAATAATTTCAATCATATACACCACAAAATGGAATTCATTTTGAACATAGCTTGTATCTCACTAAAATAAAAAGTGAGATGAAATCCTTGTACCTTGTGTCTTGACTGCATTAGTACTCATTCAAGTAACATGTATAATAAATATAAATTAATTAAAAATATTTTATAGAACCATATTATTATATCTAATACCATATATGGTTTTATTATGAATTTATATTACCATCTTGTAAATAATCATATGTTGTTGTTTCACTTCAGGTAATATCCTCTTTGTTCTTCGCTTGTATCTTAATTTCTTATATCTTTGGTCTTCATAATTATATCATGGTTACAGAATGTAAAAAATTATATAAATATATTTCATATTTATTATATTTTTATTATAATATTCTATAGAATATATAAGTATGAAATGGAATACACTATTCACAGAGATGTTAAGTTGTACGTACACATGAACGTTGTTACTATTTTTTATTTTCGTATTGATAGAAGGAATGAAATTGAAAAATCTGAATATTTTTATATAATATCATTTCAGTAGTATTATAACGTTATATATATATATATAATATATGTTCCTTAAACCCATCAGTAATAAATTTCGTGTTGTGTGTGAATGAATCAGATCACTTTGAGGGGTATAGTCCACACTTCCTCAAACGAAATTATCATATGTACATATAAAATAAATTAAAAAGATATGTGGTATAAAAATAATAAAAAATATTAAATATATAATAAAAATAATATATAATATATATAAACATAGTTTCCATGATAATTTCTACCGTGAGATATGGTAAGAAAAATTGAACAATCATCGTTTTGTGAGGAAAACGTTCACTGTACACATAAACACTATGTTTGTTAACGAATAGATGGAGGTGTGTGTAAGTGTAGTTAAAAACATAAAATTATAACATAATGTTATATTTAGGAAACTAGAATTGTTATAAAATCCTATAATAGAGAGTGTTGAGTCATTGGATAAGGAAAATTAAAGAAAAGATCTTGAGAGAAGACGTTACCTCTTAATCAGGCAACTCCTTTTAGTTTCTGCCAAAAAGAATCCTTGTAAGACTTTAGGACCAACGGTAGGATTCAAGGAGGAATATATGTTAGTTTTTAATTTTATTTAAATGATTGTTTCTAATCCTAAATCATTTGAGATGTGGGAGGAAGAGAGAGAGAGGTGGTGTCCTTTTTTAGGTAAGGGAAAGGAAATGCTTTGCATTTTTGAAAACAAGTTAAGTGTACCCATGTTTTTTCCTAAACAAAATCATAAAAAACTAAAACAATCCAATAATGGAAGGTTAATTGAAAAATAATTTATTAAAAATTAGATTTGGACAAGTTTCTAGGTAGTTTTGGGCCATAAATGTATGGTTTTGTCCCCATTTAATCTTAATTTTACCTTAACCGATGTAATTAATTTTAATTACTTTCACTAATAGTTTTTGTAAAATATAAGTTAACGATATAATACATTATATATTAATATTATTCCAAATAATTACTCAATGTTTAAAAATAAAAAAAATTGAAGGGGTAGAAATTTATTTAAAATCAATCCTGTAGTTGGGTCGGTAATGCAGGGTTTTAAAGTAAATAACATTCAATGGTTTCCTATGTTTTTATACCAAATTTAAAAATGAAATTGATATGAATGAACTAAATTATTTTAATTAATTAAAATATTATCTAATTTAACTTTTTTCCATTTTAAAATTTAATTTATCCTTATAAATAACTTTTATGAAAAATATGTTCTGAACAAAAAATCAGTATTTTTAACTATTCTTTAAAAAAAGAAGCCTTATAAAAATACCAAAAACTTATCCTAAATTAATTTTTATTTTTTGGTATAAAATATGGAGTGTAGTTTTACATATTATGTAAATATAATTTCACAAATTGGTATTTCAAATGGGTTCACCATTAAAAGGCAGTAAAACTATATTTAAAAATATAGGTTTTTATGCATAAAAATGTTTCTATTTTTATGTTATGTCTATCAAATAAATTGGATGAATATAAAACAATTTGAATTAATATATAGCATATATATTAAATTACTATGACTCACTTGTTTTATTTAATTTCATTTATGTGGTTAAAACCACTTTGTGACTATTAATAGTAATATTTTCTTTTAAATTTTATCGGTTCTCATATTTATTTATAATTAATTGGTGACCTATGAATTAATATTTTATTTATGTAAACCATATATATTAATAAATTAGTTAATAAAATTAATAAATTATAATTTAATATCCTGATTATATCTTTTTATTTTAAATAAAAACATTTTAATGGTATACTATTTGTTTGAAAAAATCGGTTATACATGTTACACAATCCATAGAGGAAAGTCATTGTTACATATAATGCAAGCTAACCATGGTGTTCATTGTAGAAAATTATTAAATTTATGTTTTTTAGTGAATGATAAACTTTTTTTTTCAAACAAATCAATCCAAACATAATTCTTTAATATAAAATAAACTATTTCTCGTGTTACGTGAAAAGAATAATATCAAAAAGATTAAACTAATACGAAAAAAAAAATTCCAAAAATATTAGGGTATTATATATATCTCATAAACCAATCAAATATAGGTGTATCATATGACATAAAATCACATTTATCTATATTTTTATGGTTATTAGTCATAAACTGAGCCAACTTATACAAAAAGGGAGTGATCTTCTCACCTCTAACACCAATTTTATTGGCTCAATTATTAGGAAAATTTCTACATTAGCTAAGAGTATTGATACCGATTTTTCATACAGTGTCCATTTCTAAACAATTTAATATACTATATTACCTCAAAAATTATCAAATTTAAATCATTATATATAATTCTTTATCTACTTTAACAGATATAATAAATTTAAAATTTATTATTTGTAAATATCGAAATCCTAAAATCAGTTACTCTAGGAATATCATAAAATGATAATAATATTATCAAATATTTAAAAATGGTTTGTAAATAAAAGGGTAGTCAACAAAATAATATCATAGGAGAGTGTAAAACCAGGTGCGTAGTATGGGAACACTTATCGTTCATTAGAATGATGGTTGTGATATACTCAAATAACCCATTTTGTAGTTATTACCACAAATGCATATGTTCCAAAACAATGTACATGGGTATATGTTTATATTGGTATGTATTTAATAAAAAACACATATCTATACCATAAAAAAATTTATATTGGTTTCTTATTATTAGAAATAACCTCTAAGACAATCATAGGCTTTTTTTCTAATATGTGTTTTCCTAAATAGGTTTCTCAGGGTTTATACTAACCTTTCTTAGATCCCAACTATAATATTCCCAAACCTAGTTACCTAGAGTTGGTGTGTACTTTAGTATAGTGTAATATGTTACGTGTTATCACATCCCAATGTACTGTATTGTAATTTAGTCTTAAAGAAACTACATATATATATATGATTCCAATTTTTTAAATTGGAAATAAAATATAAAATATAGAAATAGAAAACATTTGGAATCATTGAAATTATTCCAATTATTATGCTTTATATCATGGGGAAATGAAGAAACATAATGGTGATATCAAATTCTTAGTAATGGTTATGTATATTTTAATCTCTCATGATAAAATAAGGTATAAATAATATGAAAATGTAATTAATTGAAAACCCAAGTCATTTAATCAATAACATTATCATGAAACACATTCATGGATAATTTCTATGAAATAATATCATTTATAAAAATAACTATACTCTAAACAAAAGGAAATCATAAAATATAATGATATGATATCAGAAGTCAAGATTTCTTTACATCCCTAGACATGTTCCAATATAGTTTAATATATGGGTAGATATACACCAAAATATACCATTTAATAAGTTTAGCTGGTTGTATTTTCTCAAGACACATATTGATTTGTTATGGTGATATCTATAACCAGGCCTCAATCATCACTAAATGTAAAAATTATTTCCTCAAATATTTAATGATCAATTAAATTAATAAATTTTATTCCTTTCCAACAAATCTCTACACAGGGTAAGGAATACTGAATATCCATATTTTCCAGTCAATAAAATAACATTTAATGTAAAACACCAGAACCAAAAATGATATATGACAAATGAAATAATAATATACATAATGAAACTATTACTTATAATAAAGTGAAATATAATGTCAAATGATCATAGAAAATTTAAATTTTCAATAGAAATTTAATGACCAAAATTTGTTTGAGAGATAATAATGATTTTTTGATAAATTCATGTCATTAGAAGAATGAAGGAATGTAAAATTGAAAACTTAAAATAAGATTTCTTGAAAAATTTTTCTTTAAAAGATCAGTTTAAACTCATAGAAGAATTTAAAATTTTTTAAAACAATTACGGTGGTGGGAAAATCTATTTATTCTATATATGTTAGTTGAAAAATTCCAATTGTATTTTATACAGAATATCGAATGTTATCTTTCAGAAAACTTTATAACGATTCCATTAAAGTCTTGAAAAATATCAAGTATTACATAAAAATACATTAATTAATTATTTGTGTGAATAAAAGGAAATTTGTAAAATATTTTTAAAAAAATATTTACATAGAAGAAGAATATATTATATAAAAAATAAATAATACCGAGGTTTTATTTAAAAATTTATTTTCATGAATCAAGTGAAAAGAGAGGAAAATGTGAAAAAAATAGAAATAATTATATATTGTAGGATAATAAAATATTTTAATTTTAAGAATGATTTATTATATTATTACATCAATAAAAATAAAGACAATCCAAAAATGAGAATATTAAAATAAATTATTACCACATTGGTAACATTTCCATTAGAACCCCTTGAATGTGTAAACTTTAATTGAAATATTGATGATCATGAATAAATATATAGTCATGTTAGATAAATTAAAGGGTTTGTATATAAAACACATTAAAAATAAATAGGTGCATAACATTGAATATGTATCAATAGAGTAGAAATTGAGATGAAATCTATTATGTCAAGTTTATACATTAGTCCAACATAAATTTAAATTGTTTATTATGGTTTTAAAATTATTGTTAATTTATACTAAAACCATATTCATATTTTCAATTTCATATATGATCCACTTATAAAAAACTATCACCTATTCATTGAAAATATTTTTATCATTACTATTTTTAGATGTTAACTACTTCATTTTTTATGTATGTTTCATAAAGAATGTTATGGTTATGGGGAATTGGATATATTTTCCTTATCCAAAGAGTTATACTAATGTAATAAATATTATATTTAATTACTACTTTAAATTTCAGAATAATGTTTTAATGGTGGGCAATGAAAATTAATTTCATCACTTCATAGGGAAGGTAGGTCGTACGTACGCACCACTAACGTTATTATTTCCATAATGGTTTAAAGGGTAAGTAAATGGATGATATATTAAATTTATGTAATAAATAAGTTTTTCTTAATTATCATATATAATCATTTGTTTCATCATTATGACTACCCAAGTTATTCAGGTATGGAAAATAAATTATATATGTTTCCGAGGTTGTAGTCCATCGAATACACATGATATGGTTTTTTTCTCATTTGAAAGAGAAAGATATCAATAAATGTTATTCCATAAAATAATAACATATCAATATATTTTAGAAAATAGTTGCATTATATTGGATTTAATTTTAAATAATTTAATGTGGTAAAATAAGAAGTAAAAAAATATATTTGTAAAGACAATTACCTTCACTTAGAGAATCCCCATTATGTTCACTCATAATGGACCATAGGGTTTTTTTGAACAATTTTAGCTATAAAATGTTTTTTAATGTTTTGGTGGATATAAATGGCTCATAATGAGTGAATACATTTGTAGAGGATGTTCCCTTTTATATTTTAGGTGAGTCGCACACTTGATTTTTTTTAATGTTTAAAAATATTATTAAGTCACTTTCTTGAAAACATGGATCGAAAATGACTCATATTCATATTTGATAATGGTTAGTTTGAAATGAGACCATCCAATGGAGTTTCTAGAATTTTTTAGGTAATTATAACCCTAACCTTTTGAGGTTATCCCCCATTAAACATGTTTAAACATTAAAAGTGGTCACAAATTGATACAATTATTTATTATTCATTCTGTAATATAATTTAAAAATAAACCCACAAAACCAAAAAAAATTGTTTTTCAACATATTCAATTTACTAGCATAAAATGATCTTATATTATCTAGGAGACTAGTAATCATCATTATATGGATTTAAAATCTGATATTTAAATATTAAAACTATAAATATTATTTAAATCATTCAGTATTAATGATTAATTTAATTATTTAAATAGAAAATAATTTTCACTTAAAAATAGATTCATAAAAAACATACCTTCATAAGACGAAATGATATTTTATTTATTTTTATATAATTAATATTCAATTGAAGGTTAATTTTAAATATTAAAATAATTTATTATATGTAATGGCCTAGGTTTTTGGGATCTATTACTTACTAATAATCTGATGTTGAGGTGTTCTGGGAGGTCTGGAAGGCCATCCCAGCTTCTCGGTGACTCCTAACGGTATCCATGGCCTACCGATAATGTCAGCTTACTAGTAGACCTAGCCCACTGGTGACCTTGGGGTACCGTTGGCCCTCGGCTACCGGTGGCCCTCGGATACTGGTGGCTCTAGGCCACCGGTAGCTCTCAGGTACTAGTGGCTGTCGCCAACTCATAGCTCTTAGTTATCGATGGTTGTCGCCAACCCGTAGCTCTCAGCTATTGGTCGCTATCGCCAACCTGTAGCTCTCAGCAACCGGTAGCTTTCGCCAACCGGTAGATCTCCGCTACCGGCGGCTGTCGCCAACCAGTAGCTCTCAGCTACCAGTAGTTGTCGCCAACCAGTTGATCTTGGCTACCGGTAGCTCTCACCTACGCCCACAGGTTTTCCAGTAGCGCCTCCTTTTTGCGTAAATTGGTTTTTAATCCAGGTTTTGACCCCTTTAAGCATATTCCCATTAATTCCCATTAATGTCATTTAATTAAATTATTGGTGAGGTACCATGGTGTGCGGTTTAAACCGACCCGAAAGGCGGGGACCCTTTAATGACGTGTGGGGTGCCCCAGCCGCGTGGTCAACCCACGATCCCGCTACTTACGCGGTTTTGAGTTTTTCTCTCCGTATCTTAACTGTCCCGGGTGTGCTGTATCTCAGCCCTTATTAGCCATTATAACCTAAATGATTCACCCTATGTTTCTTTTTCTTGATCACATGTGCTTGGAGTACCCTTCCTCCCGACGAGCCGTACCCCTGTTGCGAAGTTTTCCTTGATCGCGTTACGTGGAGTTCCTGCCAGTCCTATTTTCCAGTTTCCACACGGGGACATAACTTTGATCCTTGATCAATCCAGTAGGGGTTTCACCTCTGTCTCTCCTTTCTATGTATCTTGCGGGGTGGTTACTCTACTGCTTCTGTAGAAATTTATGAAACCTAACTTAATTTATATAATAAATGGACCTTCAAAGAATGAAAGGTGGGGTGTGATCGATGACCTGCTGTGCTCTTTTATTTTTGATTTATGTTGTGAATTATACGGGCCTATGCTCACTAAAAATCATAGTTGTTGCCTGTCTTTCTCGGTGCACTAATGAACCTCAGTTTTTTTGGATATTTAAATAACCGTAACATGGAATTGGTTAACTACGTATAATCGGTTAAATAAATTAAAAGCACGAGGATCAACCCTTTTCTGTGATAACCCCAGTTAAAGCACAATGGAATTCAAACCATGGAGTGTGTTAAATCTTTTAAATCTGAAAATACCTACATGGGCCTCCCTTATGTTGGTGTTAGTGGTTTGTTTTTTTCCTTCACGAGCCTATTGCGGGTGACCTTATGGTTTTATTGGATGGGGGCTTGGATTGAAGGGGTGATGTGGGTGGGGATGGGATACTCTTTTTTATCACAAATTGGGGTGGGATCCTCTTCTGTTGTGAAACCTTCTTATTCATAGTTCTAGGAACTTGGGACTGTTTCTCACTTTGATCTTCTTTGGTTCCAATACTTAGAGGGGTCTTTCTTGAAGTGTTTTTACATGAGAACCGGGTGTGAATGTTTAAATTTTTGTTGGGTGTACTCTTTCCTTGGCTTGTGCTTATGCTTACTAGTTGCCCAAGTAGGTGAAGAAACTTATTTAAACATTATTAATGAACATGAAAAAAAGGATGGGACAAATGGGGATTTGGTTTGATGTGAGTTGTGACATGGGAAAGGGTGTTGTTCTCTCCTCTAATGAATAAATAATAAGGATAGTGTTATTTAGGCTGGCTGAAGAAAAACCTAGAATGAGTGAGTTCTTGTTACCTATACATATACTTGTTGTTTTTGTGTTTCTTATTTGCGCCCCACCCAAGTTGAGCACTTAGTTCCGAACACCCTCACTTCATGGGGGAGGGTGTTTTCCCCAACACTTTTATGAGTGGCTGGTTATTAGATACTTTTCTGCTCCCTTTCCTGAATAGCCCAAGACTCTACGGGTAGGCTCTGGTGGCCTGTAGTCCATTATTAGCTCAAGAATCTCAGGGCAGGGTAGTGTGGTGGTTGGAATAGGTTTGTACGGGCATGTGGTTTCCTAAGTATCTTCGGAATGAGGCCTTGGTGTCTTCGGGCATGGCAGTAGTTCTTCTAGCCTAGATGACTTCAGGCATGGCAGTGGTGGTTCTGGCCTAGCTGTTTGAAGGCCTGGTTACATGTGACAGTTGTGGCCTAGGTGTCTTCGGGCAGGTTAGTGGTTATGGACCAGGTGTTTGCGAGCGGGATGTGTGGTTGTGGCCCAGGTTTGTGCAGGCGGGGTATGGCAGTGGGACTGCGATGATAATGGCAGCATCGGTCCGATGCGTAGGATGTCTTCAATAACTAGTGGGAAAGTGGTGCGGGGTACCCAAAAATCGATGTGTTATTACTATACATTACTTGACTTGCGTTATTTGGGGAGTGTGCCTTGGTGAGGCTTTGGTGGTTAGTTTCTTTTCTAGGTTCTTGGTTATCTCTTTTCTTATAGGGCATTAGTATGCCTCCCTACTTGTTCACGAGAGTCTTTGGTTTTACCTACGGATTGTACTTGTATGCTCACCCTACGTATATAAAACTGTTTTTATTTTTCCAGGAGAACATCAAGGATCGTGCGTGACCGTACTAGCTCGGAACTTGGGGATGTTGCTGTTTTTGTTTCAGTTTTTCTTGGTATGTTTTTACCTTTGGAGTTTTACGACTTGTATCTTATACCTTTGAACATGCATATGGGAATAGTTTATTTTCAGCCGTATTTCCACTTTCAGTTTTGGTGTTGTGGGATTTACTATCTTATCTCCCGATACTATTAATAGAAAAAGGGTAATGACCTCCATTTAGTTTGTGATTTTATACCATTGTTGTTAGTCGCCACTCTAGGACCTATTGAAGGTGGGTTTTGGGGTTCATTATCTCTCCTTCAACTTAAAGAATGAAAGGCCTAGAAATCTGCTTACCCTTCCCTCCTTTTGGTGAAGCCGGGTCATGATAGAATGGTATCAGAGGAAGCTGGGTTGAGAGATAGGATAGAGTTTGGAGTTAGGCACAGTGAGGATTGCATGGGATGGTAGGGCAACAGTGTTGGGTGACCTTTGTGCGTGAATTAGGCCAGGGAAGACCGGCTAGGATACGAGATTTTAGGGCCCCCCGTGATCCGATGCAAGGACTCTGGACCTACCGAACAACCATGTGAGGCTACGCTGATTGCAGTGTAGAGAGCCTAGGAAAGGTACATGAATCATAATGACTTTTGTTCTCGTGTTTCATGGGTTTCTTAGGGATCCAAAATAAATAACTAAGTCAAATAAAATGTAAGAACAATATTCTGCACTACTTGGGCTTAGGCATTCATTTTTTACCTTATAACTATGGCACCCGGGAGACGACCACGAGTTGTACGGGTGATCGAGGACCAGGAGGTTGATTAGCCGATCAATAGAGGGCTGATCGAGAAGAGGAGGACGACCAGTTTCAGAAGATGCTTCGAGCCTTCTAACGACAGACCCTTGAGAAGTACGATGGCATCCCAACTTACCTAAAGATGGAGGGCTGGCTAGAGGAGGTGGTGATAGCCTTCAGCTTGATCCGGGCTCTAACCGAGTACTGGGTTCCTCTGGCCATCAGCAAGATGCGGGGAGGAGCACGTTAGTGGTGGACTCTCTACCTGGGGGAGAGGTGAGAGGTTGGGGTGGTGTGGGCTGATTTTGAGAAGGAGTTCCGGGTGGAATTCCTCTCTTCTACAATGAAGGAAGACAAGACGTAGGAGCTACTCTCCCTCTAGCAGGGAAGTATGTTTGTAAGGGATCTAGGGATCAAGTTCAAGGATCTCTTACGCTTTGCTCCGGACCTCTTCCCGGATGAGGATTCTCAGGTGAGACGTTTAGAGGAGGCGCTCCGACCATCCCTCCAGTACGCTGTTACCCCCTTCACCTTACTGACATACTTGGAGTTAAAGAAGAAGGTAGAGGTGGTGGAGAGGATGCACACACTGGGCGGTGTGTCACGAGAGGAGATTCAGCTGGGCCCATCAAAGGGAAAGGCCATCAGCACCAGACCTCCCACATTGGGACCCTCTAGGTTCTGACCAGTAGGGAGCAGGCTGCAGCAATTCCACTTCCGGTCCCCTGGTCCCCGCCCTTTCCCTTCGGGCCCAAGACCGAGGTGCTTCTTCTGGGGGAGCCATGTACATCTCTGGAATCAGTTCCCAGGCCGAGTTCATTACAGCAGTGGTGGACAAGCCCAGCACTTTCCTCAGCAGCAGCTTCCAACTAGGCCCTTCCAGCAGCAGTAGCAGGGGCAGTGAGCTCCCGGTCCTCCAAGGGTAGACATTGCAGGGGGAGGTCGACCTTAGGGTGCTCCTCAGGGACCTCGACCAGGGTATGGTCAGGGAGGCGGCCGACAGCCGGGGGGAAGAACATCTAAGCGTGGACAGTTGCATGCCGCGGAGGCAGCAGTTCCAGCGGTACCGGAGGTTTTTTGAGGTATGATTAGTTTTTTCAATACACTTCCTTATGCCTTGTTCGATACCGGAGCATCGCACTGCTTTGTTGCACCCAGTCTCGCCCATGCCTTGGATCTAGATGTCGAGAGACTTTTAGTTCCCCTATTTCTGAGCACACCAGTTGGAGGTCAGACTAACTTGTTATATGTTTTTAGAGGATGCTGACTCATGATAGGGCCACATCAATCGGTCAGGGATCTGCTACTGCTAGAGATATATCCATACGCTGTCATCCTAGGCATCGACTGGCTGTTCTTTGTGGGTTCCATCATCGACTGCATCTGATAAAGGGTTGTGTTCTCAGACATGGGTGGTCGACATGTTACATTCACTGGCGAGCGGAGTGGCCAGAAGGGTAGAAGGCGAGGGGAACCCCTCCTCTCCTTGTTAGCCAAGGTGTCAGTAGAGTCAGTGGATGTTGAGATGGTGGAAGTACCAGGGATCATCAGTGTGTTTATAGATGTCTTCCTCGAGGAGGTGATGACTCTACCCCCTTGACGTGATATCGTGTTTGGGATAGACTTGCATTCTGGTGCTCATTCGGTTTCGATGGCTCCCTACTAGATGGAACCTTCGGAGCTACAGGAGTTGCGGATTCTTATTGATGATCTGATGAAGAAGGGCATTGTTTGACCGAGTGCATCACCACGGGGTTCTCCTCTGTTTTTTGTTAAGAAGGAGAATGGCGGTCTAAGGCTGTGCATAGACTACATGAGGTTGAATCAGGTAACGGTCAAGAATCGCTACCCTCTTTCAAGGATAGACGATCTCATTGACCAGCTAATAGGTGCAGGATGGTTCTTGAAGATCGACCTGCAGTCTGGGTATCACCAGTTAAGGGTGGAGAAGGGCGACATCTCGAAGGCAGCCTTCAGGTGCAGATATGGGCACTTCGAGTTTTTAGTCATGCCTTTCGGGGTTACGAACGCTCTGGATATGTTCATTGGGCATATGAACTCCGTATTCCGGGAGTATCTGGACCGGTTCATAGTCGTGTTCATTGACGACATCATGATCTACTCATGATCAGAGGAGGACCACGCTGAGCACCTGAGGACGGTTTTGGAGGTCCTCTGACAACACCTACTCTATGGGAAGTTGCCTAAATGCAAGTTCTGGGCATGAGAAGTGAACTTACTTGGGAACGTAGTGTCCGAACAAGGGGTAGCGGTGGACCCATCAAAGGTTGAGTCCGTTGTTTATGGCGCAACAACCAAGAATGTAGGAGAGGTTCGTAGTTTCCTTGGGTTGGCAGGTTACTACCAGAGGTTCGTACCCAACTTCCCTTGAGTTGCGACACCTTTGACGACCTTGAACAAGAAGGACTGGGTTTTCTTGTTGTGTGAGCAGTGTGAGGTAGCCTTCAGATATCTGAAGGGGAAGTTGGTTGGTTCCCCAATGCTGAGACTTCTAGAAGAAGGGGCAGCCTATGAGGTGTTTTTTGATGCTTCAGGGAAATGCCTCGTATGTATGTTGAAGAAGTGACAAGGGGGGGATCTCTTATGGGTCTAGGAAGCTATGGCTTTATGAGATTAATTATGCCACGCATGATCTGGAGCTTGCAGTGGTCGTTTTTTCCACTAAAGTTGTGGCAACATTACCTCATCAGAGAAGACTATGTGGTCTTCACGGATCACAAAAGCTTGAGGTATATCATCTCCCAGTGGGACCTAAACTTACGGCAGTGAAAGTGGATGGAGTTCCTCCATGATTAAGACTTCTAGATATCCTACACTTCAGGAAAAGGGAATGTAGTGGCCGATGCTTTGAGCAGGAGGTCATAGAAGGATGCGGTCCAAGAGTCGGCAGACGCTTGGAAGGTGATGGAGGAGTTGGCTGCCTTGAACCTGGATGCGAGGATGGGCAGTGGTAGAGGTTACCTATATCATATGATAGTATAATATTATCTGTTGCGGCAAGTGGAGGAGTCTCAGTGGGGAGACCCATAGTGAAAAGTGATGCATGACCATGTTGACCAGGGCGATGCTCCAGAAGGGTGGAGAGAAGATGGTCAAAATCGGATTCTCTTCTGGGGGAAGATGTTTGTTCTAGAGGCGATGTGTGGAAATGTTCTTAGTGAGTTCCACAACTCACCCCAGCGGTACACCCAGCAGTTTTCAAGATGTACCAGGGTCTGAGGAGATAGCTTTAGTGGCCCAGAGTAAAGCAAGCAGTGGCAGAGTTTGTTGCGAAGTGCCTAGTGTGTCAGCAGGTAAAGGCTGAACACCATGTTCCAGGCGGGTTGTTGCAACCTTTGGATGTCCCCAAGTGGAAGTGGGACAACATCTCGATGGATTTCGTCATGGGACTACCCAAGGTGCAAGGGGGCTGTGACGCCATCTGGGTAGTAGTGGACCGCTTGATGAAGTCGGCTCACTTTCTGGCGATTAAGGAGTCGAGTGCAGTGAATGCTCTAGCACAGAAGTGCGTGGATGAGGTAGTGCGGTTTCATGGAGTTTTGAGTTCCATAGTCTCGGACAGGGATGCACGTTTTACCTCATGAGTCTAGAGGGGTTTGCAGCATGCTTTTGGCACCCATCTTTGTCTTAGCACTACTTTCCACCCACAGACAGATGGGAAGACAGAGCGCATGATCCAGACGTTGGAACATATGCTCCGAGCATGCGTTCTGGACTTCGGTGGATCATGGGTGCGACACATGCCTCTGGTAGAGTTCACCTACAATAATTGACATCACAATACCATTGTCATGGCTCCATTTGAAGACCTATATGGAAGGTCGTGTCCCTCACCCATGTTCTGGACTGAGGTTGGGGAAGCAGGTGTTCTTGGCCCGGAGGTGGTGTAGAGCACGACAGAGAAGGTTTAACTTATATGATAAATGTTGAAGGCAGATCAGGACCGGAAAAAGTCATCTACTGATGATAGGAGGAGACCCTTGGAGTTCGAGGTCGGGGACCACATGTTCTTGAAGGTCTCCCCTCGGCATGGAAAGCGGAGGTTCGGTAGGGGAAGTAAGATTTCTACCAGGTTCATCGGACCCTTCGAAGTGTTGTGGAAGGTCAGAGAAGTAGCTTATCATCTAGCACTACCACCACCACTACTAGGGATACACAATGTATTCCATGTGTCCCAGCTTCGTCGATATCTACATGACGACTCCCACGTCATTGATTGGGGAGAGTTATATTTCAAAGACGATGCGACCTTCATAAAACGACCAATAAAGATTGAGGATCGTAAGGAGAAAGTACTTCGTGGATGAACCATCCCCTTGGTTCATCTGTTGTGGAGGAATGGTGTCCTGGAAGAGAGAACTTAGGAGCGGGAGGCCCAGTTACGCGTTCAGTACCCAGACCTATTTTTACTTCCTTGTTGTTTTGTTCTGATCTTTGAGGTATTGTACCATGTTCTTTAATATATCAAATGCTTTTTTTCTTAGCTATTAGATGATCTGTTCCTTGTACACTGTGTGTGTGTGTAGGAATGCGTGATGATGGGAAAACCTGACTGCTAAGAAGGACGCATTAATGTGGATGCGATTAAACCCGTGCGGGCGATTCAGTGCCGCCCAAAGCATACAATATCCTGACATATAGAAGGGGACTCCCTAACTCATGTGTTGGATAATGTGATCCTTGTTCTTATTCTGAATGTTTATGGCTCTTGGGGGAGTATTCCTTGATTTAGGGGGGGGGGGTCTATTCCAGCTTTCGAACAACTCCGGGGTTTTCCCCTAAGAATTATTTTTAGAGGGCGGTTTTTTGGACCCATCCTTTATCTTTTCTAGGTTGTTCTTATATTTTCGGGGATGATAATAGTTTGAGAAGTATCTGATGTAATGGACCATGTTTTAGGGGTCCTTTACATAGTAAAAATGTGATTTTTATGGGTTTTGGGTGGTCTGGAAGGCCATCCCAGCTTCTCGGTGACTCCTAGTGGTAGCCTTGGCCTACTGGTAGCCTTGGCCTACCGGTAGACCGAGCATACCGGTGACCTTGGGATACAGGTAGCCCTCCGCTACCAGTAGCTCTCGGCTACCGGTAGCTCTCGGAGAATGGTGGCCCTCTACTACCGGTTGCCCTCAGCTACTAGTAGCTATTGCCTGTCGGTAGCTCTCAGCTACCGGTAGCCCTTGGATACTGGTGGCTCTCTGCTACCAGTACCCCTCGACTACCGGTAGCTGTCGCCAACCGGTAGCTCTCACCTACCGGTAGCTGTTGCCGATCGGTAGCACTCAGCTACTGGAGCTGTTGCCAATGGGTTGCTCTCAGCTACCAGTAGCTGTCGCCAACCAGTAGCTCTCGGCTACCGGTAGCTCTTGCCAACCGGTAGCTCTCAGCTATCGGTAGCTCTCGCCTACCCACACGGGTTTTCCGGTAGCACCTCTTTTTGGCATAAATTGGTTTTTAAACCATGTTTTCACCCCTTTAAGCCTAAGCCCATTAATGCCCATTATTTTTGTTTAATTAAATGATTAGTGAGGTACCCTGGTGTGTGGTTTAAACCACCCCAAAAGGTGGGGACCCTTTAATGACATGTGGGGTGTCCCAGCCGCATGGTCAACCCACGATCCCGCTACGTACGCGGTTTCGAGTTTTTATCTCCGTATCTTAACCATCCCGGGCATGTTGTATCTCAGCCATTATCATCCTTTATAACCTAAAGTATTCTCCCTACGTTTCTTTTTCTCGATCACCTGTGCTCGGAGTACCCTTACACCCGACGAGTCGTACCCCTTTTGCGAATTTTTCATTGATTGCGTTACGTGGAGTTCCCACCACTCCTGTTTTCAAGTTTCCACACGAGGACAAAATGTCGATCCTTGATCAATCAGGTAGGGGTTTCACCTTCATCTCTCCTTTCTATGTATCTTTTGCGGTGGTTACACTGCTGCTTCTATAAAAATTTATGAAACCTAAATTAATGAAGATAATAAATAGAACCTCAAAGAATCAAAGGGGGGTGTGATCGATGACCTCATGCGCTCTTTTATTGTTGATTTATATTGTTAATTATACGGGCATATGCTCACTGAAAATCATGGTTGTTGGTGGTCTTTACATGTACTCTAATGAACATCAGTGTTTTTTGATATTTAAATAAGCATAACATGGAATTGGTTAACTATGTATACTCAGTTAAATAAATTGAAAGCACCAGGATCAACCCTTTTTTGAGATAAACCCGGTTAAAGCACAATGGAATTGAAACCATGGAGTGTGTTAAATCTTTTAAATCTAAAAATACCTGCATGGGACTGCCTTGTGTTTGTGGTAGTGGTTTGGTTGTTTTTCCTTCACGGGCCATTTGCGGGTGATCATATGGTTTTCTTGGATGGGGGGCTTAGATTAATGGGGTGATGTGGATGAGGATGGGATCCCATGTTTGTATCATGAATTGGGGTGGGATCCTCTTCTGTTGTGAAACCTTCTTATTCATAGTTCTGAGATCATGGGACTGTATCTCACATTGACCTGCTTTGGTTCCAATACTTGGAGGGGTGTCTCTTGATGTGTGTTTACAAGAGAACCGGGTGTGAATGTTAAAATTGCTTTTGGGTGTACTCTTTCCTTGGCTTGTGCTTATGCTTACTATTTTCCCAAGTAGGTGTAGAAACTTATTTAAACATTCTTACAGAACATGAAAACAAGGATAGGAAAAATGGGGATTTGGTTTGATGTGAGTTGTGACTTGGGCATGGGTGTTGTCCTCTTCTCTTAGGGATAAATAGTAAGGATAGTGTTCTTTAGGCTGGTTGAAGAAATACCTATATTGGGTGAGTGCTTGTTACCTATACATATACTTGTAGTTTTTGTGTTTCTTATTCGCACCCCACCCAAGTTGAGGACTTAGTGTCGACCACCCCCACTTCATGGGGGAGGGTGTTTTTCCCAACACTCCAATGAGTGGCTGGTTATTAGCTCTTTTCTGCTCCCTTTCCCGAATAGCCCAAGACTCTACAGGCAGGCTGTGGTGGCATGAAGTCCATTATTAGCCCATGAATCTTCAGGTAGGGTAGTGTGGTGGTTGGCCTAGGTGTGTATGGGCAGGTGGTTTCCCAATTATCTTTGGGATGAGGCCCAGGTGTCTTCGGGCATGGCAGTAGTTTTTCTTGCCCAGGTGTCTTTGGGCGTGGCAATGGTTGTTTTGGCCTAGGTGTTTGCAGGCGTAGTTACATGTGATAGTTGGGGCCCAGGTGTCTACGGGAAGGATAGTGGTTGTGGCCCAGGTGTTTGCGGGTGGGATGTGTGGTTGTGGCCCAGGTGTGTGTGGGCGGGGTATGGAAGTGGGGCTGCGATGAGAATGGCAGGATTGGTCCGATGCCTAGGATTTCATTAGTAACCAGTGGGAAAGTGGCGCAGGGTACCCAAACATCGATGTGCTATTACTATACATTACTTGACTTGTGTTATTTGGAGAGTGTGCCTTGGTGAGGATTGGGTTGTTAGTTTCCTTACTAGGTGCTTGGTTATCTGTTTTCTTACAGGGAATTAGTATGCCTCCCCACTTGTGCATGAGAGTCTTTGGTTTTCCCTACTTAGTGTACTTGTATGCTCACCCTCCGTATATAAAAATATTTTTAGGTTTCCAGGAGGACATCAGGGATCATGTTGGACCGTACTAGCTCGGACCTTGGGGCAGTTGTTGTTGTTGTTTCCCTTTTTCTTGGTATCTTTTTATATTTGGGGTTTTGTGACTTGTATCGTTTACCTTTGAACATGCATATTGGAATGGTTTATTTTCAGCCGTATTTTCACATTCAGTTTTGGTGTTGTGGGATTTACTATCTTATCTCCTGATCCTATTAAAAAAATGGGTAATGCCTTAGATTTAGTGTGTGCTTTTATACCCTTGGTGTTGGTCACCACTCTGGGACCTATTGAATGTAGGTTTCGGGGGTCATTATCTCTCCTTCAACTTAAAGAAGGTAGTGCCTTGCAATCTGCTAACCCTTCCCTCCTTTTGGTGAAGGCGGGTCATGACATTATAGAAAGGTTTAGAAATATTTAAATACTATGTTTTCAATTATTCATAAATTCTTTTTTATAAGGGAAAATTTCAAAAAATCACTCTTAGTTTATTTTCAAATAGTATGTTCAAAATTGATATTAATAATATGAAATATGAATTTTTGTACCATAAAATATTAAATTGTGAAATTTATTATGTTTTTTTAATTTAAAATTTTCACTTAATGTTATTGAAGCTCAGTTGTTTTAGAGATCCTTTAATATTCTTCGATTATGGAATCCTTTTTCCACATGTTGCGGTCGAGCATTGTTTCTTATTACATGATGATCCTCTTAGTGCATTCAAGACCTCATTATCATTGATATCTATATTCTCACTAACCCCTATTTATATCAATTATCTATAACAATTTTTTTCTTATAATGATATCTATTAGATAATTGGTCAACTATTTAATTAGATATTGAGGGAAAAATTCCATAATGATAGAGCTTTAGATTGTCATTGATTGAGGACATCCCATAAATATGAACAAATTACATTATTATAAATTTAGATAGTGGTATGTACCATGGTATTCTATTATATTATTTTTGTTCAATTTAATTTTAATTGGGAATCAAAACATGGAATTAAGTTAGGGATTTTAATTATCATAGAATTTAGAGTCTCTTGGGAGAGCAAGAACTCCATTGGATAATATTGGTACTAATGTACATAGATCTATTGGTTTTATTCTGTGTAATGAATTTTTATTATATTAAATTTGAATGTGTATTTTTGTTGTCCTATTGGATGTTTCCCATAATTAAGTCCAAAAAAATGTTAGGGATCTTCCACGAGAGGCTGAACGTGGTTCTAGTTCTTTAGTGGCATCCAATAAATTTTTCGAAAAGTAAGACTCTTGACTTTTGTTTTATATTTTTTGCATTGAATTTTTTAATTTTAATTTATTTATAATTAATAGTTTGGTATGCTAAATCATGAGCAGATCTTAATGGAGATCTATGAAGGATTGTCATACATTGATGGACTATGAAAAGGTTTTTTAGATTTTCTTGGTTGGGAGTTGGCACTGTTTGAGGAAGGTGGTACCATGTGCCTCACTCTATGTTATAATGTATTGTTATTGGAATTTAATATGAGGTTCCCGATCATTTTTTTAATGAAATTTAAATTCAAAGTGTTTTATGAATGAAAATTATTTTTTAATTTTTTAATGATCCTTAAATATGAATTAATTAAAGAACAACAATTAACGCAACTGGAAAAGTTCCAATGGCCACATTGAACAATTATGTGTTGGGGTAATATTTACTCTCGATTGTATGGGAATGATCACTGTGTTTTTACTTAGAATTAATGGATACTCATTGATGTGTTTTTGTGCTACATGAGTCCTAGAGTCCATGGAAAAATGTTTGATGTTATGATCTACTATGTGTGTGCTTGTAGCCCGTTAGACTATGTACATTCATTTATTCCATGATTATGCTTTTGTATCATAATAGACCATGTTTTAATGTGATCACATGTGTAGATACTGTGACCCATGATGAAATTCCACGATCGGTTTATATGTATACTCTAGTTTTCTTGATATGGTACATATGTTTTAATATCTTGATTTAGCATTCATGATTTTGATCTCATGTGGTAGGGTGTAGTTTTTGAGACCAAATATGATGTTTGATTACATGTGTCTTAATATGTATCACATTTCAATTTTTTATTATGATCACATGTTATATTTGATGCTAATAATTTATCATGATGAAAAAATATGTTTCACCTTGTATGTTCTTCCATGTTATGTGTATTATGTAACCTTTGGAAGAAATGATTTGGTATTTGGGACATGATCACCATCATGATATAGTTATACCTTAGAGGTTGAGTTCACTAAACTGGGGGTGATGATGTTGGCCAACCTGTATTTAAGGTAGGGTAACAAATAACTTTTTCCCTTTACCAGGGGCATAAATTTCTATGGTGACCTATCATAGTACATGATACTATGTTATTATGTCCTCAAGTCATGACCTGAGAGAGTGGTAGGCCACGATGGAATTGTGGGTTGACTAGTGATGGACTTGGGATATGATGACCTTGTGGAATAATCTAACTCAATAACTTGTTGATATTGGGTGACAAGTTACCTCAATGATTTTTGGATTCTGAGTGATGCATTTTCTCAATGACTTGTGGACCATACTTGTGTATTGTTCTTAATTACTTCTAAAATACAATTTTTTACCATTTCGGTATGGATCTGAATTAAATATAACAGATGGGTCTAAATAGCATGGTAAGTGCACAACTAATCAACACATTTTTGTTTAATTATAGTGTGTTCTTTGTGGTTACATGATAAAATTTTAAATTTATGTTTTAGTTGCATAATTTCCACTAAAATTATCACATGTACATACACTTCATTCAATAGTTTGATAATTGATCATGTTAGCTATGTCCTAATGAGTTATACTCACACCATTCTTAACTGAACATGGTACCTAGGTACCTAGGAATCCCTCACTTATTGTATGCACATATTGGGAGGAGGATATGGTTTGATCAATGAGTAGGACAGATCAATTTGATTCTAGAGACCTGGATGCGGTTAGGAATGGAGTTGGATAGCTTCAAGTACTTAAATTTTCTCTATATCATGTATGTGACCTACCTAGTGGATGATGCATGTTCTATTTTCAGTTATGAAGGTCATGTCTATATTTCCCAATTTATTAATTATTGATGAGATTTTATTAGTATCATAATATTACTATTGTTTATTGTTACATGTCTAGTTATTTATCAATTTTATCCACTTTGACTGAGGGAATATTCTCCCCATGATTCAGTTTTCTCCCTTGCGACTAGTAGAAAACCATTAGCTTATTGGGGGGGGGGGAGGCCATGTGGTATTTCATAACAAACCCGATGATTTAGGTTGTGATGTTATAATATGGTATCAAGGAAGTATTTTTTTTTGTATTTTTGGAATTTTATAGATAGGTCACATAGTAATGTGTCTAAACATGTGATGAAATTCCTTCTGGTGCATCATAAAAACCATTATTGAGGGAAGTACTTACTATGGTATGAATTATTATTCTAGGATTGGGATGTTATGGTTGTCTGATTTTTACATTGTTTAACAAACATAGATTTTATGGTTTATGATTTCATGTGAATATGAATCCTAGTTTAACAAATAAGAGGTGTTAAAGGCATCATGTTTGGCATGTTGGTTGCATATGATATATATGATGATATTTTTTCAATTATACTAATAATGGAGAACACAATTATAAGGTGTGATAAACTTGTATTATATTTTTAGTTATGATTTCATTGTGAAATTTTTTATTTGAACTCATATGTGTGTCTATTTTTGAAGGCAAGTCATGTGAGACTATGGTGTAGTGCACCTAGAAAAAATGATGATGAAACTGATTTTGATATTTAGTATGTGGTCCCTCTATGAATATAATGTATAATGTTACCTGTTATTTTTTTTCTAGGAATTAATTTCCCTAGTGATGAACCTTGAACGAGTAGCCTTTAGATAGGTCTTGTTGATTAAGTTTCCAAATATTATTTACATAGATTTATCCAAAAAAACTACTGATATTCTATTTATCTAAACAATGTATCTGTGTCCTCTCAATGTGGTTTTTCTGAGATCAAATCCATCATGGAATGTGTATGAAGATGTACATAGATGACATTTTGGAAGGTTGTGATCTATAGTGGAACCATGTGCAAGTTTGGTAAAAGACCATATGGGAAAAAAGGCAACTCTAGTTACTAGTGTACTAGTGTCTCAATCTTCTTGAAGGAACCCTAATTGAAGAATTTCCTTGTGAAGGGATAATTAATGTTTGTGTATGAGGGGTGGATTTCAATGCTGAAAATGACATGTGCGTGTGAGTAAGGTTGTGAAAGTTTCATATCTTCCATATTGTAATGATAACCTAGAGTACAGGTAGTCATTAATAAAGGATGAGTTTTAGATCATTGAATTCTCATGGAATTAAGGGTTGGAACACTAGTTGACTTACCTATTATATTGGAATTCAATTCTCATAAAATGTAGAGTGAGTATCCTTGGTGGTCAGTTCTCTGAGGGTTAGAGAATGATTGGATTCTCTAGGACTGGAAATGAAACTTATGTGATGGGAAATGTTTGGTTAATCTTGGTAGAAAGGATTTGAACTTTTTAAATAGGATCATTGTGAGTGGTCAATGAAATGGCGGTGGAATCTTCTTGTATAGATAGCTAAAGAGGCATGTGAGTTCATCTTACAGGTTCATGAATAATTGGAAACTCAATATTATTCAGTTAAAGAGTGATGTTTCTCATTCCATATTTAAAAATAAATGACATGTGACAATTAATAGAATAGTTTTGAGATGTTTGTTGAACCAATGGAAGTAGGTAGCGATCAAAACATTTTGAATGTTTCAGGTTGGGTAGATGAAACCATGAGAGATAGTAATTGTCAGTCACTAAAATATTCAGATGGGGTCACACTTATATATATAAACTGTAATTTTCCCATGAAGCTAATAGGGTTTTGTTGACCATAGTTGTTTTTTAGGGATTTCTCAGTTGATATTACAGACATCGAAAATGGATTAGAGTACTATTGTGTGGTCAACCCGAGTATTCATTGATGTAGATTTCATTGTTTGATATAACGAAATACATTTGGGGATGAGATGAATCTATTAGGGGGTCATAAAAAATTTCTAGCGAACTAGATAATGTCATATACATTTATAATGGATCATTAAATGCACTAGAATATATTCAGAGAAACCCATATATGTGAAATTTTTGGTGTTTTCTTAATAACCGGGAAACGAATAGACGGTCAAACATAGTCATCAAGTTCAGTGATACCTAGTCATAGGATGGAAAGAATGATGTGCACATGATAGATTTACAAAAAGGATAATCCTATGGTAAGGAATACCTTCCTTTTCATAGGTCAATGACTCTTTAGTGTAATGGGTCGTGGTATTTTATAAGACTGGTATTAAAGTGAAAACAATGACTCTCGAAGAGTAGTGTGTGATGGAACCAAGAGAATATGGTTATATGATGAATTTATAATGTTTAAATCGTATTTCGTATTTTATGGAGTCCGGATATGGGATTTGGACTCATAATAATATTAGTGTGAATCAATCGGTAGTTAGATTATTGGTGCATTTATGCACATTTGATAACCTTACAGATGGTGCAATTGGTTGATGAATTAATCAGGGGGGTTATTTTTAAAATAGTTCAAACCTTTTTAAGGATGTCTAGAAAATTTAATGATGCCTCTTATACTAAAAAATCATGATTGATGGATTCTTGGAGTTTCATTTCATAGGCTAGTTACATTTGTCAAATGATAGTTGGATATGAACCAACTAGTTTTTTTCATGTAAAGAAAAATGTGGTGGGACATCCCCAAATAAAAATTTTCAAATGGGGTATGAATGCGGTTTTTGATAATAATTAGGGACTATTGTAGAATGTTTTATGTTATTTTGATATTTTTAGGGAATTAAGATACATTTGTATTGAATTTTAACTAGGGTTCTATATTTGATTGTGCTAGATAAAAATGAACCACATCCGATGTGTCCTTGAACTATTTATAATCTTAGTTTTTATGATTATTTCTATAGTGTGAGGCATATTGATACTTTGGAAGGAATCAGTTTAGGTTACAATGATATGTTGAGTCAATTGACATGGTGATTCTGATCTCAATGTTAGAGGATAATGATGTTTCAGATCAACTACTAATGTTAATACTTATAGTTACATAGTAGGAGTGTGATAGTCATTAAAAAATGATTGAAGCCTTGAGGAAATGAGTTGGATATTTGGGATAAAAGATTGATATATCTTTATGAATAGAGATTTAGGTAGATAATGAATGTCCTAAGAAAGATCCATGTGACCACTAAGAGAGGAAAGTGGTGAATCAGACATCCACTTTTCTTTTATGTATTCTTTATAAAGAAAGAACCTTCACCTCTAAATAGTGTGTGATAAATTTTCTAAAAATAAAATCACATGAAAAAACAAATGAAAAAAATTATTTAGGAGGTTCCTTCTAAAAAAGAGTAACTACTCCTCAACTTGGTTTGGAAACAATCTAATAGCACATAATATACAAGAAAAAGATCATTTTTTCTATCATTACAATAAGAATGGAATATCTTTAGATTTTCATTTAACTATGATAATTAAAATATTGAACCTAATTCTAATAAAAAATACATAACATTTATTTTTATAGAAATTTTGGAAAACATTACAAACAGTCTTAAATTAATTTCATGATGCATCTTTTAATTCTTCAAATTTTACCTTCTTGCAATGAAATTTATTCCCTTTCATACCCAGTTTCAAGTACAAACTTCCTCTATCCATTCAATTTTTATCCAAATTTATCCATAAAATTATACATCTGATAAGTCAGTCCGAAAAGTTCATCTGGTGCCTTTTGATAGTTGAGGAAACTTCCACACACACTGTTTATCAAATTCCACAATAGATGAAAGTATTTTTAGTTAAACTGTATCTAATTCCTCTGAAAACTACACCAATATCCATTAAAAATTATTCTAATTTATCTTCCTCAACCAGGAGATCCATTAGTTAGAAACTTCTTCCCAAAATTTACTTTCAGATGTTTTTTTGGTAAATATACTTTAAACCAAATTTATAGAACTTCAAATTTTCCCATGTGAAATTGACACTCTCATTCTTTTAACCTACATCATATTAATTGATGCATGACTTAGGGAATAAATGGTATATCGATTGTATCATCCCACTCAATGAAATGATGACATTAAAATATACCAGTCAAATAATTTTCTAAAACCTATCAAAATATTTATAAGATTATTGAATGTGTTGGAGACACTTCATAGCCTCCCTTGTTTTCAAACATCCATACAACTCAATGAGTATCCTGATTCAACTCTATGATATTTTGTATATTAAAATACTAGATCAATATCATCATATTAAATAACTTTTCAAAAAGTTTTTAATTAACTCTCAACCCTATCTAAACATTATACTTATAATTGTCTTGGGACTTATCCATCTAATTATTCTATCTGGAGCTGTCTATTTGATATTAGTCCATACAGTGAATTTTCATCCATACCCTTATTCTACTTCTTATTTATCTATATGATTACTTGGATTAGAACTTCTATGAATGTTTCCTTTTTATGAATTTTTGTACTATTATCTTTATAATAAATTTTATTTCGATCATATTGCTGAAAAGTCATCATAAAAATCATCATAAAAACATCATACATTTATTCATGATAGATATTTTATAAAATTGTTTCTGATGGGAATCATCAGATGAAATTGTGCAATGGATTTCTCTTGAATAATTTCCTAATGGAATTACAATGTATACTTTGTTAGTTTCACCACTACTCATCATTTCCCTTTTTCACTTTGATAACATTTCTTCTATCTTCCATACAAAAAAATCATTATCAGATTGATTCTTTATAACTTCGTATTATAAAATATTTATATAAAATTAAATTATTCCACCTATTAAATTACTAAAAACACATAAAACACATAATGATTTAAAATATTATTAAATATATCTTTATTTGAGAAAACATTTTTATCACCCTTTATTCATAGGAAAATTATTTCACTTTTCATATCAAGATCAATTACCCTCCTCTTAGAAAAGTTAGCAAAATGTGATTTACACAAATAATGAATGTAGAAAAATAATATAATTAAGGAATCACAAGGTTATGTAATTGAAAATTATATTTTATTAGAAATTTGGAAACATTAATAGATAAACATTCAGTACAAACCACTTTCTAAAATT
Source organism: Viscum album (assembly GCA_963277665.1). NCBI lineage: Eukaryota > Viridiplantae > Streptophyta > Magnoliopsida > Santalales > Viscaceae > Viscum > Viscum album. The sequence goes on along the minus strand of OY728158.1, from coordinate 1,698,221,934 downwards.
CTTCAATATAAAAAGTTATTCTAATGGCCTAAGGTTAAGAAAAATTCATCTGATTTGCTTAGTTATACATATTTAAAATGTAATATGATTTTTATTAATATAATAAGGGGAATAAATTTTGAGATAAGAATTATTTTAAAATAACAATCCAACCAAACATATTCATAACATCTACCATAAAAATTAAAAACTTCTTAAATCAACTTAGTAAAAACAATCCCCCACTATTTATTTTTTTTCAACCAAGAAACATAAATCACTAGAAATTAATAAATCAATTAATTGTTTTCATATCCAATAATTAGAGGACTATTTTAGTGAAATATTCTATGTAAACTATAATATTTTAACAGAAAACCATTATGTTCATAAGTAGTGACTTACAGAACATATGCTTAAACACTTCCTTAAAAATCAAAATTTCCCATCTATTTTAGTTTTCCAACAATAACTTTGTTTCTTTAATAAACATAAAAAAACTATTAAAACATGTCACACATTATGAAATCATAGTACACCACTATTAAAATCTCTTCCTAAATAACACAATTCTTTGATGGTTTAGGCACATACCAAGGGATATATTTTTATGACGCCATTTTCCAGCCATTTAAAAAACTATCCAAAGAAACGTTGAGAGAGGGAACATATTCGAATACCTTATACTTGAAGGTAAAGAGTATGCAAACCCATTTTCAAATATAGATTACAAAAAATTTCTTTGACAAACATCTCAGGGAATATATATACATATTGTCCCATTTTTAGAATATATTCCACATTTAGTCCATTGTTATAAAAATTCTATTTGATGAAGTTAAATTTGATATCAATATGATGTGAATGAGAATGTGACAAGGGTTATTAGAGATATTTTTGTAACTTTTATTAACAAAACCCATGATTAGGGGAAATTCCACCTTTTACAAAAAATATTCCCATTGATTACCCATCTATAGAAGTTGTGATGCAGTTTGAGTGGAAACCACATACTTAGATTTATCTCTATAGAGAGGTATGAATTTTATTATGTGTATATCATGTCATAAAACATTACCCCAAATAGAAAACTCTTTAATATTTAGATATTTTATTAGAAAAAATTCTTGTCTAATAATCATTTGTATAACCAAAAAAATTAATATTTACCAAGTGGTTATATTTTATACCAAAATCATTCGTTACTTTAGCATGTATAAGAATTATTTTTCCTAAAAAGTGATGATATTATTTTGGAGTACTTTAAATTACTAAACATATAGTATAAATTTAAAAAATATTTTTCCTTGATTCTAAAATATATAAAAAACGTCCAACCAAAATCTTAATGTCCTTTTGAAATATTTTATTCCCTTTTAAATCATTTAAAAACGTGGTTACCACTGAAATTAGTTTGAAAACTAGTTTTGAATATTTTGTGCCAAAATTCCTTATATTTGTTTAGAATACTTTTATTTAGATAGGAAAATATATTTTATATTTTTTGAGATTTGTAAGATGATAAATTATTCCATTTCCCTGATCATGGAAATTTCAAATTAACTCTTCATCTCCAAACAAGTTTCTTTATCATTTATAATGAAGATCATATCATCAACCTAAACAATCTATGTAAGGGAAAAAATGATTTTATTTAGTTTATAGGTCATTATCAACTCTAAATTTCTAAATGTTTAACTTCCTTTCGATTTTTTTTTGATTTGGAAGGTCAAGATCCCAAAGAATTATATAACATGTACAAATAATTACTCAATTCAGACACCTAATTTTAATATTTCCTAATTATAAAACCACATGGTTGTTTAATATGAACTTCTTCATCGAGATATTTATTAAATAATATGACTTTACGTCCACTAGAAAAAATTTATAACCCTATTGTGTAGTGATAGATAGAAAAATTACAATACTGTGTAATCTTGAAATTATAGTAAAAGTATTATAAAATTAATGATTTAAATTCATGATTAACATTACAAAAAAAATCCACACTTTGTTTCTTATCACTTCGCCATTTTTGTTTAAGATATTTTGAAACACCTAATTTATAAAAATAACATTTTTATTCTTTAGTTAGGGTACAAGTTCCCATGTACAATTCTTCCCAATTTGGTCCAAATAATCATTCATAGGATCAATCTACATCTAATTCATCCATCATTTATCAATATATTATGGATTAACTAGTGAATATAAAGAAATATGTAAAATAGAGTTTTATGATCTTCTGGTTGAAATATGTTTTTATCGATCTCCAATGATGTTATTGACATCAATATTTTTCCTCACCCTAGGATGATATGTACAATGTTTCTCTTCCGAAATTGAGATAACTAATTATGAATCCCCATATGGTGAAACATTATCATTTTTGATTATCCTTAAGATCCTTTTTGTATTTATCAACCAAAACTTTATCATATCCCCCATCTTATGTATCTTAATTTGTTTATAAAACATTCATTTCATAATTTTTATAATTTTTTCATCTATAAATTCAAATATATTTTTTGTTTATTTATTATTACATCTATATATTCTACCATTATGATAAAATCCAATAAATATTCCATCTAAACCACACTAATAAAATTTAAAAATATATCCACCAATTAATTTTATAATGAAAAGTCTTCCAATAATCCATAGATGTTTAAAACCTAGGGATTTATTATAATATATCTCATATACATTAATATCAGGGTGCATCCAATAAAAATATTAATTCTAAATATAAACTGCTCCACTAATTGAATACATACGAAAATATTGAGAGGTATCATGATCAATCAACATTATATATACAATATCTACAAAAAATTAATTGTTTTTTATCAACACCCTTTTTTTGGTGCATATGGTGTACTAAAATCATGAATAATTCCAATTTTTTAAAGATAATATCTAAAATTATCATTATTAAATTCACCACCATTATTTGTTCATAAATTATTCATAGAATATCCATATTATTTTTCTAATCTTTTCAAGAAACACTTAAACATTGTTAGATTCTTTGTTTTATGTTTTTGAAACATAATACATGTAATGAAATTAAATTCATCAATGAAAGGAATAAAATTATTATTAATGTTTTCTGATTTTTTACTCATTATCCCATGGATATTAGGGTGTATCAATTTTAATGGGATTGTTGAATGTATATAAAATTTGTTACGAATGAAGATTATTATATTCCATTTATGGATATTGGAACAATAATAATATATTCTTCATATAACATCATAAATATCATAGATAAATTCTCTCTTTTATAACTTTATCATATTCCTCAGACAAAAATTCCCCAACCTCTAATTTCATATATTATTTTCTTATGTCATGGTCAAATAACATGAACATTCATTACTATCAACTTTGAAAATAATTTTAGTGGTTTATTATCCTTTCATAACAACTTTACCATCTTATATTGTATTAAAAAAACTTCTTTAATGAAAAAAACTATATTAGCTTCATCATAATGTTGTGAAAAAACTAATGAGTTATGATTCATCACATCAAAAAATATCTTTTGATATTATATTGTTTCCCAATAATGGAATATCTAATTCCATTGATTTCGAGTGAATCACAATGGAAAAAATTCAATGTTCCTTATTTGAAATATTTCCCATCACGTGGTGCTTTCAAATGACCTGTCATATATGAAGATAACCAACTATCCAAAATCTAGTGTAGTTATCCTTTTGTAACTTTGAGTTAGGTTTGAACATCAAAAGATTTATTCTTTTCCTTTCTCTTTCTTAAAATATTTATTTTTTATTTTTCTATAAATACATTTTTATTTTGATAACATCAGATGAAATACTTTTGAAATATGTCCTAACTATTCAAATATTTGTCAAATAGTCTCTAAGTGTTGGAATATATTTTTAATCTTCATACCAAATATATCATTATGTATCTTTTGACTAGGTTAAATCTATCTCAAACCTCTCCTCTATATTTTTACGACTTCTCTATAATAATAGAGATTCAGACGAACAAAAATATGTTGTATTCCTGAATCCACCACATGTATTATAATAACCACATAAATAATATCTCCATCTGCATATTTCATTCTATATAATGTTGTTTCAATAAAATTCATATATTTATTTCCATCCACTTTTTCAATTCATTTCATAATAATGTTTGGGTTTCTTCTTAAAATATTTTTTTTCATCCATAATCGAATCGTTTCTTTTATCAAATACTGGTTCAAATTTTGCAGCCCAGGAAATGTTAGGTTTTTCAACTCCATTTTCACATATATACAAGATTTTCTCGACGTAATCATTTTTATAAGAAACATCATATTTCATTATCAAACATTGGGGATTTTTTTCATCCATATTTACTATGGATGTTTACGGATTTCCAAATATTTCTATAATATATTTCTTGAAATATTAAATTCCTTTATAATCATTATTAATTTTTTATTGAGAAAGTTCAAACACTTCCCTTTTTACCTAAAACATTTATTTAATAACAATAATGAGGTTTTTCTATTCATCATGTAATTTATTAAAAACATTAATAACATTATTAATTTTTTCATTTTCATCAAGAATAAATTCATGATTGTTTTCCAATTGATTATATTTCTTCAAATTTTTATTATCCCTTCTAAGTCTTATAATATTACAATGGAATTCCTTCAATTATATTTTCATCATAAACACCATATGAGTATTATAATATTCTTAATAACTACTTATTTCAACACTAATGAAATTTTCATAATTTACATCAGTAATAAAGGTCTTCTTAGATACTTTATGGCTGAAGTTTGCAGCTTCTTCTTGAAAGCTATAATCTTTATCATATATAGAAACGAAATATTGTCCTTTTTGATTTAGATAAATTTTTTATATTTCACATGAAATAGGTTTTATATTAATATAAATTATTCTTAAATTATATTTTTTATTTTCTTTCGCCTCCATAAATTTCATCATATACCTTTCTTAGAGGGAAATTTACATTAATGTTAATAATGAATTTATATCAAGATAATTTTAGTGAAAAATTCCCTTTATACATTCTGGAGCCCAATTAATTTTTTTTAGAAAAAGACATAAAATCATTAAAAAACAATTATAACATCATGTTTGGTGTTAGATCCACTAACTTCATCATATTTTTTAATTTTATTATATTTTATTTTTAAATATCATTGATGGAAATTACATGAACAAAATTTTATTTATTCTTTATAACATTATCTCTTCTCATTTCATTTTTTATGGGAGTCATATATAGATCATACAATTATAGAATTTCAATATCTCTATCTTTCAATGAAAAAAGTTTAACATCAATTTTATTAGGAATGATTCTTAACATCTTTTTAACCACAACCAAGTGTTCTGAATTATCACCATGAAATATTATTGTTCTTATAATGTAATTATCTCTTATAAATTAATAACCAACAGATTCATAATCCCTAATTTGTAGATCTTTTTATTTTATTTTCAGTATTTTTAATGTTTCCTTTTTCAATTTGATATTTAATTTATATATATTCATAAGATTATAAAAAAACCCTTACCAATTCAAAAACATTTAACTCTATGAAAGTATCTTTTAGAGGGTGATGAATTTATGTAATTTCCCAGTCACTAATTAAATTAAAAATTCTTTTAATTAGTATCTATAAGGGGAATATTCACAGAATAAGGAGGAAATACATCTGTAGAAACATCAATAAATTCATAACCAAGGGAAATAAAAAATGGAATGATTTTATATTTTTAGATATAACTATTATTTTCCTTGAAAACATGAATACCCATACTATTCACAAAACTTTGAACATCAAATATAACTTATATTTTCTTCAAACATCATTAACGAATCAATTTAGGGATCCTTTTCTCTAATACCGATTGAGAATCCCATGAAAGATATATGTGATCACCAAGAGGGGTAGGGGCGAATCAATATTCTTTTTTCTTTTATGTTCTATTTCTTATGAATTATCATTATCTTTATATTAAAAATTTATAACATTACTAAGAACATAATCACAAGCATAACTAAGAAAATACAAGAATGTACAAGGTTCACTACAAAACAATAGTATATAGTCCTTTTAATGGTTTTAAAATAATCCAATACAACCCAATAAACTATAAAAAAATAATTTCTATGTTGTTATAAAAACTAGGTAATATACATACAATTGATTTTAAAAATGAAAAATACAATAGTGCATCTGCTCCCTAGAACAAATTATTTAAACTATATTTTTTTAATAACTTTATAAACCATCACCAATAGGCTAATAATGTTTCCATTTTAATAATTCTAATTATTCACCATTTCACTTCTTGAGAAAATAATTCTTCAATTTTTTACCAATTAGAAGGTAAGATCATCATCTTTCCACTCACTATTTATAAAAATTTTCCTATTGGATTATTATGATTGATAAGTATATCCCATAAGCTATTCTATAAATTTCATCTAGTGCCTTATAAAAATAAAATAAATTCAATCACATTTTGTTCATATGATTCCAAAAAATATAAATGTTTATTCATTAAATATTTTTCCGCACCCTTTGATCACTAAACCTATATCCATTTATAATACTAGAACTAAATATTCTTCCTCAACCAAGGTATTCCTTGGTTGGAATGATCAAACTCAAAATATTATTTCAGAAGTTCGTCATGTATCTCTTTTTGAGACCAATTCTATAGAAATTTAGATTTTTCACATGTGAACATTTAACAATCATACTTTTTACCTGCATCCTATTTATAGATGCATGCCTTGAATAAAATCTATGGATTTAATTTCAACCTCAGACTCAATTAAAACCTGAAATAAAAATCTCCCACTCAATAAATTCAATAAAAACTTCTGAAAATATCAATAGGATACATTAATGTTTTGTAGAAACTTCAATGACTTCACACTTATTCAAAAAAGTTTAAAAAATAGATGAGTATAATGATTTTACACCATGATATATTGAACACTAAAAGACCATATCAACCTTATCTAATTAAATATATTTATGAAAAATTCATAAGGAACTTTTGAACATAAAACTTCATTATACTTTTTAATCGTTGTTCAGTCCTCTCTGTTTGATTCTTACATTCAAAACCTTCCATATCATATAGTTTTTTGGGGATATTTCACATATACACTTATTTTAATTCTTATTTCTTCTTAAGATGACTTGCACAAAAACTTTTCTAATAACTATCTTTATATTCCATTTTCAATCACATGATCCTTATACCAAAATTTCATTCTTAAATATTGTAGTAACATAAACATCACAATATTGTAAATGTCTATATAATATAAAATTTATAATAATTTTTATGATGGACTTTATCCAAAGATTTTAAATAATAGAATTCATATGAATCCTTTTTTGATGGGCTTCCCCTATAGACTTTTTCTATTTCACCATTCATATTCATTTTCCATTTTAACTTTGATAACATTTCCTTTATCCACATAAATTCATAAAGAATTATCTGATTTCGTCCTTCGAACATTGTAGTATAAATTTTTTTATACAAAAAATAATTATCCCCCTTAATCTTACTAAAAAACCTTGAATGTTTTAACAATAAATATATTATGGAATATATCTTTTTTGGGAAATTTGTTACCCCCCTTTCTACTTAAGAAATATCCATAAATTTTCATCTCAAGACCAATTATCCTCTTTTAAACCAATATTTTAATAAGATATTTCTCGAATTCTTGAATGAAGGAACATAAGATCAGAAAAGAATCACTATATTTTGAAATGAAACTATCTATCTGATTCGAACTTTGGAAATTTCAAGAGAGAAACATTAAATATGGAACATTCATTTGAAATTATTTAATAAAAAATGTTTTTCTAATGGAATGAGTATATTAATCCTTTATATTATATCCTTAGATAAAAAACATTAAAAATTAATGTGGTTTTTGTTTTGAAATAATAAATCTATTTCCAGTAAACATTTTTTTTACAAGACTCGCCAACCAAAGGACTTTAAAAAACCTCTAGTAACCTCTAAAACTCCTTAATCAATGTTTTTCTCATAAGATCATATGAATGATACTCATTATACCACAACTTTTGGGTATGATAAGAACTATGGTGGATATTATGTGAAGTCTCGCATAATTATGGTTTGTGTTTTTCAGAATAACTTTAACTTTTCATCTATTGGATGGATCGTTTAGAGAAATATGTGTTGAAATAGAGAGATTCCAATTTGAATATAATTAAAAGGTGTTTTGGATTTAATTTTGTCTTTTTGGGAGATGTAGAGATAATTTTTTTACAACAGGAGTCCCATAATAGATGGGTATGTTGCTGTAGTGAAAAGCTTGTCCTTTGACCACACTGGACAACCAGTGGGGTGGGAAGAAGCCTTGTTGTTTAGAAGAACTCACTAACTAGTTTATGATCCTGCAATGTATTTTCTATGATGTAGGATGAATTATTTATTCATATGAGTCCACATCTATTTAGAGAGATTTCCCTTTGTGTTTTGTGGACCCCGAAAGGTGAGTCATTTGGATGTACTAGAAAGTGGTTTAATTCAAGAATTTTAGTGTTTATTACCACAGTGGACCCATTAGTATTATCAGGGTGGGATTAAATAATAAATTTACATTAGTATATTACTTATTATTCTCATACCTCCATGAATTCCCCTTGATTAGTGGTGGATGAAATCATTATTTATTGGAAAATCTGGGTTATATTTTTCGTTCATCAATGATTATGGCCTCCTTTATCCGTTTTTATGGAATATAAATATTTCATTCACTATGGACGATCATTTCAATATTTCAATTAAATCCATGATGTTTCAATTATCTATGAATTATATTCCTCTTGATCATCTTTATCAATGTTTGGTTTTTAGAATGATCTTGATTACTTCTTTTTATATGATTCTTTATTTGATTCTGACTTTTGACATCATTATGTAACCCATTTCTTTTTTTGTATTTATTTAATAATTTTTGTTTATATACATGTATATTTTTTATAACTCAAATATAGGAAATAAAATGATCAAAGTTGGATAGAATTTATACAAAACCTCCCCCCAAATTTATTTTGAAATGGATTATATCTCATGAGATCACTAATAATGGAAATGAACTATTAGATGAGTCCATTATGTTATGGTGTCTTGATAGTGATTCATGACCTATGTTTATGATATATTGGGAATAATCCATGAACTATGTATATGTTGTACTTTTGTGGAACCTTGAACTATGTTTACGGTTACATGCCCTATGTTTATGACACATCCTTAGGATTCCCATGATTATTATGTTCCTATGAAATATTCTATCTTATTCCAGGATTTTATAACAGATTCAATGTTATGATAATTGAATCTCATGATATCTCACCATGTGTTTATCAAATTTAACACCATTTCTAAAATTTATGAATCATCACTTATTATATATATATTCTCATGTTATTTTATTCAATGTTATTATGTATTGTGTTTTCTTTAAGTGAAACATCAAGATTGAAATAAAAATGGCATAGTTTTGGTACAGTTGTTCTATGGTGTATTTATTTTCCCAAAGACATTAGACCTATAAAACTATGGTCTTGATTTATATATATATCATGTTATAAATTTTGTAATATTATTTATGTTGGATGTGGGTCATTATAGTTGGAATAGCGGAAATTATGATTTATTTTTAGTTATAAAGTTAGTGAAACCAATTGGAAATGAACCCCAAATATCCTAGGTCAAACCATAAAAAGTTATAATCTTTGGATTACATTTTATTTATGGTTTATTATTTATATTGTTGTAATTTTTATTATATATGACTATTAATTAATGTATTCTCATCCCAAACTATTATTTGTTTTTGTAAATGGATCTAAATTGGAAGAATATTGTTTATAAAAAATGTGAACTAAAATGTGATCATTACCCAAATAAGATGCCTAATATGATGGGATAATGATTGAAAACATCATGAAGTTAGTTTCCTAATTTAAACATATTATGAACAATAACATGAACCATATAGAATACATTAACCTCTCAATAATGATCAAATTGTGGTTGAGTCTTTTTTTAGGAATCACCTTCTCACTTTTAGAAGATCTTATAATATATAAATCAAGGAGAAATGGATAAGTTCCACTCAGATTATATTTTCCATAACCTAATTATCTTAGAAATATAATATGGTTTTATATATTTAGAACTTATAGGAAGAATCAATTTAGGGTAGGATAATTATTAAAATAATATCCCAAAGGAAGATATCAAATAAGTGGATTCATGTGAATTCATGAAAACATTTTTAAATAAATACTTTCCTCACATACTCCATATAAAAATGGATGGGGAATTTATTGAACTCGTGTAAAGGGTGGAATAATTAATTGGTTAATATTAATAAAAGTAACATAGATTTAAATATATGACTCTAAATTGTTTTATTGACCCTTAATAAAGTCTTATTACAATCTAGTTGGTTTGAACCAAGTATTTAGAAATATTTAGCTATCTGAGCCTTTGATAGCTATGAGAAAATTGGATGTTGTTCCTTAAAGTGGTGATGGATATGGGGAATACCAATGGTACATTGTGATTAGATATATGAAAAGGGGAATGGAGTTTAACTCATTTGGTTCAAATGACAAACCTCACAAAGGTAAGAAGATTCAACAACCCACGTACCATATGTATGGAAAAGAGTATCTTATACATAGTTATAAAAGAAGAAGTCAATTCTTCACTTACTGAAATTAAGGGAATACATATCAAGATTTATGAAGGGAAATTAAATAACAACTTAATATGTATAAGAAAATAATTTCCCACTCAACTCACATAGTAATTTCCATTTTTATAACTTTAATTAACTTGGATTCTATGTGAAAAATTTAACAAATTTGATGATCATAGAGTGTAATCAAGGAATACAACATCAAGAGAAAATGAAAATATAATAGATTATTATACGAGTACCATTGAGGAAGACCATGAAAAAAAGATAAGTGATAGGAAAATTAGTTATTCATTAAAAAATATTGAATTACTTATTTGTTTTTTTGTCTAAACATTCATTTATATCACACATGTATTCGATAAATATTTAGACACCACATAGATACATGGAAGTGCATCTACTAATGAAAATACTAATGAGTTTAGTAATTACAAAATAACTATATAAATCAATCCCAATTAACTTTTCTGAGGAGAATATTCTTGTGAATCTAGTTGTTCTATCTTTTTTAGAATTTAATGTAATATTGTGTATGAGATAATTATCCTTATATAGAGTTAGTTTGAACATTGGTAAGAGAATATATTTTGATATACAAAAACATCCTTTGATCTTATACAATATAATATAGAACTATGATAATCTTTCTAAACTATGGATATTATTTCCATATAGGGAAACGTATATATCTAGAATTATTAATGTATTATCCACAAATCCATACCCATAGGAATGGATTACACTAATGCATTCCTTGAAAATTGTCCTGATCTTCCTCATCTTTGAAGGGTTTAGTTCTATATAGATCATATTGATGGAGCTCTTACCATATCATTGTGTTTTAATTGAATATTCCCCATTAAATAATAATTATTAAGGGAAAACTACAAGAATTCAGAAAAAATAGTTTTATACTCCCAAATACTTATTCATGGAGATTCCCAAGTCACAATTATTATAACAATGATTGTAAAAATGTGGTTTTTCATTGATTATTATTATCTATGCATGATCATGATAAAGAACAAGTATCCTATACCATCGATTTTTGACATTTTTGATCAACATCATAGGGGTATTTAATTATCTAGTGTGGATATTTTACTGGCATATCATCAATTTAACGTGAAAAGGGAGGATATTCCCAATATTACATTTCACACATGATATTGGCACCTTGAGTTCATAAAAATTATATCAAAATACACTACTACTATAAAACAATCATGTAATTGATGATTAAAAAACTTATATATTTCATTAATTAATTATGGGTTGAATTTATACATACTATTTTAATATATTCAAAATTTATTAAAGAGAATGAAGAATAAGTGGGAATTATGTTAAATTATTTGAGAATAGATAAGTTTTATATAAATTACAGTAATTATATAAATTACAGTAATTATATATTCTGGATGTAGGAAGTCACATTCATAGGGAATATTATCACACATGATGGTATATCATTAAATTATTCAAAGACTATGGTGACTGATGAATGGATCGTAATAAAAATAGTGAAAAATATTAGTAGTTTTGATAGAATAGTTTGCTACTATTGATCTAGTTTAAGAAATTTCTCATGATCCTCAAACACACTAACCAAGATTACTCAAAAGAGTGTAATTTTGTTTTTGATTGAAAAATGTGCCATGAAATTGAAGGAGTTTAATAAAAGGAGAGTCACAACACATGTACTCAAAATATCCTCTACTAGGGAATTATTTACAATTTATAATGATTCTTAAATGAATATATTGGCTTCGATGCTCAAGAAAATTGATACAAGGATAGAATTAAACTCAATAAAAATAAATATGCATCAGAAAAAAAAATACATGAATCATTATTTAGTGTTGGTAACAATAATCATTTCATTGATGTTTTTTAGGTATTGAATTTATGGAGAAAATTGGGACAAATAAAATTATCATAAGATGTTAAAGTATATATTCACATATAATGATATAAACATATAGTAATGAAGGCTGTTAGAGATAATCAAAGAGTTTGACCATTCATTCCATTTACATAATTGAAAGGAAAACAATGTAGAAGATTTTATAAGTAGAAAGGATCATGTACACCTCTCTATCATGGGGATTCAATGGGATTCAATATTCATATATCTAAAAATGATAGACATGGGAATGGTAAAGGAAGGAATAATATCTGACCATAATCAAATATTCTCAATGATTTATCATGGAGAAGATTAAGATGACATAATGGAATTATGTGAATATTCAAAAAAGATAAAGGTATAAAGAAGGAGGAAATATTATTTTCTAACACTAATAAGTATGAAGTTCTATTAACTAAGACATAGTTATGTGTACCATATGATCTTGAAATAAAATATATGCTATTTGATGAAAAATTTAGCTAAACAGTGTCTACCCACCCTAAAATGTGTGAAGATGTAAATGGTTCTCTGTGAAAACATCTAGTGGGAAAATATGAATAATTAGACTATTAAATAAACATTCATGTTCTTAGTATGGAAATAAATTTTGGAATAATGAAAAAAGACATATAGGATGACAAAACCATTAACCATACTAACAGGGAAATATTAAGACATTATAATTTATTTTTTCATAGTTCATCAACAGAATATAAAAGAAAACAATCTATATAGGTTTTAGTGTATCATCATATAAAAAATATCCAATTCATCAAAACTATAAAAGTCTTCCCACTTGATTAATTTTCTGATATATATATTAAATAAGTCACAAGCCTTCCAGGAAGAACATTGTAGATTATATATGATCAAAATCCCTGGTAGAAATCCCTATTCAAGAGGATTCTTTACAAGGAACTGAATAAAAAGTTGAAATCCAGTCTGAAATATCCCCTTTAAAAGGATAGGGAATTTTGATGTATTTTTAAAACTTTAGATGAAATACATAGATATTTCTCTATAGACTTTGAACGTGTATGGGATCAACACGATCATTTGGTCGAGTTCTGATATGATAATATATTCCACTAAAGTATTTTGATAGACCCATATAAAGTCTTATTTTGGATGAAATGTAGAACTGCAACATGATGTGATGAAGTTAATAAAAAGAAATATATTAAGACCCTAACTAATGGAATATACTGGGGAAATGTTCCAATCCAATATGAAACATATTTGAGAATACCAGATTATAAACAAGATATATGTTAACTGTTCTTAATGTGAATTTAATTTTTCAGTAAGGCATAAAATATTCCTTGTAATATCTCCATTGAAGAGAGTTATATATTTAGAAAGAATGAAATTCTATGTCATAGTTATGTTGTCCCTTTTTATACTCTTTATTATAATGGAGATGTTGTATTTAAACTTGTTTTTCAACTTAATGTGTATTAAGAACATGATGTGTTCCACAGAATCCTTCTTGAGTATGTATATACAAGATACATCACATTCACTGATTTCAAAGGTGATACATTTGGAACATGATCCCTCTTATGAGGAGTGTACTCTAAAAAATTTGGATATATAGATAAAATACTATGAAAAAATCACTGATATTATCAATGTAAAATGAAGAAATTATATGTATGAAGTGGAAACATGGGTACATAATGATGAAATGAAATGGATTTATGCACGTCTATTTTCATCTTAGGGTTCCAGTAGAAATTGTGAGGTTGAAATATTTTAAGTGGGAGAATTTTACCACCCAGAAATTTCTAGGTATAAAATGCTTCACTCTCTAAATTTATTTGCGGTACAATATTTTGTACAAATTGTACACACCAAATAACAGAAAACATCATTTTTTCCACTTTTGGGTACATAACATATAATTTATAAACATACAAAAAATAGGAAAATATCAAAATGGGTAAAGATATACATACAAACAACATAAAAAAATTTGACATTATAGTACATCAAAATATAATAAATTATCATAGATGTGAATAATAATGTTGAAGTAAAACAAAATTTTAGAAAAAATTAATATTTTATAAATGAAATTTAAATAACCTTGATAAAAATAGAGTTAATGAATAATAAAGTAAATAAGATATATTTATATGAAATATAGTAATTTTACGACTTTTATGCCTTTGGGACATTAAAATATGGGGTCTTTGGTGCATCATAGATTAAAATAAGGGTGAGATGGACATAGGACTATCCTTAGGGAGTGGGATGAGGCCTGATCTATGTTTACCATGGCCATGTGCCTATGTGATTCAAGTTTCTTTGTAATTCCACTACCTACTAGTGACTATATGATTTTTAGAAGAGTATTTATCTTATTAGAATAATATCTAGTAGTTCAAATGGGATCTAGAGTGTTGAGATAGTAATATAATTAAAAATTACTATTTAATGTGACCGAAATAAGTAAATATAAAAATTTTATTAATGAAAAAATGGGTTCTCAGATCATATAACATAAAAGAAAAATAATTATAAATTTTAATAATGTGTGTTTTTAATTTTTTAGTAGAATAATAATTTCTATATTAAAATTTAATAATCATAATTTTCATCTAATTTTAGTTAAAATATATTTAATATTTAACCATATTTATATAATAATTTATAGTGGTAATACAAAAATGTAATCACTCAAGAAAAATTAAATAAACTCTATTTGAGAAATTTTTATCCCTAAATAATATGATTTTATTTAATAATTAAAATATATAATATTTTCAAATTTTATTGTAGAAAATATAAATTATTTTTTAAATAGTCAAATAAAATTTATCTTATGGAATTTTGTTTTTTGTTTTTTTGAAAGAGTTTATTTTTCATAGAATAGTCAAAAATTATGTTTTATGAACACCATAACTTTTAAAAACTCTAATGAAATAAATATAACATAAAAATTTACAAAAAAAATCTCTTCATTTAAAATGATTTTTATAATGATAATAACAATTTTTTTAAAAAAATGTTAAAAATTTGAAAACCAATGAATGAATTTTCAAAACAAAAGTTATAGTTTACTCAAATAACAAACTATATTTCATTATTTAGTTTGAATAAAATATTTCTATGATGATTTTTCGTCATTGGGTATTATAATTTAAATCAAACATATATATTTAAACCATAAAATAATATAACTAATTATAATGAAAATTATTCCTAGTATTTGGTTGGAAAAATATTATAACAAAATATTCACTCTAAAATGCTGATGTCCATATAAACACCCATACTCTACACATTTATCTTCACTTCTAATTTACACGAAATTTAACAATCTATGATTAAATAATTCTATAAAATATGTTATCCATAACCTTAAACCATTTTGTGATCAAAATTCCCTTCTCTGAAGGATTTAGTATCAATCCAAAGGAGGTAAATCAAGGTGCGAGGTAAGGATTTCCAAACCCATATTTTAATTTAATTTTTCCTATTAAACATTTAATAAAATCACTAATTTGTTAAAAGGAACTGTATAACATAATATTTAATAAACAATTATGTTGTAATTAAAAACTATTATTTACTAGCATTCATATTCTTTTTATAAACTATCTAAAAACATTGTTTCACCCATTGTAGTTTTATACTACCTAAATGGACAATGATGTTATATTTTTAACTCTATCCATTGAATGAAATTATTTAAAAATAATTTCATTATTGAATATAATATAATAATCAAATAATATAATTTCTATAGATTTTAATAATGTAATATAGATGGTAGTTTTGATATTAAATGTAAACAAACAATCATTTTTAAATATCAAAAACTAGCTTTTATAGGGCGATTCTTATAATTTTTCACTATCTGTAGATAAATTGAACATCATTAGTTCTGGAATGATATGAACCATAATAAATTAAACATCTAGAGCTTATATAACTAATTTATTTTGAATTGTTACAATTACTTCTACATTAATGATGTTTTGGATCTATGAACCAAACAACATGGAAGTGGTTGATTCTAGAAATATTATGTTAATAACTGTATGAAACATGGGAATAAATGAATTATATATATGAAATAAAAATAAAAAGTCTTATATATCAAGTAATTAATAAATATAAATTTATTATTCTGGAGGTTATTTTACCATATAAATCACAATGAAACTCGAAGAAAGGTTTCATTCTCATTATTGATGTTTCATTCCCTATAACACAATATATGAATATATATCTATTACTCTATCAAAAAATAATTTATTTTTAATTGATATACTTTATTATTTATTTTAATTCCTTTTTATGGATATTCATGCCTTTTAATTTCAATTTCTAATGTTTCTATATGTTATGTTCTATAGAGATTATAAGAGAAACTTCTCATTTTTCATTCTCTTTTACATAAATTATTCATATATTATACTCAGAGGTGTATTATTTATTACATTTATCAATACATTTTTTATAGGATTATTATGACCTTTAATCATCTATATATAATGTATCTATGTACTATTTTTCAATATACTTGATTCTCTATTTAACTATTCCGTTTGATGTTACTGTGTAGCCCATTTATTTTTCATATGGCTATTTCAAGAATTTGATTTATATATGTTTCACTTAAATGTAAAACACATATACTTATCATATTATCAAATTGGATGGCTCAGAGTATTATATCCCCTGTAATCTATTTGTAAATACATTATATCTCTTGATTTCACTAAAAATGGTCATGTGTGATTAAATGATTTCCATTATGCCATGACATAATGGTGGTTTTCCTCATCCTATATTTGTGATGAATTAAAGGTGAGCCTTGAACTATTTCTAAGATGTGGTAATTATCCATGAGGAATATATCGAGGAAAATCCCTTCTATTTGTTCCACAACATTATGTTTCTGATGTTTACCATTCCCTTAGGGAATCATTCTTATTATACCATGTTATTGTGGATAGTACAATGTCTTGATTATTGATTGTCTTGATATCTCACTACTTTTTATCGTATTTTAGATCCATACATGGATTTATTCCTCACTCCTACTTTATATATTTCCCCTTGTTATCCAATTATATGATAAGAGTATGTTTTTAACTAGTATTTAATTATTAATATGGAAATAAATTATTATGTAGTTTTTTTATAGATGTTTTGTGATGTATATAGATTACCTAAGACACTAGAACATTAGATGTCATGTATTTTTTGTGAGATTTATGTTCAAAATGATGTAATATTATATTAGTAGGATAAAAATGGTTATAATAAAATCTAAAACTATACTCTACAAATCCTAGCCAAATAACTTTAAACATTATTGAACAACATCGTTTCTATATGAAATTAAACAATATAGAATTCCAACATACATGGACTTAAACTATAATAATTATTGTTATGGAAGATTTTAATGATCTTTTTTAATGAAATTTAACATCTTATTATATATCTTGATTGACCTAAAACAATAATCCTTGTTTATCAATCATGAGTATCATTCTAGGACATGTGGATACAAACTGTAATTGAGAATTATGTGGGTTCTCTTTACATTAATATGGATATAGATGAATCCGTTTAAATATTATTTCCAGAATTTAATTATATCTCCTTTATTATTCTTAAACCTTCAACATTACTTAATTCTGAAAAAAACATACATTTTTTATCTTCTTGGATGATTAGAAAATCAAGAATAAGCCTCGCATCATTTTAAATGATGAAAAACACTAGTTTATCATTCATATATTCTAGAATAATGGTAAAATCTAACATAATATTGAAGAATTATCTGATAATAATAATAGAAAATTTCATCATTTTTTTCTTATTTCATGACACTCATCAATATAATATCCTTTAAGTATTCTAATATGAACATAAAATTTTGCATAAACCTTCTATATTCCATGATTATAACAAATAAAAATTTAATTTTCATTCCTTCAAGGTTAGATCTAAATTATTTTTCCACTATTATGTATTAATAAATTATTGTAAAAAAATTTAAAAATCTTACCAAAAAATTTAAAAACCAGAAACTCCATAATACCCATTAATCATTACCATATAGTGTTAAAATTGGGTGTACCATTTCTATATTTCATAGATTGCTCTGAACAATATTTTTAACATTCATGCCTTAATATTTTTATTAAAACTACTATGTAACCCACACATTTTATATGATAAAATTAAATCCAATAGTTTCTTCCTACATTAATTTTTACTATAGTGTAACTACCTCTCTTTGAACAATAAGCATGAAATTTACAATGCCTTGAGTTCCTGAAAAATTTACTTTCTATAAAATCTCATCAAATTAACATATTCAAATTAATCCATATTGTCATTAAATTTTTATATTAATGTCAAATTTAATATAATTAATAGGTATTTTTACCATGAATGATTCAATTAACATGTCTTATATCTATTTATGACTCTGAAACTAGAAAATAAACTTCTTTATGGGATTAATAACCCTCACGCCATCTCAATTTTATAACATACAACTTAACAGGACTCATTCTCCCATTGATATTTAGGAAACATATGTGGGGAATAGAAATATTATATAAAAAAATTCAAAAAATGTTATGAAATACAATACCTTTAAAATATATATATCGACCATGAATAATTTGTTTGTAATACTATACTGATGGTTAGACTATTTATGATTTCCAATTGAATAAAAATAATGTAATATTATAGCTGATGATGAAACATTATGACCCATAATCAAAATAGCGTAGTCATATAAACATAGATGTATTTGAAACCAAAAAACACCATGAAATAGTTATATATATATATATATATATATATATAATAACACCACTACGGATATAATCACATTGAATCCTCAAAATGAATTCCTACTCTCCAAATCTTATTGTTTCCTTCTTTATATGATCAATACTTTTGTATGTAATTACATATTGGATTACATGATATCTATATTATAGTATCCCACTTATAAATCAAAAAATCATGGACCAAAAAATCAAAGTATGGGGAATTAATCCCCCATTAATATTGATAACAAATTTTGGAGTCTTTTGCCTTAAAAAAATACCCTCCTTACTTTTTTGGAGGAGAACTTTACTAATGAAATATATATCCAAGTGATCTTATAGGATTACCATTTGTGGGATATCTTCCATTATAATCATTACCAACACCATAAATCCCATATTAACCTAATTCAAAGTAATTTTGATTCAGAATACCCAATAAATCCTAAGTAAGATTTCAGAACCCCACATGAGGACACTTTTCCCTTTAATGGATGTCAACCATCGAGGTAATCCCAATGGTAACTACTATAGTGGTGCTCCTAATAATGATGAATTTATTTTAAATTTGGATCCTCAAGGTTTTAATAAATTTATAATTTAATTATAATCCACTCAAAGAGTGAATTTTTAATTTTTTCAATATATAATTTTTATGTGCCTCATTTTTCAGGAAATGATTCTAGTGAAATTTACAATTTGAACATTATGTCACATTATGGTTATAATTATTTATTAAAGTAAAATATTACATAGTCCATATTTTAAAACCACATAAAACAAAAAATGGTAATTATCATACCTCAAGATTTCATTTTCATGTTTCTTATTCCATTGGGAATAATTCCTATTATTGGAGCACTTGATGATTCACATTTCTAAGACTACTATTTTGGACATTCAACCCATGAAATTTGGGCAAAGTGGACTCAAGAACAACCTAATAATATAACTGTATCATCCATCATTAAATACCAATAAAGATAAAATTTTACTATAATATTTATTATACCATGAAGAATATTTAATTAAATAGTTACAATAGATTATTCTGAGATTTTAGTAGATTTTCAGGCATCCCAAGTTGAAGATGAAATTGTGGGCCAGATTCTTCTACCAAGAAAAACTACACCTGATTTTATCATATAGCCTAAACCCAAATTCAAATTTGGATGAAATTTTATAATATGTTAGGACACATTTGGTGATTCAATTTATTCTCCTTTATCAAACCCAATGTTGGCCATATATAAGATTATTTAGGCTCCATTTTTTGTTAGATACAAGTATGAACAATTTTTTTTCAAGGGTGTAAAAGTCTTCTTTTCCTTAACATTACACCCACCTAAGACTATCATATTTTATTTGGATGACATTCACTATTTGGGACTCAACCCAATTCTTAAGAAATTTCTATTTAAGGTATTGGTGGTGAGGTAGTTTTGGCATTTTCGGGGTTTGATTAAGTGTACTGTTATGTTGTCACTTTGTCTTTGTAATCACATGTCATTCTCATGTAAGTTTATTAATTCAACTTAATTTTTTAATAAATGTTTTACTTATACTTTTATTATATTCCTATTCATATCATGTTGATACTGTTTCATTAAGGGGTTATCTTATCCACACTAAACCTTGGGAAATTCATCACACAACGATGGAGTGATCTTTATTTTAACTTTTTTCACTTCTCTAATTCCGCCCTAATGAGTCTAATTCCCACTTACGTTGAAATAATAGTATCAATAGAGGGATAACCATATTAAGGGTAGATCTAATGGAGTATAAAGGGTATTTATAGGATTTTATTAAAAAGTATTTTAATTTATAATAACTTATTTTTTATGATAATTTCATTTCAAGATGTTAATACTTCTTCATCCTTATGGAATTTTAAGGTCACACACTTCAAGTGACAATAAGAACATTTACCTTTATGTTCTCATAAAAATGATCCTAAAAGTTTATAGGTGATTATATTTAGGATTTTATTATTCTTAAACTAATAAGTAATGATGTTGTTTTGATCACTTTTAATGAATCACTCTCGAGTATAAGAAAATTAAATTGTTTAAAAGGAATTTCACCCAATCCATACCTTATAATAACCTAATATCAACTATTTCTGATAAATTGAATTAAATTGTGTATACTAGTGTTAATTTAAACAATCTCATATCAAACTCATGTTGGCCACTTAGTAGAAAAATATTTCTCTTGGAATGCATGTGTCTTTATGCTTCTTCTTATGTCTATGTGCATTCAACAACCCATTATACACTAAAAGTGACCTCTTAACCCTAAAAACACGGATAAATTTGGGTGATATAAAATTTTGATGTCATTTCTAGAGACCATAGTAATTTATCTTTTCAAGTCACAATTTCTCCTCATCCGAATTATCTATTCCCACCCCAAATTTCACTCCTTGGGAAGTCCAGTTTAACGAAATCCAAACATGGGGAACCTCTCCCTACATTTACTATGACACACCTAGTGAGATGTACAATAATTATTATGATTAATTTTCAATGTTTTTATTTTAATCCCTCTTATGGATGGTCAAATATTACAATTATGGGAATTTAGTGATGTTCTTCCTCTTATAAAATCTATTCAACATACCTTTTTTGAATAATATTGTAATAAAATGATGGGAATGAATTATGAGGATTCATCATTGATATTAGAAATACAAATAATTATAACTTGTGATAATCCCATACCTACACTGAATTCACATTCCTTAACTATAATTGGAGTTTTAGTATCCAAAAAACCTCTTATGGAAACACTATAGAATCAATATATTAATTAGGGAGAGAAAACGAGGATCAAAGAATTATTGATAGTTGTTTATGTCAAAAACAAAGATATTTTCTTTATTTATAAGAGATATGTTTTTCATTATGGATTGAATCCTGAAAATATATCTCCACCAATGATATTTAAAAAAAATATATTAGTAAACCCTTAGAATAAATTTTGAGCCACCAGTTTATACACAATCATTTTATTGATCCTAAAATTTTCAGGGAAAAAAACTAGTTCTATATGAATCAATCAAGAATTTTACTGAATCCCAATCTTTTCTCATGTAATTGTGATTAACCCAAACTTTACCATAAGGTATATCTATCGTAAATGAACTTTTCATTCATTTGGGATATCCAAAAACTTATTATTTTTATTGTTTCATCTATTGATACTAATAAAGGGGAAATGATCTTTAATGTCTTCGGAAATACTATAAAGAAATTGGATCAACCATTTCTGATAATCCATGTTTCTTTAATTTATTATTGAATATATATTTGTACATAAAACAAATTTTAATCAAATAATCACTCTCAATATAGTTTATGTGGTGAAAAACTAAAGTCCGTAAGAAGTCAAGTGTTGATATTTGGTATGTTGGGTTGGTCCAAGTTGAGCTAATAAATTTACACTAATTTCTTTTTGGGAGGGAAATCGACCCTTTTGTTGCTTTCATTTGTTTTTGTTTTTTTGTGTGTTAAATTAAATATAAAAAGTGTGTTTTAAAAACAAATTATTCAAATTATTTTTTATTAAGGAACCCCTTGAAGTTTTCAATGTAAAATAATATATTTTATTTTGAAATTTAGAATCTTAATAATTTTTCTATTTGCAGTGGAACTAAATGTCATCAACAGTTAAAACCTAGTTCTCAATCATCCAATAAGAGGTTGCTGGGGACAAGGAGATCAAATGAGTAATCAAGACCAGGATAAACTACAACTTCAAATCAGTTGACTTTATAAATCTACTTATTCAATCAAATTCCATTTATAACTCCCATTTTCTACCTCTACCCCCATATTAATTTCAATTTCATTAATCACTAAGGACAATGTTATACTAAGACGTGGGATGAAAAGAAAAAAATATCTATTTAAAATAAAAGTTTTTTGTTTTTTAATGGAATGAAAATTTTATTTAACATTGGACATTAAAAACACATTGTAATCGATGAAAATAAATATCAAATAATTATTCATGCCTTAATTCTTATTTTAATCCATGTTTATGTTCATGAGAATAGATTTTGGAAATTGTATCTATTTAATGTGATTTTCAGCATTTATATTTACATCTATTTAATAATAAAAAATTGGAATATAAGTCCTTTATATTTTGGGGTATTATTTTCAGTTGTTGGAGTCCTATAATAACTGGCATAGGAATGGTTATTGTTATACATTTAACATGACTTTTAAAAAAAAATTAAGAGAAAAGTGAAAAAATAATAAATTTTCACGTACTGTAATGGAATGACCTAATATGTGAAATTTTACACTTAGGGATCACAACTGCCTATTTTTCTAGTATAGATTTGGGAATTTTTTACATATTTATGGTTATTTAAATTTTTTTTGATAGAGTCAACTAAATATGATGATTGGGTATGTGAGCTTCACTTTGGGCCCTAAGGGCTTTGAGCATGAGATTCATAGTAAAGGTATCACTACTTAGGCTGACATGATTGAGTGATATTTCAATTACCATAGAAAAATTATAAAAAAATGATTACTCATCTTAGTATTAAATTGTGATTCCACCTAGGACATCCATCTTTTTTTCCCTTGAATAAAAAAACCCTATTTCTATTGTGATGCACAACAAATAATTCTAATAAATTGGATTGAGATGAGATATGGTGATGAATTTGAATAATGGAATGGTCATGGGATTGATATATATGTGTGAACCTATCTTATGTAAAAATATTTTTTTGGATTTCATAGTTATTTTTTTGTGGTCTTCTAGTGAGAATTGTACATTAAAATGTTTTTGGAAAGGGGAATTCCAATTTCATATTTTTAGATAAATTTTTCTTAGGTGTAGATAAATTCAAGTTGGGGGTACGATTAGACGCTGAAAGTGGTGAATGGACATTGTAATAATATATAATAATCATTTTCTTTATTTATCATAAACACCATTTTTTGTGAAATTTTCAATATGAACATGATTTCTAATTATGATTATAATTATTCTTTAAAGTTCACTATTACATAGTACATATTTGAACACCTCATAAAACACATAATGTTTATGATTTTACATTAATATTTCATTTTAAGATTTATCACAAAATTGGGAATAATTCATACATGAAGATTCACATTGAAAGAACCCCATTTTGGACATTCAAACTAAAAACTTTTATTTAATGTGAACTCGAAAACAACCAAATTATATCACCGTATCATCCATAAATCTAGCCCAATGAAGATAAAAATTTAATATGAGATATAGTTAATCATTAATAAAATTCCATTAAATAGTTAGTAGATATTATTCTATGTTTTTAAAGGAGTTTCTGGTGGCCCATGTTGAAGATACAATTCTAGGTGAGATTCCATGACCCAGAAAAACAAACCACCAATTTGATCATATCACTAAAAACATTCCAATTAGGATTATATTTTATAGGGTGTCTGGAGACATTTGGGGAATAAATTTATTCTTATATAGACCACACACCTTCATCAATATCAATTCTCAATTAGGTTCCTCTGTTTGGAATATGCAAGTTGGCTCATATTTTGGTCATGGGTGGGATAACCTTCTCTCCATTAACATTACTGAAACCTAGGACTACCATCATTAACTGTGGTAAATTTAACAATTTTAGGCTCTATTCATGGGATAAAAAATTTCTATTTAAGGAATTAGTGGTGATGTATTTTAGGAATTCATGGTTTTTGATTCATTTTAATCTTATTATTACACTTTTTTATTGCAATTACATTTATTTCACATTTATATTTTTTAAATAACCTTTGTTTCTTAAAAAAAGTTATTCTTATACTACTATTATATTATTATTAAAATCATGTTTATAAATTTTCATAATATTTTGAACTTATTCCCCCCAAACCTTGTGAAAGTATTTCCACAATGTTGGAGTAAATTTTTTCATTGTTTTTCACTTCTTTAATGCCACTCTCATGAGTTATCTTTCTTCTCCCATTGAATGAATAGTATCAATGTTGGGATAAACCAATTATCGTTTCATCTAATTGATTGTCAAGTTTAGGTATTTTATGTTATTTTTAAGTCATTTAATGTTTAATAACTTCTTCTAATTAATAATATCATTTGATGATCTTAATATTTTATGCTCTTATTGAATTTTAAGGACACGCATTTCTTGTTCTAATAAGAACCTTTACCTTGTAGTTCACATAAAAATAATCAACCATGTCAAGAGGTGATTAATATTATTTTTATGTTCTTATTAAACTAATGAGTAATGAACTTCAATTTTTCTCTTTAAATGAACCACTCTTCTGTATAAAAAATTGAAATTGCTAAAAAGGAATTTCATCCAATACACCCCTTTTAATAACCTAGGATCAATAATTTCTCATAAATTGGATTCACTTCAGTATCATAGTGTTAAATTAAATCATCTAAAATAAAACTCATGCTATAAAATTAATATACAAATCCCTCTGCTAGACTTTATCTGTCTTTCAGTTTCTTCAAATTTCATAGAGGATTTGATAACCCAAGCTACTCTACAAACAACCACATAACCCTAAAAACATGGGTGACCTTTGGAGAGACCAGAAACTATAAATTTTCTCCCAATTGTATTTACCATAGAGGTACATATATTGATAAAGGTTAAAACTCATATAGATGACATATTGATATGAAAGAACAAGTCAACCATGGGGCTTCATCCCATGAATGCTACTATAGAAGTCCTTCTCATTATAAAAAATTACACTGGAATAAAATTCAACAATATATCAATGGAGATAATAAATATGTATGTCCTCACCATCTTATTCATCACTACGGTACTTCTCTTGATAATGATATCAATGGAAATTGATGCACACCTTGTCTCAATGAACATATACACCATAGAGTACCTCCCCTTGGAATCCAACTTGAAGGTCTCTAAAATGTTAAGGAATCTAACTAACCCAAAGTTCCTCCCCATGTACACTATGAAAACAAACATGGATTTAATTTTTCTAATAGTCATCTAGGGGATCCTTCTTATGGTTCCTCCCTATGGACCATGTTCTAGAGGGACTACCCATGTAAAATAATACATCTAACGTACAGGGACTCCCCATGTATATAAAGTCATTAAAAATGGAGGACCACCTTGGGCGTATGAGTCCAATTGATTGAAGGGACTCATGATGTCACATTTTTCATCAACCAAGGAGTTCCTATCCAAGTTACTATTTAGGAAGGTTATTATTGGGTAAACAAACCAACTAAAATAGATTTCCGACCCATGTTAATAAATTTATAAACACAGTTGATATTTTTTAAGGTACCCACTATAGAAGACATCCACATAATGAAGAATAAAATAGGTATTGGGATCATCCCCATGTTAAAAAATAAATTGACCACGAAATTCCTCAACATGGTATCTTACAAAGAGGTTCCCCCTATAACAAAGAATCAAACTGACATAGAGGTTCACCCCTTCGTTAGTCAAGACATCTACCATAGAGGTTATAACCCTGGAAACCACTATTGAATTCATCCTCTTGAAGAGGAATATAAATAATATAGTGGTCATTATGGTGTTAATGATGACATAAACAAATGAGGTCCACATATAAAAGATACCATGAAGGTCATACTTATGATAAAGAGGAAGATCCATAACATGGGGATATCCCAATATCATTGGATCCATTTACCTATTTGGTTAAATTATTTATGTTGTAAGAGGATATTCATTCCATTAAAGACCCCCTCTGTAAGTATATATTCATGGATTTTAGGTCGGAAATTTCTACTTTATGGTCCTCTAACATTAAATAGTAGGATTCGGAGATAGTGTCCTGAATAAACCATCCACCTATGGATATTATGGATATAAATATACAAAAATTATAATGAAATATATTTTAGATCCATTATCCAACTCACCAATGATGAAAAATACACCATAGTAGTTCATTGATGTATTAAGAAGAATATCTTTACAAGTTCCACATTCTGATAGTTTTAATGTGGGTATATCTAAAGATTCCCAAGGTTACTTGGTCTTGTTTGAGAAGGTGGTAATAAAATATCCCATGTGGTAAAAAAACATGAAGACCCATACACTAGAAAATAATCTATCTCAGATATTATATTGGGGGAATAAGATGGAGAGAAATTAGATTTTTTATATTATATTAACAATGCCTATTATGAAATCATATCCAATATTATCATGGAAGAATAAATGTTACTAATGTAGAAGATTTCTTTTAATGATTTTATACACATAGATTATAAATTTTCATTTTTTCAAGAGAGGAAATAAACATATTTTTATATTGGTTATAATAAAGAACATTATATAATTTTAATAACATATTTTTAAAATAGACATCAAATAAAATTTTTGTCAACCAATTTAAAAACAATATTCATTTTACTTTGTAATTAGTAAATAACAATGATGAAATATATCTATTTTATCATTGGGATTAAATAAATTTAATGGAAGATATCTAAATATTGGTATTAAAATATCAAGATATTCCGCATGTAGTTTCAATTAAATGATATTAAACTTATTATTCAATGTTATTTTCCCTAAAAATATAATGTTGAAGATAATTTTCTACAAGATTTTTTTTGAAATTCTAAGGGAATAATATACATGTTGATATATCATGTCAGTTTTTAAAAAAACTAAAATAAAAAATTTATTTTCTTAATATATTTATATTAAAATATAAAACCCATGATTTTAGACAAAAAAACATAAAATTGAAGAAAATTGTAGCTCAAATTCAAAGTATGATTTTTAATAATATTTCAATAGTAATTTTTTTATTACAACAATGTATAAAGTATAGAAAATTAAAATTTCAAAGTAAAAATAACAAATATTAAACAAATAAATTTATAAAAAAGTTTTATAGAAAATGTAAAATAATCAGACCATAATCCTTATATATGATGTAACTAATTTTTAGTATATGAGTTAGTTTAATCAAAAGGATATAAAATATAATTAAAAAATTTAACAATTAATATTATTATAAATATACGATATATGAAAAGAAAACATATGATAAATAATAAACATGTCAAAATTATCAATTATTCAAATTTAAATTGTTTTATACTTAAATTATATCATATAATAACCCCATTAAACTACTTCATATTGATTATGACACTACAATTTGAAAATTGGACCTAATTTGAAAACTACATTGTAAGATGATACTAAACAAACATACAAAATAAAAATTACATGTGCATAGAGATATTTTATTTTCCTTAACATTATTTTTAAAATATTAGGGTTACAAATCCATGACCTCTTTTAATATAAAAAATATCATAAAATGAAATATAATCTTATAATAATATATTGCAATTAAATTAATATAAATTACTACTCCAATATTTCATTGATGTTGTCTCGTACATCACTTTCTATTAAAAAAACATATATGAAATGTTTTCTAAGGTAAATAAAACACTTGAAATATAATGGGTTTAAAAAATGAATTCTACTGTGGGTGATAATATAATTAATAGTTTTTTTAATTATAATTTCAAACCTTTTGAGACATGGAAGAATCCAAAAATTTACTTTGTTATTTTGATTACTTTTTGAAACATATTTAATTATTTCCTTTTTAAATCAAATGTTATCACTATGGGAAGAATAAATTTTGGGACCTTGAATCCATACATGGTTGTCCTATTGTATTGAATAAAATGTTCATGAAGATACCTAATTAATAAATGATAGGTGAATGTTGTAAATTTGATTGATTTCATAGAAATAAATATTCAAATTTACATGTATGGAAAATACGTGAATCACTATAATTATTAACATATGTATAACAACAAGATCAATGATTCATTTGTTCATTATTATATATTGATAATCACTAAAAAATATCATATGTCATTATTATTTGATGATTATCCTCTTACATAAATGTATTTGATAATAATTAATAAGAAATTCAATTTCATCAAAATATATTTCCAAAGGTGGATAAGATTAATATCCTTTTATATATAAAAATAACACTTTAAATTTAATTTTTTCTTCTAAAAATGATACACACAACATATATCCAAATCATATTTTTTTGTTTCCAAAAAATAAACTTTTAACATACTAGTGGGAACCCTTACAAAATTGATGTGATAACAAAAAATTCATAATCCCAATAAACTATTTTAAAAAACATAACCCCACGGAAAAACGAAATAAAATTACATAATAAAAACACCCAAACCAATGTAAAACCCTATAAATTCAAAATTAAAATTAATAAAAATCAGAAAATTCAAATTTGAAAAAGGAAAGGGTGATGGAAGAAGACTCAATATAGATAACTATACCATTGGACATCAAATCATACATAGAGTTGGATGAATGACCATGAACCCTGAGCGACCCCTCCAGTTACCAACACGTATACCAAACCTTGATGTTGAAAATCTCATCACCAAGCTATTAGTTTCCAGTAAACTGATCATCTTATCTTTCTAGGGATCACCACAACAAATATAACTATATCTCAAATTTTTAAGGCTTATACATTGGTAAAACACTTATAAGAAATCAAACCATTGTTTTTGATTACCCAAAACCATTACATCCACCATTTTGGACAAGCTCTATTGCGCATTTTTCAACATCACTAGATCAAACCTAACACAGGTAAAAATAATTAAAAAGAAATAAAAATAAACCATGAGCACCAAAAATTCTAACAACTAGAGACCAAAGGAATTGCAGAAATAGTTGTTGGTCGAGACTATAATACCATTATAAGATAATCAAAAAAAATCTCCCCAAATCCTATTGAAGAACTATCAAACCAAGATGAACATGGGAGTGATGGAACATAAAATCAAAAGTAGAGTACAAGAGGAAAATTGATTAAACTTGATCCTCAACTATACAAGAACCACCATCCCAATCCATCATAAATCTTCAATCTTAGCTTCAACCAATGTATAAAGCTATAAAAAGAAAAAAAAATCACTAGGGGTATAGTGAAAGTTCAATAGAAGAAGACAAAATAATATAAGATACACATTGAAGACCAAAAATATACTAAAAGAACTCTCTCAAAACCACCTTGAGTCCACCACATCTGAGAGGATTATGATAGAAATAATGGCTTGTGAGGCTGGAGTAGTGTTTGATTGTCCTATGACCACAATATAAATCCTCAACCTTCACTAATACATCCTCCTACTCATATCAAAACTAATACATCCTTACGGGTACCATCATTATAAGAGTCACAATAATGATAATGGATAGTGTATTGAAACTACAATATTTAAATCAACTCCAAATCATGAAAATAGTTTTTATATTTGAAGTTGTAGTATCTGAATTCACTAGAGATGGACTTAAACTTTACCAAACTATATACTTCATCATTTTAGGAACCACCATAAAATCTACCAACGATCCTAGGAAACAAAGGTAGGAATTATAAATGGATATTTAAGGGGGAATGAGAAAAAACATAGATGTGGGGAGTGGGAGTGGGTAGACAATGTTAGAGAAAATTCACACGACTCCTCCTTAAAATATCTGTTGTAGGGAACTCTAAGACGAGAGGGAGGAGAAAAAAACACCTCTTAGTGTTTTAAAATTCACTCACACACAAATCAAATAAACTATTGAAATTAATATAAAAAAATTAAAAAATTAAAATCTATACATACCTCAATGTCTATATGTTGTAAAATTCCAGATATACAAAGTATAAAAATTTTCAAACTCTATTAAAATATATCCACCTCATAAATGTGGAATAAAACTCTAGAAAATACATCTATAAGATCCTATATTTTGTCCCATAGTTAATTTGACTCGTTGTGCTTATAATATAATGTATTTTAAATATAATTTATATTCTTTTCTACTATTGTAGGATTCCAAGGTTTCTAAATGTATAACTCATGGTAAATGGATAATAATTACTGTATTAGAGGAGATAGAATGTAGGATATAGATATCTATACTCGTTGATATACCTGTACCACACAATAAATCTAATCTTTTCTTCTATCATCTTTTCAAAATCCTGAACTATATTTTTTACAGTTTATACTTCACCCTTGTATAAATACTCAGTCAAATAAATATTTATATTACTAAACATTGGTCAATGTGATACGCCACCTCACAATGTCATACATTATCCAAGTGTTTTTTCATTATTAGAACTATTTTTAGTATTCCCTTCTAACCTCTAGTATGAAGGACCCCTATGGAACAGTGCACAGTAAGTGTGAGCTATAATGAATATTTTTAAATTAAATTTGAATATGAGAATTATAAAATATTTTAAGAAATAAATGAATTATTTTTTCCTATCTTTTCATTAACTAAATTTTATTATTTAGTTTCATAGTTCCCTTTTGTCATTATTCATGTCCTTTACCATTTATCTGGGTGAGTGGGGGGGGGGGAGAAAAGAGCTAATATCCATAGATTATTTTCATTCAACTATCAATTTTTCATACTGATCATCCATTATTTTAAATTAATAACAGATACCCTCCCAAAGATAATGTATTAGGGTATATGTTCTTTTCCATGATCTCATGGTGATATATCTTAAATTATTATTAATCAAATCTGGATTAAATACCTGTCATAAAGGAAAGAAACTAATTTTTAACTATTTTGAGTGGGGAACCTTACATTAACTATAAACACAAACACTATATAGTCTAAAGGTCCAAAGGTAAAAATTACTTAAATAAGTCCCCCATGGGATGATATGTGTAATACTATAGAAAGTTATTAAATAATTTATGTTTTAAAATTTAAATAAACATGTTCAATTTATATTCAACAGAAAATAAATAATTTTGGAATGGATTTTAATTTTTTTTCAATTTTTTAAAAAAGAAATATGATGTTACTATTGATTAATAATATCTTCATCTATTTGTAAAAAAATAATAGAATCACTTCCTGAATGTTTTTATTCCGTAAATAAAATTTTCCTCTAAAAGTGATAGAAAATAAAATCTAATATTTAAATTAGTTAATTCTTTATATAAAAAATAAAAACAGTATTCAATGATTTTATGGTTATAGATATTTATTAACTCCCTACATACAACCAACATTACCCTAATCAAAAAATAAACTTATTTTTTTCAATCATGTAAAAATATAAAAAACCAATTTCCACATTTAGATAAATGATTTTTCCAGTACCATTAAAATTAATATGTTTCTTTTATTCCTTTACATGAGTGAGAGGTGAACCAAGTTAATGTGTAAAATCACATCTAACAACTCTAGAAGTATTCTCTTTCCCTATAAAAGTTAAAGGCTCTTATAGAGAAGAATGAGGAGGAATTTCTATATAATTATGAGAAGAACCTGTCTAGAAGAATGAGATGACTCAACAGTTTGATCTCATATGTTTCCACAAAACATCTTAATATACAATTATCACAAAATAACATAAAAATAATTTCAATAGACTATTATTAAATTATACATAATAAAAATAAGAAATTTTTAACAATATAAATTAATGTTGATATAAAATTATATTTTTACTATATAAATAATGTATAAATAATTGAAAATATCAATATAATCTAAAAAGTTATAAATATAATAAAACTAAAATAATTATTTTTAAAATTTATATAAAAGAAGAAATAAATTTAATATATATATGTAATTATATTATTTAATGTATAAAATACAATTAATATAGTTATTATAATAATTAGATTAACTAATAATAATAATAAATTTGTTATAGTTTACATTTTTTTATTTAATAAAAAAATAAATCCTGAAAACATCTTTTTGATGTAAAATAATTTATATTGATGAATTCTACATATAATTGATATTAACATTGATTTAAAAATAGAAATTTAATTCTCTATTTAATGAAATTATAGTTATTATATATTCAATTTAAAAAAATTATTATGTTAGTTAACTTAAATAATAATTTTAATTAACCTATTAAACGTTGCATTTTTCTTAATTTTAAAAGTGAAAATCAGAATAGTTATATTGTACATAAAATATTAAGGGATTATGGATGTGTTGTTTTCCTATATTCCTTCTTATTGATAATTTCCTTTAACATGAACTATGTCTATGTCATGATCCTTGGTATCCTTTGATAATCTTTTCATAGAAATATAGATCAAACTCAAGTCATCAACGCCATCAACATTTTAATTATAAAAAAATGATTATTCTATTAAAAGAAACACACCAATATTGATTCCTTTGATCAATAATATATAATATTTGTATGTGTTTCAATGATAAATGTTTTTGTGCCTTCCAATCAATTCGTATCTACTAGTGTAAATCAAAATTATTCCCCATTAAAACAGTTTTTACTGTTCAACAATTTTAGCTAGAAAATTGGTACATGATATTGGATGGAATCAATCTCACATATATATTTAATAACAATATAATATATAATTGATATAGAGATTATGGTTTTTGTCTATTATACAATAAATTCATTTATTTTTTAAAATAATTTTCTCTTCTATTATGAACTGTACATTTACTATCTGAATATTCTATATGAAATTTATAAACATTAATGTTATACCAACACCATGTTATCATATGTGAACTATTAAGCGATATAACATAATGATTTTTTTGATAAAAAAGAATCACTTGTCATGCTCTCTTTAAATAATGATATGAATAATTTTAATTCTAGTTAATCACCCATATATATATATTTTTGGATAATATTTTTATAATGCCTTAAAATATGATTTTACATATGAAAGAAACTTAGATGTGTTATTAGAGATTTATAAATGTTCCCTTATTATTGACATTTGTTTTACAAAAGTTATTTTTATGCAATATATCCCCATTTTCCAATACTAAATCCCACCTGGTGAGATGTATGCAGACCAATGTATATTACTCTATTTTTATTCAATATTAAAAAAATAAACACCTTATAGGTATTACCAAATCAAAATTTTTAATTTTCTGAAAAAACATTTTAATATCAATTGTAAACCCTAAAATAATTATAAATCAAAGACAATCTATGTTAGAAATATTCAACTAAAAATACCACCAAAACCAAAACAATCACTGCCGATGAAAATAAAACTAGTTTGTAAATTAAAAATAGTATAAAAAAATCATCAGACACCACGTCAAAGTCAATCAAATCCGTCAACATGAAAAAATTTAAAATTAAAACATGTCTATGCCTTGAACAATGAACCATGAAATTCTAGAGGCACGAACACCCGATCCTCTATCAGTATCAAACCACATCCATAGATGCACAATCCATCACCACACATCTACAACATGACTGTACCAGTAACACACCACAACGTGAACATTGAACCAATACCACCACACATGAACCTACTCACCAGTAACTCGGAACACAATCCACCGTCATTAACGTAACACTAAAACGATTGGAACCTCCACCTCAAGAATTTCCAAAAAAAATAGAAGACCAACTGACACAATGGATAAAAAACATAAGAAAACTGAACCTGAAAACTGGAACAACCATGGTCCATAATGAAGAATGATCTTAAAACTCAAAATTCGACAAAAAATGGAAATTATGAAGAATGGACCATCATAAAACCAAAGTAAATTGAATAAGGTGGCATTACATTATAAGACCTCAATCACCAGAACAATGCATTCCAAAACCTTTGAGAAGTCCACCGTACCAAACTGAAATGAGTTAAAGTTATGGGGAGGGAATGCAGAGAAGAGTTTGAGGTGATCAATTACCTCAATATTGAACCAAAATCCTTTCTAGTAAAATGCTAAATCCAATATACCTGTTGGAGAGGATGCATGAATCACCACCACTAGAGAATAACAAAAAATAAATAATGGAGGAAAGTGACCATCTGTAGGTTACTCACTTGGAAAACCAATGAAGGCTCAACCAGCATATCCCAAACCACCATGAAGAAAAAAGTGCACCAGAACAAGATGGGTTTGGAAATGTGGTAATGAAAACATAAGAGTAGTGGAGGAACCAATGAAGGCATCAACTGAGGGAAACAACCATAAAAGAAATCCAAGCCAACAAAATAGAACGATCGGGTTCCCAAACCACTCAACATCACAATATATCATAAGGATCTTCATGCTAGACCATGGATGGGTTCTAGTGAAAAGGTAAGACTAAAAAGATAATAGGGGATGCGAGTGCCATGAAACCAAAAAACCTAAGGAGAATAACCAAAGACTGAAAAGAAATATCTCTGGTATTACGATGAAAATAAAGGAAACTAGTGAGTAGGGACATTACAAGGGAGGATGAAGTGTGATATTTGGAGGAAAGGGGTAGATAGAACTGAAGACACAAGACACAGACCTCTCCCATTGAATTGCCACCAGAGAAAATCGCTGGAAGTCCTTATAAATATAGTTTTCAAGAATATAGGACATTTGTTTTGCATTATTAACATATATTTTCCAAATTTGAATATACCATTAAAACAATACATCAAAATTATTTATAGGATTATACGTAGCATTATTTATTATACTAAATATACAAATAAATATAAGATAATATTAAAGGATGGGGTGGAAAAAAATTTCCAACAAAAAAATTATACTAAAATAATAATTATCTAATTATTAATGAATTAATATTGTATAAATTATTATAAACTGAATATAACAAGTAACGCACCATGATTTTACTCATTACAACATAGATTGGTATTATTCCATGTAGAAAAACTAGTAGGTGTTATTTCCGAAAAACATAATAGTTATGAGATTTCATGTCTATTAACATCAAATATTTTAATGATAAAATTTAACACATTTATAGAATAACCTTTAGGTATTACAATATTATTCAATCACAAAAAAAATTATTTTATGTCTCCAGTATAAAATAAGGAAAACTAGATGGAATTTTGTTCATTTTCCGTTATGAGTAGGTGCTAGCTACATATATTTTCCCATTGATATTAAATATAATATTACATTCAATGCATGCCTAATCATTTTTTTAGAATCTAATATTTTTCTAGGAAAACCATAAGATATAATATTTTCAACATGTATCACATCAATTTTATACTTTAGTTCAAAATATCTCTATTTTGGAAAATAAAATAACAATGAGAGTTTCTTCAATATAATTTTGTTACTAGTTCATTTTGTATTTATAAACAAAGACACACATTTTTTAACCCAATGAAAATATTGATTATTTGACCAAGGATTTGGAGTAACATCAAATTCTTATAGGATATTAAACTGATTTTTAGACTTTTATTTGAAGGATCTATAAATATAAACATGTACTAAACAATAGGAACTATTTTACTCTCATAATATTATTGATGATATAAAGATTATTCTTATTAAGTTAATAATGATTTATATACCTTAACAATATATCTAATAAAATATCTATATTATATAATATAATTTATAGTGAACATAATCATGGATTTAAATTGAAAAAATACCTTCTATAAGTAGTAAATGTTTTGATATCCTCCATCTATAACTTTTTTAAACCATTAATTAATGGAGAAAAGTAAAAATAAATATTAATTTTAGGATTTTTAGTCTATAAGTACATAAAATAAATAAATATTTATTTCACCTCCATTAAAATTTCTATGAAATTTTTTGAAATAACAATTATAAAAGGCCCTGAACTATTTTTTTGTTGAGGTTCAGATAAATATTCTCTCCATCTATGTATAGTCCAAGTGTAATATTTAAAAATTTCATTTTACAACGTATGAAATTGTAGATCAATTATTTTAAATTACAGAGAATATGTTGGATGACTTGTTTTAAAATAATATATTTACGAATCTCCACTATATAGTAGAATTTATTTGTTATTTTAATTTCTAAAAGAATATTTATGTGAGGAATTATACGAAGATACCAAATTGAATTAGTATGATTTTTGGTAATGGTCATGGTAGATAAATCAATATGAGATATTTTTTTCAACTTATATGGTGATTTATTACATTTAAGATACTATTTTTTACCAATATCTTTTTTTCTATAAAACACACAATGCATGTATCATATTTTACACAAATCCCACCAGTTATTAAATATTGTTTTTCTTATAAAAATTTTAGTATTGTAAACATTTATCATCTGGAAGTATACCTTTCATAAACTAACGAAATTATATAAAACTATTGTCTCTCAATCTAGTCATATATTTTGTAGAGACCCGAAGCCTGACGTACATGAACATTACATTACTTTTGCGGAATACATAGTACATAACAAAAACACACACACAAGGATCGTAATAGTTTAGTGTCTTTGGAAACTCGGAACGTAATATTCTAATCGTGGTGAAAGATCTTCAACATCTCCCATAAAGATCTTCTTTTTTTTACCTAAAAGCTTTCTTTATATCCTGGGGAAATGAAAACATAAAAGGGTGAGCTCAAATGCTCAGTAAGGGTAAACAAAAGAAAAATCAATTACATCATATTCATAAGAACATAACTTTTGGAAATCTTAACCTGTAAAAGAGATCATAATTTCATAATCTGGGATAACTCATGGCAGTGAAATGTATTCACAATAATCATAACTTAAAACATTAAACTTTGTGGCATACACACATAATCATAGAGAATCATTTCTTGTTAGTCAATACTCATTTCCAAGACTATCTTAGTGGACAAATTCCATTTCTGAATCGAGTGACCCTCGTTTCAGTCCTATTTCACTGAACCGGTATAACCTACCATTCCATCCATGTCTATCTCATGAGATATAAAATCTTTACCCAATGCATTGGAGGGAGATATAGGTCCCACCCATCTCATAATGAATCCTTTCTTATGTGTGCCACATAATCATAAATCATAGATCATCGCATAAAACATGTAACAAAAATGGGATTCTTGAAATATCATGACATCATAAAACAAACCATATAAGGTAAATGACTTCATAAAAATAATTCCCTCAAAACATAATCAAATCAATGTAATAATAGGGATAAAAACACAACCCTATATTATCTTAGATGGAAAATAATTTTGATAAAACATTTGAACTCCATTCTTGAGGAAAATATCCTTTCTACTTCAAATACATTTTTCCTCTCTTAACATGTCATACAATTTTAATCTAAAAGAATTTGATTAAAAATAATCTTGAAAACTTTTAAAGGAATCTTCTTGGAAATAATGTTTTAAAAATCCATTCATGTTGTATAAGTTAAAAGAAAACATTCTTCTCGTACTTTTGTCGGAAAAGTCAAAAAGTACCTCGTATGAAAAACGAAAAAAGATTCCTTTCATATATTTTACTAAAAACTAACAGAAGGGTAAAATTGGATATAAACTATTGTAGAAGGATATAAATGTTACATATTGAGGAAACATGGATGTGGATGATAAAATACACCCCAGTAAATTCCAAAGTATAAACAATCTCGGATAAAAATGAGATTGTGATATTTCCCTTACCTTAGGTCCGATTTGCTTCGTAAGTTTCTGAACCTCATGTATAATGATTTAAATAATGTCATTGACTTATTAAAAAATTATATTCATTGTTATGATATCATATATGGTCCACTTATGACTTTATATTACCTGTTCTTTTGTAAATTCATGTTAAAGTAGCGTTTTGGGTAAAATCGTCTCATTTGTCGTTCGTGTTTTTAACTTGTAATTATTAATATGATTACTTGGATCATGATTAATTAAATCCAGAATGTAAAACTTGATTTATATATAATATATATTCAGAATATATATATATATATATAATATATCGATAAATGGAAGGAAATACACCGTTCATGGAGACGGTAGTCCGTACGTACGCATGGACGCTGTTTTCGTTTCCTTATTGAATTGAATGGAATTAAGTAGATGACATACATATAAATATACATAAATCCAGTATCATTATTATTTCATATATTTCATTAGTACTTATTATATATACTTTATAATCATTCATGAATGGTTAATCATTGAGAATGAATCTCATCGCGTCGTGGAGACGGTAGTCCGTACGTACGCACGAGCGATGATATCATTCCCATGGTCGTGGAATTGTGTTGAAGTGTATGTTTACTATTTCAGTATCAATATCACTTTATAATAATCATATATAGTTACTCATTAAACCATTATACCCATCCAATTAAGGTGGTGGCGGAAAATAGATTACACCACGGCGTGGAGACGGTATTCCGTACGTACGCACGCGCGGTGATTTCATTTTTCCGTAGGATGGATAGAAGGTGAATTAGGGTTGTTTCATATTTATAATAACATATCAGTATGTAAGTAATACTGATGTTATTACTTTATCATGAAACAACTAAAGAAGAAGAAGTTGAAGAAGAAATTAATTGAAAAGATCGGTAATGGATATTACCTCTTCTTTGAAACGCCTCTTTGAATCCTCCACTTAGGGAACTAAGATTGGCCTTTGAAGAAGACCAGGACCACTAGGATTATTCTAGGGAAGTGGAGAAGGGATTTTGTCAGGGGTTTGCCGAGCTTGAGTGCTCAAATTGGTGTGAGGAGGAGGGGGAGGAGGTGCCCTTTTATAAGGGAGGAGAGGGGCACCTTAGGAATACCTCAAAATATTATTTTATATTAAAGTCAAAATCGGTTTATAATGTTTCCAAAGGGTCTTATTTCGAAGGTAAAGTGGGGATGGGTCGACATCCTATCAACCAATAAGATTTAGACAAGTTTAGGTTATTATTTTAACCTTATCAATTAGATTTAACTCTAAGTTAAATAATTTAACTTTTACCGTGTCTTTTTGTTTTCTTATACTATATGGTTAATACACTTACTATAACATGCCAAACGAACCCCAAATTGTTTATTATTAATATATATATCCTTATCTAAGTCATTTTTCCGATCCTTAGATTTTTAGGAATAAAATAACAATTAATAATATAATATTTGATTTAAAAACTATTTTGTGTCAATTTTGACACTATTTGATATATGATTTTTGTGAAAGTCATAACAGAATTATATGTTCGAACCAAGTTGATTAAAGCAACACTAATATATCATAGTAACCAAGAAAATTAGTGGAATTCATAAAAAGTCTCAAATTACATTTATTTGAGCATTTATAACATCAATTATGTTAACATTTCCTTAAAAGGGTAATTACTGCATCATCGTTGTTTCATAAATAAATTAATTTATTTAAAGTCTAAAAATTATAAATAAACTATCATTATGTAGTAAAGCTTTTTATCTTTCTAATGAATATTTATAGTCGAATTTATCTTATGTATAACCATATATTAAAAATGTTTTAATTATTAAACTTTGATTTTAACTATTTTAACTATTCATTAAATAAAATAATATTAAATGTCATAATCTAATCCAAGTGGACCTAAATGGTCATATTATATTCATAAGGTTGTTTTTGATCGAATTTCACTATTTCAGTAGAATTAGGACATGTGTTAGGGTAATAATAATATCATCTTTACCCTTAATTACCCTATTTACTTTTAACCGTGGTAAAAAAAAGTAAAAAGTTACTATTCACAAAAAATTATTTTCATCTCATTGAACCACATTTTAGTCTTTGATATTAACCGTGTCTCTCGGATTTTCGAAATTTCATTCACAGAAGCGGTAAAATTATGTTTTATGCAAAATTCAGTTTTTAACCTACCACTTAGTGGTTTCACTATTCATCAAAAATTGAAAGTTTTCAGAAAAATACCAAAAATTAGGCCTAAGCTATATTTGATATTATGAACTCAAAAATGATGTCTATTTTACCAAATTCAAAACATATCAGTTGCATTAACTAATTTAAAAATTAATTCTCGTCGTCAAAACAAATAGCGTGTTTTTAAGAGATAATAACTATCAAAAGATTGACACTAGTTTATAACTGGTTTAAATGTGAAATTACATCCAATGACCAACATTGTATTAAATTGTAAAAAATATATTCTAAATATACTTTAAAACCACTCAAATTAATAATTTATCACTATTAATTATTTCGATTAAAAAAGTTGTTTTTAATTAAAATTTAGTAATTTTCACTATTCATCAGAATATGAAAGTTATCCGAAAAGTACCAAAATTTCACCCTAAGCTAATTTCGATATTACGAATCCAAAAATGAATTCCATTTTGAAAAATAAAATTTACAAAATTTCAAAAAGTGGGTATTACTATTCATAACGGCTAGTTTTAATAATATTTTAATAGCATATTGTTGTTTAATGAAACTCGTTATTACGTACTATACATGCAATCGAGGAAGGTCGTGATTGCGTGTAATGCAAGGCAAGTCAAGGATGTGTGTTGTGCAAGCTCTTTTTGGTGTAGCGTACAACACAAGACATTAATAAAATTAAAAAGAATATTTTTCATAAAATCTCGGGCTGTTACATTCTACCCCCCTTAAAATGAATTTCGCCCTCGAAATTCGTCTGGGTTATAAATGGTTTACTATTCGAAAGTTTATTTAATAGAAACCCACATCGTAAAAAGGAATACCAAAACCAATCATTAAAAACAAAGGTATGAAACGTAATGGTTACCCCAAATAAACTAATCACTGGGTTTCCACATAGGTGAAAACATGGATATGGAAGAAAAATCAAACCATCATGTTATGATGGAGAGTGGTAGAGAACATGGCTATGGAAAATCCATCAATCACAAATCCATAAATATGTGACGATCTAAGGTACCATATGATTAATCAAATATAAGAGCACTAGGACAACATTTTTGGTTTTCAATATCGTTTCCCTAAAGTTGAAGAATTTGAATTAGAATAAATACTTACTTTATTTTGGTACAATCTCACTGTTGTTCGGGCCTTGAGCAATTTCCACTTCATCTCTTAAATAAATGAAGTTGAATTTGTTATTCGTGAAGTGTTAGCAGATCATGTGATAGAATGACGGGTCATTCCATCTGTCTCAAACAAAAGGTTAGCAAAAGTTATTAAATATACATAAGTCATTCTATAGTGAGATTAATCATATATTGTTCCTAAAATGGACTTATACTTCATATATCATACTTCTTAATATAATAAAACTAGTTTCTACTAAACAGGGACTTCTTGTAGGCCAGTGGTAGGCGATAAAGGCCAGTCGCACTTCGGTTGTGGGTTCGATTCCCACATCCTTGTCCGACGCGATGGGCTGTCACCCGTCCTGTAGGTTGTCCTTTTTCTAAAGCTATATTACTATAACATCCCATCAATAATATAGAAAATCTTCCATCCTTAAACAATACTAACTTATGTCCAACATAATCCATTCTAATCTTTAGGCTTATCCATAATACTGCAGTCCACTCTCATAATATAGTGAAAACGATTACCAGAGATTTAATACCATCGTTGATCCCCATATATCATAAGATATGTCTTTTTGGTCACATTCCAAACATTCAAAGTCCTTATTCATGTATTCTCTTGAACACCTTAGTGAAAACATGAATGCAGTTAAAATTTAACACTTTCCACATACCAAAATCCTCAAAATTCTATATACTCAAACCATGATATCACTTAGTCCTTATATCAATCATGAGCTCATGAATACAATCAAACATCTCATTATCTTCTTATCCCTTCATTATGCTCATATCATCTGTTTACCAAAAATATCTCAATCAATTTGAATACCACATTAGACCAATACATAAATATTCCAATACTCCATGATACAATATTATTTTGGAATCCCATTACATAAACACTTAATCATTCCACCACATCGTTGTCATATTCAACATCGCCAATAATGATCGCATGTGACTACCCTTTGTCCTTTGCCTTCAGTGGTTGCTCATGTTGATCATCACTAACCCTTGGATTAGGGCATTTATTAGCATAATTCCCCATTTCCTTGCACTTGAAGCATTGATGTTTTGGTGGTGTGTTCTCTGCAGTTTTTGCTTTATTCACATCATTAGAATCCCTTTTTCCATTACTTCGACACTCAGCTACTCGATGACCTTATTTTCCACACATAAAACATTAACTATTCCCTTTAAGACAATCTCCACCATTCTTCTTTCCACACTTTGAGCATAAGGAAACATTCATCTTCTTTTCACCATTATTCTGAGATTTCTCCTTGAACTCCATCATTCGTTTCTTGTCAAAACCATGAGATGGATATGTAACACCAACTTCCATTTCTACCTTGATAGCACAACACACAATTTCTTCATAGCTACTGAAGTCTCTTATAGCTAATGCCCTTCGAAGACTTGGTTTTAAGCCACTGAAAAATCGATCAACTTTACTTTCAGGTTGGATGATAATTCCAAATGCATACCTTGAAAGTCTTGTAAAATTCACTTCGTATATAGCAACAGATTCATCATCCTTCTGATTCAGCTCAAGAAACTCCTTTTCCATCTTTGTTCGAAGAATACGAGGGAAGTACTTACTGAAAAACAAGTTCTTGAACTCGTCTTATTCCATGGACTCAATTTCATCTCTTGGCCTCGTATTCTTGATAAGATTCCACCATTGATCAGCTTCACCTTCCAAATTATATACTGCTAAGATGACTTTATCATGTTCAGAACATTGACGAACTGAAAATATCTTTTCAGTGGTACTGATCCATTGTTCAGCAACAAGTGGATCGGAAGTCCCACTGAAAGAAGGTAGACGTTGCCTCATGAAGGACTCAATAGAATATTGTTCCCTTCTCTGCTCATTTGGAAGTCCAGAATGATTCATAGCTTGTGTAAGTATAGCAATAAGATTTTTCACTCCATCTCCCATAACATTTGTTTGTTCAGGAGGAAAATCATTGCATTGTCCATTGCATTGATCAACACGGTTCCTTCGGGTTCCAGCCATCGTCTAAAACCCAAAACGAATAGTGTGAGAGGAAAAAATCATGCTAGGGAAAACAACATAATAAAGGGGGAGTACCTTCAATATCTAACATCTTAGGTTTAATTCTATGATCGTTAACGTAGTTCTAGTACTATAACCTATACGTATACTTAACCTTAGGGACATCCCTAGACATATCTTAGAAATATCTCTAGGGATCTCACTAAAGTTCTCGCATCCTAGTTTCCAAAGGTTGACTAAACCTTTCCTCTGATACCAAATGTAGAGACCCGAAGCCGAACGTACATGAACATTACATTACTTTTGCGGAATACTTAGTACATAACAAAAACACACACACAAGGATCGTAATAGTTTAGTGTATTTGGAA
This sequence comes from Viscum album, assembly GCA_963277665.1. Taxonomy (NCBI): domain Eukaryota; kingdom Viridiplantae; phylum Streptophyta; class Magnoliopsida; order Santalales; family Viscaceae; genus Viscum; species Viscum album. Next base: position 1,698,177,157 of record OY728158.1, on the reverse strand, counting down.
ACTCGGAACGTAATCTTCTAATCATGGTGAAAGATCTTCAACATCTCCCATAAAGATCTTCTTTTTTTTACCTAAAACCTTTCTTTATATCCTGGGGAAATGAAAACATAAAAGGGTGAGCTCAAATGCTCAGTAAGGGTAAACAAAAGAAAAATCAATCACATCATATTCATAAGAACATAACTTTTGGAAATCTTAACCTGCAAAAGAGATCATAATTTCATAACCTGGGATAACTCATGGCAGTGAAATGTATTCACAATAATCATAACATAAAACATTAAACTTTGTGGCATACACACATAATCATAGAGAATCATTTTTTGTTAGTCAAGACTCATTGCCAAGACTATCTTAGTGGAAAAAGTCCATTTCTGAATCGAGTAACCCTCGTTTCAGTCCTGTTTCACTGAACCGGTATAACCTACCATTCCATCCATGTCTATCTCATGAGATATAAAATCTTTACCCAATGCATTGGAGGGAGATATAGGTCCCACCCATCTCATAATGAATCCTTTCTTATGTGTGCCACATAATCATAAATCATACATCATCGCATAACACATGTAACAAAAATGGGATTCTTGAAATATCATGACATCATAAAACAAATCATATAAGGTAAATGACTTCATAAAAATAATTCCCTCAAAACATAATCAAATAAATGTAATAATAGGGATAAAAACAGAACCCTATATTATCTTAGATGGAAAATAATTTTGATAAAACATTTGAACTCCATTCTTGAGGAAAATATCCTTTCTACTTCAAATACATTTTTCCTCTCTTAACATGTCATACAATTTTAATCTAAAAGAATATGATTAAAAATAATCTTGAAAACTTTTAAAGGAAGCTTCTTGGAAATAATGTTTTAAAAATCCATTCATGCTGTATAAGTTAAAAGAAAACATTCTTCTCGTACTTTTGTCGGAAAAGTCAAAAAGTACCTCGTATGAAAAACGAAAAAAGATTCCTTTCATATCTTTTACTAAAAACTAACAGAAGGGTAAAATTGGATATAAACTATTGTAGAAGAATATAAATGTTACATATTGAGGAAACATGGATGTGGATGATAAAATACACCCCAGTAAATTCCAAAGTATAAACAATCTCGGATAAAAATGGGATTGTGATATTTCCCTTACCTTAGGTCCGATTTGCTTCGTAAGTGTCCGAACCTCCTGTATAATGATTTAAATAATGTCATTGACTTATTAAAAAATCATATTCATTGTTATGATATCATATATGGTCCACTTATGACTTTATATTACCCGTTCTTTTGTAAATTCATGTTAAAGTAGCGTTTTGGGTAAAATCGTCTCATTTGTCGTTCGTGTTTTTAACTTGTAATTATTAATATGATTACTTAGATCATGATTAATTATATACAGAATGTAAAACATGATTTATATATAATATATATTCAGAATATATATATATATAATATATCGATAAATGGAATGAAATACACCGTTCATGGAGACGGTAGTCCGTACGTACGCATGAACGCTGTTTTCGTTTCCTTATTTAATTGAATGGAATTAAGTAGATGACATACATATAAGTATACATAAATACAGTATCATTATTATTTAATATATTTCATTAGTACTTATTATATATACTTTATAATCATTCATGAATGGTTAATCATTGAGAATGAATCTCATCGCGTCGTGGAGACGGTAGTCCGTACGTACGCACGAGCGATGATATCGTTCCCATGGTCGTGGAATTGTGTTGAAGTGTATGTTTACTATTTCAGTATCAAAATCAATTTATAATAATCATAGATAGTTACTCATTACACCATTATACCCATACAATTAAGGTGGTGGCGGAAAATAGATTACACCACGGCGTGGAGACGGTATTCCGTACGTACGCACGCGCGGTGATTTCATTTTTCCGTAGGATGGATAGAAGGTGAATTAGGGTTGTTTCATATTTATAATAACATATCATTATGTAAGTAATACTGATGTTATTACTTTATCATGAAAAAACTAAAGAAGAAGAAGTTGAAGAATAAATAAATTGAAAAGATCGGTAATGGATATTACCTCTTCTTTGAAACGCCTCTTTGAATCCTCCACTTAGGGAACTATGATTGGCCTTGAAGAAGACCAGGACCTCTAGGATTATTCTAGGGAAGTGGAGAAGGGATTTTGGCAGGGGTTGGCCGAGCTTGAGTGCTCAAATTGGTGTGAGGAGGAGGGGGAGGAGGTGCCCTTTTATAAGGGAGGAGAGGGGCACCTTAGGAATACCTCAAAATATTATTTTATATTAAAGTAGAAATCGGTTTATAATGGTTCCAAAGGATCTTATTTCGAAGGTAAAGTGGGGATGGGTCAAACTCCTATCATCCAATTAGATTTAGACAAGTTTAGGTTATTATTTTAACCTTATCAATTAGATTTAACTCTAAGTTAAATAATTTAACTTTTACCGTGTCTTTTTGTTTTCTTACACTATATGGTTAATACAATTACTATAACATGCCAAAAGAACCCCAAATTGTTTATTATTAATATATATATCCTTATCTAAGTCATTTGGGCGAACCTTAGATTTTTAGGAATAAAATAACAATTAATAATATAATATTTTATTTAAAAACTATTTTCTGTCAATTTTGACACTATTTGATATATGATTTTTGTGAAAGTCATAACAGAATTATATGTTCCAAACAAGTTGATTAAATCAACACTAATATATTATAGTAACCTAGAAAATTATTGTAATTCATAAAAAGTCTCAAATTACATTTATTTTAGCATTTATAACATCAATTATGTTAACATTTCCTTAAAAGGGTAATTACTGCATCATCGTTGTTTCATAAATAAATTAATTTATTTAAAGTCTAAAAATTATAAATAAAATATCATTATGTAGGAAATATTTTTATCTTTTTAATGAATATTTATAGTCGAATTTATCTTATGTATAACCCCATATTAAAAATGTTTTAATTATTAAACTTTGATTTTAACTATTTTAACTATTCATTAAATAAAATAATATTAAATGTCATAATCTAATCCAAGTGGACCTAAATGGTCATATTATATTCATAAGGTTGTTTTTGATCGAATTTCACTATTTTAATAGAATTAGGACATGTGTTAGGGTAATAATAATATCATCTTTACCCTTAATTACCCTATTTACTTTTAACCGTGGTAAAAAAAGTAAAAAGTTACTATTCACCAAAAATTATTTTCATCTCATTGAACCACATTTTAGTCCTTGATATTAACCGTGTCTCTCGGATTTTCGAAATTCCATTCACAGAAGCGGTAAAATTAAGTTTTATGCAAAATTCAGTTTTTAACCTACCACTTAGTGGTTTCACTATTCATCAAAAATTGAAAGTTTTCAGAAAAATACCAAAAATTAGGCCTAAGCTATATTTGATATTATGAACTCAAAAATGATGTCTATTTTACCAAATTTAAAACATATCAGTTGCATTAACTAATTTAAAAATTAATTCTCGTCGTCAAAACAAATAGCGTGTTTTTAAGAGATAATAACTATCAAAAGATTGACACTAGTTTATAACTGGTTTAAATGTGAAATTACATCCAATGACCAACATTGTATTAAATTGTAAAAAATATATTCTAAATATACTTTAAAACCACTCAAATTAATAATTTATCACTATTAATTATTTTGATTAAAAAAGTTGTTTTTAATTAAAATTTAGTAATTTTCACTATTCATCAGAATATGAAAGTTATCTGAAAAGTACCAAAATTTCACCCTAAGCTAATTTCTATATTACGAATCCAAAAATGAATTCCATTTTGAAAAATAAAATTTACAAAATTTCAAAAAGTGGTTATTACTATTCATAACGGCTAGTTTTAATAATATTTTAATAGCATATTGTTGTTTAGTGAAACTCGTTATTGCGTACTATACATGCTATCGAGGAAGGTCGCGATTGCGTGTAATGCAAGGCAAGTCAAGGATGTGTGTTGTGCAAGCTCCTTTTGGTGTAGCGTACAACACAAGACATTAATAAAATTAAAAAGAATATTTTTCATAAAATCTTGGGCTGTTACATATTTAAAGCTCCCCGATCATAAAACTATTGATAAACTATAAATTTTATACAACCATGATTCAAAAAAATCCATATCACCATATCATCACTCAAGCATCAGTGTTTTCTCATTTTATTGCACTTCATTATCAAAAATACATTTTTATATTTGATAATATTTGTCATTATAAAAATTTCCCTTTCCATTAAATATTGTATTCTGTTCTATTTTATCATTATATATCCATGGGTAATAAATGACATTAAATGAAATGAAAAAATAATGACTTTCTATTTATTTGAATCTTGGTTTTATCATTTATAAACACATTACAAAATTGATAGATATAAAAGTTGTGTATTCAACATTGTATTTATAAAATTACAAAAAATCCTGAACCCCTTTCTTGTATTCATCATTTTTCAACATACATTATTCCAACTATGATCCGGTATGACCGATAATTACTATCAAGTAAAAAATAAATATTACTGTATATTCTAATCTGAAATTAAAATTTACTTTAAAAAATCATGATATAATATATTTTATTAAAATGCATTGTTGATAAATATAAAAAAAATATAAATAATACAAACAAACACACAAGGTTGAAATGTTGAAAAATTTAATACTTTATATATTACTTCTGGGATTTTATTAATTTTATAAATTATTATATCAATATAATTTATAAAAATAAATTTCACATAGATTAATTAATTTTTTAAAAAATATTAATTTTTTAAAAATATAAAAAAAACATTAGTATTAATAATAAAATTAATAATTTATCATAAATATATATATTTAATAAAAAATAAATTAAATAAATATATCAATTTACATTATAAACATAAAATATATCCAAATATAAACAATAAATTACTTTAAAATAAATTATATAACAACATTTAATTATAAAAAAGGAAATTTTAAACAACAAATCCATTAAAAATTCCTAGTACAATACATAAATACAACATTAAAAAGATAACATTACACATATGTAATCAATACAGGTCTATAATTTCAAAACATTATAAAAAAACTAAAAACAATTATGTTCGAGTGATCAATGGAAAAAATATATTTTTCAACATCGAAATTCCTAATACAATGATATTATAAAAAATATATAGAAATATGAGAACCAGGGATAGGGTTTTTCATAATGAATTATAAAATATGTTTGAAGGGAGATCAAAATGTGATGTAGTGATGGATAATGGACAACAATACAAGAATGGTGGTGAATGAGTGGGGTTGTTGGGGGGGTATATTAATTAAGATATTTATGTATTAGGTTAATAATTACATTGCTAAGGAATCAGATGGATTTTAGTGAGAAATAGGCTTTTTATTAAAAGGTGAAAGGGATATTTTTAGGGGTTTTAGGCCATTTATGATTTTAAATGATGTTAAAAGACCATTTTCATGTCAATTATAATATAACAAATGTAAACAATCATCTGCTTATATCATTATTTATATTATAGTTGATTTGATAAATTTTCCATATTTTTTATAAAAAACTGATATTGAATCCTTGATATTTATTTAAACAATTATTAGTGTTCTATGCCTCTATATGAACTTATAGAAGATTAAAAAAAAATTCTCAGTTTTATGCACATTCTCTTTGAGGGATATTCTAGCAATATCATGATCCTCAATAATAAATTCTAATTGCTTAACCACACTTCCCTTCTAGTAACAAAGATCTCTAATCCCAATGTACATACAAGTTTTCATGGATAGCCTTGGGGTTATATGATAAATCTTGGTAGAATTTTAATCCCTATTTATCATTTTTATTTAGGGTGATATGTTGTGTTCCACTTCAAACCTCTTATTTAATATCAGAGATGAATTATCTTTCAGGACTATTGCTTTAGGAACATAAACATAAGTAAAATGTGTTGTCATCACCATTATAGGAACTTTAAATTTTAGATATAACATGGCCCATTAGTTTTTTCGACCAAAATCCTCCCTCTCTGACAATCCAAAGAGACCTTTTTAGAGATTTTAAACAATTTAATAGTTGATTCATGAAGTAATTCTTATAGAAATGGTATAACCTAGTATAAATATAGTGAAACAACATTAAGATGAGACCAATACATTAGTTGGTTTACCATGACTGAACATTGATCAATCCTATGGAAACTATGAAAGAAGAAACCCTATATTTGTAACTTTTTAAAATATAATCCTATGGTTTTTCAAGTCCTATAGATATCACTACAGCCTCATAATGGAAAACCATAACCCATTTGGTTTGGTATATTTTTATCAAAACCATCAGTTTATATGCTTCCATAAAGTTAAACGGCATACCACATCATAGTCATAGACTTATAAAGGAAATCAATATCTATAATTGTTGATTAACCTCTATCACTAGATAATTTAATAAATCTTAATCTTATACCATGTTCATGAGATGTTTATGGTTATTCCCTTTTGGATCACCTAATATAGATAAAATTCCATATATTTGAGGTATATGCATAAAGATAAAGTGATGAAATATTTAAAGATATAAACCCCCTAAATTTCCAAACTTTTTCGATATCATAGATAATCATGATGATATACTAGATGATTAATTTAAGACTAATGATGCACCATAATTTATTGTTGATAATGATGTTTTAGTTCCTATCAGATTGATGACTATGATAGTTGTTATAGATGCTTCCATTGATACCAAAAAATATGAAAATGATGATGAACTAGAAATGGATATCCCATCATTAGAAAATCCCAATCATGGAACCATATTTTAATTTTATTTACACCATATGTGTCTGGTGGGGTCGATTGTTAAGATCCTCTTCAAATATCTTTTTATCGGCTTCTTTTTATACTATATGAAATGGAATATGAGTTTCTATATCTTTTTCAAACTCATCATATTATTTTTTGGAGTTCATTTATTAAAATAATATATTAACCAATTTAAATAGATTATTAAAAACCGTTGAATGTAAATATAGATTTAATTCAATGGAATATGTCCAATGTGATTTAATTTAAGATGAATATCAACCTCTATCAGTTGATCCACCTTGATGGGGTTCAACCAATGAACCTATAAGGGAAGAACCAACCCAATTGATTAGTCTATAGAATCAAAATCCTATTTAGTTAACCACTTATCCATTAGACCACCATGAATTTCCACCCCTAAATCACAACTATTGTATAGTTGAGGAAAATAATATAGGGATTTTCCCAAGTTTTGTATCAACATAATAGTCCGAAATACTTGATTCCATTATTTATTTATTATAATATATAAATTCTAGACATGTTCCAGTGTATCTGGAAAGCAGTCCTTATAATGAGTGGGCCTATTTGATTCATTTACCAATAAAATTTTACAATCTGATTTACTCATCCAAGACTGAAAAAATAAAATTACATAAATAACTCATATACATTATCTTTTAATGTGACATACTACTTCAAAATCTAATCTTTAGTGGGGTTGAAACATGATTGACCAACATTCATATGGCATAACTAATTAGTTATTGTGATCATCACCTGTTGTTAGGGTCTTCAATACAAATTCAATTCCATCTTTATTTCAATACAATTGAGGAAGAGTATCTACAACGTGTCTAACTATAAAAAATTACACAATGATGTATTCAGTGATTTTATCACCAAGTGGATGTGTATGGAACATTACCTAGATATATAACTTCTAAATGTATAATGTTTCAAAATTATACGAGGAAAACTTCTAATATGAGTTTTATATAATACCAATCTCTAATAAATACCCTACATGGTTCTAGAAATTCATGGAAAAAAATTTGGAGTATTTTATATTCCAAAACCAGTTGAGATATTGAGAAATAATATTAGTAAAATGTATAAGGCCCTGTAAGGTTGAAGAATAAACTATAACTATAAATATTACAATGGTACTGACCATAAACCATAAACCAATAAGGACCCAGGAAATACAATCTATTATTTAACAACAAAAACCCAATAAAAATATAACAATGAAGACATAGAATATGTATATATAAATTAGTGGCATCATGAATTTGAAGACAAGAATAATAAGACATACTCTTTAGATCCTAACAATGTCCTATAGTATTACATCTCTTCCCTATAACAAAATTTGATTGAGATGTGAAATATTAAGAAAACTATAAAAGAATACTTAAATTATATCTAAATAATTACCTTGATCATTGTATTTTCTCCTAGACCATCTAATTATATTTCAAAATTGTATATTTTGCTCAAATAAATATGTTTAATGTTTTTTGGAGATAGGTAATTTGAAATCTCAAGTGTCTCTTGTGTCTTCTACCCTTCCTGAAGATGAAACTATGTAGAAAGATCTTCCAAATAATTTCACAAATAAATTTTATTATAAGATCAGTTTGTAATTTTTTTGTCTTAGAAATTTCACTGTTTTGATTTGACGGAATCAACTAAATAGGAGTGCAATTAATTATATAGCTTACCATATGGGGCCCTTCATTTCAAAGAAATCCTAAATATATAACAGTTGGGGTTAATATGTTATGTACATGGAAGATGAACACCCATGACATTCCAAACAAGATCAAAGACTTTTGGGAATTATGCACAAACTAATTCAGATTCCATAAACCGAAAAATCCAATAAAACCATCCTTTGATGAAGACACTCAATTTTCCGTTTTCAATTTCATCTGATTGATAGATAGTCATGTTTATCAAGAGTAGTTTTATGAATTAAAAATTATAGGAAACTATTCTAGATGTGACGGAGGTAAGGGAAAATATACCTGAGGTGTGATAAAAATTTATAAATCCACCCTTAACTATATCATTCATGTCACAGAAACTAAATGATGGTAAATTTAATGAAATCCACATGAGTGATTGTATTATCCAGAACCCTTCAATGCTAATCTTGAACCAATCATAGTTTTATATTATCTATTCAAAAGGAATTCACCTAGTTAATCTTAGATTCTAATGGGGATTAATTTTACTATCCTTTAAATGGTAAAATTTTGATCATATTAGACTCTTAGGGAATTGTCCTCAAGGTTAAATTTTACATCCATGTTTAATTCAGTATAATTGGTTCATAGTAAGAGACGAAAACAATTTACCCAAAAAATATGACATGGTAAAACATATTTCCAATATTTTTGAATGGAAATTGATCTTGGATTCCCTTTTATTATCTAAGGAGTTCATAGAATCCATCATCGACACCTTGTGAAATTGTTTGGAGTTTGGGACTAAAGTGTCCATCACCAAGGCATATTTTTCAATGTTAATGTGTTCATAATTCTATAAATTTATCTATTTTTAGATGAATAATGAGAGGAAAAGGTAAATGGGAATATCACCCCCTTTAATTTTTTAAAAAGATAAACAAAAAATGATATAAATTTATTTTGTGTATTTAATTGCTCCAAGATCAACCCCAATCAATATTTTACCCTATACCACCTTAGATACAAGGAAAATTAATTAAATCCATTAATATTCATGATATTGGGATATGAACATCTTTTAATATTACATTAGGAAAATCTTGTTAAAGACACAATTAAAATACCTCATATCAGAAATAGAGTTCACAGAGGTCATATAGGATATAATTTTCAATTCTATAATGAGTACACTAGGGTTATATATTCTCATTACTATGGTATCCTTATTCTATCAATGAGTTAATTAGTCATTTAATAGGAACTTCATAGTTATTCAGTGTTGAATATACACTTTTAATCCTTGTTAAACCTGATACACTTATGTCAAATACATCATGGGGAAGGGGAAGTCACCTCAAAGAGAGAAATTTGGGTTTGTAGAAGCCCCAAATGGTTTAGAGTCCACCCTGAACAAACTATATATTAAATTGAAGGTGAGTTTATAGAATCCAATCCCTTACATTGAGGATACAATTATAGATTTGGGGATTTGAATTTTCCATCAATAAAATTTAGAAACCCATTAAACAATATATTTTTATTTGATTGTAATCCGTTTGATTCTTTTGAAATATCCTCAACTATGAAAAAAATAAAAATTTGATGTATACAAACCAAGTTTGTAAACCCTCTCTTAGTACATGTCCATGATAATAATGGATTGAATAATATTTATTTTTGGTAGATAATAAATTTCAATGATATAAAGGAGAATCATAAACAAAATATATAGTAATTATGAAACATTGTAGTATTATAAAAGGTATCGGTGAATCCCAATAGTCTTAAACCCCTCAATAAAAGTCACTTTATTCATTAAGAGAGTAATGAAATTATAAAATATTATATGGATAAGAAAAATGAAAAAACATTACTCTTGTGGCCCTGCTGAATTGGATCTCAAACATACAATACTCTCCATTAAAGAAAAATCCTTAGTCACTATCAATGGGATCAAGTAGGCCATTCTAGGTACTAAAGCGGACCGAAAAACTATACTAATCAGTGAAAAAATAAATCCTGATTTAGAGGAGATATATATTAACTATTAGGAAAAAAAATATGATGCCTTTATATTTAATGAAATATATATTACAGGATACTATCCCTAGATGGTTTCCCATCACCAAAACATATCAGTCAACCACTATGGATACAAATATGTAGCGAGTAGAATGAATCTACCTAGGAACTATGATTGAGGTTAAAAAGGATAATTTAATCAATTTATACTTTATTTTTTCGATTCAATACTGCTAGTTTCTCGCCAAAATTATGCCAATTAAAAAGAAGAATGGTGAAATCAGAGTCTTTGACAACTTCCATAACCCAAACCACTATTTCAAAAATCATAACATTATTGTTCTGATAATGAAATAGTTTATTAATGAAACATATGGATTTCAATTACTCTCATTCATAAATTTGTATTATATGAAATATAAAATTCTAAAGGCCTTTGAGTATATTCAATGAAAAAAATTCTAGGTTAACATAAATAGTATATTACTACATGGTGATTCCCTTTAGTATAAAAAATACAAGAGACATCAACTAATAGTTTTAGAAAATTTTACTATAATAATAGTTTAAACCCATTTTTATTGCCAATAAAAAACTGATATGTGTGATACTACTAGTTTTCAAAATCATTTGTAATTTCAGTATTGGGATTGGGCTATACAAATAGATTTTGGGAACTATTTGTATAGATCTATAGGGGAATTAATATACAAAAGGCCCCAGAAAACATTTCATATAATGCTACATGAATACTTACATGAATAAGAGGTATAAGCCACACCTCATCAAGAACTAACTTATTTTAAAATAAAACACCTAAACACTGCCTATTTAAAAAATGTAACACTCAGAATAAAATCTTACCAGTACATTAGTTCTAAAAACAATACACTTTTAAAATAAGATATATTTTTTATATTTTACATTCAACTAGTCAATAAATTAAAAACATTATGATTAAATATTTATAAACATAGTTTGAATAATAATAAACCATGCACATTTTAGGAACCATCATAAATATAATGTTAGAAAAGAAGAAAATCAATATCTTACTCTAAATGATCCTCACTATGGTTACCATGAATTACATGAACTTAATCACCAATATGATCATCATCACTAATACTTTGAGAATTTAAAAATTAGTTCATTATATATATATATATATATCAGTTATCGTTAAAATTTATTTTATATGTGATGGGAACATTTCAATGATTTCTAGCATGAACATCTCACTAATGTTTTGAGATTTTCCATACTATTGAACAACCATTTTTTCCTACATTAAATTTTAATGGTATTCATACAATTTTATTTCATTTTAAACAGATTATTTTCTATTACATTAATTTTTCCAATACCTAATGAGCGTAATAGAGATTAATGTGTTGATAAATATCCTTCCCATGGAACTCCTCACCCAATACTAATTGAAAATGATAACTGGGGGTGATTTTGTCATCTTTTTTTTGATCAATATCCTCTACCAATTTATATTGATAAGATAAATTAGATAACTATGTACTTGGTATGTGTGAAACATTCATGTCATATAATAATTTTTACAATCATTTATTGTGTCTCAAAATTAACGATACTTTAATATTTCTACTTTATATTTGAAAAAATAAATTTTATTGAGGAACACACACTTCAATTTTCATCACAGCTTGATAAAAAATTCATTGCATATAAAATAATGTTAAATAATTCAGTTCAAGAAATTAAACATAATCATGAAATATTTTGACTAAAATATTATTTTTCTTACACTATAATTAATAAATAGCATAATAATTCTTTATTGTTAGATGAATTTATAGTTATTAGATTAGCATGGAGGTGATTAAAATTAGGGAAACATGTCCAATCAATAAGTAAATAGCTAGATTTTCTCATAGAGGTAACATAAAAGAACCAGAATGGTTGTAAGATTTTATTTGGAAGGGAAAATGAAATTCCAATGAGGCCTTTATAGTTCACTTTAATAAATATAATTCTTGATGATGAATCAGAAAAAATCTTTTAGTTTTTATATATAAGGGATGGTTACTTGGATAACCAGCCCTAAGTCACCGTCAATAGGACTGAACTGGTAAAGTGAGTAACATGAATCCATTAACCCTCACCAAAATAAAAAATATGAAGGGAGGAGGTGACTACGAAACTTCTAAATGAGGGTCATATTGAAATAAATTATGCAGAGGATTACCAATTATAGAATGATTAGGGATATTGTACAAAAAGATAGGATGAGGAGAGATTTGAACAAACATTTTCTAGAATTTTTTTTTGGAATTTATAATAAAAATATCTGCAAGCACCATATGATGAAAACACCTTAGAAGAATACATTAACCCGATGAGTGAATGGTTTTGAAATATCAAAAAAGAAATGAAAATGGGTAATGTTTTGAAAAAAAATAAAGTCTCTTACACGATAGATTTAAGGGTGGGAGGATAGAAATTGAGGAGTATATCATGACATGGGAGAGTTTGGCATCATTTTTTTGAATACCTTATAAAAAATGGTCTGCAGTAGAAAAAAAAAATTAATGGATATTTATAAGATTGTATGGTACCGGTACCTTAATTGTTTTATAATTGTTCTACACATTCCATTTCATATCGAAGTTGTGTTGATAAAGGATGATTGTTTGGTTCCCAATAAAACTTTATATGTAATTCCAATGCAATAGAATTTTAAATTTAGTTGAAAATAATACCTAGATTTAGTTACATTTCAAATAAGAAATAATATACTTCTATTGTCTGATGGGATATTCATAATGGTTTGGTATACCTGATAAATATATGTTAAATCTAAAATCCCCATAATTATATAACTCGTGATAATATGATCTATATGGTTCACTCAATTTCATCAACCATACATCCCTCACAACCTTTATATTGGAAAAATTACAATGATTAAAAAATAAAAATATTAGATAAAATTATAAAATATTAATATAAAACTAAATCTAATCAACATTATTACCCATATAAGGGTCGAAACAATATCCCTAATTTAATCTCAATTCTATCCTCGAGATACTTGATTAATAGAAATGACATCTCTATATTTCAAAAACATCATTATACAATTTCTAATTCTTCTACCATGTTTACTAATCAACTGATTGTATTTGTTTTAATCTACCATTACTTATGTATAAAAGTTATATACATCATTCATGTAAGTATGAAATACTTAATAATAGTAGTTTATCCTTTAGAAAAAAATAAGATAAATATGAAATTAATAAACAATATAATGAAAATAATTTTTTAAAAAAATTTAATAGATTTTATACATATACTGATGGTGGGAAAATTTATGGAATTTGATAGATCCCTATCCTGTGAATGATCTGTATCTAGTGGAATTTAGGTAAATACAATGTATTCTTGTGATGATCAGTTTTATCTAGATGATAAGTATTTGTTGGATTATAATTTTAAGGATAACAATCAAAAAATCTCAATGATATTGTGTAAGAAAAAATTAGAGGTGGAATTTAAGTTAGTGGAAAATGATAATAAGGATGAGAACCCATTATTATGTAAGTAATCCATATGTGATAATAATTTACTTAAAAATGGTGGAAAAAATATTGGTAATCTGAAGATCCCAAGTACTTCACTGTAAACTTTGGGAAGAGAAATTATGCGAGATGGTGTATTCAGTAAAGGCTATAGAATTTACCGACTACTAAGAGTGCATAGAATAGCTCTAGTACCACCCCATTGAACTATATTTTATTTCTCATTTTTCACAATGTTGGAGAGAGAATAGATATATTTTTTATTTAAGTTCCTAATTAAAAATTTATTATTTTTAATTACATGACAGTATACGTTATGTAATTGATTTATATTGTCAAAATTCTATATTTGTAATGGTACCCATAAGATGAATTACCATATCTTTCATATGCTGATCACTTTCAAAAAATACATTCCCACATATCACTTAAATATTTTTCATTACCTATATATAAAAATAAAATATAAATTTAATTAGAAATCATATTCTGTTTGGTAATTCAAAAAATATATAATAGGTGATAGGATATAATTAAGGATTACTTATTGACAACCCAAAATAAGGGATAGGTATTGAGATAATATAGTAATGTCATATTTTGTGTTAATAAAAATTAATCCTAAATGGTTTCATAAAATATCATTTCTTGTATAAATTTCCTTCCACTTCTTTTGGTTTTGTGGAAAAACTAATAATTGATTTACATGAATAATTAACTGAAACTTTGACTGAAACATTGGGCGTTAGGATGATGTAAATTTATTTCCCACCATTATAAAAAAATATATCATTTAATTACTTTAATGATGACACCACACTATGGTTTTATAAGATATTATACATAAAAAACTCATTCATCTCATATTCAATAATACATGGTTTATCAGCGGAAAAGGAGATTCCTCTTAAGTATATTGAATCGAAACATATATTTAAATATTCCCTATAAAACCATTGAATCAATCCACAAACATTCCACTATAGTGACTCAAACACGACAGTAATAGTCCAAACTAATTAATTTCTCCACCGCTCTATAATAAGTAAAAAATTTCATATTAAGGTCACTTATCTATTGTACTAGAATAACAATGTGTCCTTTTATTTTACATATCAACATCATTTTTTTCTCATGTTCACTGCTCGACTAGATATTATTAATTTATACCCACTTACCACCTTCCATTTACATTAGAAAATTACATTATTTGGGAAAAAATACCATAATATTATTTCTTGAGAGGCGGTATCTGGGGGTAAACTGAATTTCTTAAAATAATAGAATATTAAAAATAAATACTATAAAGAATTAATGTTAAAAAATGGTGGTATTTTATTAAATTGAAACAAAGAAGGAAACAATTTTAAATGGAAGGCATCACTTTTTATCATTTATAATAAATAAAAACTTTTAATTATATTTGTTTATGTTCCATGAATAATTTAACACTAATAGTATAAGATATAAATAAAATTAACCTCAATAGTATAACACATAGATATTAGAATTACTTACTTGATATGTCCATAGAAAAAAACACAGTTAAACAAGATTATGTGATTTTCTATCTCCCAATCTTAAAAGTTTAAATTACCAAAAAAATAAGATATAATAATTCCCATATGATATGAAATATATTTCTCATATTCTTGGTCTCCATTTCATATTATATGGTTACATATTGTTCTTACATCTTAGAAATACATTTTAAAAAAGTCCATATATTTTTAAACTAAATAACCATTCATAATGGAACCAAGAGAGGGATTCTTATTCTGATCATAATATTTCATTGTAGAAATATTTCAATTTTTTAAATAAATCCAATTATAAAAATAAATCCCCAGAAATAATGGTAGTAGGACGGTGAATATTTATATTTAGAATACATGTGAAAAATATACATGAAATGTTTCTCTAACACATATAGAATTAATGGTCACTATTGCTAACTTTTTTAACAAACTACTAATTATCCTTTTACCAAAAAAACATATATAAAATTGGAATAATAGAATCAAAAGTACCCTTATATTATTTGGAATTATTTAAAATATTTTTATTGGATTCACCTCATATAGAAATATGCTATTATCATGAGTTTTCATATATTTTTGTTTAATATCTCTTCTACTTACCAATTTTAACATTATTGTTGAATAACTATCAAGAACCTTTATCTTCTCACATACATAAAAAATGGTTATCATCCAAAAGATTAAGAGAGAAATTTATAGTTATTATGATAGATAAACTCGAGATGTTGTTCTGGTATGATACCCCAATCCATTAATTCATTTCGAGATCATAAATTATCATTTATATTCCCACATATATTTATAATAAATTCAAGAAAAAAATTGTTATATATTTTTCTCAATGTGCATTGTGTTGAAATAGAGAATTAGAAAATTCATCAACCAGTGAGGAAAATAAAAAGAATATTTTTTCCCTCTCCAATTACAATCAGAATTAGTAGAACATTCATCATATTTCTATATTTTAGTAGAAGTATTTTAGATGAAATGTAGAGTCTTTCAATTAATTAAGAATATATCTTTATAAAATATAATAAGTTCACTTATTAGCTTCAATAATATTGTCTACATTTCAAGAATTTTTCAATTATTGATGTTTTATTAACATGAATCATTTATGTCCCCTAGAATTTAAATTATGATTAAATATAACCCTTTTGTATTGTATAATCTTAATATAAATAGGATAAGAAATATGAAAATTTATATTCCAACCATAAATAATTCCAAATGTAGGAAAATAATGTAGCATCCCCATAAGCATATCACATATTTGAATTGTTTCCTTCAATACAGAACAAAATGTGTGTAGACCCACATTCCAAAGACACTACCACTCTTATATTAAAGGCTAAAATTAAACAACTATATCATTCCATAGATCATAAGTTTGATGAACTTTCTTTTTCATAAACAATTTTTAACATAATTCTAAAAAAATATAACATTAATAACATTGAATGATCTTTTATAGGTTTATTTTTTGGGAAACTAGGTAAATATTACATGAAGTACGTAAGAAAAATAAAAACAGAAAAATCATTTAATTCTATTAAAATAATACTTTAGTATTTGATATTAAGTAACCACATTTATTGTGATTTTATTGGGATATATATCAATTGAAAAGGGTGAGCGTATATACCAACAAGTGACAAATAAAGGAAATGGAACATGACAAATAGTGATGGAAAATAAATGTGGCATAATATAATATCATAATCATAAGTACATGATGCATAATATATAAATGTGGTTACTACTTAAAAAAGGATGCATTGATAAGAATATCACTAAGGATTAATACCAAGGTCTCATAAAACATATTACCATGGTTATTCTTCCAAGGTATCATAAATCATATCGTATATAGAGATTAACTGTTTTCCCAATACATTAGATAAATATCAAGTTAAACCTTCATATGGATTAATTAATGTGTTCAACATATATCATCATAAATAATTTCTTTAATAACCCATAGAGGATAATTAATAATTTTCATATAACATAATTGAGTACATTAACGCTTAAAGACTTGAAGGTTTCATCATTTGTTACCCACAAAAAGAGAATATGAATTTCATACATGGTAATTACAAATTAATAAAGTATAATTACATATATATAAATAAATATGAATAAAAATAGTTTCAGTATTCACAACATAAAAAGGGAGGCATGTAAAATCAATGAATTATTTTGGAAGCATAACACAGATAAAAGGAGGATTATAGAATGAGATTAATTTGAGGGAATATGAGTCTCTAATTGAAAAAATAAATTTTGAAATTAATTTAATGATTATATGTGAACAATAATATAATAAATTTTAAATTATTGGACTAAAAACAATGTAATTAATTGGATAAAATGGGGAGTAAGAGAATCCCTTACCTTAATTATCACTACGTAAACGTAGGGCAGTGATTTCTTGAGAGAACAAGGGAATAAAATGGTCTCAATGAAGGAATAAGTGAGGGAGGGAAGTGATAAAGTACATTAGTGTGAATGAAATGGGGTTGTATAGGTGATTATTTCTAGGAAAATGTGGATAACGGTTTATAATTTGTGAAATATAGACCCTTGAATTCTAGGTTTTGGAAAATAAATTTCACAGGGGCCACTAAGGGTTTTGGATACTAGTTTCTCAAATAAATAAAATTATATTTGAATTATTTATTTTTTATTAATGAACATAATTTTTAAAATTACATTTTAAATGGAAAAAAACTACCCCCCAAGATAATGTTTTTAAAATTTTAATTTATATTTTATACTTTGGAATGTTTTTTAAATTTTTGGAAATTCATTTTGCTTTGTTAAAATACATTATATTAATAAAATAAATTATGTTTTTTCTTGGTTTCAGTTTTATCAATTATCTCATTATTTGTACATATTTAATATGATATAAATTATAGTAAAATCACAAAACTATAATTTTTTTAGTAATTACCGATAAATAAATTATGTTATAATTTTTTCAAAATTTCACCATATCTAACTTTTATTGTTTTTATTTTAAAAATGAAATAAATTTTATCAAAATAATTTTACAAATATTATAAATTAAATTTTGAAATAAAAACCATTATTTATTAAACTAATTCTATTTTTATTTAATTTTCAATTTTATAATTGCATGTGACATTATGAAATTATATTATAAATTATTAATGTAAAATATTTTCAATAAGACCATTACTTTAAAATAATTTTTATTTCAAAATTTTAAATTTATTATAAATTTTCTAATGAAATATCACGTTTATAGAATATAAAATTTTGTATTATTTATTTTAGACAATTATTTGATCAGATTTAATTATTTTATTTAATTGTATTATGATACATTTCTCTTATATTTTATTTTATAGGTTCTCAAATAGTGATGTAATATTCCATTGGTCTGGTTTCTATTTTAATAACTAGTATTGTTTTCTAATGATATGTATTCCATTATTAATAGTCATATTGTTATTCCAATGATCAAATAACTCTAAAAATGCTAAAATATATATTCCAATAAGTATATTAATTCCTATAAATATATCTCAATTCCATTATTCATCATTCAATTAAATTCCTCTTAAGTTTCTCTATATTACATTTTTATATGTTAATTGGATTAATAATTTTTTTCATTTTTTACAGTTTTCATTAAGTAAATAATAAATCTAGGGGATTAAAATGACATTAATTTTTTTATTATCTAAATTTTATTTTTATCAGATTATTTTCCCTTTGTAATATTTAAAATTCTTTTTTCTAAATTAATTTTATAAATATATTTTTCTCCAATAGTGAAAATATATTATGTGATTCATGTTTTTATATTATTCTATGTTACTAAATATGACACACATAAATATATTCCAATGGAAAATCCATTTATAGAATTCTAGATCCTTACAGACCTTAAAAGGTTTCACCCTTGAAATTTGTTTCTCAAAACAAAATAAATGGGGTATTATTGTTTCATCAATTTTTCAAGATCCCAGGTAGCTTCATTGATCTTTTGATTTCCGTACAAGACATTCACAAATCGAGTTGTGTTTTTCAAAACACTTATTAACTTTTTTCAAGGACCCAAATTGGTTCTTCGTTTATAGAAAGATCAGGGTCTGATTCCAAACTATTTGTGTTTATTGTATGTGTTGGTATGATATATAATTTCTAAATAGGGACAAGTTGAATACATCATGAAATTGAAATATTTGAAGGTAGTGGTTACCGATTGAAATAAATTTTTATCATTGTCAATAATTTCAAATATTCCAACAAACCATTGACTCCGTGAACCCTTCTTCAAAAATATATTTACTCCTTAATATTTCTAGTTTTAATGAAAACATGATCCCAAATATTAAATAATAAGTTCTTCCTTATATATTTAGTTTAACTCTTTTTTACTTGGGGGTGAATTTATTTATTTATCACTTATTTATTCTCTGTATTATCATTCAAAATGTTTTATTTGAAAAACTATTATTCTCTAAGTTTTTCACAAAATGCTGGAGTTCTATAACACTTTCTATATATATCTTCAAAAGGATCCATTTTAATTGTCAAGGGGAAAATATTATTATAGAACTCAATAAGTTGAATATATTGGCCAAAACTACTTTGAAAATAAATTGACACATCCATTAACATAACATCCAATGTTTGAATATGTGGCATCCCAACTTGTATACCACTTAATAGTTCCCTAAGACGGTGGGACCAAAGACCTTAGGCACATATCCTAGAATTCTAGATGTTATCAACTAATAGAGATGGACATGATAGTTTCCCTGAGGATATTATTCCCTCATTGATAATAGTGAAATAAGATAATATAAATAAGTTATATGAAACAACCTAAGAAATAGAAATAATAGATTGCAGTATATCGATTATGATAAAACATGAAAGCTAAATTAAATATAAGAATAAACCAAATAAAAAAGGATACAATATTATGATCATGGAAATGTGTCTATACAAAAAAATTACATGAAATGTGTAGGGTATACAAAAATATACCACATCAAAACAAAATATAAAAAAGTTAAAAAATTGTAGCATACCGAATACCAAGCATAAGTTTTGTCCTCTTAACCAAAACCCATCCTAGAACAATCAATCAAGGATTGAAAGTAGGATGGTTCCCTTTTTCCATAATTTCAACCATAAATCATTATTAGTTAATAAGGGTGTCCCTAGAACGATATGAGATACAATCTCAGTAGGTCGAAACCCATGGTTTCTAGGAAAATCCAGTATGTGAATCATAAAATAGGTTTTTTGCGATAATTATAAAATGAAAAATAGACATAAATAACTAAATAAATAAGACTTTGTTCTAATAGGTCACGCATCCAATTTAATTACTTCATTCGAATATTGTATGTTTGAACCAAGGGATCGTATGAAGGTAAAGTGAGTGATTATATGTGAGAATATGGAATGTCCTTGATGCTTTGATTATTCTCAGAGAACTTGTCCCTACGTTTCAATACGAAAGGATTATTTGTAAATTTTAAACCATTAATTTACTTTTTTAATTCCATTTGAAAACCTGTTTATAAATTATAGATAGTCATCCTAATCCCATCCATGGAGATCCAGATAGACATTCAAAGTATCGCTTGAGGGGCTCGGTATATATCCAATGCCAAGGAGTCTGTTGAAGGTTATCCAAGAATTAATTCCCATGTGTCACTCCTATTATAGTTAGAAAATATCAAGACTAACCTCAAAGTTCATTCCAGGTATCTCGCATAGGGGTACAATTCTATTTTATTGCATGGTATAATCATTGTGACATCAAGACCATCCAAGGGGTGTCCCCTAGGGAACCAGTGTCACTTATCTAGAGGTGAAATTAAATAACATTTATCAAGACCATCCAATGAATAGATATTTTATCCCCAGTGTGATTAGAATGTTTCAAAATTATAATAATAAGACACAAGAATTTCTCTAAGGGGGCCTTAAGTCAAAACAATTTGTATCACCCTCATCACAAAGAAGAAATCAATTAATAATGAAAATCATTTATAATGGGAATCAATGTGAATGTTGTTTCATTTAATCTAAGACATTATATCATAGTGGGAATAAATAAAAATGTGTTTTAATTAAACTGCCCTATAATAGAACAAGGGTAATAATCAAAACCTGTATAATTCACATTATTTATCCAAATCATTATATGAATTTGAATGTTTTCAATTTAATTTTATTTGAAAAAAAGATGGTGAAAGAGGAGTTATCTTGCTCATGAAAAACATTTCATAATATATCTTGATATTAAATGAGGGTAATGAACCTATACTATAACTTACCCTCACATATATTCCCACATCTAGTATTAACCTTTGATTCATGCTATGTTGGATGAAATCGAAGAAATTGTCAAATGTTCTAAAAATGGTGAAAATGATATTTCCCCAAGATATAAAAATATATGGGAAGAAGAACATAAAATATAAGATATATGATTCAAGAGCTCACCTCTATCTTACTGATGGATCTAATGGAAACAAACATTGATAAAAATAGAATAGGTGCCTTGAACTCTTTCTCTTCAAGGAGGAGAACATCACATATGATAGTGGATAGTTCAACCACTAGGGAAAAAGGAAAAGAAAGAACAAATTATAACACTTAAAAGGGATGAAAACATAAATTTAACCTTAACACAAGGGCTCATGGTTTGTCCGCATGGTTGGCCAAACTATTCACCAATTTTTTTCCGTTGTCATCTTCAAAGGGGAACCCCAACTGTTTTGGGACATGATTTTCCTAACCATGTAAAATCTACTATCCAAAAACTATATATCACATGCATGGCCATGAGCCATGTTTTTCATGGCTTCAAAAAAAATGTGTGACCCCCTGGACCCCGTTATCTATAGCCACATTATATAGGGAAACCATGCAGGTTCGGATGAAAAGCTTATACTAACAGTGCGACCCAGTTTAAAGTTTTAAATTTTAGTTCTTTGGGCTATTAATGAGACCCGAACACATCCAACACCTCCTTGAATCTTTTAGAAATTATTAAATGGTCCAAAAAAGTAATTAAAATTAAAAAAATGCTATGTACCTTTGTAAAAAATTAGGAATCTACAACCTCCTATCCTTAAAACAACTCGTCCCTAGAATTCCCTTCTGAGGGTGGTAAATCTTCTTCCAAGAAAAGATCCAGCCATTGTGCTCATAAATTGACTTATTTCTCCTAGGTCTGGTTCTACATGGGTTGATGCTCCGATAGTATACAAAATAGGGGAACTCACCATCCTCAGATAGCCTTTATGCTTTTATTGATGATACATATCAGTTGATCATTGAATGAAAAATCCTCTTATAAGTGAATATCCTTGGGGTAGAATTAATTATATGGGTGTGTATGATAATGATGATGTTGTAATAAGTGGAAGAAATTATGCCTCTCCTAGTACCATTGAGGTAATAACAATGAATAGGCTACCTACGAAACTCTATCCACTATTTAAAATGACATGACATATCTAGGTGATAATTTTCCCTATCTTCTAATTTTCATATGACTCAATCTTGTTGAATCATACAGAAATACCTTATGTTCCAAAATAAAATCAAATTATCTGCGGTGACAATCATTATAAGACTTCTTTCAATATTGAGTAGTATCTATATTATTTTTAATTAGATGAGTTTTCTAAAAAGTCTCCTAAATGAGATAAGGACCCAATAGAGATGCCTCACCTACCTCCAGCTAGAACCTAAGAGAAAGTCATGAAATTCCATAAAGGGCCATATAATAATCCCTCTAAATCATTTCGTGAAATATATTCTTTCAGGAAAACTCAACCAAATGAATATTGTTTTCCATTTGCATCATTTTCCATAATCAAGAAGTAAAGCGTCCATCTTAGTCTGATATTATAGAATGTAGAATACCATAACATCACACTATCTCTCGGATGTACTACTTTCCTATCTCATCAACAGAGGACTCGTAGATTGGTAGGAATTGTGTAACCTTGGTCAAACTATAAAAACACTTCCATAATACATCACCACCTCAAAAGGATATAAAATATCCTCTCACCAAATCCATGGTAATGTCTTTCAATTTTGACTCATGAATGAAGAAGGGCTATAAAAGTCTAGCAGGTCACCGGTTCTCTTCCGGAACCTGTTGATGGTTGGAGCACCAAGTGATAAAATGCGTTATTTTTATCTTCATATCTAGCAACCTATAATGATGGAGGAAATCCTAGTATATGTTGGCAAGACCATAATCAACATTCAATACCAAGGCATGTGATTACCTAATCAACTCTTCTCGTATATTTGTAGGCACCCATAAATAGCTATAGAAGGGTGGAGTTTCACTTCCATCAACAAACCAATAGGTAGGTAGGTTCTTTCTTATGACACATTATCCCAAAATGACTCCCATGGAATTGGATAGTTTCCTTCTCTAGAACTAATCTTGAAGGGAGGATATCCTGGCTGAATCTACTATAACTAGGTGCTCGTTCCATTCATGAACATCTAAGTGAATCTCAGAAAGGGGAGCCATCAACCATGACTCACTAATGGCCTCTTTTAGGGATTGAAGAGGAGTATTCTGACTCAAGGTGTCATCTAGGATGTTTCCCTTTTTTAGGTGTGTAATAAAGATAAAAATTGATCAATTTTAGGTATTACACCATCCTAAACTTCTTCAGATTAAAATCTTGCTGAGTGGATGTGTATTAGAGACATTTATGGTATGTGTAGACAATGAACCACTAACCTAATATGTAGTTCCTCCAATATCATAGAGTATGAACCATGTATTCTAACTCAAGGTCATGCATATGATAGTTCTGATCATTATACCTCATCTATTGGTGACCATATGCTACAACCTGATCACCCTGAATAATAACTCCCCCAGGCCGATTCCTGAAGAATCATACATAACAGTATAACTTTTTTTAGCCTAGAAAAAATTATGATCGGTGTTTAAGTGATTCTTCCCTTTAACTCCTAAAAATAAATGCATTAGTATTTTCAAATTTTATAACCATTTGGTCAAACTCATATGTTTCTTGGTCAGGTGTGATGAATCATTGATGAATCACCTATAATTGGAAGGAAACCATATGAAACTGCATATATGAAACACATTCTAGTGTCATTGCCAATAAACTAGGGTGAAACCATTCTCTATATCTACTGATATGCCCACCTCATATGTGATATTACCCAATAAGTGAACCTTATTTATCCAAAGGTAGAATTTACTAAGATTTACATATAGTTGATTCTCTCTCAGTGTACTAAGCACGATCAGAAGATGGTTTTATTATCATGTCCGGTGTGTGAGTAAAACATGATGTTGTCTACCAATAACACCAGAAAGGTTATAAGATAAAACTATAAAACATGATTCATCAAAGATATAGAGACTACTGGAACATTCATCATACCTGTGGGCATAACCAAATAATCATATCGATCATACCTAATACAGAATGTAATACGTGGAATGTATACTGGTCTCCCATGCACCTGATGGTAATCCAAACACAAATTGATCTTGGAGAAAATATTTTCTCCTCACAGATAGACGATGGTATCACCTATACATAGTAACCAATATTAGAACTTTATAGTAATATGGTTTAGTTGATAGTAATCCACCAAAAAATCTCAAGGTATCATCCATCTTCTTTAAAAAATTAATAGGTGAGCCTCATGGAGATGTATTGGGTCAGATAAAACCCTTATACTCTAGATCTTCAAGCTACTTCTTATGTTCTTGGAGCTCTTTATGTTCCATATTATAGGGAGGAGTGCTCATTTATGCCGCACGTAGAATAAGATTGACGGCGAACACGATATTTCTCCCAGGAGGTAATTTAATGAAATATTCTATGAATAAATCCATGAAACCATCCACCACATGAGGTAATTCCACAAGCTGAATCCCCTTTATGCTCATAAATAGATTGTCCATCCGGGCTATCACTCCAACTAGCCCAGTATTCTTAAGACCAAATTGAATTTCCAGGAGATCACATTCACCATTATGTATATTCATGCTTCCCTAAAGTAGTGTGAAAGATACTCAATGGTTATAAAAATATACCTTGGCTCGATAAGGCATAAGAATGTTTACACTACGAATGAGGTTGGTGTCATTCATCTTAAGGATGAAAAAACTCAAGAGAAAATGGTACCAACCTATTTCAAGGGGGAACTCCTTGCACTGGAGTATACCCTAGGCTCGTTCTTTTAATGACATGTCAGTGTCATAACACCACTGAATTATTCTATCATTAATCCTAGACATCCCATTATTGTCGCATATTGAAAGGACTGTGATGTACCTATATGAAAAAAGGATAAAACTAGAGTGTATGTTACAATAATAATACCTCTCTCTATAGATGGCCCTACACTCTCCACTTCCTGCATAGAATTCTATTCATAATTATGGCATGAATCATGACCTTGAGATGCAACCTATATAACCTGAGAATGGACCACTCGATTGTCACTAATACTCTGAGGCCTAATTGTCTTGTCCATGACCACCCACTCAGCTTGAATGGCATGTAGAAGACCAAAATTATTCTTTAAGAGGAGTCTATAATCCTTGAGCAAATGTTGTTGCTGTTAGAGAACCATATCATTTGGATCAAGAGGTAAGTATTAGTAGAAATTCTAGAGTTGACCCATCCTGCCACACACTTGATACGTGATCATGTTCCTCATACAATGACATTTTTTACATCCTAGAATTCCAAAGTACTAACACCCAACATTACTATCAATAAATTCCCTCGGGCTAGCACTTCCCCTGCTTGTACCCTCAAAACATCACATCCTACCAATGGATAAACCACTTCTCTTTTTGGAAGATGAACATCTCGGTCACATTTCACCATATTCCCTCAAGTTCTACTCATGGATGAGTTCCTAGTTTATTTTATCTAAAATTATGGTCAGTAAAATTCATTCACCTATGATTTTATGGAATATGAAACCCCATACTCAAATTGCATCATAGTATTCAACTCATTACTTTTAAAATTCTTTTTTAAGCACTATAATTCAGTGAAGAGAGATGAGGATTCCATCACATATATGTCACCCTACTAAAGGTACATGAATTACTGAACATGATCTATTGTCAAGGTCTAAAGAATTAAGTTGTAAATAGATGATTTCTAGAAGACCCCAATCAATACCATGATGTCAACCATCCTATGTTAGGACATACCACCAATGCTGGGCAGAGTCACAAAACATATTTTTCATGCGCCCAACCCTTCTCTTTGGAGCTATCATGATATGATTGAAGAGGGAGAGTATGGCCTTTATCCATGACTCTACAACCTGTGGTATATCAACCCCTAAGAATTTCAAAGGATACTACTACTAGAAATCATAGGTTAGATATTCCATAGTAGTGGATTGTTGTGGTTCCCCATGAAATGTTTGTATTAACTTGAAGAAACTATCACAGAACTGGGAATCAACACACAATGGATGTTCTATTGGTGGTTCCCATGGTGGTACTACTAGAGGTATCATAGATGGTTTAGGTCCCACCACCTCTAAAGTGTGATCATCGCCACTCCATTGGGGTATGACATGGGGATATTGTGTCTTCATAGCTCTAAAATCTCCATGAGCCTGTGTCAAATATGATTGATAATATATAAGGAATGCGATAAAGAAGGTAAGGTACAAAACCCACATATTATAACTTTAGAACCCCTAGACTACTCCCAGAGCCAGGTCTGGATGATAAGAATAAGTCATAGAAGGATCATTGGAGAGAAGAACTACTTCCCAATATTATGTCAGGTCATGGTCAATGTCTCGTATTTATCATATAAAAAGTACATTTAATTTTAATGGTTGTAATAATTTTACTCTATTACGTATTTAAAATTCATTTAAATGGTTTAATTATATGGATCTAGATTTCTAATTTATAAGGTCACATATAACTTATAAATTGAATTATGGATCCAAATTAATCCTAACTATAACAAATTCTCTCCCATTGGACTGATAGACCATGGATCAACGTGTCAGGACTGCCTGCATATGGTGTCTTCTTTAATCTATATATGATAAAAATATTAGGTTAAGGTATAAATTGTATGTTTTAGTTATGTTATTCAGTTCTATAAGAATAATATGTAAATTTCTATATATTTAACAATAAAAACATCGAAAACCATAAAAAATAAGTCACACACAACAATAATATTCAAAAAATTAAATGAAATTCAAAATCAAGTGTCTCACCCTATAGAGAAATACATTAAATTATAACAATGAAACATTTACAACATTTACCGAAGCCAGGAAATTTTTGATTCCCCTATACATAGGTAGCTATTCCCATGAACATGATCATTACCAAATTCTAATTTCATAGTCTACTTTTAAACCCAAAATTTTATGAAAAAATCGAAAATAAGCTGCAATACCAATTTGTAGCATCCTAACCAAGATTCCGCTTAATGGTGCCCCAAAACGGTGTTCCACAAGACCTCAAACTCATCTCTCGGAATGCCAGAGAATTATATCTAGCAAAGAGAGCCCTTAGAGTGTCCATGGGGAGACTATAACCTCATTTATCAGAGTGAAACACAAAAATATAAAAAATTTATAAGATAAAACATAATAAGTATCAAAATAAATAGTATCAAATCAATAAAAAGAAAACCTATCTGAAAAATAAACAATAATAAAAATATTAATAGAAAAGATACAATACAATGATCATGGTAGTATAGCATTAAAAATTGAACATGAAAGTCCTAGGGGATACAAGAAGATACTAGATGTTAATAAAATATAAAATTTGTCAAAAATATAATATCTAGCATATCGATAATAGGCTCAATCTTCTTCCCCAAACTCCATCCTAGAACAATCAATCAAGCATTGAAATCAAGCTACTTCCCTTTATCCATTCCTGCAACCATAAAGTATAATTGGGAAACAAGGGCTGCCCAAGAAGGATGTGTGATACAATCTTTGTTGGCCACCACCCATGGTGTCTAATCCAATTGAGTAAGTTCCATATAAATTAAACAGTCTGCCATATGTGTAAATGAATAACAAAATTAATTACCTCAATAAACCATACTGATTTCTAATATGTCACTCGCCTGATTTACCTAATTTGGCCTACTATGGAGAGACTGAACTAAGAGATCCTATGATGGTAAAGTGAGTGATAATATATGAGAATGTAGAGTGTCTCTAAGCTTTTTATCGGCCTTGAAATAAACTTCCCTATATTTTAGGACAGAAATTATCATTTATCATTTTGAGATCATTCATTTACCTATTAATTCCATTGAAAATTTCTTTATAAATTATAATGAGTAAACCTGATCCCATCCATGGAAATTCAGATAGACTATCCCAATATTTCTTGAGAGGAATGGTATTTGTCCAATGATTAGGAGTTTGTTGACGGTGACCCAAAAATTATTTATCAAGTGTCACTCCAGGTACAATGGGAAAATATCAAGACTAACCTATGAATATTTAGATGATATCGGATGTAGAGGCCCATCTATCTCTCATTGAATGGTCCAAAAATTGTACCAATGAGCCCATCCAAGGGGTCTACCCTTGGTAACCAATATAACTTGTCTGTTAGGGAAAAGAAATAATTCTTAGAGATATCATCCCAATAATTTCTAGTATATCCCCTTGAATGTTTACAAATAATTCACAATTCAAATAATAAGGAATAAGAGCATGTCTAAGGTGTCCTCGAGTCAGAACCCTAGGGATAACCTTCATTATAGTGGTTAAATAATTTAAACTAAAAAAAATCAATTATTACATGAATCAATGTGAAGGTAGTTTCATTTAATTTTGAGAATCTATATCATAGTGGGCATAAGTTCTAAGGTCTTTCAATTAAACATCCCAAATATGGGACATGGGTAAGTATGAGAACCTTTCGAATTCAATTTATCCTTCCAATTCATCCAATAAAGGGAAAATATATAAATTTAAATTAATTTGACAAAATGGAGGTGATTCCGGAAGTGTATGACAAACTAAACAACTTATCATAACATATAATGTAATAAAATTACAGGAAATAACCTAGACCACCTACCTTAGAATCATAGATCTTCCCTTATATATCTACAACCATTGATTCGATCTAGGTTGGAATAAATCAAAGAAATCATCCAATTCCCATAAAATGGGTAAAATTAAATGTCCCTGAAATGGCATAATAAATGGGAGGCATAACTTGAAATTGAATGGAGAGGATTCAATTGATCACCTATACTGTCTTAATGGGTCCAACGGTGAGTGAAACAGATGAATAATGGTGGAGGTGGATTTATCCCTATCTATTGATGGAGGATAGCTCTAAGTGCGAGGGATGAGGGTTCATCCCCTAGAGAATAAGGATAAAAAAGAAAGAATGGTTTAAATAATTTAAGAGGCTACAAATAATAAATTATCCCAAAACATAAGGGAAAATGTTTTGGCTGTACAGTTGGCCAACCCATGTGTCGAATATTGGCCATGATCTGCTTCAAAGGGGCACCCCACATGGTTTGGTGAAGTGTTTGTTTAACAATATTGAATCTGTGTAAATGAAACCGTCCAAAAACATTCAATGGATTGCATGGCTGTGCACCATGGGTCGTATTGTTCTTGAAAAACCACACATCCCCAGGTCCCCATTATATATAGCTACACCATTTAGGGAAACCATTTAGTTTGGGCTGTATGGTATATACTAACCTTTCATCCCAATTTATCTTTTCGATTTTTGGTGCTCTAGGCCCTAGACCCACTTGACACCTCTTTAAATCCTTTAGGAATCAATATTATGGCTAAAAAGGAATTTAAACTAAAATAAATTTGTCAGTAACTTTGGAAAAATCAAGTATGGTATAGAATATCCCTATTAGAATATTCATCAGTTTGTAGATGATAGACCATGCTATAGTTTATTCTAGTAGCCACATCCTTTTTAAAAACTCCTCTAAATGATTATAATAATTATTGAAAATCATTATGAAACAATTTAAAATGTTTCCCCATGAGTATTATTCACTTCTTGATTATAAATTTGATAATATATCTCAAGAGATAAATCATATCTTATGAAGATAAAATGGGAAACCATTATTAATCTATCAATGACGATACATATGGTATTGTTTCCCTTTGATGTCATTGGATGTCTAGTGACAATATTTAATGATGTTGTCCCATATCTACATAGGTACGGGTATTCATTAAAACACCAATTTGTTATTTTATCAATTATAATTCACTTACTAACCCACCTAAAATATTTTAATTTAATAGTAAATCTCCTTTTTCTTATTTTCCAACCAAAAATGGTATCACAAATATCGATATATGTTTTTGTTTCCAAGATGTATTGGGAACATAGAACTGTGAGCTTAATATATAATCTCATTCATTAAATGTATAACATATGACATGTATATCCATCATCCAAACATCAATTCTCATTCTTGATTGGCATTAAAAATGATAAAATTTCCATTTTCACCCTTATATCTTATTATGTAATTTTGGATCATCTCTTCTGTGGTCTATTGATCTTATCTTTTAATAATGGTTGGGAACTCATTATTGGTGGGATTTATATTTTCCCTTTCCTTATGACTTCCATGTCTATATTTACTGTGTCCTTGGTCAAAAAATATCATTAAATCCTCATCATCGAAAGGAATTTGGTGTCTTAAATTCTCAATGCATTAAAAACATTTCTTTATTTTATATAGTGATAATGAATAAAATAATCATAGTCATTACAAAAATCCATCCAACTAATTTAACTCATGTTCAATAATTTTTTTGGGAATATAAACTTCAAAATATGGTTTTTGGTGTATTAATAAAAATTTTCCCCAAAAAGATAGTCTATCCACATCTTTAATGTAAAGATAATTGTAGGAAACTCCAAATAATCAGTATGATAATTCAATTAATAAGGCTTCAAATATAGAGATTCATAAAAAACACTTTTTTATTTTTAATGTGTAAACATCTATGTCATTTCGAAGATAAAAAACTATAAAGAATAAACCCTTCTCTATTATTCTGTAAAGATAGAATAGTTTCATTAACCAAACCCTTCGTTAGTTCTTGGAATAATTATTCACACTCCATTATCCCAATAGACATAATTCCATTTCAATATAACATAGTTAGAGGATTATAACTCCATTATGTTTTTTTTCAAAAACCTTATATTTTATCATAATATCCCAAGGAAACTATGAAGCAAAGTCATTGTTGTAGTATGGGGCCACTCTTCTTAATCCCATTTAATTTTTTTAATTAATCTTTATTCCTTGACTATAAACAATGTGTCCCATGAATGCTACTTATTATAACAAGAACTCACAGCCAGTAAATTTAACACAAAGTATATATTTCATCATATTTTTAATGTGACCCACATATGGTCATCATTCTCTTCACAAGGTTGGTAATATATCGGAATATCATCAATAGAGAAAAAAAATTTATCAAGATTTTTCACAACTACTATGATTATAAAATACTTAAATAAGGAAGGTGGATTAGTCAACACATATGAATTAACAACAAACCCATAGTGTCCATATATTTTTCATAAGCTAGTGTTCGGAACATATTCTTTAATCACCCTTATTCTATGATACTCGGATCATATGTTAATCTTAAATAAGAATTAGGATCCAATAAGTTAGCAGAATAGATCATTATTCCTTGGAAGCATGTATTTTTTCATAATGATACCATTTTGTTCACTATAATTAACTCATAATCACATTGATCCATCATTATTCATCCCAAGTAAAATAGGTTATCCCCATTTTGGAAAACATGGTTGAATAATATACATATCTAAAATAACATTATGTATCTTCTTCAATTCCTCAAAATCTATATATTCAATTTTATATAGGGTCATTAATATTAGATTCAGTCTGGGTAAGAGATCAATTGGGAACTATAAATCTCTTACTATGGGGGGTCCATGTAATTATTTAGGAAATACATCAATGTATTATTGAACAGTGGGTATTTATCTAATCTTTATACTTTCACTTTTCTCCTTCTTCATCAATAATTTCCATAAATAAGGCAATTGGATGTGGTTCTTAGAGAGGAACTGGTTAGGATATATATCCTTGATGGTAGTGGTTGGTTGTACCATTAATAATATTGAAATTTCCTTACTTTTATAGTGTATTTGGAATTCAAGTTTAGAATAATAAATCCTTAGTATTATATCGAATTCCACTATTGGAATTATCATCTCGATTTATTAGTGATTATACTCACAAAATTTAACAGGTTAATCCATATATAAAAATGATTATTATATAGTTCCCCCATGATTTCATTAAAAAAATTATACAATAATAATTTGGGAGTTTCATTTCGTATTAGTTGATGACATCAATAATAGAATGAAATAAAATAGAATCAAACTATGTACTTTATATATTTGAGTATACAATGAATGTATATGACACTATATCATTTAGATACATGACATCAATGATCATGATTTTAAATGCATTAGTTTTATCCCTTGAAATATTCTAGGGTTGATGGTGGTTTCACTATATGGTCTCCTGCTTTGGACATTGATTAGTGAAATATTTATGCTCACCACAAATGAAGCATTGTATTATCAGTTTCATATGTACAATCTTATATTTTGATTGGAATTAAAATGTTGAGTCTTTACATATCCATGAATATCATTACAAATATGTCCATCTCTTCCACACTTTTAAAATTCTCTACTATCTTATATAAAATTCCCCAAAGGATTGTTCCCTTAGTTGTCACACATAGGTAGATTTTGTTTCTTCCCCTCTCCATCGTGGATAATGTTACTTAAAAATTTTCTCTCTATCCTCATCTTCATATCATTCACTCATGTAGACCACTGTACATCTGTAAATACCATTTCCACTATGATTTCACAACACACTTTCTCCTCATAACTCCCAAAGTCTTATATTTCAAGATCATTCCATAGGTTAGGTTTTAGTATACTAAAAAATTTATTTATATTCTAATCAGAATCAATTATAATTATCCAATAATAATGCACAAGACATTTAATGATCATCTCATACCTCTGTATCGATTCATTTTATCTTGGTTCTAATTTAGTTATTCCATTTCCATTATCATTTTAAGGGTGTGAGGAATGCACATATTGGAAAATAATTTTTTAGATCATCACATTCCATACCTTCATCTTAATTATTTAGCTTCATGTTCCTAATTTGTGTCTCCCACTAATCAACATATCTATCTATGTGGTATACTACCAAAGTGACGTTGTCCTTCTTTGAATAACATATTAAAAAAACAATATTTTCTATATTTCGGATCCATTATTATATATTTAGTATATTAGATTTTCCAATGAAAATATGTGGTTGTTGATGTATTGAGGATTCAATTACTAGTTTTTCCTTCCTTAAAGAATATACACACTCCACAAGGTTTCGATTATTATTCATTACTTATGATAACCTATTCAACATTATCATGGTTTTTCAACTATGACTCACCCATATTATTAAGGTCGTCATAACAGTGTACATTTCATATTTTATTAACAAAAACTCTTCTATTTCTTCTTATTTTTTGAAAAATGAAACTTAAATAAGAAATTTTATATTATATTAAATATTATGATAATAGTTCTGAAGGTATTTTTAATCGATACAATTTAATTACAACATTCTTCTAGGATGTTATGAATTGGTATTTAAAAAACACTATATTATCTAAATTTTATTAAGAAAATATTTAAAAATAATGTCATTACTGAAAGAATATTCTTCAAATGTATTAAACCATATGTACAGTAAGGTCAATAATCATGCTCACTATGATGAATTTGTTTCCACCCAATAAAATTTTTTGGGTTATTACTGTTAGTTACATCTACACTAGAAACACATCCTCTTGTAATGTCTAAATAGGGGTTTCATTACTGGTACACCACATAATCTATAATTTACCAAAATTTAGAAGCTTTTCTAATATTTAGACATATACATAGGGTTCTTAGTATTATTTTATTTTCCTAATTTCCAAAAATAACTACACCATACCTTTGATACAAAAAATGCTGACCCTGCTATTTCATACATTTTTTAAAAAAATTAACAAAATATTACATTAATAACATTGAAGGATTTTTTGAGGTATATTGTCTTGGAAACTTAGTACATAATATGTGAAGTAAAAAACAAAAACATAAACAAAATTTTAATTTAATTATCATGAAATAGTCCTATATTATTCCATCATATTTCACTTAACTACATAAGATTTATTAGGGACATACATCAATAAATAAGGTGATCATATTTCCCAATAAGGAAAAAATGGAAATAAAACATGAGTGATATTAATGGATAATCCATGAGGCATTACATAAGAGCATAATAATAATTATTTTATATATAACATGTAAATATGTCTATAATATAAAATTGAGACAGTCATAAAAATATCTTCAAGTTTTAATATCTTTGTGTTATAAATAATATTTTCATGGTTATTGACCAAGGTGCCCTAAAACATGTAATAAATATCTATGAATTTTTTACACTATTCATTGGAGAACCATAACGGAACCCCATCCATATATCGTAATTCATATGTTCTATATAGATCATAATAAATCACCTGATCAAAAACCCATAAAGGGTAAACATTGGGCTTCATACAAAATAATTTAGTACATAGGTGTCGAATGACATGAAATTTTCCTCATTTTTAACTCACAGGATTTGAATGATGAATTCATACATGTTAATAACAAATCAATGAAGTAAAATTAAATTCACATGAATAATATTGAATAATAATTCGGTTTTTTATTCACAACATATAATGTGGCGCATAAAAAAATCAAAGAATGATTTATTGTAGCATAAGAGGCATAAAATGTTGATTATGTAATAGGATTAGTGATAGAAATTGGGAGCCTCTCATTAATAGAAATCATTTAGAAGGTAATGGAATGACCATATGATCTAGAGAATACATAATAGTTTAATGGACTAGCTACAAATTATGTACTTGGATATAAAGGGAGAGGAAGAGAATCTATTACCATAAGTATCACTTCGTAAACATATATGATTGACTCCATGAGAGATTGAGGGATTCAAAAAAGGTCATAGTGAGAGAATTATATGGGGGGAAAATGATAAAGATATTTTGAGTTAAAGAAATGGAGCAGGGAGGTATGCATTTATAGTAGAGTGAGAAATATTTTTTTTATTAATTTCCAAATATATCCCTTAGAATTATACTTTTTGGAAAATTAATTTATTGAAGGTCAACTATGGTTTAGGAAAATATTTTATAAAATACTGAAGGTGGTTTTTAACATATTTTATTTTGAGAACTCAACATCATTTTTAAAAATACATTTTGTATGAGGAACTATTTTTTCCACCAAACAATTTTTTCAACACATTAATTTCTATTTTAGTCATTTGAGGGTTATTTATAGGGTTGAAAGTTAATTTAAATTTAATGGAATAAATTGTTTTAATAAAATTATTGTTTCATGGATTATATTTTATTAATATTACATCATTATTAAATATTTTTAAAGTCGTAAAATTTACCAAAAAACACAAAAGTGTATTTTTTTACTCTTTATTGAGAAATTTAGTATTTTAGAAAATTCTGAAATTTTAATTATAATTGAATATAGAAGTTTGGATTTCAAAAATGATATTAATATTTTAAAAATAACTTTTAAAATATAATAAATTTAATTTATAAACAATTATTTGAATTTTTTACTAGTGAATGTAAATTGGTTTTAACACACATCCATGGGGGAGGTTATTAATCAGAATGATAATAGGCCATGTACTATAAGATTTAAGCATATAACCAAATGGATTCAAACTATCACATGATAGAAAAATCCTTATATTATATACTTCATCTGAAAAACAAGGATATCATGCATAGAATTTATTCTAGGTTAATCCATCTACAAGATGAAAAAATTATCATTGTCATTATCTTGTTTAGAATCATAAAATCACATATTTTGATGATATTTCAATAGAAATGAAATTATTTTTAACCTAAGGAAAAAATGTAGAAATAAATGTTCATTTATAAGGAACATGAGATGGTGTTCCCTGTGTATTGGGTTTCCATAAATATTTGGAAAATTTGTTTCACTCATTCACTCTTGTAGTTTCATTAAATTAAACTAAAATCATTTGGGAAAGAATAAAATATATTCATTTAAAATCCATGATGGTAAATTAACTATTATTTAATATAACAATTTTATGGAATAGTAGTACCATAATGAAGTATGACCTTTTAAAAAGACAACAAGAAAATTAATCCATGTATTAGAGGTTCCATGAAAAGTTTCATATAATACATTATTATTAAAAATTACTGCATTTCCATTTTACCTCATCCGTTTTATATATGAGTACATGCATTTTCCATCAATTTTTTACTCTCTTAACCCCATTATTCACATTAATTATACATTGTGTACTAATTCCAAATTTTTCATGCATTAACCTTCCTTCATATTTGTGACAATTAATAATTAGAAAGCAATCAAATTTTAAATTATCAATTCCAATCCTTTCATTTTTATCATCAAATATCCCTATATAATGTTTCTCATTATTTTTATTCCATAAATAATATTCAACTTGAAAACAAATATCTATGATATGGAAACATATATTTGTATAACTTGGCAATGTTCTTAAAACATAATCAGAACATAGTAAATGAATTAGACATCAATCTGAAGCATTTTTAAATATATATTCTTTAAAAATTTCATCTTATTATAAAACATAGAAAATTTATTATTGGTTTTATAAATCTATGTTCTATATATTTTAAAACTACAAAATTACTTTTTTATTGGAAAACAACATTATAATTATTGTATTAATAAACAACGTACCTTGGAAATACATTTAAAGGTTTGTTATTATTAAAGGCTATAAAATATTTATTTTTATACAATATACCTCATAATAATTTTATTTAGATTTATATTCTTATAAGGATTTTGGGTTTCTATTATGATTTTATATTTATATAATGATAGACATATTTTAGTTCTTTTAAAAGAATTAAAAACCGTGAAGTGATTGAATTCTTGATAAATTTTTTAAATGAGTTTATATTGGATGCTAGAAATAATTTTGGTTAAATTATAATAATTTCATTTTGTTCATGATCGCCTTCATCATTTTTTATAAAGTATGTTTTTCCAAGATTTCCTAATTTAATAGTTGAAATTTATCATATCTCTATGTATTTATAGCTAGGTAGCTAATAGAAACCATGATCCTAATTACTGTAGCTATATGAATTCATGTATAAGTGAAGGAAAATAATTTTTTATGGGAATATAATAATAAAACACCTATTTCCATGTTCGGGAGCCCTTCTATGACAATAGGGTCTCAAGGAAGGCCTGTGAAAATGGTTGGGCCCTTGACTATGGCCATAGGGTGTCAGGAAGTCCTATATCCACTGGAAGACTATACTATTGTTAAATAATGTCAATAAATTGTTATAATGATATATCATTCATTCCATAACAAGAAAAAAATATTCTTAAATTTTTTTTCATATCTAATCATATTAAAAATTTATGTTATATATACATAATAGAAGTGTAAGTGGAGTGGTAAATATAATTAGATCAAATGGAATGGTTATAAGGTTCAAATCTGGCTTGTTTTTTGGTCATCCTATATCCAAATTCAGGAAATTGATACAGTAGTTGATGAGGCTTTGACAACATGATATAGGAATGGTCACACTCATGTCCATATCATAGGATTTAAATTAACCACCAATAACCTCTATTAAAACTATATCCATGGTTGTGGCCAATAGCCATGGTTTTTGGGAATATAACAATGATCCTCGACTATGTCTATGGATAAATTTTACACTAGTAATTTTAGTTAACATGATTTATTTATTTGGAATCTTATATGATATTTTATTTACAGTATATTTGGTATATTATGTCATAAATTAGATAAATTGAATTTATTTTGGATTAGAAATATGTTATTGAATTTATAAATGAATGTTTCTAAATGATATGGTTCTAACAAAATTTATTCCTTTGTATTGATTTAAAATTTTTAATTCAAACTATTGATAACATTATCAGCATTCCTAAAAATAAAAAATATTTTAGATAAATATCAAATCAAACCACAAATATCATCATTTTGAATATAACTTATTTAGTTTTATTAAAATTTTTTTATTTACAAGATGTGTTTTCAAAAAATCAATGACCCATTATATTAATATTCATTATTCCAAATTTATATAAATTTAATAATATAAATAAAAAAACTAAATGAATAAATTCATAACTCTCTAAAATATATAAAAATAAAAATAATGCAATGATTAATTTTATAATCCCTTAATAAATACCAAATTATTTTTTAATATTTTATTATTATATAAAAAACATCTAACTGTAATTAAACAACACATATGAACTATAATCAAACATAGTTTTGATTGTGATTAAAAACAATAATCTAAAAAACCTTAGATCGATCAATATGGACGAATTGTTAATTAATTGGATATGACTTGTTGAATTTTATCATTCCCAATGATTATTAATTGAATAAGCCCTATTAAATAACACCTAAAGGTTGTTTTTCATTGGATTAATGTATATGATGTGACTAAGTATAATACAAACACATAAAAGGACTAAAATAAAATTTATTTTGAATTATTATATAAAAAATACTCTAAATTAACCATATATCATTAAACTTGGATGAATCTTATTGTGAATGAATATTGGTAGAAATATGATACATATAATGAAATAGAAATTTTGCACATCATTAGAGATTATAGACTTGAAACTATGATATTTAATGTTGTAGAATATTTTAATGGAAAATTTAAAAAATTTAATGTGGGATTTATTATGTCAACTAAGAGAGAATAATGATAGGGAACCACTTGAGAGAAAAATTAATTACGGATCATGAGGAGGTGGTCAGTGTGGTAAGAATTATGGAGGGATCCTATACTAATGGTTTTAAAAAACTACCAGTTTTGGGGATTACTTTACCAACAAATATATGAAACTACTAGTATATTTACTCTATTTCCCCTCGATGCTAACAATATGTATAAAATTTTTGTGTAGTTAGTCTTATAGAAAAAAGTTAGAAAAACCATGGGTTTGTTGGACTGTCCATATCCTTGATTTATAGAAACTAAATATTCGATGGGTTTTGTCTTTATGGCCATCTTATGAGTAAAACAACATTTTATGAGGATGAATTGGTTTTCAAATAATACTAATTTTTTAATGAATCCATTGATTTCAATTTGGTGGTTTCCAAACTATGATAACATAACATAATTATAGAGCCATTTCTATATGTATTTTGGGTCACATTATGTAAATTCACAATAGATTCACTGTGGTTAACCCTAAGATGACCAAGGTGATCCTTGTTATTTATCCTATATAGAATCTTCAAGATTTAAAATCAGTCCAAGGATGCCTCATTTATATTTTTTTGTTCATTGTATAGATCGCTAGAAGTTGTATAGAAATTATGAATAAAATATTAGTGGGATAAGGATTTATAGGCCCTATTTAATATCCTCAAGTAATAGCATTCACATCCTTGGGTCCTGATATCATATTTTAATGGAAGACCACTCCTCCTCTATATGATGAACATAGAATGCTCACTCAATGCACTATTTTCCTACAAAATTGATTATATTAATGTTAATATTCTATATTATCCCATCTATGTGATGTTGGAGTCCAAAAAAATATAAACATGTTAGGAAGAATTGGCTCACTTGCACTTCATGATGCAAGTATTGTGTCATTATATATTGCATTATGTTGTCCATTTGTTTTGCTAATATGATCCGTATAAGTATATTCAAAATATATCAATATTTATAAGGTATTTTTTTTGATTTTTATGACCCTATACTATTTTTATATCTATTCCATCTATAAAAAGGAATCCCAAAGATAGGCATTGGAAAAATTTCTAGATACACACCTAATTTTGGAGGAACTACCCAGGGACATAGAGTTCTCAAATGAAGATTTTTTATCTTTTTATTCAACCCCAAAAATGATAAAGATATAATTTGATGACACATCTCATATCCCAATCAGGAAAGGAATGTATTGATTTTAGTTCCCTAGAACTAGCTAAATTTTTACTTCTGATTACTCGAATATTTATAAAAATAATAACAGATTATAAGTATAGTTCTACATAACATTAATATGAAAATGATATTATATTATTGTTTTAATTGACCAGTATAGAAATTACCTACTGTGATATGATCCTAGATATTCCGTGGTAGTATTTTTAAAAATATATATCAAATTTTGTAGATAATATATGCCTCACATGACATATATGGTTTGTGACTATCAAGTGTTTATGGCCAAAAAGTAATTTTTACTAGTTCTCATTAAGTTCACACTTGGTAATATAAATTAAGTCTTGTTTTGAATATAGAACCATAAATAGGAATTTCACATGTCAAATGTTTCATTAGATATTCATAAATGAAAACTTGTGTCTTAGTCATTAGTCTGGCGATTACTTTTATGTTATATCATGGATAACATAATTTTATATATGAAAAAACATTAAGATAACATATTATCATTGTGAGGTAGAAATAATTGGGGGTGTCATAAGTAATATGATATTAATTGAATAATTCAAGAAAGAATTTATCCCTCATAAGTTAATGGAAGAAGATATATCAAACCCTTTGATTGAATTTGAACTACTTAATTAAATATTTGAATATGGGAGTTATAACAAACCAAAATTTTCATACATTGATAGTGTTTAATCTAATATTATTATTTTGAGTAAAAATTACTTGAATGGGTTTAGTGAGAACCCATAGACAAATCACCTCAAAAACCCAAATCTGATTTAGAATCAATTCCAATATCCCACCAAATATTCAACTATAGCACCATCAAAAATAGAAACAAGCTAAAATGATCAATTAAAAAACCATAAAAAACATTAAATTTTCATATTTCAAATGATGTGAAAACCCCACACGACACATAAGACGTCCTGGACCTGGCTACCACGTAACAAGTGCCCTGAGCCTAGTTGGCCACATGACCCCTGGCGCGTCTCCCCTTAATCCAGTGGCTACAGACTATTTATGGGGGTGTGAATTTAAATCAACAAGGAGAATATACCCCATGTCAAAGTACACAACAGATGTAACAACAACATACAATAGAAATGATAAATAAACATATTGGTTGATGAAGTAAACAGCAGAAGACTGAATAATATAACGAAATCCTTATAGGATGCATCTTATAGAGATATGCATTCATGGAATGGTAGTAAAAATGGGAATAAAAAAAGAATCATTCATACTAATATAGAAGTATAAAAGAGACCTAAATAGAAAAACTTCTCCACAGTTTCTCGAGATGAAGCCCGATCACCTTCTTCTATGATCCTTTTAAGAAAACAAGTTAACAGCCAGATGAGTAGTGTTTTACCTTGTCCATTTTTTTAGGAAGTCAATATTCTTGGGTTCCAAATGAAACTTGTGTAGGGTGAGAGATAGTAGTCCACCATCAATGGTGTTTACATTTATTCAGAGTGTATGTCATAAATAAACTGTGTGTATAAATTAGTAGAAAAGTAACTAGTATAGAATAAACATTCAACTTCTCAGTTAGGTTCTTAAAGGACACCTAGTGGGTGTACATACTTCTTCTCAATACAGGTATGTATGATCAAGTCTCTAGGTATATATATAGTTTATCACTGACATGTTTTAAAAATTCCTCTCATCCATACATATTATTATTCCATATCTAGCATGGGGTAATAATGCATCCCAACCATTGAATATACTGGAATGTGGTAAGAATTCCTTTCATCCATACATGTTAATGGCATGGGTTATGAATTCCTCCCATCCATAGAGATGTTATAACAGGCATGGGGTAATAATGACTCCCACACATATATACATAGGGGGTACCAATGGCGTGTGGTAAACATGCCCCCAGACACACAATTCACAAGTGGCATGGGGTATGAATCCCTCAAATTCACAAATTCACTTATACATCATAATCATGGAAATGTCATAAGTATTCACATTATATAATGTATGGAAAACCATATTACATTATTTTAAATTAAACAGAAAAACCAATTATAAAATGGATTTAATAATAAATCAAGACAAGGGAAAGACATGAAATCCCATGAAACCATTCTATTTGGGCCAAATAACTTATATGGTTTAAGAAAAATCATCATATCCCAACTATAATTTCAACCACACAATTTTCATAACATGGGAAATAAATTTCATGTCATGGTGTCAAGGTCCATAAGTCGAAGTCAAATACTCACATACCCATTTGGCCAATTCTTAAGTGAAATTGTCTAAGCACCATTGTGGCACCTTGATAAACTCCAAATACACATGGGAAAATATCCAATTCAATTAATGATTATACCGGGATCTACAAAACATAATTAGACATTTTGGTAAATTGGCCTCAAATGGCCAATTTGGGTAGCACACCCCTTGGGTGTCCATAACATGAATAGTTGATCTCTAAATCCTTATTCCAAAACCTATTCACCTATATCAAGCCTCTAGGGTCATATAGAAATGACATTATCAACACAAATGAAGATTTTGACAATGGTCGGAACACAACAAGATGAAAAAATATAAAAAGGCCAAAACTCAAATGTAAAACTATATGCCCACCTACCTTAGGGTCGGAGAAGATGCATCACTAGATATCAACCTCAGATTCAGAGATGATTGGATTATATTTGAGTTTCCTACTAATGACAAGAAAATATGGTGAATGAGCATGTATCTAAATATCACATTAGATGGTTAAATTTTGTGATGAAAGAGGAGCACACAAGGTTCGCCATACCTTGGCCTATCCGATACTTCTCTCAGATTGAGAATCCATCACCTGACGGAGGAGTAGAGAACATACAAGGAGGAGGAGATTTTGGAAACCAATGAGAGGAAGAGGGAGATTATATCCACTGGATGTGAGGAAAATAATGGAAATTAGAACTTAAAGAGGGGAGGATAAAATAGGCATTTTTACTAAAAATGGGCTCAAACATTTTGTGAAATTGGGCAGAAATTGTGCATAGTCTGCTACCTTACAGAGCACATTGCACTATCCCAGCACACAGTTTTACTAACCATGCATATACCATGCATTTTACTACTACATTAGTCACACAGATGTGCAGCTGGGTCATAGGGTTGTAGAAAAACCATATGACCTTGTCTTCTTTTCCCTTTTCAGAGCTCCGAGCTTCAGAAGTTCCTCAGATGCTATCATGATCTCCTTTTCATGATTAAAAGACATCATTTGGACCATTTACATTATCAAAAATGAAAAACATATGATCATTAGTATGTTCAAATAGTTGGTTCCTTACAACCTCTCCTCATCGAAAAGCATCTCCATGTTTCTTTTTCTGAGGGTAAAGATGTACTTTCTGTATACAGTTCCATCCATTGAGATTTTATATTAGCTTCCTGCTCTAAGGTCTTGTCATGTACCGGTCTATTCTTCCCAATCTACCATACAAGAGGAAAATACCTTCCTCACATTGTCTTCATGCTCCTATGAACAATACAAACTAGATACTCTATGAAGAAGCATCCATATCTAGATCGACCTCATCATGCTGGAAGACGTGTGATGGGTCTTGAATATATTAATGAAGATGATATACAAGAAATAAATCACGAATGGACTGGAATTTATGATGATGTTCTAATTAGTATGCCACTGAACAAATATACTTCAAACCTCAAAGGGCCCAATGAATCTTGGTGATAGCTTACCCTACTTATGAACACTTATATGCCCCAAAATGGGAGACACTTTCAATAAAATCCAGTCTACGACCATGAATTCAACAGGCCAT
Source organism: Viscum album (assembly GCA_963277665.1). NCBI lineage: Eukaryota > Viridiplantae > Streptophyta > Magnoliopsida > Santalales > Viscaceae > Viscum > Viscum album. The sequence continues at coordinate 1,698,132,390 of OY728158.1, read as the reverse complement.
AGATGTTAGTTGGCATAAGACTGCTTCCTAGATAACGATGTCAACATGTACTTCCTGATCAGAAGGACCTTCTTTAAAGTATCATACATGAGATGAGGTCCATGCACTACTATTTCCCCTACCTCCAACTAACACATAGGTGAGTAATAAGGCCTACCATACATGGATTCATAGGGATCCATATCGATGATTTCCTAAAATCTATTATTATAAGAGAACTCAACAAGATGAAAATTTTCTCCTAAATTCCCCCAAAGCTAGGAACACACGATTAAAGAAAATAATCAAGGACCTAAATTTTATGCTCTATATATCTATTAATTTGTGGGTGATTGGCCATGCCCAAAAGTACCTAGGCACAAAAGGCTATCTGCAACCCTTTCTATAAATGTTATGTGAAATAAGAATCTCTGTCAGAAATAATAGAATGAGGTGATCCATGAAGACATACCACCTTCTTAATGTACAATAATTCCAGCTAATCTACAAAAAAGGTCTCTCACAAAGGTAAAAATTTTACTACCATCATTAAGTAGTCAACGACAACCCAAAAAACATTTTTTCCATAAGGTGATCTTGGTAAACCAGTCAGGAAGTCCCTCAAAACATCGTTTCATTTCCTATCAATAATGGAAATCAGTTCAAGAAGCCATGTTGGATGATGATGATCCATGTTCACCTACTGATAGGTGGAACTTTGCATGAGGAAACCAGATATCTCGTATTTCATACCAAACCACCATTATTGTCATCATAGATCTCAAAACATTTTGGTGGCACTAAGGTGAACTGCCCATGCTGAGGTGTAGAAATCCCTTATCATATCCTCTCTGATGTCTACTAGTACCCATATATGCCCATGGAACATAAGAGTATCAACCCCATTGATTGTCCAACCATAAGATTTATTATCATCTGAAACATTTTCCCATAGGACAAGGCCTTCGGGATGAGATATATTTATTAAGCTTACTCTTTCAAAAATAGTAGATTTCACCTCTAAGGCTGAGAGAAAATTCTGACCATGGTCCTCCTAATCCTCAAAGTGACTCTATAAGAACAAGGATATATGCTTCAATTCTTCAATGGAATCTGAAATTTTATGTGTCTATGTCTTTTAGCATAGAGAATTAGTAACTAAATTCCCATTCTCTAGAGTTTAGGAAAGTTTGAACTCAAACTATAGAATGTAAAAAACCCACCCATGCTACATGATATTTAGATCCTATTGATTGAAGAAGAATTTTAGGATTTTTTGGTCTGTGAACACCAAAAAAATATCTCCCAATAAATATTATCTCCAACAGCATAAGGCATGAACAAAAATAGTGCACCTGAGGTCATGCATTGGTTAATTCCTTCTACGAGGCCTCAACTAATGAGAATCATATTCCTGGACTCACTCATCCTACATCAGAACGGTTTATATCCCAATTCATGATGCATCATAATAGAATGTATAACCCCTATATAGATATGGAAGATCACTAGTTGTGCTCAATTAAGTCCTTTACTCAACTTTGGAAAGGCTTCTTCAAAAGATTTTGACCATTTTAATTTCAAGGCCTTCTTCACAATGCTAGTAAATAGTGATTCAAGGTGTGATAAATCATGAATGAATCTTCTGTAGTATCTAGAAATCGTCATGAAACTTCTGATTGCAAAGTTATTCTTGGGATCCTCCAATGAATGTACATCCCCCACATTCTCTAGGTGAACAAAATCTCTGGACTCTGATATGATATAACCCAGTAAGTGAACCTTATTGAACTAGAAGTGGCATTTACAGACCTTATCATAGAGATGATGCTCTCCCAACATATTTAGAATGATCTCAAGATTGGTGAAATGGTTGTGTCAAGGGAGATAATACAAAAAAATATAATTACCGGAGATGGCCACATATGAATTCAGATTGGGTGAATAACCCAATTAATAAGTTCTATGATCACAGAAGGTGCGTTCATGAGTCCGAACAACATAACCAGGTACTCATCGAGACCATACATGCTCCGTAAAGCTATGTGAGGTATGTCTAATGTCCAGGCACACACATGATGATATCACAACCTCATATCTATATCTGAAGGAACATTATCTCCTTAATGTTGATCAAAGTGGCCATATATTCAAGTAAAATCATACCTATTATAGATAGTTATCTCATTTAATCGATGGTTATCCATATAATTCTTAATGGTACCATCCATCTTTTTCACAAAGAGAATAGGTTAACCCCAAGTAGAAGTGATGGGGTGTATAAAATCATTCACCTCCAGATCCCCCAATTGGTTCTTGATCTCCATAAGTTCCTTAGGGGCTATCATACATAGAGGAATAGTCATAGGTTCTACTTTTATCAGAAGATCAATAGTAAACTCTACGTCTTTCACCTAAGGTAGACTAGAGAAGTATTTTAAACAAATTTGAAATGCTCCACTACTAGAGGAAAAAATGGGTGTGAACCTTTGGTCATCAAGGTAAATACTAGGACCCAATATTGTAACACTACTCAACCTATGCTACTCAGGTCCTTATCATGCCACACTGAGATCCCATTATCCCTTATGCATGTTCACAATTACCTATAGTTATTTAATTATCACCCAATAGTGATTGTAGTCAATAAGGGATCCGTATGAATCTAACTTTTACTTACAATGATTGCATTGAAACCCATCCTGTCAAGGACATACATGTTCCATTAGTAATGGTATCCAGCTATATTAAGGGTGAAATTTTAACAATGAAGAATTCCCTATGAATGAATACCAAATGTATTATATATCACCATGAATCTATAAAAGAACTCAAATTCAAGGAACAAAATTCTAATGGTTGCTTCAGATATGAAAGAGTAAGTTGAGAATGTATCAAAAAAAGTAGATAATAATGTGTAGGATACAAAAATAGCACCTCATACAATAGATGGTCCCATGATCTTCTCTTATATAATAGGCTAGAACACATGTAACAATCTTATACCATGGCCCTGATTCACTTATTTATTGTATTGAGCTGGCCCTCTCTAAGGGATCTAAGAATCATAATCTTGGTTTCCTCTTCCTCAACCACCACTAAGCCATGATCAACTAGTGATATTATAGATGTCTATCTATTGTGATCCAATCAACCCCTCCCCTGGCTAAGGAGAAGGTGCAGATCCCAGCTCACTAGGCACTTGAGGGAATGTTCTGCATAAATGGTGGAGATAGACCATCCTACCACAAACTCTACACTCCCCTGGATTCAGCGTACATTAGCTCTTGAAATGCCCTGGTGCTCTGCACTGGTGACAGATAGGAGAACCACTAGAAAAAGGAGACTAACCACTGTTACCTTTACAAGATTCTTCAAAATCCCATTTTCAACTATTAGAAGATTGACAGTAATCATTAGGTTCCTAAACAACCTAGATTTCACACTCATCATCTCACAAATTTAATACTATGATTAGGGCATGGTTGACGATTTCAAAAATTGTTGTCATCCTAAACACATAGACTTATGACTCAAGAGTGTAAAACAACCCATCATAAAATCAAATATCATTCATCAGATCATCAACAGCTAGGGAATGGGAAAAAAATTGAGCTTAGTGAAATGAAATGATTAATCCAAAACTAACATGGTCCCTTACTACAGATTCATGAACTATCAAGATTTTCCATACCTTAAAGTACATGGAAGGAATTTGTCATAGAATACAGTCTAGAAGTCATCCCAAACAATATATCTATGATGGTCTACATGGGTGATGAAATCTTACCACCTGTTGGCAGAGTTTCATTGCATTTAAGCATCTAGTTTGACCCTTTTCTCTACAGGAATCTCTCTGTGATTGAATATAGAAAGGATAGCCTCCATCCAAGACTCCACAGTGAGTGGTCCGCCATCCCGTGAGAATGTAGTTGGATGCTGTGGTTGAAACTCATGAGTCAACTCTAACCTAACTGGGGAAGGTCGCACTCTACCTTATATATTCTGAATCGTATACAAGAAGACCTCTCAAAACTAGGTGTTGGTGCCAAACTCAAGTATAGGAGGAGGAACCACAGTTGGCTCAACATGAATAACAAATGAGAGATAAACTACCACCACCTATGTAGCATGATCTTCGCCACCTTTTGGGTGCATGACTTGAGGAAATCATGGTGGCATAATGCTACAATGTCAAATGAACATTTGAGAGGGGATTTAAGATTTATAGTGGACTGCACTCAAGAAAATAGGATAGGTACTACAACCTTCCTATAAGTAAGAAAATGCCTCTCTACCTACATCCAAAATCCATGATTAAATGTTAGAACATAACATAACATTCCATAATAATGTATAAACACACACTACCTACTACTAAGGTCGGGTTCAGGTCATGATTCATTGTTAGGCTTGTGAAAAAATGTTGTTCTTCAGTTATACATCATTTCAACCAGATGAATGAATTGATATGTCATTTTGTGGCCAGTAAGGGCCCATACACCATATGATTCAAAATATGACACTCGTATGGATTTAATTTTCATTTAGATTGTTCTTATCCATGTGATTATATCATTCGTGAAATGGTTGAGCTAGCTGGAATTCATTTTTTGATCCATAATGTCCCACACAACTTATGAATCAAAGTGTGGCACATACAAAACTCACACCATTGAATGATCCAAATCCTGCATAAAGGTGTCAACATTAATTTATATATGTAACATGGTAAAAAAACATAAAATAATAAATTATTTCTGAAAATGTAAACATGAATCACAAAAATGGATGGCCAATTCATATTTCGTCCTATCGTGAATCCTTTTATAACACATCAACCTCATTTCATCCGGTTGAGAAATAAAATCACAATGAACACAAGCCTTTACTTACCTGGTAGATGCTCCTTCTTTGAATCTAAAAGTCCCAAGATTAAATATGAGTGGGGGATGAATTCCCAAGTACTGCAGTAGTGGAAAACTGTACTAGCGGTGACACTGTAGTGGAGGAGGGTACTATACTAGGAACAGTATAGGTTGTGGTATTATAGTAGGTATAGTAGCATCCCAGGTACTATAGTAGTACTATTCACCAAAGGCCTATTTAGGCCAAAACATATTGGCTTTCAGTCATTGTATTCAGAACACTTGGTATTGGGCCTTCAGGCTATGTAATGAGAATCCCTCAACTGAGTCAAAAGATGTATTTGATTTAATAATAAAAATGCGTCTTTTTCTCCAACCATTTGAAAAAAGAAAATAAAATCACAATTTAAATGTCATCAATATCAATGACATCAATGAACATGTAAAGCATAGAATCGGTAAATGATATCAACAGTAATAGTAGGATCAATAAAAACAATATTTGAAGAAACATGGTCTTTACACTGTACTTGAGGTGTGACACCCATGAATAAGTTTTGACCAAATACCATGTGTTCCCAATCTCAAATATATTGATTAAAAATAGTAAAACAAGAAAAAAACTCCTCTAATACCACTTTTTGACCTCTTAAACCAGGTTTCCACATTACCCATTCCCCAATCCAAATTGGCCACATGGCCACCAGCGCATCTCCCCTTAAGCTAGGGGTTGCCGACTAGAAACTGGGCGTGAATTTAAATCAGTGGGGAGTCTATACCCACATGAAAGATTACATAATGGGTGTAACGACAATATAAAATAGCATAAAAATAAACATATCAGCAGATGAAGTAAACAACAGAAGACCAAATAATATAATAAATGCCTCATAGGGAGTGTTTGATACAGATATGCATGCATGGATTTCTAGTACAAAATCGTAATAGAAAACTAGAAGTATACATACTAATCCATAATTACAAAATAGAACGCAATCCAAAATCATATCCATAGCACCTCAACCATAATCCCAGTTCTCTACTCTTAATCTCCTTCTCAGAGAAATGTGTCAATTTCAAGATGAGTGGTGTTTTCCATTATGCATACCTGTAGGAAAATAGTCTCCTCAGGTGCCAAAGGTGGCATGAGTAAGTTTTAAGATAAATATCATAAGGCCACCACCAATGGTGTCCATGTACAATATGAGCGGTTCTCATAATTAACGAGTGTTCCACTATAATCTAGGAAAGTATGCAATGTTGGATAAACAATCAAATTCCCTCTCAGTTTCCTAAAGGACACCTGGTGGGTCTACCTGCATCAGCTCAATACTGGTACACTTGATCAAGTCACTACGTATATATATATATAGGTTATCACTGGTATGAGGTAAGAATTCCTCTCTTCGATATATATGTATATAGGTTATCCCTGACATGAGGTAAGAATTCCTCTTGTCCATACATATATATACCACAGCTGGTGTGGGGTAAGAATGCCTCCCACCCATAGAAGATACGAGGATGGGGTAATAATTCCTCCCAACCATACAAAATAATGGAATGGGGTAATAATGCCTCCCACCCATATAGTAGATATAACTAGAAAGGGGTAAGAAGTCCTCCTATCCATATATACATAGAGGTTACCAATGATGTGGGGTAAAAGTGCCTCCCACCCATAAATTTAATAATTGGAATGGCTTATGAATGTATATCATCCAGACATCCACATTGTATGTCATTAGCATGACAATGTCATACCCATTCACATTATATAATGTCAGGATCCATCTTACATCATTTCAAATTAAACAAGAAACATTTAAGAAATACATTTAATAATAAATCAGGACAAGGAAGCCATTCCATCCCTTGAAACAATTCCATTTGGGTGAAATTACTTGTAGTTTTAGGCCATCTCATCCTATCAAACAAAGAAATCCAACCACCCAACATTCATAACAAGGAAAATCCATTTCAAATCAAGGTGTCATGGTTCAAATGTCGAAGTCAAATACACACATACCCATTTTGACAATTCATAACCAAAAGAATCTCAAAAAAATTGGTTTAACTTGGTAAACTCCATATACATGTTTGAAATCTTTTGATTCAATTATAAATCAATAAGGGTGTTACAAACCATAATTATACATTTTTGGAAATTTGCCTAAAATGGCCAAATTGGGTTGCAACACACCTTGGGTGTCCATAGAAGGAAAAGGAGATCTCTAAACCCACAATCTAGACCCAATTCACCTATATAAAGGAAATACAATTATTTATACATGAATAAATCTACACAATAGTGGATATTAGGAAATGTTGGCCTGCGACAAGATAGAATAGATATGAAACAACCAAAACTCAAATGGAAAACTATGTGACCAACTACCTTAGGGTCGTAGATGATGAGTCACTGGATATAAACATCAGATTTAGAGTATGATGGAGAAGATCTGAGTTTTAGTCTAATTCCCAAAAAAATAGGGGAAAAATCATGCAACTAAATAGTGCAACATATGTCACAATTTAGAGATAAAGGAGGTGCATACAGGGTTAGACTTACCTTGGTATAACCAATATTTCTCTCCGATCAAGAATTAGTTTCCAAGTGGAGGAGTAGAAAGAATACATAAAGGAGGAGCTTTAGGTAAATTATGGGAGGAAGAGGGAGGTTTTGTCTACTGGAGGTGTGGAGAATAGTGGAAATTTGAACGTAAAGAAGGGAGGGTCAAAATCGTTATTTTGCCTTAATAATGGGCTTGTACAATTTCTGCACACATTTCCTAAACTATATGTAAACTGTGGACACTACACTGCCTTACTGGTCACATTTCGTGGTCTCTATGCACAGTTTTACTAACCATGTAGATCCCTACTCTACCAGTCACACGACTACAATCCTGGGTCGCACAGTAGCAGACAAACCGTGCGACCTATTCTGCTCTCCTCTTTTTTGAGATATGGACTTCGTAAGTTCCCCAAATTCTCCTTTGAACTTATTTTCTTGATTAAAAGATGTCATCAGTTCAATTTAAGTTATCCAAAAATGAAAACTACTGATCTATACCTTGGTCAATGATTTAACTCGTTATAGCCAAGGAATTCCATGAGCCCAGTGTTGTCACCGATACTTGAAATTCATGCTTGTGGCATGCATATTTGGTCTATGTGAACCACCAATTACCAACAACTCTTTAATATTTACACAATATGATCAATACTATATAGGAATAAATTCTTAAAATGTCATCAACCACTCCAGAAACACATCCCAAATCCTCTTTGAAACCACCTCACAAGACCAAATCAGAGATGAGTAATGGAACATGAAGCTAGAGTAGAGTTGAAGTGGATTTGAGACTCAACGGTGATCCAAGACCTATAAAACTACCAAAAAACCCTTCCAATGTGAGGACCATTAACCTACCTTCATTAACTTCTTGGGCCATCCCACAAAGTAATTAGACTGCCATAAAAATTAAAGACCCCTATATCATTAGAGTAATAATAAAAACCAAAAACATACAAAACAAACACCTTCAAGATAACTAGAATCCATCTTAAACATGAATTACATAATTAATTTCTTCATATCCTAGAGAATAGAATCAAAATAAAGTGTGAGATAAGATTATCGGTAAGTGTAAAACAGGAAGATATCAATGATCCAATAAGAATTACATGAGCATAAGGGTATTTGTTAGGGACCTACTCACTAAGGCCTACATGAACGAATATAGGATGAGTGTGAATACCCCAACTATGCATCTAATTGGCCATGGGATGGTAACAGTCACTGAGTAGGAATAACACTCTCATGGGAGGCCTTATTCTAAGGTATATTTTTTCACACACACAAACACTCACCTCCAAGCCTATACAATGATGAAAGGAAAAAAATAACAAATACCAAATGAATGAATACATATAAATCCCACAATATGAATATGATAGTAATACATGAAATCATAAAGGGCTAAATACAATCCCACTAAAAACTATAAATAAGTGCAACTATATAGAAAGAGGGGACTATAGTAAAATTTGACTCTTAGTATGAACCAGGATTAGTCTATACCAATCGAAACTTATTAATATCCTTGTCTACTGAGAACCGAATCTAATGGTTGGTAATTTACATAAGGCATGAAACATGAAGGTAGATCCCATGAAGGGGTGAGTAAAATAATATATATTAGGAGACCTCAATATCAATAATCAAAAATCATAACAATTAATTGGATCATCATATGATATATTAATATTAATATGAAACATATAACAAAAAATCAAGAGATACTCATGGTGGGAAATAATTCCCAAGTAAAAAATACATTTACATCCTTATATTATTCTCAAGAGGTCATAGTAACACTCACCCAGGTCAACTGACTACACAAGTCTAATAGCACTGATGCAATTATATAAGATGACAAGGTTAATGGAAATCACCATAAATAAACATTTCATGGATGTTATGAGATATCAATACATAGATAAGAATCCCACCCAGTGCCATAGGGTATACCAAAAACCCAATATAGATTAATCGGCTAGGTATGAGATCAATGATTATGTAATATTTGTAACAATGATTATAATAACCTTACTCATGATAGATGATGTTAAAGGATTCTACCCCAGCCTCATAGGTGAATCCCCATAAGTTTATCAGAAACTAATTACATAGAGAGTTTAAAAATACTTCACTCAAGATGTAATGGCATACTATACCATCACATGGATGGATCAAGATAATGTACCATTAAGGAAACTTCCCTATGTTGAAGAGAATAAGGACCTCATAACTCTCTAGGAAAAGTACATAATATGTAATTGTAGTACACGATGTGTCCATCCATTACTGGGTATTATAAAGATATTTATCCCAATAGGGGTAATAAAAGATGTTTTCATGAACACGTAGACATTTCATTATACCACAAGTCATTCTTGTGAACCTGTTCGTGTCAAAGTACATGGATTGGACTGTGTTCTCTAGCCGGTGTTGAGTACATAGTTTAGCCCGTGTACTCTAGCCATGCCTGTATACATGATGGTACATAATGAGTTTTAGGTTGGAAATCATAGTGTGGGGCATGATTCACTCATAATGTGATACTATCCTCTTCAAAAAAATGATTGTAAAACATTCAAGGCCCCACATAGTGTATATATCTTTATTACACAATGTCCAACTTGGTATTTTACAAAATCATGTTGTTCATAAAATGATATCCAAATTTTATCATTGATGCCTCTATTCAAACCTATGATGCTCATATTTGGGGGTGGAATTTCCTTTATGTCACAAGTGACTTAATTATAGAATCCAATTCTTCTGGAATCGACACCCATTTCCTCACCATAATCATACTCCCAAATCCTTCACCTTAACCTCTCAGATCTGGTCCCAAATCAATGTCATCGTTCTTATAGCTCAATCTTGTCACAAAAAATGAACTCAATCTTTCTAATTCGTTAGTTTCTCCAATGAATGGATGTAACATGATTGATTACAATGTATTTTTAAACCATTGGTCAAATGAAACACTGATATGAATGCACAAATAATGGAGAAAAATGAAAAAAATTAAAAGTATTAGGAATGGAACTCATAAAATGTGTACTTTTGGCCTTGGTTTGTATATATTATAATTTATAAATATGTGATATAATTAATAAACAATAAAAAGTTAAAAATCCTAGGTAAATAAAACCCATATCTGCAACACAATTGACCCACAAATTAATCTGTTAGTAAACGGATTCGAGTTCTTCCTGGGAGATATCATATAGGGATAAATAAATATAAATAAAATATCCAAAATCAATATTTAAACAATAATTACTAAATAATAGTTATGGTCCTTTGTTGTTGATGTGTTCCATAGGTTCTGTTTGTGGACCAATCACTAAAGCACAATCCATCAATGATCATCCAATAAGTTCCCCCAACCATTCCTCTCTGAAATCCCAATATTATGGAAACAACCCAAAATGATATATTTAAATCGGTTTATATAGACTTTAATTAGATCATTTTTCCATCATTTAATAAATAAATTAACAGAGTTAATTAATTTATTATTTTTACCCATTATTATTTTTTAACAAAAACCTAACTCCAAAAAAGATTATGTCATGGCTAGTGTAGCACATGAATTTCAGACTCAATAATGATCTCGTTTTATAATCCTTGAATCTATTTAATAGTTAATTCATTTTTAGGGAATACTATGCCTTAATGATATTAATACATGTAATATTTTTCAAATATAAATTAACAGATCACTAGGCCTTATAATTTCATGTCATATTATTGCCTGGCTGAGAATATATTTCATCTTATATTTCAATGCGTTATGTGGAAGACATCAGAGAAGATATAGTATGATAAAATAAGAATTAAAATTTAAAACATTAATATGCATATGATTGATCATAAAAATTATTCATGTAATAATTATTTGGAATTCCCAAGACATGAGTCACAAAATAATCAAATAATACTATCCAAGGGAGCATCACATTGGCATACCACATATATTTGGAACACACATAAAAAGGTATGACATTTTAAAAATGTATAAATAGAAAATCTTCAATCATTTTGTTAAGGAAAAGAAATTAATCCCTTATGTAAGATTTGGACCTGAAATCCAAGTCATTATATAATCTAGTGAAAGTAAAAGATATAAATATTCATAAAATTGTGGTCATTAAATATAGGTCCAAATGTAATCTTATGGACTTGAAAACCTATTCGAAACATGAAATTTTGAACATGAAATTAGGATTGTTCATAATATATTTACTCAGTAGTTATCAATAATCACCAAATGCATTAGAGAGATATATAATTCTAGCCCCACCATCTCAAAATTACAATCTTGCATTATTGATCCACAAGATCATAAACCATTAATCATAGAAAAAACCATATGAATAAAATGAGTTTCATAAAAATTTCATCATGGTATAACCCATGTAAAAGAGGCGGGTTTCAAAATATTTTCATCAATTCATTCATGAATAACCCATGAAAAGGAATAGGGTGCATAAACATCGTATGTTCATAATCATAAACAGTCCATATAAAGAACATGTATGGAATAATTTGATCATATACCTAGTGAAACAAAATCTACCTCAAATTTTGGTTTTTTACATGGATACAAATTCTATAAAAATATAATTAAAAACATTACTCATGAAAATATACTTTATATTTTGAAATCACATAAATAAAATCTAAAACATTCCCAAATATTAAAGAATCAAATACATTTAAATAACTTTAGGAATATGTAAATGATTTTTTAAATCATTGTGAAGCTATTATTATGGGAAACACTATTCCTATCATACATGTTAAAATAATGATTCCATTAACATTTTTTGTAAAAAGGAAAATGTACCTTTTTTATAAAATGATACTAAAATTAAATCATAAGCATTTTAAGAAAATTAATATGGGTAAAAAATAATTTACCCAATCATATTATAATAATAAACCATTTCTGAATTTTTTTTAGAAAATATAGATATGGAATAAAAGGGATTTTCATCAGAAGAGGGAAATAAATTCAGTTTTAATTAAATGTACTCTTTCAGAATACTATGTACATAAAAGGAGGATGATTAAAACAAAAAATAATAATTTCTAGAAATTACCACAAAATAATAAAAAACATGAGTTTCTTGATATATAGATCAATAAATTTCATCATTAGAAGCATAATCATAAACAATCTTGATAAAAAAAATAATATTATGACCAAACCCCCTTGCCACATTGTTAACTTTTGAATCATAAGCCCCATGAAATAAAAAACTAAAAGGTAACTTTTTTCCCATAATTTTCCTTATAATAATTATTTAATTTATTCATGGGTAGTACAAAAACTCCACCAAATAAACAAGTGGTGAATATGGAACGTGTCCCATACATATAAAAGTGAGAAAAAAATCCATAAGCCTATCTCTTGAATTTATTCCTACACATTAAAAACACCTTTATAAAAAATATTGGTATTATAAAACTATTAATAATGATAATCATAAGTATCATACCATTTAGTATTTACATATGACCTTTTATTTCATGATTAGTGAGAATTTCCTTTTTCAAATAATTGTTTGCCTAATAACTTCTTTATTTCTCATGTAGTTTTTGGTTTTCTATTTCATATAAATTTACATTTATCATGGTTTAATCATATAAATAATTTTAAACATGATTATATATATCATGTTTTCATTATATATTTATTTAATATAATCTATAAATGCCTGAGATAAAAAATGAATTACATTGGTCATAGAGAAGGTAGGTCATACGTATGCATAAACACTATTTTAAGGTTATTGATTGATGAAATGAAAAAGGTAAATTTCAATTCAAATTTATAAAATAATTATTATATAATATATATCAAATATATTAAATAAATCTATAATTATTTCCATTCATGAGAAAACTAAATGGAAAACGTATCACATCACTTTGTGGAGGCATTAGACCACACACATGCATGAATGATGTTACAATTTCATAAATGATTATAATGAACGAATGTAAACATGTCATTATAACTAAATAAGTATAAATATTACATAAATATCATATAACTATGTTAAATCGATCATTATAAACATTCATGAGAGGTGGTGATGAAAAGGTGAATTATATCGATTCACGAGGTGGTAGTTTTTTATACAAACAATAAATGTTTTAATTCCCCATTTAGTGGACTATTCAATGTATATTGGTTATTCTACTAATATAATAAAATCTATGTATATGATCAATATTGATGTTACTATACCTATTAATTTGAGAAACGCAGGAGGTTTAAACCTAAAGCCTTCATAAGATGGATTCCTAATCAAACAATGGCCTTTAAGACATAGAGATTGAGGTATGTAAGGTATTTAATTAAGTATTATATGAACTAAAAATAACTTTAATTGTGTATAAGAGAGGATATAATAGGTCATTTTATATGTGAGGAAAGAATCATTTTGTTAATTACATGGAAATTTCCCAAAAGAATCCAGAAGAATAAAATCCTTCCTAAGAAAAATTATTCCAAATATCTATAGATTCAAATATAGTATAGGATAAAGTTGATATATTTCCATAAAATCATATTTAGAAATGTTTTATTGGAATATATAATGTTATCTTTGGGTTTAACCCACGATGAGCTATATATATCCTTAACCATGGTAATTAATATATTTCTGCTTTAACTATTTGTAATAAAAAAATAATTTTATCTTATTCAATATTATAAATTAAAATGATTCCAAATATGGATTTAATTTTATCTAATTCAATTCATAGAAGTATAAATATTTAATTTCAAATACAATTTAATGATGTGATAAAAATAGGTATTCCAGGGAAAATTATTTTTCATAAGTATATAAATTTTTTGTATATAATGTGAACATTAAATTAATTAAAATCAGATAAATAGTATTAATTATAATTTAATTTAAATAATATTACTTTTAAAACATTTTGAAATTATAATTTATCTTTGTTATTACAATAAAAAAAAGGCAATTTTCAATAAAAATTTATATTTTTCACTATTCATCGAAAAATAAATCTATTCAAGAAATTATCAAATTTTTATTTTATGAAAAACTTTCCATCATAATTTGAATAACTAATTTTATTATTTAAAATAAATTTTAAAAAAATTGTATATATTAATTATAATATTTTTTCTAAAAATGAAGTAAAATTATTTTTCAAAAAAAATGTATTTTGAAAACTTTTGAAGACTTTACTAGAAAATATATTTTGTTTATATAAAAAACTATTAATATTATATAATTTTCATTATTCCTATTCAGACCATGATATTTAATCTAATTATTATAATGTTTGTGTAAAAATAATAATGTTAATATTATGTTGTAGTTCATTAAAATTTAGTTTTGTTTGTAACATGACCTGTCATAGAAATTAAATTAAATTGAAAAAAACACACTTAAAAAGTAGGGGTGTTATGTTATACCCCACCTAATATTAATTTCTCTCTTTATATTTCATCACTTTGATAAAAGTAACCTAGTATACATATTCCTCATCGTATCATTAGGTTCACATGAAGATTCCTTTAATTTGTGGCTTCACCACCAAATTTTGAAAATGAGAATGGTTATGTTTTGAAGAATTATCTCTCAGTGATCTCAAATCTCCACATGTTTTTCTTTCATACTAAAAATCACATCTACTGGTATGAACATTGAGTTAAGTACATTTTAAGGCTGAATTATCTACTTCCTCCTGATAGATAATGGAACAAATCAAGGACTTGAGAGAGGTTTAGTGGAAGTACTAAAAAACCAACCCTCCCGAATTAGTCAAGGGTCTGGAAGGGGAAAATATACCTTGGGATCAAATTTTCATTCTTTCTAAATCTCATAACCATATTCCATATAGATATTCTTAAGAACATATTGTCACCAACCTCAAAATCCAAATACCATCTTTGATTATGGTCATTAATGTTTTCTCAGATTTGTGATTCCCTTATATGTTGCTAAGTGGATCTAATCTTTTATACCACTTCATCTTATAACTCAAGTTAAAATATATTTATTTCCCTTACTTCATCTGAAAAAATATGAATTATACACTTCTTTACATAGATTTATTAATGAGGATCCATATATTTTTTTGAGTGAAAGTAATTGTTGTTGGAATACTCAAGTAGAGGAAGGTGTTGATCCCAACAATATTTATGATCCATATAACATGATCTCAACATATCATCTATGGATTGTATGGTTCTCCCAGACTGAACATTTATCTAAGGATGATATGATATACTACAACTCAAATCTACATCCAAATCCTATGGAATACTTCTCCTAAACATTACGGTAAACCTTTGATCCTAATCAGATACAATAGAATGTGGTGCTCCATAAAATGTTATCACTTCCCTTATATATATCCTAGAAAGATGATCAAGAGAAAAATATTTTCTAATATTAATTAATTGTTCTTAATTTTTAAGGTGATCATCTACAACCCAATTATTATTTATCCTTTTATATGTTTTGGGGTGTTTGATGAGAAAATCCATGGTGATGTTTTCCCAATTCCATTTTATTATGGGTAATGGTTATAAAATCCCCTTAAACTTTCATATATTTGACAAAATTTTCTGGCATACCAATCACCAAGATACTTACTATAAAATATATTTCCTCTCCCCATAGAACCTAAAATAATCCTCCAAATCTCTATACAAATTTATACTTCCAGAATAAATAGAGATTGAAGAACTAAGAGCATGATATGACATAACCTTCTTCAAAACATATATTTAAGAAACACATAAATGGTCCCCAAAGCGTACTATTCCATCATAATCAGGGTAAAATATAGGAAAAATTAGATGATTCTTATCTAAATCTAAATCATCCTTCTATGACACTTTAATTGACACCTAGATAGATGGTTGAATACTCACATGAGTAGATAAAATTTTCTCATCTTCCTTTAAAAATTTCCAGATCCATTCTAGGAAAATCCATAAACATGTGTTATTTTGTGATCCTAATCAAAAATAAACTATAATGATCCTTTCAACATGAATCATTGACCCCCATGATCACTTTTTGAGGATGGTAATGTATTGAGAATTTACAAGATTTAATTATCTCCAACCATCTACACTAGTACTTGATTAACATTTTCTCCATGATTATATACCTTAAACTATTATGAAATGTGTATACATATATATATCACACCTTTATCCATAAATAAAATTCTTCTATATCATTAATAAAAAATTTACTATAAATAACTTTAAATCATGTCTTTGGTAATTTTTATCATGAACCATAAATTTTGTGGGGGATAAGATATAACCATGTAATTGTACATCAGATCACATAACAAAACCTTTTATTAAATATCACAATAGATTAGAAACCCTTATAAACTACAAGGTAATGTTTTTACATGTAGGCTCACTAACCTTCTTTTCAGTTCCTTGAAATTTTCATCAAATTCTTATATCAAATATAACATGGATCCCTAATGACTTAAATTGGTGAGTAGATTATAAAGTTAAGGGAAATTATCCATTACCCATTAATAATATTTAGAAAAACCAATTAAAAATCAATTCTCAATCATAATGCTTGTTCTAGCCCACTTTTCAATAGCATCCATCTTTTATGGATCCATCGATATACCCACACTTGAGATTATATGACCCAAAGATAATATATTTTATATAAAAAATTCACACGTTGTAAATTTTTCATATATATTCTCCTTCATTATGTAATTAAATAAAGTCCTCAAGGGATATTCATACTATTGCTTTCAGTTTTAATATATTATAATATCAACTATAAAGAGTACCACAAACTGACCATGGTAATCTCTAAAGACTATATTCATTAAGTCCATGAAGATATAAAGTGAATTAGTGTAATCAAATTTAATCAGTATATATTCATAGTGTCCATACCACATACATAATTTTGTATTGGGTATATCCCACATATTAACTATCAATTGATGATTTCCAGAATGGTTTTAAATCTTGGAAACATATTGAGTTACAAGCAATTGTTCAATAAATTCAAAAATATGGGCCATGTGAAACTTGTTCTTGATTGCGATGTTGTTCAGTTCCATAAAATATATGTAATGGAATATTGATACATCCTTTTTCTAGAGAAATTGAATAGGGGAACCCCAAGGTGACACAAATAGCCTAATAAATCCCTTTTCATGATTCTAGTTCATTTTTTTCAATTCGTGTTACTTAATCATGGACATTCTATATCTAGCCTTTGAAATAGGAAGTGGACCAGGTATGAGTTCTATAGATAACTCAAATTCACATTGTAGTGGCAGATAGTAAAATCTTCTAAAAACCATAAACCAAAACCCACATAGTAATAATATCATTTATATTGTGTTTCCCTCCAACCGTAGGAGATAATAACCACAATGTATTAGGAATAAAGACCCATAAAATTTGTATAATTTCAATTAAACGTTCATATTTATCATCACATTAGAAGATGATTATTGTTTGGATAAGAATATCAAACACAACTTCACTTACTTGGTAATTGATGTGGTATTTAGGTAGACAAACCCAGTCCATGCCTAATAAAATATCAAATTACACCCTAGGTTGAATATAAGATTTTTAATAAGTGAATTTTCACAAACATAAAACATAGAAGAATCATAGACTTCAGATGAGTTCATCACCCCTTTGGGGGTCTTATTGATAATTCAAAATCTAATCTTCTATGTGGAAGTTTGATATCATTAGAAAATTGATTATATAAAAATGATTGGGTATATATACAAGGAAATAAAAAATTATCCACTATATAGTTCATTGTAAGTGTACCTTTCACCACATAATTATAATACCCCTCATTAAAATAGTGATCACATGAGATTACCATTTTTCTCTCAGCATAATATTTTTATGACATTAGCCTTCCTCACTAACCATCATATTTGATAATAGTTTAGCATAATTCTAAAAATCCATATATTTTAAGCACTAAAATGTGGCTGATTCAATTTGTGATGCATTCCCATTATTCATATCATTAGCGAACTTCTTCCCTTCACCTCAGCATTCAACCACTCAATGACCTTCCTTTCCATTCTTAACACATTTATTAGTCCAATTATGTAAATTGACTATATTTTTCCTTCCAAACAATGGGTATGATGGAAATATTATATTCTTATTTATATGGTTTTTAGAGTTTCCATTAAATTGCTCCTTTCATTTGTTATCAAAAACATGATATGAATGGGTAAATATGATCTCTATTTACACCATGATATCACATTGAATTATTTCATTATAGATACTAAATTACAATATGGTTCACAACCTTCTAATTATTTGTTTTAATCCACTCAATAACTGATCGGCCTTACATTTAGGTAGGATGATAACAACACATGTATACCTTTCATGTCCTATAAAAGTTTCCTCAAATGTACCAATGGAGTAATCATCCTTACACATTACCTCAAGGAACACATTCCCCATTCTGATATGAAGAATATGAGGAAAGTAATTATTTAAAAATAAACTCTTAAACTCATACCACCCCATGGAGTTTATTTATTCATGTTTCATCATATTCATGATCGGCGTCAACCTTTGATCTGCTTGTACATAAAATGATAGATAGTTAGAATGGTTTTGTCATGATCCAAACACCAAAAAATAAAAAATATATTTTTAATAGTACTGTTACATTTCTAAAAAACAAGTAGATCCTCAGAAGCATAAAAAGAAGGATAAAAGCTCCCCATGAAGGAAAAATCATAATGTTTTACCTCCTTTTCTCATTTGGAAGTTTATCATGATCCAAATATTGAGAAATTTGTGTGATCATAATAACAATATTTTTTATTATAGATCCCATGATTTTCGGTTTCAAAAGAGGGAAAATATTATTTTTCCATCACATTTAAGATTTAAATGATTTTTTTGGAGTGTAACCATTGACTATAACCAAGAATCATAGTATAAGAAACAATTATTATGGTGGGGAACCACATAATCATGAAAAATAATTCATAGGCTTTACAAGTCATTACACATTATTTTCAATCTATGAGATTTTAGGCTTAACATATTTATTTCATAGTCATTATTAAAATCCTTAATGATGGTTAATAAAGAGTTTATGAATTTCCAAAATATATCCCATGGGAGTGTCAGAATATGTTTACTATAGAGATGATTTTCATGCATTAGTATATGATCTTTTCAAATCACCATGAACCCTTTTTGGAGTTATTACCCCTTGGAAAAACAATGATATAGAGACATATAACTGTAATATCTATTTTTAACGATTTCATTAGGGTGCATCTGCCTTGTGCATTATTTTTTTTTTGATGGTGCATTGAACCCTTTATTCCCACTTTCCAATGTTGTGAAACATCCACCACATTCTCAATGATGTATAATCCTTGATCAAAATGGGATGATGGGATGAAGGGATGTCGATCCCTCCTTCTATGAATTATTCCATAGAATTTATTGCCTATTCTGAGTCTCCCTCACATATTAAGATGTGTTCTTGAAACTCATTCCCAGTGCCTACTCATTGGGGATTCTAGTTAATTATGGTACTTTTTTTGGATATTCCAATGGGTCTTGACATGGAAGCAGCCTTCTATCACGAGAGTAGTTAGGTTTAGTATCGCAGACATGTATGGATGCGGTAACATTTTTCACCTGTAATCTTCCACATAGGAGGGATTCTAAAGGGCATGGAACTTGATACATCGCAAATCGATCATGTGTTATCTTATGTCAGAGGCATGTACTCTGAGGTTTTCCTTTGGAATCCCAAATTTAACACAATGTATGACACAAGTTTATCATCCTTTGAAGATGGAGATAGGCTGACTAGAAATCCATATCGAGGAAAATCAGAGAGTTATGTCCCTAGAAGAGAATACCTAGAAGGTTTACCAGATGAATGGATAAGAATGCCTATGGAGGCAGACAACGGATGGTGTGTCACATACATTAAAGGTTTCACACCATGAAGGGGTGCATACCTTGGAGGTAGGCAGAGTGGTTTATAATTTGGTGGAATTGAACTTTAAAGTGGTACCCTATGTACCCTACTCAATAGGCAGGGATCAAAATCCATATAGTTCAATAGAAGGTGTAGGGTTACTCATTAGAGGTGCCCTAGGGTATTGATGGGATCATTGATGATGGATGGGGATACATGTAAGAATGACCCAAAATGATGGCATGATTTCACCAAGACATGGTGGTACATGTAAGAATATTAATGGGTATGGATGTATTATTAAGGTGGAATGGATGAAGCCGATAGATTTTTAGTGGGTAGATATTAAACCTTAGGGAGGTTTCTTATGTATCCCAATTAGTTGGGGAATCAAATTATATGTAGTTCATATGTGTATGAGACACCTAATGAGGGGGTCGAGATAGAAATGGGGCATGATATTAGGGCCTACGCACTGAAGACACCAATTTGACATGATAAGGATTACTCATGAGAGAAGCCCAAATAGAAGGATATTGAGGATTACTCTAAGATAGATGCCCATGGGAAAGATGTGATCTCATCGAGAAAAGAGTGAGGTAATGGAGTGGATTTTATGTTCATTGGGATTGAACCTAAGGGAGGATTCTTATGAATCCTAGTTAGTTGGGAATCAAATTACACATAGTTCTGGTGGGGAAATTGAAGCTTATACCTGAGAAGGAGGTTCAACCATGTGGTTGGGGATTATGCATAGAATATGAAAATGAATGTAGATATTATGGCTTACACCATTTGGGATGATCATTGGAGACAGATAAAGATGGAACTTACTTTGCTAACTTCTAAACCCACGGGAATCATGCTCGATGTGAGAAAAAAAGAAGAATAAGGTCGGGAAATCACAGCATGAATAGTTCATAGATAAGAGATGGCATGGGGAATATGTGTGGAAGTAGCCTAGATAGATCTGATTTCATGATAGGAGGATATAATTATATGTGAGGAAGATCTCACTCCCATAGAGATGAGTGGGTATGGAAAATGCCTGAGGTGGAGAACCCCAAGTGCATTGGATGAGGTATTGATACAGTTTAACGTCATGTGATGAGGATGATGGAATTGGATAGTTTTACATCATACACCATAGATGGAGGGGACTCATTCCATACCACTTGGGCTAACATAATTGATTCTTATCAAAACATACGGAAAATAAGGCCTCAATAATTCCAGGATACAATGGTGAAAATGAGTGGTAAATAACAGTGTCTAGGTTAGCATCCCTATGTAAAAAAGAAATAGTGATTAGTGTACCAATTCCAAAAAGAAAGTGGTTGGATACCATAATAAGGGACACATCACAAGGGACCATGAAATCACTACCTGAAAGACTGGACGACCACTGGGATGAGGTGCATGTAAGACTTGGGAGGTTCTTGTAAAAGTGGATCAAAAATTGTGATTTATTTTAAAGGAAACCAATGGTGCTTCAAGGAGGGGGTGAGAGAAAGAGTGGAAAATTATGTGCAAAAGGATGAGTTGAGTGAATGATTGGGTTGTGCTTAGGGTCAGGATAGCACATGAGTAGAAATTTTTGGGAACACTAGACGGAGGGGATTAATAAGTGAGCGAGGTTCAAAACACAATGGGACCCCCTGAATGTGGACACCTAGAAACATATCAAGATAGATATTATACCTTGAGTGGATAATTATTTTCGACCATCATGGAAGATATTTCATACATGCATCATATAGTTTTTTGGACTTCCGGATGAGCTCCCTGAATAAGAGGGTGCAATTATTTTTATAGATATGGTCTCATGCATCATTATGCAATATTTCTATTGTGTAAGGGGGAATTTAAAATTGTATTGGATGCGAAAATGCTTTGTGTGTACATCATGTTTCTTATGAACCAATTAATAAACTTTTTAACACCTTACATGGAAGTTTTGGAGCATTTGGAGTGGAAGATAGTCGTTTGATGTCGCATTAGATGTGCCATATCTTTTTTCATGGATTTCCAACTTGCGCGAATAGATAGAAACATGTTCACACCATCCTTGGGGTCTGTGGGATTCTTTGTGGAGTCAGATTGTGCCATTGGTTCCCTCAAATAGAACTATTATGGATCAGTGAAGAAATCGGTGCCCATAGATTCTCCGCTCAGAATCGAGGATGAAAGTTTACCAAAATCCAGGTTTGGAGGTAAACACTGAAGAAAAGATTCCATACCGAGTGCTGTATGAAAAATTATTCTTTAGGTGTAGAATACACATTGTGCACACTCAAAAACCACCATACACCCCAATAAATATTTTAGGAGGGCCTAATGTATGATAATTTTACATTCTATTCAACAGGAGAACTACTCTTGTGCTTGTAAGATAATATTCTATACATGAAAAATGATCTTCTTCTTCCTATTTCACTCAACATTTTCCTTCTGAAGGAACTTGAATCTACCTTAATTGTTCCATATTCTACTAATTGTCCAATATACAATGAAAAGAAGTGTTTTTCATGTAGTCTTTAGATCTTTAGTGCACCTTCCTTACACTGGTCCAAACCATCCAAAATTGACAACGAATGGGAAGATGCTCAGGTCGAGGGTGATATCACTACATAAAGGGATTATATGAGTGGAAACCCTCAGATTATGCACACATGTAGGGTTTTATTAGACAACCAAATTTTGATGGGGATGTTTATACATGCACATAATGACTATATATTGAGTTACTCTCTATTTCTATTGAACATTGGATTGATGGATGTTGTAACTAATGCAACAAATGCAGTTGATGCACCATGAACGTGGTTCACATGGGAGGATGATCTATCATTACTCAACATTAATGAACATGGTCACATTTATATGGATCATAGGAAATTTTTAGATGATTCCTTACACAAGAGGAACAAAATAGTCACCATGAGAGAACTAGTAGAAGTGGATATCCCAACTCAATGCACCCCCCACTTTTCAGAGAAGCATCGGGGATGATAGAAAAAGATGATAGAAAGACATGGATCTATGATATATGAGAAAAATTACAAGTTAATTGGAATGGATGTACAAGGTATTCTTTATAGGGAGTAGTATGAGGAGGAACTTCATGACAACAATCTTTATGATGTAGTGTGGATGACACAGTTCCATTTCTATCCCAGGATAGAATTGTTTTAGAGATTCATAGCTACCTAGACATGAACACATTCCACCTCCACCATGGAGAGGTCAGTATCTGCCTGTGGGATATCCACTGCATCATAGGAATCTGACTAGGGGGATTTCAATACGAAAATTTATTTCTGATTCCAAATACATGGGTTATATGTGGAACACCCCAATCTCAAGATGACATATCCTGTAAGAATTAACATTGATTATAAATATCTGCTTAATTCATAAGTAAATCCCTTTCTAGGCAAGGTTTGACCTCTTCTGTTAGAAGGAAAAGATGATGGAGATGATGGGTCATAAAAAGTAGTGCCTTATCATATATTTGAGATGAAAGGATAACACATATTGGTTCGTCTAGGAGGTAGGAGAGTACTATGTGTGGGAGTATAGTATAGTGGAAAAATGGAACTATATGGTATTCCATAACAACTTCCTTGACACCTTCTTTAGCTGGTGGCTGCTTCCGGTTAGCGACATGGGAAGGGGACTTCGCTTGGGAACATTGGTGACAACAACGATCTTAGAAGGTTGGAACATGGTCAACCTAGGAGTTCCTATGCAATCCATACTATACAACATCCTAGGATGCATATCAAGGGGAATCATTCCAAAGAGAATCTTGGACCATTTCAGAATCTCAAGTCTGGATTACATTATATTTCTGATGGTTCAAAATCACCAACTCCATTCTTCCATCGAATATAGGTTTCTGGGCATCATTTCATAACATATCAAGGGTCCTTACAATGACAATTGATGATGCTCGGGCTATAATCCAAATAAGTAATAATGAAAACTACAAATTATCCCCCTTCGTGACTCTAGTAGGTTAATGGTGGGTGAAATGAGAGGATAATCGTAGAAAAATATATACATGTTAAGCTTCCGAGGTTGGGTTCTCATGACCCATATCAGAGGTAAGGTCCTATAAGAGCCGTATATACCATCACATTTTTCAAGGAAATTTATATTTCATAAAAGGGTAGAAAATAATGTATATATAGAATTAACTAAAGAATAGAACCCATGTATCCTTCTCCAGTTATGGTGCATGCTGATGCTACTCAGATCTGATGAGACCATCGGGCTACTGCCATCCAATGTTGATATAAGGATGTATCCAACAACTGGGTGGAATCATAGCAAGTGAAAATCCTTTGGTAGCACATTTGATTAATCGAACTGGTGACCATGGAGCCTGAGAAGTGAGAAATTAGCTGACATTATTCTCATGGGGTGAGCCAATCTCCGATGGAAACCCCAGATGGAGCTATAATATTGGGGATATCACAGGGTGTTTTTGTGTCACCGCCTCCCGATGAGAGTTGATCCTGAAAGTGAACTCGAGGGTTTAAGAGAGAATCCCCTTGGAAAATGATGTGGTACACACTTAAACCAACCACTGATTCTATATTCCCATCCTTATGGGCTTCATAGAGGACATTTCAATCATCCATGACCACTGAGGATATATGGAGGAGGCAGAAGCATTGAAGAGTTGACCTATATGATGTTGGGTATATTCAGGTGGTTGAAAGGGTAGACTTCCATTGGAGGTATGAATACCTATCTGCCATGGATATGTACACATACAAATGAAGAAATTAGAAAGAACCACACATCCAGGTGAAAGTGATGCATGACCAAGATCCAAATCTAGAAGGAGTACTATCTCAAAAAGACAAGAATGAAGAAGGATAAGATAACTAATAATTATAATAATAATAATAATAATAATAACAAGAGGGCGGAGGAGAAGCTAGAGATGATGGGGCTCATGGGATAGCTACTTAAGAGATTCCTCAGGAAAGTTGTGATATTTTAGACTCTATGGAAGAGTTTGCTTAATAGCCCCTGGTAAGACTAACCTTCTCTTATCATTCCTCTATTACATTTTATTCAACCCCTCATACTCAAAATTAAGAACTCATCCCCTAAAGATAAATCTTGATAGTGATCAAGAGACCACCAATATAGGTGGTGATGTCCTAACAACATGTAAAAAAGAGAATTCCAAAGAATATGTCTCTAGGGATGAGGTTGATGATGATCTAGTCGAGATTGGGACAAGCAGAGTAATATCCTCAATGTCCCAGACCCTCCATGTAATCTATTGGGGACTCACTATGGAATTATTTTGGACACAACCACAATCATAGGGATGATGTTCTCAAAATTATTAGTCATCAGGATCATTCCTCTTCAGGGAAAGAGAAAATATTAGATTATTCAGCCAGAAATAGTGTACCAGGAATCTCAGCATCAACATGTTTATCTATATCATGCATCTCTTACCCAAAAAAATAAGGAGAACTGTCAACATTCATTGAACTACCAAGTTAATAAGTCTCTCATATTGAACTAGTCACTTTGGAAACTCAAGATCTTGAAAAATAGAACATAGATCATGTAAGCCTTTCTTTGGAAAAATTTTAATTATCATGTACTTAACATGTTGAATGAAGTGTTATCCACTCATGCAGTGCTCAAAAGACGGAATGCCTGGTTACCAGATGAGGTCGGGGCAACAAGAAAACATCTAATGCGTGAACCAATCCCTATGAAGATGATAATCAAGATAGAATCAACTCTAGTTCCATGTGAGTGGGTGGTTGTGAATACTAGTGGAGCCATTGTTGGGAAATTTTCATGGACGGCTATGAGGCTTCTGAACAAGTAGTAATAGACAAAGATGGCTACCACCATAAAATAATGACCAATCCCTCAGAGAGGATACTGGAGGAGGACCCTACCAATAACTCCTATTTGTATTCCCAAAATATGAAACTGTAGATCTAGATGAAATGGTTGACTCTAATTCTATGGTGGTTGAAGAGGACATCATCATCTAGTAAAAGTCATAGAGATCCATTCAAGGATTTATCGAGGCTCCATAGACACATCTAATGAGCCAGATTACATCCCTTCAATACTAGCTTGACAATTTGTCTGTTGGAGATGTAAATGATCGAAATATATATAATATAGTCAGTGAATGCATGTCCAAAAAGATATAGGTTGGAACCAATATCTAGAATAATCCTGGATTTAGGAGAAGTCTGATAGCATATGAAAGTAGAAAATAGTCAATGAGTAGATCCAACAACTAGAGGAATAAGAGAGAGAGTGGGATACCATCATCCAAACTCAAGAAGGGGTTATAAAGAATCTAAGCGATCAACTAGAGGAGGTCGATAAACAAATGAAATAGGTGACTACTTGGGTTAATTCCTTCCATGAAAAGTGAATTCAGGAATAGATGAGAGCTTTTGAGATTCTCATGGAAGCCAATGATGAGGATTTATAACTAGGAAATAAAAAACGAGTCATGGATTCCAAATGACAAAGACTGGATGAGTTGGAGTGATTTATCATTGGAGTAGAGCTACAAGTTCAATTTTTCCAAACTTATCACTCTTTCACGGAACTCATTGTGTATATGAACACATTTATTTCATTCGTTAATTATTTCACTTAAATAATTTTTTTGAAACAACTGATGTCCAATACCTTATCTCACATGGTTAATTCTCAGTGTGAAAGATAAGGGATGACCACATGATTGTTCACTTTGATTGAGAATGTTAGATAGTTATTCAAAAACTCATGGTCCAAAATTGTTGACTAATCACCCATAGAATTTTTCCACACAAAGGTTGTGACCAGAGGACTAGGATCTCGGAAGATTAATTTTTCATTCCCAATATGTGCTAGATAATGAGCGGGATAACACTAGGGGAATTAGAATTGATCCAAATAAAAAGAATAAAACATGAATCATAATGACCAAAATTCATAATATTGGTAAGATGGAATGCCTATATACGATAACTACTGAGCATCTTTGAAATAGATAATCTATACCATTATCTAGTAATGAGGATAAAAAATGAAGGTTTATTGATAACTTTGTTTTAAACACAGGACCAAACTCGAAATGTCATTTGATTCCATTCAGAATATTGGCCCAGGATGGTAGGTGAGCCGATGAGGCATAACCTGAGAGTTAGGGGATCCCTTCAAACATGAAAGCGAATGAAGATACAATTAATAAGAATAGAAATCATGGGGTTCAGTGATTGAATGTTTTAATTCATTTCAAAACTCTTGGAATTACACCACTATAGCTTAGAACATTCTAGTGTAGGAGCATTGGTCTACCAAAGATCAGACCCTTCTTATAGGAAGAACCTCCCTGGTGGGGGAATATGACACCTTGAATTCTTAATTCGTGCAAGTGAGGATGACACACATGTAGTTTAACATCATACGGTGAGGAAAATGCGTGATAAATTTTAATTTCATCTGATCAGGACATGTCACATTGTTTAATGTAATGTGACCAGGATGTTGCACATAGTTTAACGGTCATACGGCCTAGTCCCTAACAAACAATTTATTGTAATATGGCATAGACTGAATACTTTCCTATTCCCAAATTAATTGGATAGAATATATGAAAGAAACTTAGCATGAAGGTGGACTGAATATGCTTTTGTTTCACACAAGTATCAGTATATAAATGGGTACAAGGCTTCATCGAACATTCATATATAGTATGGTAGAGTGACAATCATGATGTGTAAGAAGTTCGAAGGGGATAAGGGCCACCCAAAACTTCTCTAGAGACATCCCTAGTTTATGTTCATAGAGTTTGGACCAGGAATGAATCATGTGTGATATGATAACCTCGGTAGACACCCCACCAGAATTGCTAATCTCACGTAATTCGTGCTTGGTGTGTGAAGAAATGAGTGGTATGTGGGTTTACTTGACTTATGGGAGTACCATAAGGGGAATAACTAAGAGTGGGATCCATCCATGATACATTCACTTATAAAATAGTTTATTCGATCCTTCCAAGGTCCTTATGAATAGGTGACTAGTAGGTAAGGGATGATTGTTGACCATGATTGAAACTTGGGGATCATAACCATACCAACCAATAGTGGGGGTGTGAAAATATAGAATCAAATGATGGTGAAATTCAAATAACAAAATCTACTATTTGTTTCCATAGATCCATTAGAGAACTAGACTATGATGGGAAATAAACCAAAGATTTCCAGAGACCACACTGTTAGGGGGTCCATCTGAATATGAAAGAGGGTGGGGAAGAAAACCAAAAAAAACTCAAAGTGTGGAATGATAGTATCATGGAGGGGGAAATAAACATGGGCTTTGTGGAAAATTGAAGATCTCATTTTCTAGACTATTGTAGATAGTTTAATGTAATTTTATATATACTATAAGCTCCCAGTTTAAGGTCATAGAACTCAAATCGTGCTTGCATATATTTTTAAGACAAGATTCATGAACTATAAAAGAAACATTCATTCGAAGGGATATATGCATCACACAAGGGATAAAACCTAATTAGAATGAGGGGATAATAGACCATGTACCACATAGATACCATAATATGAACTGTATATAGTTTAGGGTCATAAATCTCGGAACGAAATCAATTCCAAGAGCTCTTGGGTTTGGAGAGATTATTGGATAGTCCTAAAGATAAATTGTTTGGCTGTCGCTATATATTATACAAGTATGGGAATCAATACATATGTAATTTTTGATAGAAATGTGGAAGAAAGTCGACAGTGGTGAGGGAAAACCTATCTGGAGTGGGAACTAAGGCATCACACAATCATCGTGAGGCATCCTAAAATTGTTCATGGCATAAATATAGGTTAACATCATGTGTTGGGGACGTTGTCTCTTAGTTTAAGGGTAGTGGAATTTAGACCAGTAGTGATGGAATCTTAGATGGATGTGCATAGTGATATTTTATAAAAAAACCCAACATTAATGGGGTTATGTTGGCTTAACACCACACAACATGTCCTAGAAGATACGTGAATACATATGAAATTCTTGATGGAAAGACTATAGAGTCTTAGATTAAGGTCATGGAGCTCAGACCTCAGGGTGGAGGCATCCAAAAATAGTCATGTGTGGTGATGTTGTGTACTGATTTCAATGTGAAAGAGGATCTAGGGGTTATAAGGTCACACCAAATTTTACAATAGGGACTATCATTGAAACTAACCCTAAAGATTTAAATATGGACTTAATGGAAGGAACATCAAATATGAAGGATCTAGGGAGGCCCATTCTCAACAAATATGGAATAAGGGTGAAGGAATAAATTGGGATGTAGACTTGTGGTTTGACCCAAGGATGTAGAGCATGGGAATCACTAAAGAGGGTCATTTTAAGGGCATGTGATAGGACTAATCCATGTAGTTTATCATTGTGTTGTAAGGACACTAGATTTTATTACATCTATCTTCATGTAACTTGGATGATAATTTAATCCTGGTTTATTATCATGCAACTAGGATGTTGGGGGAGAGGAGTGGTCCTAGGGAGGAGTGTACGGCGTGAAAACCATAACCCAATGTAAATGAGGACTATGGAGGCCCACATCACACCACACACCCTAAAGGGAAAAATAGTCTAAGAGAAAAAAAGATTGAATCTACAGATGGGACCAAAGCTAAAATATCTTGTCTTTCCTACATATCCAGTATGAAAGGGAATTAATCCATATATATTTCTGGAACATGGCATGGTAGATGATTGATGCTGAAAGTTATTTCATCTCCGGTGAGAAAATCATGATGGTTAAGTGTAGTTTAAGTTTATTAAACATTGGACTATATAGTTCTTATTAAATGTTCAAATAATTTAAACCATTTCCCCTTAGTTTAAGGAGATATATTTAAGACCATAAATGGTGGTAATATCTGATGGATATTTGTTGTGGGGAGGGGTGATAACACCCAAAGTGAATGGACTAAGAGGCCCAATTCAAAACAACACATTCCTGAGAGAGGTTGAATAAAATTTATGGTCAAGATTATGGGACTATAAGGGATGGTATCCAAAATAAGAAGTATGTGTAGTGTAGTAGGAATAACCTGATGTGAATGTGGAGAAAGAAGGCTCATCTTTGTACCACATATTCTTTTGGGGGATGTACAACTCCTCCATATGAGTACAAACCCTACCAAGAATCGCATCCCTACATGATTCATGGTCACTATGGGAAATAGGGAGTGGTGTCCAGCTTGTACCATCACATGGAAGTGCAAAATAAGGGTATGAAAATTCTATGTGGGAATGTCCTAATGATGGTGACCTTCCTATGTAATATGTGGAGACAAAATAAGGGGAAACAAAAAGGGTTTTAGGGTTACTTAAAGACTTATGGGGGTGGAAATCGGTAAATCATGACTTTTGAGGTAGGGATCATGAAATTGGTGACTAATGGGTAGGCACCAATATTGCCAAAATCCAAACACATGATCAACAACTACACCTATAAGAGATGAGCCATGAAAATGCATAATATACTTTGGACCATGTTGGAGACAAATGGTCAACTATTTTCTGCTAGATAACCATTAGGGTGTTGTCCTAAGATGGAATGAGACCATCACCATTTGGTGGTCTATATGGATCTGAATGATAGTGTATAACTAAACCCAGGAAGATTTGAAGTGTGGTAATATATCATGGAAGTTCTTGCATGGAACCAAAAATGTTAGGTTTTGTGCCCTAGCACATCATAGAATTCCAGTGGTAGGATGAATCTGGACTTAGGGTAAAGGACCCTGGTGTCAAAAATAGTTTAAGGTTGTATTTCTTGGACCCGAGGGTCATAGTTTATTGTTAATGAGTTTGAACCAGTCCATGAAGATTGACATCATGAAGAGAATATGCTGATTATTATTTAGTTTATCATCATTCGTCTTGGAATCTGGTACGAGAGGTGTTAAAAAAGAGAATATTATGGCATTGTAGTTTTTTCCCAATGTGAATGTGCACCAAATATTCCCACTCCACCACTCACACTCTTATATAGAACCCAAAAACTATTTAACATCATGATTTTTTGACTTGGGTGACTAGTTTAATGTCAATTTACTAAGAAGAATGTGTCATTTCCTTTTATGATCTTGCCGAAAGGTCCATCAATGTTATCTAGATTAACATCATGTAAGAATGATTCTAGTTGTTATGATGTCTAAAGTTGTGTGACTAGGAATGAGGTCATTACATAGTTTAACTTCATGAAACTAGGTTGTGTGACCCCTAATTCATGATATGTACTAATTGAGGAACTTTTCATTAGTCGGGGGAGTGATGTACTCCCAATCCATGGTGACCAAAGAGTATACACTATTGGGGTAGACCTTGTGAATGATGTATAGTACTTACCACTTGGGTTACATCATTGGATTCTTCCATCAAGGTATCATTTGCTTCCAAATATACAAAAATTTATCATCTTGGAGGAATGAGTGGAGGCATACCTTTTAGTTGAAATATTTGTCTATCTTGTTCTGGTGCCTATCTTGATTATGAAAAGCCTGGTGCATATTCTCGTTGAGGGATACCCATTTATCTATATGGACATCAGCTACCCTTCCCAATGACTGTTGATTCAGAGAAGGTTGTTTGGAGTGAATGTAACTGAATCATTATGTGAAGTACAACCACTATTCGATAATATATTGAATACAAGGTCACCTGGGTGAAATTATGAGTAGTAATATGATAATCCCAGAGGTTTTTGTGGACATTTTCCAAAAAAAATTATAGTTATGGACCACGATATTTTACAAAATGACGGAGATGAGTTTTAATTCATAAATCTATCCATTTTCTTACTTATGATGACA
This sequence comes from Viscum album, assembly GCA_963277665.1. NCBI lineage: Eukaryota > Viridiplantae > Streptophyta > Magnoliopsida > Santalales > Viscaceae > Viscum > Viscum album. The sequence goes on along the minus strand of OY728158.1, from coordinate 1,698,100,073 downwards.
TGGAGTATGATAGGACCAGATGATATGCTTGGTGTAAAAATTATTTAGCTCTACTACACAGAAGATGGTTCCTTTATTGGTGAGAATAGTTTGATGGAATTTAAATTAATAAATTATGTGGGAGCTTATGAGTTATACCAACAATAAGGCCTTGAATTCCTTGAGATGAATCTCCTATGACCACTTGGAAAAATAAATATATTGCGGACAGAATGAAATTAAAATTATAAGCTATTTCTGGTGGATATGGTCCCAAGGCATCAATTACATACACAAAAAATTGAAAGTAATACTTGGTAGAAAGGATATACTCTAACAATCGATGCACAAAGTTAGAATGAATCTAACAGATGTGGAAACTCTTGGAGAAATTGATACACTAGTAGACCATGGTGGGCCTGATGTAACTCGACCATAAAAATTGAGGGGAGTGTTTCAAAACTTCCCGATGATCACCACAAGAACTGATATTCGCATCCTACATAACTTGAGTAATATCAACTTCATGCCTAAAAAAGAGGATAATTCCATCAAACCCACAATTTTAGAGATTATTCTCAAGGATGGGATCACTCTAGAGGGATAATTGTGCTTCTCCCCGATTTATTCACTCATGCTTGACCCCATCAGATGGTATAGTTCGATGCTTCAGATAATTGATGAAGGGAGTTGTCCAATAAGTTGTTTATTAAGCTAAAGGGGGATATAGAGACCCTGATGTGGAGGCATTAGAGGTTAGGTAGTTTACTTCTTCTCTCTCATATTCATCTGAACTAGAATGGGCAATGACTCATCGATGTGCCACGTGGATAAAGAGATTAACTTGGTTAAGATCTATGAGGAAGGTAGCATGACTGACCAAGGCTAGAACCCGACTATTCTGGGACTGTAGAAAAATATTTTCCACTTGTTGAGAATATAACTAGGCCATCAACTAGAGAGTTCACTCAAATAAGGGAACGAGGTCTGTATTTACGAAAGGATTACGACCATTTATCTGCTTGATGACTATATTGGAGTTCCCTTTCACATCTAATTGAGGAACATCAATCTTAGGAGCCAGATCAAGAACAGTGGTGAGATATTGATACTCTGCTGCATTGTTAGTGAACGATATTGATAGCATGAACCAATAAATAATAACAACATGTGTGGACATGTTGAATAATATCCATAGGACTGCTCCTTTTAGCATGAGATCCTTAAGCCTCATGAGGGTTGGGCTCCGGAAGGCATCTTCGAAATGTATCTACCAACATTGAATATCCTAGTCCACTAATAGGATTTCATCATATTGAATGTCATGATCTAGAGACTGCTCTATGGGGGATGGATGGGAAACCATAATGTTTTCCAAATCCTTACCCTTGATGGCCTTCTAGAGAAAAAATAAGACATCAAACCTATAAATAATCACTACCCAACAAGCTAGATGGACAATAAAGATATGGAAGTTTAAGATATATGTTAGGGGATCCACATGGTACACCATATGTATCTTGTGATGTTTCAGATAGTTTCATAACTTCTTCCCTACAAAAAAAAAATAGTGTGACGAAGCTCTTCTAGATAAGAGAGTATCTAGACTCCATATCAAGGAGTATGTGAATAATATGGTATAAACTATTTTCTATCCCTTAGATGTTATTTTGGGAGAGCATGGGACAAAAGGATCACTCCAAGGGGGTCATAAAAGTGACCAATAGCTTCTCTAAGATGGGTCCCATCATAACTTGAGGTGGTTGTAGATACTACATTATCTCCTTGATATTGGACTAAAACTCTTCATCCCACTTGTAGAGATATCCTTTATTTATGGTCCTAGAAAAGGGATTACACTTTCTATCTATATCCATGATGAATTAGAGTATACAGGATACATATAATAATGTTTATTATCATAATATCATTCTATATAGAAATAAAATACATCCTATCCATAACAAACATGGCTTATGTAACCAGTCATGTAAAGGAAAAGGAATTAGTTAACACCTGAAATGATGATACTAATGAAATATTATTAACAAAGCAATATTAAAGGGTCATATATGATATCATATTTATGTATATAGTTCTTGTATAATTAAATAACAATTATTTAAATATTATAAATGATGTTAACATACCCTTGATCAATTTAATGTTCAAGGTAAGGTTTAATTTCACAATCTCTTTATTATCCGAGGTTGGTATTACGTAAGTATCTACGGGGACCTCTTTATCATCCACATCCGTGTTTCTTAAAAATATATTCAAATAATTTTTAACTATTTCTAGACTATAGTTTAAAGTCATTTATACCCTTTTTTATTTTCTATAAATTTTTTATAAGGTATTATTTTTGTCGTATTCCAAACAATGTCCTTTACGGCCTTTTTAACAAAATAATGTAAAAACTGTTTTTTAACTTATACGGTCGGTGTGGCTATTTTCCATAGTTATAACACCTTTGAAGCTTCCCTTACAAGATTATAAGAATATTTTAAAAATAAATGTTTTATTTTATAATTACATGACTTCCAAATGATTTCAAAATAGAAAGAGGCATTTCTCTCATAAAGTTTAGATTTCATCAATATCAACATCCTTTGATGAATTTCAAAATTTTTTGAAGTTGATTTATTATGATAAAAACCTTCCATATATTATTGAAGGATCTGTGATATGTTTTATTGAGGATGTGTTATATTTACACCACTCATGGTTTTTGGATAATGTGTTGACATTTCGTATGTTAGTTTTAATTAGAATGTTTATTTTATGTATATACCTTTTCATATAATGAATGCAATGGACTTAGTATGTGACAGGTGAAGCATGTTATAACTCCTAGATTCGTCGATTGGTCTCATGAGACAAACTAGAGTCTTGGAAAAAGGGCTTTACACAATCTTATTTTTATTCTTGTCACAAGTCCTTGACTATGTGGTTATGATGTCTGGCATTATGCATTCCCTAATTATGAAAGTGGCTATTGATATTACCTGTGATTATTCGACTAATAGAATATCCATGTGAATAAGTAAATGTAATTACATTATTTTATCTTTTCAATGTTTTTATGAAGTTAAAGATTAAAAATATTTTGTTTCAGTCTTATACATTGCCTTAAATCATTATGCTTATTTATAAAATTTTCTGCTATATTTTAATCCTTACTGAGCATATGAGCTCACCCCTTTCTATGTTTTATTTTTCCCAAGACGTGGAGAAGTATCTTATGGTTGACCTGTAGGGATAATATAAGGATATAAGTGTGTTCAAAAGAGGAAAAATGGTTTATGTTTTTATTTCATGATGTAATGTAATACATATGAATGTATCTAGTACTTCCAAAGCTACTTAACTGATCGGTCATTCGGGACATGATCCCTTGTATCATGCCAATGTTACGTAATATTGCACCGACTCTGGGTTACTGGGGTCGGGGCGTTACATTTTTTGTTAGGTTATTTATATATTGTACATTAAAATTCATTGAAAAATATATCATTTGGAACCTACCCAATTCTTTTGGTTTACTAACGAAACATCAAGTGGTATTAGAGAGGTCGTATTATAATTTATAATAATTTATAATTTTTTTTATCAATTTTAAAATTTCGTAACTTTTTTTATGTTTTCTTTCATTAATGTAAAATTATAGATAAATTTTTATTTATATTTCATATGACCTCAAACAGTCTTGAAATAGATGGGTAAAGATTGAAGATCCCATCGAATGGTGCGAAAGTTGATGGCTGGATAACATAGTTATGTGATGTGTTATGATAAATAACACACCTATAACTATTGTAAAATAAATATGGTGCATCCCATAATAATAATAGCATTCTATGTGGGTGTTGGTATGAGGCATTATTAGATATAGTGTATTAAAAAAAAAGCTAACAGACAACATTACTTGGACTATAAAATGTATTGTTGTTGTACACTCTATGTAACCCCACATAACATTGACTCCTTGTTAATATATGGAAAGTCATATAGTCAAAGTGTGCTACATTAATACATTTTTCATATTGATAACCAACAGAGTGACATGGACAGATGTGAATTACATGGAATGTATGTTATAAACAAAAATTTTATCAATGGAAATTCCTTTTTATAATTATGTAATATAATAAAAACCACATAAAACCAGATTGGGAATACAATAAAAACTTTATAACTAAATATTGAATGAAATAAGCGGTATTTCAAGAAATTAAAGATCCCGAACAAATGGGATAATAACTTGTCCTTTGAAATAGTAATGTGAACATTAATAATTTTAACATGATAATAGAATTGTATACTTACTTATGAATGTATAAATTAATTTTGGGTATGTTATAAACGAAAATATGATAAATTTATTAATCAGAATATGTAAATTATTTTTTAAAAATAAATAAATAAATTTTGGTATCTTTTTGAAACATAACATTTTATTTACAATTTGATAATTAATATATTTTTTCCTAAAATAGAATAATAAATTAATATTGTATCATATTACTATTACAAAATAGTTTTATGAGACCTTAATCATTTTTTCAATGTGTTATAAAATCAGTTATATTTTTAAAATTGGAATTTTTTGAAAAAAAAAGAATGATTTTAATCTAAAATTTAAATTATCATATTTATAAAATTATTTTAATACAATGGAGTAAAATTTTTAATTCTAAAAAAATCTATTAGGGTCATTTTAGGGGTTTTCAAAAATAGTTTAATTTTATGGGAATAATTGAATGTTGTAGTGTGTGGTATTTAACGAATACATGATTCGTTGAGTCATAGTTGATGTATAGATGACATAAGCCCATAATCTATAACATTACATAATTTATTTAATTTATTTTTTGATATGGTCCAAACTATTTATAGTCTTGAGAAAAAACAAAAAACTAATGAATAAAATATTAAAAAACATCCCTCTCCTCCGCTATAAATACCACCCCTCACCACTTGTTTTTTCCCACACCTCTAAAGCCCCTAATCATGTCCAAATTCTACCCAAAATAATTCCCAATATTCTCTCCAATATACAACAGACTTTTCTCTCAACATAAAACCAAACCCATTTCCTCAACAAAGGTTCTCAAAAGAGATGAATTCAAGAGGTAAAAACCTCTTTATTTGGATTTTAATTTCTTTTCAATTTATTTTATTTACTTTTCCTCCCCTAACATCACATTATCCAAGGGAAATAACAACTCTAGTATATTTCATATACTGTAATTTTGTTTTTTAAAATGTAATAACCCATCATTATTTCTCTTCGCCTCCATTTTTATTTTCCAAATGAAAACATAATTCAAGATGTGTTAATTTATCACATTAAAGGACCACGAGTTTTCAATTTTTTTTATCATATTCATGGATGGTCATAAAGAAAATTTATGGTTTAAAAAAACTATAATATATTTATTACAGCTTATATATTTTTTGGTAACTAGTATTTTTACATAATATTAATTAAAAAAACAAAACTACTCTACGATGATCGAAAAAACAGAAAAAAAATAATATAAATGGGTGTCATTAATTTTTTATCTAATGAATCAACCCATCATATAAAAAAATTATAGAGAAGAAAATTGAATATTCTTTGTGTTCATTAATGACATATAATTTAAATTTTGTACCACTATTATCATTTAACATGATCTTCTATACACATATATAAGTGAACAGACCATGAAAACTAAGGAAATAAACACTTCTGAAACATAAAATTGTATCCTATAATTCATAAAAATGTTTTTAAATGAGCTTAATAAAATGAATATAAATCAAATACTTGTTTAATAGGTTCTAAAATAAAATATTAATGAATCTAATTTCAGTATCTATGAAATTAATACAAGTGAAGAAAACTTTCAAACATAAGGTAATGGATTCTCTCCGAACTATAATTTTTTTCCTTGGGGTTATGATTTATCTACTTTTAATATAATTTAATTATTTGAGTAATTATCTTAAATTTTGTGTATAATTCCAAACATCATGTATACATATCATTTAATCCATATTTTTTTATAGAAATATATTTTTTAATATGGTTCCTTTCTCAATTACCCCCGATAAGGAAGATCGACTAAATGGAACTTCCCAATTTCTTACCCATATTCATGTGAAAGGAATGATATATTTTATGAAGAAATTAAAATTATAAAATAACCAATTTTATCATGAAAAACAATCTTTGTTAATTTATGGTATCATACAAACAATTATGACTTTTCTATATTGAATAATCTAAAATATTTTCCTCAAACCTCACTCAATTGTTTAATTTCTAAGGTTTCTTAAACAATATTTTTTACAAATATTGACTTAAATTGAACATAATTTATTGTGGTATATTTCTTTTTTACTTTATGAATTTCTATTTATAATTTAAATCCATTTATTTATGGTGAATTTTATGATATTTCCCTTTTTTTATACTTCATGACATGATTGTGATTCCCAATTATTTCCATTGGTAACCCTTATAACTGATTATTAATTTGGAACACTTATTAATGAATTTGTTATGATGGGTGCCCTGATATGTTTCTCTAATGCATTTGTTATTGTTTAGTATCATGAGACATCATGTTCAATGGTATTTTTGGTTATCCATGGCTCATGCTCTTTAATGTGTAATGGTTTGGGTGGTTACCCTTGACTTATGATCATCTATGTTAAATAGTCTTAGAGGTGATCCATGAATCATGCTTACGTCATGTTGTATTCTATTTCCACATTTATGTGATTCTATGATTATATTATCCCATTTTTTTATGTTATGCTTCCATATGTTTATTCTTGTTTGATGCCTTTTTATCTCATCACATTATGCCTTCTAACCCATGTTATATGATTTATTTACATAGCTATTCCCATATTGGGATTTATTCAACATCCCTTTTTTATGTTTTCCCAGGCTATCGTATGTAGATGTAAGTGCACAATTTTATTTAAGAGGTCATTATGGAAATTTATTAAAAGTTTTGTTATTTGGGTTTCATGTTTTATTCTTATGTACCCTATTTTCAAAATACACTAGACATTATGATCCTTGTTTTTATTTGACGGTCAATTCTACGTAAAATCTTCTAATAATATGTATAATGTCTATGTACATTATAGTTTGTATCAGAGTAAGGTTTTATTTATTTTTGGAGTTTAGTACTAGATCACTTTTTTAATAAACCTTGGGAAACTTCTATCACCATGGATAACCTAGATAAAAACATTTGCAGTCAAAATTTATCATATAATTTTTATTACCAATTTTATCCTTTTATGTTAAAGGTTTATTTATAAATTCTTAGTAGCCATGTATTAGAGCCCCTGAATTATACTAACCTTTTCATGGAAATTTGGTGGAAATAGGATAACCTGTTCCAAAAATAAATGTGATAGTAAATTTGATGATTACCCTATGAAATTAAAAATATAATGGGAATGGGAGATTAAAACCTTGTGAAAAGAAATTCTCTATTGTCTCATGTTATGAATAATAACATGTATCACATGGAACTCCCTCCTTCTGATAAGAAAGAGAATGTTGCGGTCAAATACATTATCTGATAAAGGCCTCCCTTGTTTAGTTGATCTTTGGATCCCATCATCGTCGAACTATGGATCAACTCATTTGAGAAGATATTATATTTCATCCAATTCATATAAGAATAGAATGTTGTGATAGTGGACAATCATTTTTATGGGGAAGATGATCAGTGGTGGGAAATGATCAAGAACACAATCTCCAAGGTTTAAATTCATTCCATGGTTTAAGATGAATTGAATAAAAACTTTCAATAAATATTTTTCCCAATACCTCTATCTTAATATATAAAGAGAGTTACTCTATCTAAAAAATAAGAAAGATGAGATAATCAGGTCATATAATGAAAACATTACAAGACCCGCATGATATGTCTTTGACTTTTTCATGAACATCGATAATTGGGTTGATCTCTTCCTTAGAATACTAAAGATGTGTATTCCAAAATAATGGGTGATTCGAAACTTTGATATCTATGTGGAGATTTTATGTAGTTATATTAATGTAAAAATGAAGGTTGATGATACTCAGTGTTATCATTGTCCCATAGATAAAGAAGATAATATTTTTTAATATGGGAGGATCAATAGATAAATCCAATGACTAAATGAAAACCAAAAATCCCACCATTCCAAATTATTTGAAGAAGCATCCAGGGATCTCTCTAATGGGAACTCAAAAACGATTAAAATGTGAAATAATGGGGCATATATATAATAACTATGAAAGGGATATGAAAAAATACACAAATCTGTAATAATAATGGAAGGACGAGAAAAAAACTTAGCCTATGGTACATTAATTCAATTGCAAGGAAATTTGGAATTATGGAACCCATTTCCATAATCCAAGGTTTGATGGGGGAAATCAACAACAAATTCATTAATAAAGGGAATATTCTATCACTACAGCTAATGTAGAGCCTGATAATGATGTGGTGAATGGTATGATAATATTCATTCAGTAATGGAAAACATACTATATGATTTTGGTTTTAGGAATTATTTTATATGTTTCATGATTAGTATAACTATTCAAACACCACCATAAAATATGGAGGATGAGTGATATTTGAAAAAAAATGGAAAAATTATTGCTTCTAGATTATATAACTCCTACCCAATTAATCTTTGTGGATTGAACCTACAAGAAAATATTGTCCCACTTCCTTTATTGGAGTTGATGATATTGAACTGGGATTTGATATCTCTATAAAAATCAAATATTGACTGTCAGGAAAGGAATATATCTCTTCACATACCAAATAATCCTCCAATTATATACAATTTTAAGTAGTATGATGAATATTCATTAAAACCATTATCTCAATAGTGGATATTATTTCTTTATAAGAAAGTATATCCACCTCAAATGACTGATACTAAAGATAGGATCAGGTTTGAGAAATTCAAATTATAAGGGACTACATGGATGTGTTCCTCGAAGAGTTTCCTGGTCTTACACTTAAATGAGAAGTTGAGTCTTCAATTGAAGTTATTCCTAGATTTCATTCTATATCAAAGACCCCATATTGAATAACTATATTTGAGTTGGAAAAACTAAAGAAGAAGTTACATGAGAATCAAGAAAAGGTTGTTATAGACCTGATCTCTTTACAATGGGGTTCACAAGTCCTTTTCATAAGAAATAAGGATGGATCAATTTTCCTCTATATTGATTATCATGAGATCAAAAAATAACGATATAGAACATGTACCCCCATCCAACAATAAATGACTTATTTGAACAGATTTCTGGGGCCATTTATTCTAAAAAATTGAACCTTCAGTTGGGATATGGCCAATTAATTTAGAAGAGGGATGATATTCCCATGACAAACTTTCAAATGAGGTATTGAAACAATGAGTTCATTATGATTCCTTTAGGACTCACTAATTCTCTAGTAATATTCATGGATTTAATGAATATATTCTTTAGAGATTATCTCAATAAATTTGTGGTATTATTTATTAATGATAATATGATATAATCCATTAGAAGGGGGAGCATTTGGATTATTTGAATATTGTTATAAAGACCTTGTGATTGGAAAAACATTATTAAAAGTATAAAAATGTATGTTATAGATAAAATAAGTATCCTTATTGGAGATTTTTATCATGAGTAATGGAATATATGTGGACCCTTACAAGGTAATGGAACTCTAATAATATCTTAATACAACATATGTAATGGAGATCTATAGTTACCTTTGTTTATATGGGTATTACCGATGATTTGTTAAGAATATATCATGATTTCCAAACCCAAAAACCAAGATGAATCAGAGGGGATTATAGTTTTTCTGGAACATTGAATATTATGGAAGCTTAGATGAGTTTAAAAAAGAGACTTATCACTACACTAGTGATCACCCTACTGAAAGGTTGGGAAGTCATTATTGTGTGATGTGATGCATTAAATAAGGGATTTGGATGTGAACTATTGAAAAATGATACAAGGATAGTATACATAATAAGGAATGCTAAAATTCATTATCAAAACTATCCCATGCATGACTTGGAGTTGTTGACTATGATCTTTGCATTGATAATCTAGCGACATTATCTTTATGTGGTGAAGTGTGAGATACATATTGATCATAAGGGCATCAAATATACATTAACAAAAACAGATGATAATATGCACCATCGAATATTGTCTGATCTCATCACGGATGACGACATCCCAATCCACTACTTTCCTGGTAAAGAAAATAAGGTGGATGTTTCACTAAGTAGAAGGGATCATGTATCTTTATCAATGAAGATAATTTAGAAGGATCCAATATTCGTTGAAATTTAATAAATTGACATGGGAATCATTAAGGAAATAACATCATCGGTCCTTTTTCAAAATTTTACTGAGCCCTCCCTCATTGAAAATATAAATGGTCAAAGAAAAGATGCTGAAATTCATAAAAATAGAGAAGCTATCAGAAATGGGGAATTTTAAAATTTAAAAATGGACAAGGAAAGAGTCATGAGATTCAGGTCATGACTATGTGTACTATCCAATCTAGAGATAAATTAAGAGCCTATAAATTACACACACAACTCACACTTCTTGATTCACCCAGTGATCAAAATTATATATTGAGATATTTCAGGGCACTATTGGTGAGACAATATGAATTAAGAGATCATTGAATATACATCAAAGTTATTGGTCTGCTAGAAAGTTAAGGAAGAATGAAAAACAAAGAAGGTGATAATGCAACCATTACCCGAACCAACATGGGAATTCGAAAGTCATCCCCATGTACTTTTTAAATTTACTTCCAAATAACTCTAGAGAAAGAAATGAAATATTGTTTGTTGTGGCAGTTGTTACAAATTCATATCAATTTATTAGAATTCAATAGGACTTATCACTATAGAAACATTCATGGATATACATATGTGATGTTTTATGGTGGCGTGGTGTACCACAATCGATTGTATCTAATCGATACATGAGTTTTACCAATGCATTCTGTAATGTTTCCTAACACGATTTAAACACTGATATGAAATTCAGTACATCCCACCATATCCTCAAACTGATGGAAAATTAGAGTGGAATATATAGACAATGGAGTACATGTCCAGAGTGTGTTTTATATATTTCAAAGGGGGTGAGACCAATATCCAACTCTGTTCAAGTTCTCTTACAACAACACTTTCCACTCATGTATCCAAAGGGATCTATATGAATCCCTTTATGGATAATTTTTCATAACACCAATATACTATGATACAGTCAGTGAACATAAGCTAATAAGACCTAAAATGGTTTAAGAAATTGTGTAAAAGTTGGAAACAATTCCTTATTTTGTCAAGGGATCCCAAAGTTTTTAGAAGAGATATTACAACTATTTCCAATGATACATATAGTTTAAAGATTGAGGCATGGTATTACTCCACATATCTCCAGGGAATATGGTCATTTAATTTGGGATGAAAGGAAACCAAAAACCCAGGTACATCGAACCCTTTTAGATTATTAAATGTGTTGAATCTGTAGACTGTCGAATAGTACATATATCGAACATGTCTCAAGTACATAATGTATTCCACATATCACTCTTGACGAAGTATATACCATATCACTTAAATTTATTTAATAAATATGTAATACAATTGGAGAATGGTCTATCTTACAAGGAGTTTCCAATTAAGATCTTGGGTCATAGAGATAATGTTATGGGAAACAAGACCACTGAACTGGTGAATTTACTATGGTGGAACAATAAGTACAAATAGTAAACATCATAACTAGAGGATGTGATAAAGAATAAGAACCCTACTTAATTTCATATTGGAATCTAAAACTAAATTTCATGGGAGAAATTTTATAGGGGTGATAGATTATAACAACCCAAAATTCTATAAATGAAAATTCCCTTCTTACACTATTGTAAATTGGGCCTTTAACAGAACTAATAAATGGGATTTATCAGAGTAATATACGTTCTAAAAATGTATGTGATGTTAAAGGGTTATCCTTAATAGATCTTGAAAAAATAGCTGATAAAGGACCCTTTAACAGTGCTAAAAATAGCTTTGATAAAGGGGGTCTATATCAGAACTATTATTTTCTACTCTTAAAGGCCACCTTTACTAGTCCTTTTTAACAATGTTAAATTACCCCTTTAAATGTACTAAAAATTATTGATAAACGACATACTAAAAAAGGGGGATAACATTTTTCTAGCCACACCCCCTATCAGCTCCCCCCATATCTGCACTTCCCCAATCCCTTTTCAATGATTTTGCTAGCCCCCCCATAAATATATTATATTTTAATATTTATATGACTATGTGAGAATATATAAATATTTACATATTTGTTTTTATGTACGCACAAATATATATATATAAAGATTATATATATATATATTAATTATATATATATATAAATATTAATATAGTTTTATTTTATATTAAATGGATATTAGTTTTTATTTTGGTATGGATTATATATTGAGAAATATATTTTATATATATGTGTGTGTTTAATTATTTATTTATAAAATTAAATTTTTATGTGTGAATATAATATATATTTATATATATATTTCATGATAAATAACATTAAATTAGGAATCTGATATAAAATTTCAATGTCATAATATAAATATGAATGTATGCCCTAGGAATAGATTCAATCCACCATGAAAAGTAAAACAATTCCCCCACAAATGAGGCTACAGATTAATCTAGTGGTAAAATATTTGGGTAACCCAACTAAGAGATCAGTTTGGGAGGCCCGATAGTCCTTTTTTAGCATCAAAAAAGAGTTATTAGGGTCTATCATTTTTAAAAAAGTGTAGAACTTATCACAATATTAGATTTGATGTGTGGTTGAGCCCAAACAGTCAGCCGAATCAAAAGTTATAACTGTTTGATGTTTTAGTTACATTTTCAACTTATTTATGATATTTTGTTGATGTTTTTATTTTTTATCACCATATATTTGTTAAATGAGTATTAAACAATAATAATTCAATAATTATTAGTTAAAAATATATTTTTAATTATTTTATAATCCATTTTCACTAAATATCTTATATATTATGTGTAAATTTCTATTTAGCCTTATATAAAATATATTTAAAAAGAATATATTAAATTTATATCAATATAAATATATTTATATATTTATATCAACATAAATATATTTGTATATTTTTTTAATTTTTTTTAAATATACACTTTATTAGTTCTTTTTTGGAAGAGATGAGATATACATCTTTTTATCAATTTTTTTAAAGCATAGATAAAGTGGAGAATTTATGAACACTTGTTACAGGTGATGATAAATTATTCCCTTTCCAAATTATTTTTGAGCACTATTAATAAACCCCTTTAACATTGATTCAAAATTATGTTAAAGACCTTTTTTACAACACTTTTTTCTAGCACTGAAAAATGAGGGTTTTAACAGGGCTTTTAGCTAGTGCAGTTAATACCCTTGTGCTAGAAAACCCTAGTTTTTTGTACAATTACACTTATTTCATATAGTATAAAACTAATAAAATAACATTAATAAAAAATTGCAAATTTTATAAATGAATAATGAATGAAATAAGTGGTATTTCTAGATATTAATAAACCTAAACCTGCTGAATAATAACCTGACCATTGGAATAGTAATATGGCCATTAAGAATAGTAACCTGAACAAAATAATAGTAACCAGACCTATGAAATTATAAATAAAATCTGGTTATATTATTAATTAAAATATGTTATATTTATATCTTAGAATAAGTAAATAAATGTTTTAAAAATGATAAACTAAGTATTGGTATTTTCTTAGATCAATAAATATATTTACAATTTTATAATTAAAATAATGATTTAAAATAAAATTTATTTTCTTAAAATATATGAATAAATTAATATTTTTTGGTCTTATGATTATAATACTATTTTATGTGTCCTTAATCAAATTTCCAAAGTTTAATGAAATCAATTTTTTTTGAAATGGGTATTTTGGGATGAAAAGAAGATTTCAAAAAAAATTAAATTTAACATATTTAGAAAAATAATCTCATAAATGTTTAGTTCCCTTTTTAATTCTACATATTATAAAATAGTAAGGGTTAATTTTTTATTCTTTTATAAAATAGTTCAATTTTTTCTGAATAGTGAATTACAATAAGTTACGATATTTATCAAAGACATTATTTACTGAGTCACAGATGATGTATGGTTGAGGTAAGCACATAAGCATGAATTATTAAAAATTAATTTAATATATTTGATGAAAAGGTTCAAACTATTCATAGTATTGACCCAACACAATAAACCAATGAATAAAATATTAAAAATACAGTGATTTCATCCACTAAAAATACAACCCTCATAACCTATTTTCCTCACACATCTAAATCCATGAAGCTTGTCCAAATGCTACCCAAAACACATTCCAAGTGTATCCCACATGTACAGATGCCTTTTTTCTCAAAATAAATTCCAAAACCAATTCCACTATGGAGGTTCTCAAGGAGAAGAATTCATCAGGTAAAAACCTCTTTCTTTTTCATTTGAATTATTTTAAAATTATTTTCTTTTCTATTCCTACCACCACCTTATCTTATACAAGTAAAACAATAACTCTAGTATAATTTATATACTATAATTGTATTATGTAAATTGAATAACCCCTCATCATTTCTCATCCCCTCCCCTTATTTTCTAAAAATGAAAACATCGTTTGTGATTTGTTCATTTATAACATTCAAGGACGACGAGATTTAAATTTCCATTAATGAAATCAATAGTAGTAGTAAAACCATTTTATGGTTAAAAATATTATTATATTTTCATTAAAACATATTTAATTTCCTCTTACTAATATATTTACATAATATTACTTAATAAAATAAAACTAGTTCTTGATGATTGAAAAAACAAAAAAATAATCTAAATCATTATCATTAATATTTTATATAACGAATCAAGCTCAGATATTGAAATAAATGATATATATGAGAATTTAATTTTTGGTATATTCATTAATAACATATAATTTCAATTCTAGAAAACTATTCTCATTTCACATGATCTTCCACACACGCAAACAAGTGAACTGGTAATGGAAACCAAGTAAACGGACACTCCAAAACATTGAAATTGTATCTTATAACTCATCAAAAAGGGCATAAATATACATAATAAATTATAATAAATAAAATAAATTTTAAAGGTTTTTAACCAAATTATTAATGAATCTAATTTGAATAATAATTATATTATGTACTAGTATAGAACACTTATGGATATAAGGTATTTGATTCTCTCTGAACCTTTATTTTTCTTTAGGTTAGGATTTATCTCTATTTACCCTAATGGAATTATTATTAATTTTATATATAATTATTATGAATTATTTTGATATCTTTCAAAATCATGTATCTATGACATTTAATCATTCCTTTATGGGTAAATACATTTTTTTAATAAGGTTAATTTGTCAATTATTTCCGGTAAGCAAGCCCAATTAAAGGGTACTTCTTAATTTCTTACACATATACCAGTGAAATAAATAATATATTTTAAGAAAGAAGAGTTTTAATAAAATCACTAATTTTATCATGAAAAAATAACTTGTTTAATTTTTTACTTTATACAAAAAATTAATCATTTTCTATTTTAATGAATCTTTAATATTTTCTGTAAACCACACAAAAATGTTTCATTTCTAAAGTTTTTTAAATAAATTTTTTAAATGTATCCACATAGATTGTATATAATATATAATTATCTATGACTATATTACCATATAAATTTCCATTTATGATTTCAATAAATTATTTCATGTAAACTTTTATGATACACCTATTTTTTATACACCATGAAAATATTATGATACCCATTTATTTCTCGGGGTCACCCTTATCCTTGATTAATCATGTGTAACACATATTCATGATAATTTTATGATGGTAATGACCATATAGAGCTCCAATTAATAGGATAATGTTTAGTCTCATGATAAAATATGAGAAATAATCTTGGTGGTTTGCTTTGAATCATGCTCCTCATTATGAAATGGATATAGTTGTTTACGTTGACTCACGCTCCTCCATGTGCAATGGTCTGGGTGGTGGCCTTGAGTCATGATTGTGTCATGTTTTATGTTGTTTCCACATTTATATAATTCAATGTTTACATGATCCTATGTTCTTTATGTTATTCTCCTAGATGTTTATTCATGTTCGATGCCTTTTAATTACATCATGTTATGCCTTGTAACCCATATTATATGCTTTATTCATATGATTACTCCCTTACTAGGATTTTTAGCTCATCCCTTTGTTCATGTATTCCACAAGATAATCTATGTCGATGTAATATCTCAATATAAGTGAGGATCTCATTAGAAATTAGAAATAAAATATTTTTTTTATTTTTTTACATCTTCTAATTATATTACTAATCTTTAAAATACACTATAATTTATGGTCCTTAGTTGTATTGGATTGTTAATTATCCTTAAAATCATTCAATAATATATGTATAATTATAGGTCTATTTTAATGTATATTATTGTACATTCTGTGTAATATTTGATATTACAAACAATATACAAAACAAGCCTTTAGAATTTTTTTGATCATGGGAAGAAAACGATTACACAACATATAGCTATTTGTGTATATAATGCAACTCATTTCAACAAATTTTAGACACACACAAAGATAAGTAGTTCACGTGAGTCAACATTATGATAGTTAAAAATGAGGCATAACAATATGTTGTGTAGTTGGTTTTATACACTGTGTGACATGTAAACTTCCACAACAGGTACACACAAACAAATTTTAGGATTTTTTTGGGAATTAATGTTTGAAAAATATTATTTATATAATTTTTCAACTACACTATATGTAGTTTCATCATACATGCAGTCTACTTAACAGACATAGCTAGAAGTACACACCATTTTTGTTTATATTGTGTTATGTAGTCATACATTCAACATAGTATACATCAGTTAGCTTACTAAATTGTACATTGTGTTTATCATGACACATCGTTTGGGAAAACATTCCATGTAAGTATATAGTACATGAAATTTACCATATCCTATATAAGACCCACGTTGTGTCTAGTTATAGTACATTCCATATATGAATTAAATTCTATAATTTCATTTTGTAATACATAGAAGGGTTCAAACCATGTTACCCTCGGTTTATGCCTTATATATATATATATTAACTTATATAAGTAAATTTAAAATAACTAGGAAGGGTTATACCATGTCAATCTCTCAGTACATGCAGTATAGTTAATAATTTTAAAATGAAAATTACCTTTATTTAATTTAATAGAAATTTTATTATATGGGTATCTCAAGTAAAATTTGGATAAATTCTTAACATAAAATAAATAAATAAATAGATAAATAATAGAAAAATTTATTAATTTGAGAAAATTTATCATAATAAATATAAACGGAAAGGAATGTTAGCATTTGAAAATATGCATTCATTGCAATTTGTGATTGATCATGACCTTGATCAACCGGTGTATGTGTTAGGTTAATTTAATTTAATTTTATTATTTCAAAGGATTGTACATAGTATTTTATTAACATTAATATGATATATATATATATATATATCATATATTCCTCTTGTAGTGCCCCATTCTAGATTATCCACTGAGGTGGGGTGGGAGTGAATCAGTTTTTAAATTTTTACAAATTATGTCTTTTTAAGTAACCTATTTAAAATTTTAAGGTTCTTGATCCCCTAAAAATTATATCATAGTCTCACATATCATGAAAAAATAATAATAGAGAGAGAAACATAATATATTTTCATGTTTTGTTAAAAATACATACTCCTTACAATGTGGGGTATTCTCGCCAACAAAGGTTCTCCTCTGTAATCACATAATCAATTATAATGATTGATACATAGTCACAATATATCTATCTTGGATCTGGACATGAGGTTCTTTATACTACATCCCAAATTGTTACCAAAGTCCACAATGGCCTCTTTCAATATCATCACTAGATACTTCTTCTCCTGAGTCACACAAGTGACCTCATTTTTCCAAATTCAACTGAGATGCTTCCTATATTCCCCAATTCTTAATCTACTACAGATTGATATTTTGATATTCCTCCATGATCTTGTTGGATTAAAAATTCATGTGCACACTTCCTGAACCTTTTTAGTATGTTGGTATTTCTCAAGTATCAATAATAGCCTTTATTTAATCAGATACCTCAATGTAACAAATACATCGCCTATGATTCTTTCGGATGAAAATTCCTAAGCTCAATTATTATGTACAAGTGGTACACATAACATCATAAAGAATATTATATTCCAAAATTTTCATTCAGAGTATCATCCCAACATGTATTATTGAATTCTCAAACACTTTCAACTCAAATATAAGCTACTCTGATATTTTTCTGGATTTAATCTCAAATTAATTAAAATTCATACATGATTACCTAGAATCTACAACCTTATCACATTTAATTATGATATTTATTATTTTTTATCTGGTAACTTTTCACTCATATTTATATTGATGATAACATTAATGTTCTTCACATGTGAATGCATATACTGAATAATAAACAAAATGACTAGCTTTTATATTCACATATGCATGATTCCATGATAATATATCTAACAAGGGTGTACATTTGAAAATACATTCCACTTCTTTTTTCACAAACAATTTCACATACAATATCCATTGTTTCTCAACTTCACGCACCACTTAACTTATTCATGTGAAGCACATGACCTTTCTAAGGGTATGTGAAGCACATTTTATGTTCATTTTAATTGTGTTATCCGAGTGTGGCTCAACCAGTGTCTTCAAAAAAAGCACATAAATTCATAACAAGATAAAATACACTATCTTCGGGTCATTCAAAAAAAATTTATAGATGAATGTGTTTCATCATGGGTTTCCCTCCTTTTCATGAAGATATTATGTGATATTACTAGCTTCATTCCATGATATTATAAGGTTCACTGAAATAAATCTTCATTACTCAAACGTCCATAAATAAGTCATTCATGTGAAATGGTTTACTATCTATGGATCTCCTAGACCGCTTCATGGAAAATGGATGGATCGAAGGATTCCCCAAAAAATTCCTTCGCAATTTCAGTTACTATTAATGTATATACTTAACGAGATAATTTGAATATCTATGAGTTTCTGTCACAACATCTTATTCATGTAATGACACTAGTGGTGTCTGTGTTTTCCTTCAAAGGGATGTTTTCCTTATGTGGACACCTTCACAAGACAAGAGGGGTAAGTGTTCTATAGTCTCAGTCTCTTTCTAAGATCAATTTTTTGTGAGTTTGTTCCACATAACAGAGGTTGTATCCTTGAATTATTATATCTTCCTTCACAATATCCAAGTGTACAAGATCCTTTCTTATACTCTTTCCTTTCTTCATGGAGATAGAGTGGTTCTCAAACTCCCCTTCCCATGATGTGGATCACATGGTACCTGATTGTCTTAATGTTCAGAGATAAAAAAGATGCTATATTTTTATATAAGATCTCTCTCTCATATTCTACCAATTCTGTAGAAAAAGAACTATAAACTCTTCATTGGTTTATATATTATTTTTACACTACCAATATCTAAAATTTATGGTATTAAAGGGACATATTCAAACAAATGACAATATCTGGATCTCATGAATGTTGATACTCTCAGCATCACTAAGAACCATAGAGGTGATCATGAGATTGTATGATCATTTATATGGATCATTCCAAACCTTAGGGATTTCGGTGATCTTCTAAAGATTTCATGGGGAACATCCTCTTATACAATTTTAATAATTTAACTCATAATTATTACATTATGTGAAAGCTTCTTACGTTAATTCTCCTTTTTTGATGGCTTAAACTATTTTCAACATGTAACAATGTGAAGTCGTATGTTGTTGTGATGACTCAATGATTACAAAAAATTAGGTCATCTGATCTTATGATTATCATGAAATGATATCATATAAACATTGATTGAACTTGTGACAGATTATTAGGAAGACCTTTATCATTCAAATTAATGCAAGACAAATGTTTCATTCCTTGTTTGTCATGTTTTACATGGTCTCCATCAATCACTTTATTTCATTGAAAACAAATTAAAGAAGAATGAATATATTCCCATAGAAAGAAACCTCATCAATAGGTAGGATATGATGGTTGGTTAAAAAAATCAGGGAACATGATAAAATGGATGGTCATGATTATTGAGATCATACGGTAGATGATATGTCTATAGTTTTTTAAAATGGGTGAACAATATCCACTTTCACCAATTCCTATATCGAATTCTCAAAGAGGCATCACTCTTTTTTATATGAAATTTTTTTAAATTTGTTAGGTCGAAACAACTAGGGGGATCAACATCCATTCCACATACACATACCCACTATCAACCTTCAGACATGTGGGCTTCGATCCTAAACAATGTGTTCTTTAGTAAGCACACTCTACAAGCTGACACGGGTTGGGATAGTCTTGAGGACATCCCATGGGTTGAGATTCTTTTAAATACTAGGGATAATTATAGTTATAAATAATCCTTGTAAAATCTTGAATGCAATAATTTCTTAAATAATAAATCCCTCAATCCAAATCTCTAATATATGATTATCTAACTTTTCTTCTCAAGGAAATATATTTATTGATGTAATGATTCATTACATTATTCACATCATCATCCACGTGCAATACGATATCTTTCATGGAATTCAATTTTATCACAATCATCACGTCATTCAACATCTTTATGAAAAATCCAAATTTTTATTTCATGCTCATCATAATTCATTATCATTACATAATGAAAGTTAATATTTTCAGGGTGTTCCATTTTTTGTGTGAATTGTGCATCTCATCATAATGACTTTTTTGCAAGTATTTGAAAATTAATTTCACTTAAAAAATCATCAGTTTTGACCATGGATAATTTTCGAAGAGTGATATCCAATTCGGTTAGATTGATATATAAAAATTATATAGGATTAAACACTTTATACACACATACATATTGACTTATTAACAATAAATTCAATCATAGATCAAGAATATTTCCATTTTTATTTTGTTTATCAATATCAAACCAAAGAAGATGTCAACATCCAGTGGTAAATTTTTCCCCCTTATTGACAATGAATTTGAAAATGATAAGTGGGTGGTCTTATCATCTCATCTTTCCCTACAAAATAATATCTTCTCCCTTATAAGAAAATTTCTTGATCACTTTTAAGAGAGGGATTATCTAACTAGGTTCTCTAAGAAAATATCATTTAGTTAATCAACATTATGTCTATGTTTAAAAAACCAGTGTAGAAAACAATATAGATACTACCACAGTTGTCTATGTTTTCCATGAAATATCATTTACGTGAAATCATGAAAATAATTACTCAATTCTAATTCAACATGTTATAGATAATCATATTTAACAATTAAAGGATGAAAAATTTCCTTTTAATTATGAATATATCCCAAGGTTTTCATGTTCATTCTCAATGTTTTACCTATTAAGGGATGCACACTTGTCTTCAATTCCATCGGAGTTAGTAGATTATGTGATGTTCAATCTCATCATGTTGGCCCAAGGTGACAGACATAAACATTTCTTTTAATTCCCAAAATATTTAGTTCAAAAAAACATAATTATATAAGGGAATAAAACATGGTCATTCTGGAATACTAAGAGTAACATTCTTTCTAAGAGCTACATATCATCCTTTTCCATTATTATCTCCAAATATAATTATTTACTTTGTTTGACTTCACCTTTTACATTATAGTCATTTGAGTCCATCAAGTCTATAGTGCTTTCATCTTAATGTTAAATTTATCCCACTCACTAGAGATAATCCCCATTCAATTATGTAGAGAATTTAAATATTTAGTACACCTCACAGAAATGTAATAATATTTGTGTGGAATATATTTTCCCAATTCAATACCTTCAGAAACATGATTTCCATTAGCCTCAGATTTTTTTGATTCATCCAAATGTTCATCTAATTACAATCGATTTAGCCAGACAATAAGGCATAATTTTTTGTTATTATTTTTAATCTCAGAATAATTACATGACTTCCCCTATTTTTATTTGTTTAAATCATCACTTTATTTCAAAAAGAATATCTCTTTGCAGTGTTATAATGAATTTCTCATCTTTGTGACCATTATATTTACATGTTCCCACAACATTTTCTAAGCCTTCATATCTATTTTTTATTAAAATATTGGATGATTTTTTGGTCACATCATTCTTTTTCTGATAGTCTATTCTCATTTTTACACCATGACCCCCTTTTTGTGCCTGTTTTCTAGAAATGACTATATATATATAAGAAAGGGTTGTTTTTGTGGACATATATATCACAACACAAGAAAAACCCATGGAAACATGATATTCTAACTTGATATGTATTCTAGTGAGACGCATGTTATTGTTGTTCATCTTCAAATTGTGCCCTATTTTTATAAGGGGGTAGTTATTTTCTTAACTTGTTTATTTATCCCATTGTTATAGGATTGGATCACTCATTATTCTCCTAGTTTATAGTTGGTTTAATAGTATTACAATTTTCTCAAATCTATATAATGTCATGTCAACTTCTTTTCTTATATACATTCATTTTTTGTTGTGGTATTTTATTCAAATTATTATTTTATTTAATCATGGAAGGTACATACCATCACTAATCATGATGGTGTCCACTTTTTTTAATAGTACTCACATATATATTCAAAACATTCAAATATATACGTGTAGATAGATTCATTTTCTATGACTTTTTCTCCTCCAGTGCAGGTATTCTCTTTTCATTAGCTTTACTCCCCATAAATTGAAGACTCCTTTTATATACATGACTTTTTATATTATTAATACATTCTGATGAATCTTGCCAAAACATCATGAAACTCCCAAAATATCTTATCCACCTTCTTCTCTTCTTTTTCCATGAAACCTGTGTAGTTTTCATTGATTTTTAACCCTACTTCTTTTGAGTAGCACCACCCCCATTGGGAAAATTCTTTGGGAATAGTTACTCGTGATTTATTTTCTATCCTATAATTATGTGGTGTATTTAACAACATTTTCTGAATTTATACATTCATATAATTGTGTTCAAAACCCATAAAATTAATTGAAATATCATTTGTACATAATATAGTTTTTGAGATATAAGATACCTTATTCTTGGAGGATAATTCTATTTGATTTGGTGATGGTATCATGTAATTTATTGAATAATGATCCTCAATAAGAAAATAGTTGAAACATGTCTTATTTAAGTTATTTTTGGTGTTTTAGATGGTTGTTATTCTTGATTATTAATTCCTACCTCCAGCTTTAAACACTTTATATCGAGGGATTTATTCTCATCCCCACCAAAACTAATCTTGGCTCCCAAATAGTCCTTTATCTTAATTATTTCTTTCTTTTGTCATGTTTAGTGATTAATGAATTTAATTTTCAAGGTCATTTAATATTTTATCTCTACCCTATATATGATCTATTTTTAAAACCATACAATATTTGAGCAATTTTACAATTCAATCAAAATATTTTAATAATAAAATCCTGAAGAATTATTTCTCACAAACACTTCATTTCAATTCATTAACAGTTCCATCCGATCTGTAATTAAAAAATTAAATTAATTATTCCATTACTTTCACATGATTATTGAGGGTTTTGGATATCCTAAATGTATTTTCAAATGCATATTCTATAAAATTTTTCTCTTCTTCAATCTATAATTTTTCCGTCTAGAGACCCTTGATACCTTAAAAAATAATCTTTTCAATTTTAATGGGAAGTTTCTTCAGATGTTCTTTGAATTAAATAGTTAGATAACTAAGTAATACATCAAAATCATATCATAAGAAGTATTATTTAGATGAAAAATAATCCATATAATTTCAAAACCATATACCATATTGATTAACTTTACTAAGAGGTATATTTGTATGTATTTCAAGATTATTCTTCCTCTTGATCGAATGGTCCGAAGGCCTTCTTTTTTTTATGGATAATCCCCCTTTTAATGGTTAAAGGGGAACCCGTACGTGACCTATAGGCCCAAGGCACAAGGCCCAACAAACCCTCAATACATGGCCCGAAGGCCCAGAGGCATACCCCGACCAATACATGAGCCATAGGCCCAGCCCACTTGAACTGCCCCTCCCCAGCTTTCTACGTCATTGATCACCTAGCTCCCCACTGTGCATTGCTGATCGACTAGATTTGACACGTACAAAGCTGCACGGTGCCTGGTCCCAATGGCGGCAACCATACCCTCTCATTCTTCAAATCTGATTAGCTCTGCATCTGGTGGCTGCTACTCTTGTTGCTCTGATCCTCTTCTGGGGCCTGTTCTATGTGAACTGGGCTACTCTATGGTCTACGTAACTGAAAGGCCCAATTTCCCAAAGGCCTTTTATAGACAAAAGGCCCTAGAGACCAGTAGGCCCAAATCGGGTGAATCGTTCTACCTGCTACAGTACCGAATAGTAACTGCTATAGTACATCTATAGTGACTTCTACAGTACTGCTACAGCAACCCATGAATTCACCTCCACCCGGTTTTGAACCCGGGATTCTTGGATGCCAAGAAGGAGACCTTACCACTTGGGTACGGGCTCGTTGGCTTCTTCCTCTTTATTTTCTATATCTTATTTCTATTCTTCTGAGTCTTGGGAGAATTTTTTTGATTACATTCCTCATAAATAACTTTTTTTCCTCCACCTGATGTATTTCACCCATTTTCTAAAATCCACACTTCATAAAAAATCTCTTGGATTTTTAGAGGTGACATACACCTCTCATACCAGCTGTAGCGCTCTAGGATGTATTGACCACTGAGAAGGTGGGAGTGAATCAATACTTTAATTTTTAAAATATTATTTATTTATAATTAAAAATATTGAACATATTAGGATCGTTACCCCCTCAATAAAATTTATTTATCTCACATCTCATATAAAAATATCAAGAGAGATAACAACAGATCATATTTACATTGTTTGGTATAATGACATACTCCTTTCCATGGGTGTTATTATCCCCAACATGGATTAAAAACTATAATCATATCATCAATTTAAATTGTAGATAAAAAGTCACATTTTATCTCTCCTAAAATACATATATATGTTTATCTACACTATATCTAATAGTGTTACTAGAATCAATAATGACCAGATCTAGAATCCTGACTAGAGACATATGATCATGATTCAACCAAGATATTTCTTATTACGTGCATCAACTAAGAGGCTTCCTTCTTTACTCGTGGAGTAATCCACTGTAGGGGGATATATTGATATTCATCCATGGTATTTCTAGATGAAACTTAACCATGTACAATTGAAGAACCGTGGAATTATACTAGTCATTTTTATGTATTTCTAATTACCTATATGTAATTAGTGTCCTCAGTTCAACAAACGCTCGAGATATTCATTATTTTGATGATGATGTTCATGACTCAATTATTATGGGAATTTGGTAAACATAACCTATTCAAAAATATTATATGATATTAATAGCATGTATAATATCATATAAATATTTATTGTTTATTCCTAAACATTTTCAATTTAGATATAGGATCTTCTGATATATTATCCATCTTCAATATCAAATTAAGAACATTTCATGCATGGATTTCATAGAATCAAAAAACATAGAAAATTTAATTATGATATTTATTATTAAATTTTTGGTATCTTATCACCTATATTTTTATTTATGATCCCTTTCATGGGATTCATATGTGCCTGAATATACTGATTAATACATAGATTGACTTCCTTTTATATTAATTTATGCATGAACCCTTGAAAATCTTTCACAGAAGCTTGTTGGAGTGAGAATACTATCCATATATTTTTGAAAAAACAATTTCTTGTATTATACATAGTATTTATCCTCTTCATATGAGACTCAAATGATTCATATGATGTGCATGACATGTCAGATGTTATGAGAAGCGTGTGATCTATAAACTTTATTCATGCGATCTAAGTGTGGCTCACCTATTGACTTTGCATAATAAAATATGTTCATTATGAGAACAAAAATTATATTTTTGGGTCTTTCAAAAAACCTTCATGGATGTGAGAGTTGATTCACTAGTTTTCCTCCTTCACATGAAGATATCTCGTGATATCACTTCTTCCGTAATATGGTCTTATACGGTTCAAATTAATTGATCTTAATCAATAACATTTACTTCACTGAAGGCATTCGTATGTCATGAGGTATTGTCTGTGGGTCTCCTTAACCCCTTTGTGAGACGTAGGTGGCTTACACGTTTCTTCACAAAAATCCTTCATATGTTCACATATTCATCATGTATATGCTTTATGTGGCAAGATGAATTTAGATGAGTTACTACCTAAAATTTATATTCACTTAATGACACAGTTGGCGTCCATGGATTCATTCATGGGACATGTTCTGTTTTCAAGGATTCCTTGGTGAGACAAGAGGTATATGTGGTTCACTGC
Source organism: Viscum album (assembly GCA_963277665.1). Taxonomy (NCBI): domain Eukaryota; kingdom Viridiplantae; phylum Streptophyta; class Magnoliopsida; order Santalales; family Viscaceae; genus Viscum; species Viscum album. The sequence goes on along the minus strand of OY728158.1, from coordinate 1,698,073,473 downwards.
CAAAAAATATTCCTTTAAAAACATTGAGTTTTATCAACACTAGAATGAAGTGTGGATAAAAGGATCCTTTATAAGTGCTAAAACAAGTGATGATAACAAATAACTTTTATCATCTCTTTTTTTAGCACGGATAAAAGGTACCTTTTTTCATCAAATTATTTTTAGAAATGAGAAAGGGTACCCTTCATCAGTGATTAGTTTACAGCACCGATAAAGGGTACCCTTTAATAGTACTTTTTTTACCTCTCATAAAGGGATCCTTCATTTGGTATTTTTAGCAATGATTAAGGTATGAATAAAATGAAAAAATTAAATTAATAAAAAATAAAAATAGCTCATTTAAAATAATATTAAATTTTTTTATTAATTAATTAATTATCGATTAAATTGAATTAATTCATTATAATATATAAAAATTATAAATAATAATAAATAGCATATAAGAAATATATAGATATATGAACAAATTAAACAAAAAATTGAAAATAATACATTGAGAAAAATATTAATCATTTAATTAATTAAATAATTATTTATAATGTTAAAAAATAGTATATATTAAATATATAGATATACATTACTGTATATAAATAAGATTTATATAATAAAAAAATATATGGTTTACATTAAATTGTCATATATTTTGTGAATAATTGTTTAAATTAAAAATTAACATGAATTAAAATAATGAAAAAATGCATCGTGTAATGGAAATAATTGAATGTCATTTCATTTTTTAATTTAACAGAAATCAAACATGTTATATTGATTTCACATATACTTAATAAATTATATAAAAATTTATATGTACTATTTTTTAATATTTTCATTATGTATTCATATTTATTTGGATATATATCCATAATGTTTTTATAATTTATATTCAATTAATAAAACATATACATTTTTTCAATATTGTTAAAGTGTATAAATTTTTAATTTATTCAATTTCAATCTTATTTAACATGCATGCACTTAAGATAAAATATTCATTAATAGTTTATAAAATTTAATTTTAAGAAAATATTAATAAACAATTATATTATTAAATTAACATTTACTATATTTATACATTTATATATTTATATTTATAAAAAATAAATAATTATTATTTTAATAATGGTATTTATGTAACACCCCAAGCTTCCATGGTATGTTCCCTTTGAATAATGCAATAGCTCGCATTGTACGCGACTTCAAGATTCTAACACACCACAACCAATCAAACTGGCCGTTATGAATACTAATACGAACTTGTTGAAATTTTATAAAATTTATCTTTCAAAATGGACTTCATTTTTTGATTCAGAATTTCAAAATTAGCTTAGGGGGGGATTTTTGGTATTTTTCTAAAAACATTCAATTTTTGATGAACAGTGAAAAAACACTGACTTATAGTTTAAAACTAAATTTTTATTTAAATAATTATTTATTTTATTTAAATTAAATTAAGGTCAAAATAGATACATAATACCTATATAAGTTCAATGTAATTCATTGGAGTTATTTTAGAATAATTTTAGATATATAAAAATTTTATTGAACTTTTCACCGTCTTTTACCCACCTCCTAGGAAAATTTGGAAATTCACAAAAAACATAATTTTACCGCTTCTGTGAGTGGAATTTCGAAAATCTGAGAGACACAGTTAATATCAAGGAATAAAATTTGGTCAATGAGATGAAAATAATTTTTTGTGAATAGTAACTATTTACTTTTATTTACTACAGTTAAAAGTAAATAGGGTAATTAAGGGTACAAATAATATTAATATTACCCTAAAATTTTTAATATATGTTTATAAGATAAATTCGATTATAAATGTATATTAGAAAGGTAAAAAGATTTAATACATAATGGTATTTTATTTATAATTTTTTGACATTAAATAATGTAATTTATTTATTACACAATGGTGATGTAGTAATTACCTAATTAATGAAATATTTAAATAATTGATATTATAAATATCAAAATAAATGTAATATTAGACTTTTTATGAATGAAAATACTTTTCTATGTTAGTATGACATATTAGGATTGGTTATATAAATTTTTTTAGAAGTAATAATGCCGTTATGAAATTATCAAAAACAAAATACCCAATAGTGTCAAAATTGACATAAAAGAGTTTTTAAAACAAATATTATATTATTAATTGATATTCTTTTCATAAAAACCTAATATTCGTCCAAAGGACTTATATAATGATAGGTGTATCATTAATGGACCACATGGAGGTCTCTTGGAGGTATATAGTATGTTTATTAACTATATAATATAAAAATACAAAGAGACATGGTAAATGTCAAACTATTTAACTAAGAGTTAAATATAAATGATAAGGTTAATATAGTGACCCAAACATATCTAAAATCTATTGGTTGAAATGATTTCAACACATCCCCACCTTATACTTTAAATAATTCATTTTGGAACATTATAAACTAAATATGAATTTATAATAAAATAATATTTCTAGCTTTTCTTATGGTGCCCCTCACTCCTCTTATAAAAGGGAACTCCCCCTTCTCTCAAATTCATACCCTAAAGCATTTTAGTTCGGCCAAACCCTTAAAAAATATTCTCTAAACTTCACTCGCCTCATCCTAGAGGCCCTCATTTGGTCAGAAAGCCTACTTAAGGATCCATTTTGATCAAATCCAAAGGAAGAACCCGAAGAAGAGGTATTGATTTCACCACCCTCTTTCAAGTTAATTTCTTCTTCCACTTCTTCTTTATTTGTTATATCCATTATAAGATAATAAATCTAGTATATTTTATATACTGTGATATTATTATTAATATGGTACAACTATATTCAGTATTCTATCCATCCTTTGAATGACATGTCACCATACGTGCGTACATATGGCCTACCATCTCAATGTCGTGGTGTAATTGTTATTCAATACATTATTATTTGAATGAGTATAATAATGATGTGTAATTCATGTAAATAATATGTATAACATGATAATGATTCTCTATGTATGATATACCATCCAATTATATATTATTTTAATATCAAAAGAATGATGTTATTGATCATGCGTACGTATGGATTACCGTCTCCATGAACGCAATGAGATTCATTCCCCCATCATCTCCATTCAAGACTAAATTTTATTTGATGATTAAAAATAATATTTAGAGACATGATATAATTCTGTATATGAATAATATACATCCCATCCTTAAAAAATATGGCTCACATAACAAATAATATAAATGGAAATGAATCTGTTAACACCCGGAACGACGATAATACTAAGCTATTATTAACAAATAAATGTTAAAAGATAATATATGATATCATATTAATTTATATGATTATTTTATAATTCAATAAAAATTATTTCACCATTATATAGGAGGTTAAACTACCCTCGACCAAGGAAAAAGTACAAAGTAAGGGGTTTCTTATCTCACTTTTAATTCCCTGAGATTTCCATTGTTCCACACTTATTTATTGCATGTGGTGTGTGTACTTCCAATGATTGTATTAATTGTGTAATATACTTTAATTTATGAATATTTACATCATCATTTTATTATCCATCTTTCATGGGATGTATGTTTCATAAGTTACCAAATCGATAAGGGAATTTGAAATATCAATTTCCACTCATTCGGCTTTACGCATACTTCATTGATTATTTTACTCCAAGATTATGTGTGGAATCACTATTCATTTTCTTATGTCATAATTTACACTCCCCATTCAGTGGATATAATTTTGATACATATATTCACTCCATTTATAAATTCTCAATTCATCGCTATGAACTTGATAAGATTATTTTTTACTCAATCTTCATTTGTTGAGTTAAACAACCAATTCATTGGTGTTGTTTTTACAAGAATATGTGTGAATGTACTTTGATTGTTTAACACTAAATATCCAATCATATTGAGTGTATTTATATTTGTCACACATAATTATGTCGTTGATTTATCCTTAACCAAAGGATATGTCCTTTTTTGAGAGATTTCATCTCAATTTACATTCCATTGAGACTCCTTTTTTGTTATATAGTAAATCACTTTTATATGGTGTATATAATTTACTTTTACAAAGTATATCTTGAATCCCTTTATTCACATGATATTAAAAAGTTTTTATTACCTCAATTATTTTTATTCAAGTGTCTATCTTTTGGTTAGGAACTCTAACTAAAATATCATTTTAAAATGTTTTAAACATTTATTATTCTAAATATTTCTCATTAATGTCCATGTTTTAATAATGGTTTTAAGGATTTATTTATATGGACATTAATGTTTTGAAATCAAAATTCCTTTTAAAAGTTTCAAATTGTTATGGAACACTTTGATTCAAAAATCTATTTTAAATGGATTCTTGACAAATAGTGTGACTTTTAAATGTTTTCACGAAAAAGGGGGATATTTATCTCAATAGTTTGATGATTATTTTAATCTATGTTAATATTCATCATTATTCGCTATTGAGGTTAATCTGAGAAAATAAAATCTTCCATATTATACCTAATGAGTTATGTTTGACTGTGGATGTGCTATTTTTATACGATTCATGGTTTGTGGTTATTGTATAGAAATTTAATATCCTAGTTTTAATACGGATTTTTATGTTATGTTTCAAACTTTTCATTTGAGAAATGCATTGGACTTAGTATGTGACGAGTGGAGCCCGCTATAGCTCCTCGATGCATTGGTAGGTATCATGCAACAAACTAGTGTATTGGAACAAAGCCTTGACAAAAATCTTATTTGTAGTCTTGGCATGAGGCCTTGACTATGTGGTTATGATAGTCTGGCATTATGCATTCCATCATTATGAAAGTGGTTATTGATATTGCATGTGATTTTTTCACTACAATAATATCCATGTGAATAAGTAAATGGCTTTATTACATTTTATTTTTTCCATATTATGCTGAAGTTTAAGTTTAAAAGGATTTTGTTTTAGTTATACATTGCCTTAAATGTTTATGCTTATTTATAAAAGTTTCCACTATATTGTTATCCTTACTGGGCATTTGAGATCACCCCTTTCTATGTTTTATTTATCCCAGGATGTGAAGTAGTATTTTATGATTGACCTGTGGGGATAATATGAGTGGATATTAGTGTGGTATATGGAGACCATATATTGTATATTTTCACTTTATGATTTTATATAAACATTATGAATGTATCTAGTACTTCCAAGGCTACTAAACTAATCAGTCTTTCGAGACATGATCTTCTATGATCATGCCAATGTTATGTAATAATGCACCGACTCTAGGTAATTGTGGTCGGGGCGTTACAGTAGGCATCAGAGGAAGTTTAGTACAAATCTTGGATGCTAGATTTCAAAAAACTCTGATTAGAGCACATAGCCCTAAGAAAGACTTTGAGGATTAGTATATTATAAATTTCTAGAATTTTGGTATTGTATAGATTTTGTGAGTTTTCCATGAAAATACATCCCTGTCTGGATACGAGCAGGTTGAGGTGGCTCTGGCACAGATGTACCTAGGGGTAAAACCCGAAAACACCACTTTGAGCTATACTCGAACGGGAACTGGTGCATGAAAACGGGTCTTGCTGCACTCTTGGTTACGACACTCCCATGGGATATGCTTAGGATAATTTACATTTTCTTTACAAACCAATTTGAAGTATTATATATAAGATGAGAGTAAATGACCTTGGTTAATCCTAATGTGTTTCAAATTGAGAATATGGTGACATGATATTCTCTAAATTATTTTATGACTACTGTGACTCACACAATGCTTTCTAGTTTTAGTTAGTGGATGGATTCCATGGAAGACATAGTGACATTGAGAATGATGTACATGGTGGGAAAGGTGGTGGCAATGAGGAACAAAATGGAATGTTAATAGGCGTAAAAGATATCGTCTTCATGACTAATCAATTTTCCAAAAATATGATCAACAATATATATATTAACCAATTCCCAGACTCAAAAAAGAAGAGAAAGGTGATAAATGATAAGAGATACAGCATTGGAGACCATGGAGAAAAGAATCCTAAATTTTCATCATGCAGGAAATGTGGAAGGAGACACCCAAGAAAGTGTCTCAATAGAACAATGAAATTCTTTACGTGTGGGAAAGGACACAAAGTGAAAAATTGTCGAGGAAAAATGAAGAGTACTATGTATGAAAATAAAAATGGTCCCAAGAATCTATTGACAGTCATTTTCCATAAATGTAGGGGACCTAGCCATTACCCGAGTGAATACCCTATACTATAGGATAACCTCTTGGTAATGGAAGAACTTATGAGGAAATAAATGGTTGGAAATTTTTTTAAAGGTATTAATACTCTTTATTGTTGAGATTACTTTGTGTAAATTTTCCCTTATATGTGTAACCCTACAACTTATCATGTGAGAATGATATTTGAGGAAGCTTTATCTTTTCTCTTGAGGATATAGTTATAAATAACCATTTGGTTTTATATGATCTTTGGGTTTGAGGCAATTAAAAGTTATTATATTTTGGGATGAAAATGCAAGGTATGAGATAACATTTGTGGTTAAATTATGTTATGGTTATTTTAAGGAATCTATATCATTTTTTTAATGTTATAAAATATAGTTTTTTTAAAAGGACAACACACAGACCGTGTGACAACCCGTTGCGTCGGACAAAACTGTGGGAATTGAACCCACAACCAATGTGCAATTGGGATTTATTGCCTACCACTGGACTACGTGAATTCCCCGGTTAGTGTGACTATTATTTTTAGTTTAATTATATTATTGATCAATAATAAGTTGATTTGGGATCTTATGTCTTATCAAATTAATGCCCTTAGTATAGGAAAATGATTTGGTGATTAAGTGATAAATGTTATTTTGGAAGATGTTCTGTTTTTTGGGAACACTATATGCCCAAGGAAAATAGAATACTATCTAATTTCATTTGAGGAGTAATGGTGGATTTTTATATATGTTTTTATTGTGGATTTATAGTGATTTGAGTTATTTATGGATATGATTAAACTATAATAAAGAATATGTGATTAGGTTAATTACTTTTAAGTATGTGACTTTAAGAGTAGTTGAGGTCATTTGAAGATTCCATTTAACGTGGAAGACTACATAACCAAATTCTTCTAATTTTTGGGTTTCAATATTATTTTGGATTTTATTGAAGGATTTTAAGGAAAATTGTTTATTGAATGATATTTATTTAACTTTGGGGTATTGTTGGTTTAATTTTAGAAATTAAGATTAGTTTTTCTTTCTCTAATGGAATAACCTTTTGGGGGATCATCAGATCTTATACTAACCATTTTGGTTTTGATTAATCTCTAAAGACAAGGTAAATATATAGTTTATTCTTCGTGGATCATGTGATTCTATAAGAAGTTTATTCTAGCTCTATTATTGTGACCAAGTCTTCTAGAATAATCATCATTTAAAAATGAGTTAGTAGTAGAAATTTATTAAAGAATGAAACTTTACTTAAAAAGTAAGTATATCTCTTTATGTTCTTATTCAATCTCAGAAATGAATTCCTCATATTTATGTAATGTAACATCAAAATAAAAAATAAAAAAGTTGTCTGTATACTTTTCTTACTGGGAAACTAATGAACATTTGTCCCGTCACAAGATTTTGGTTTTCTTGTTGTTAACCATCTCCTGATCATGTTTTCTATCCCTCTCCATCAGAACAGGATACTTAGTTTATCATCCATATCCTTGTTTTCTACATGGAATCCTATTATAGGTTATCTTGGGTGACCTTTGTACTTATCTTTCTTTCATTTAAAGTGATTGTTTTATTGACTCTTTTTCCAATGTGGGATTTTCCATTATATTCCGAAGCCCAATTTTAAAAATTGCGAGGACACAATTTTTTGAAGGAGGGGAGAATGTAACACCCCAATCTTCCATGGTACGTTTCCCTTTGAATAATGAAATAGCCTGCATTGTACGTGACTTCGATCCATAATCATACTTTTTTTCAAATAAAAAGCAACTTCGTGGGAGAGTGGAAACCTTACAAAAAAGAGTCCATGACCAACTAGGAAACACAACATCAAACAGAAAAAGATATAGACGAGCAATTGAAATCACGTTTAAGCCTATTAGAAGTATTTCTCCGCAAAAGCTTCCATAAAAGCCCTGTTGCATCTTTGTCTGTGTCTTCTGTAATGAGATCCTCAAACCTGGTAAGAAACATATCCCATGCCTGTATGAATTCTGCTATGTTTATCTTTCCTATATTAAAACCTGTTTCTATGATTCGATCTTGCTTGTCGATCCACGCAGTTTGCACCTCGCTGGTAGCCACCCAAAGAACTCTCTCATACAACTTCCCACAATCTTCTTCTGAGGTATTGAAAGGAACCATTGTCTCCAACATTTCCTCCTCAGAATGAATGATAACATCCAAACGTTCCTCCATCGATTCCGTAAACCTCATCGTATCATCCCCCTGAGGATTTTCCATAATGACCAATCGATCCCCCACATTATTGTTCTCCTTGGCATTATCTATTCCACCGACGAAAACAACTTGCGGAGGAAATTGGATTTTTCTTGAGGATCTAGTGATAGGAGGGCTAAGAAAGAAGGAATAATTATTCCTTTTCCATGCCTTCTGAGAGTGATTTATAAACACCTCCGGGTCAACTATGGTGTTTTTCCCTTTCATAGTGGATAATCTAATATAATCCTCGGCCAGTTCCACTTCAATTTGCTCCTTCGTGGACTCCAAATCAGACTCCCTGACCAGATCGTCCTCTTCCTCATCCCCTACCTCAGCCTCAGTATTATCATCATCTTCTAATACTACAAATTGGTTAGGAGAGAGGGAAGACATTCCGCCAGCCTTGACCATCTCGTCATAGGACATGACAACCTTTGAGGCCTACCCCAGATTCTATAAAGGAATAGACTGCTCAGAAACTCGACCCCTGAATTGAGACTAAGGTTACTGGTCCACCCAGTCCTTGGCTGAAACACTGGACAGGGCCACTGGCCCCTCAGCCTCAAGTCCCTTACAAGCAGTTCCCAAGACTGATCCTGAAATATTCCCCATCCATGAAGAATAAGGGGCCTCTTTAGAGGGGGTAGAAAGCTACGACATCTCCACCCCTGGTTGTATAGGAGACTCATGCTCCTGCACGACACTGGGCTCCTCATCCTAGATAGGAGGAATAGATGACACCTCCTTGGACCCCTGTTTGCACATAACAGAGCCTGAGCCTTTGACGGGGAAAGCACCCCCGCCCTCAACCTAGAATGAGACACCTTCATCTGCCACTAGAATTTCCACCTAATCCATCGTTATTTACCTCTGGCGACACTCGTCGAAACAATGACCCTGTCTATGGCAGAAGGAACAGAATGACGACCACGATTCGTAGAGAAGATTTTGAGCATACCTATATTGTCCCTCAACCACGATCCAAAACCTATCGGGAGGAGGCCAAGAGAGATCCATTTCGACGCAAATACGTGCCACAATCGAGTGCATCATGGAATCAGTTCACTGATTAGCACAAAGGAATCAGCCAACTGAATTACCTATTGAACGTAGGAGAGCCGAATTTTGAAATGGCAGCGGTAAGCCTGGAAGCTGTGTCCAAATTTCTGAAGAAAATGAGTTGTGATTCATTTTCACGTCGAACGTCCAGCGATATAGGTGGAACTGAAACCCTCGAAAGGATCTTCTTGCATGAGACCACGCCACAACCAAGTCGTCCTCGTCAGTGAGGAAAATTAGAAATTTTCATGGCCCAAAAAGACTGACAACCGCACGATGACCTTACCCCCATGCCTCATTAACGTACCTATCGAACAATTCCGCAGAAGGTCATCGACGAACAAACATTGCAATTAGAGCCGTGGAAAGAAGCGACAAAGCTTTGGAAAATTCCTGAGTAGATACTGGGACCACCGGATGTCTGTTGAGGATTCCCGGGACCGTCGGAGAAACCTCTATGCTGGGGAAGAAAGGGCGTCGCACTAGAGGAAAACCCCCATGTGATAGATCCTACCCCTCCCCATGAGGAGGAGGGGTTATCGCCGCCTCCATGAAACCTAGGGCATCGCTCCCCATGAACAAGAAAAATGAGCATTTGTACATGACTTCGGGATTCTAACACACAACAACAAATCAAACTAACCATTATGAATATTAATACCCACTTTCTGAAATTTTATAAATTTTATATTTCAAAATGGACTTCATTTTTGGATTTCGAATATCGAAATTAGCATAGGGTGAATTTTTGGTGTTTTTCTGAAAACATTCAATTTTTGATGAATAGTGAAAACACACCGAGTTATAGTTTAAAATAGAATTTTTATTTAAATAATTATTTATTTTATTTAAATTTAATTATGGTAAAAATAGATACATAATACCTATATAAATTCAATGCAAATCATTGGAGTTAGTTTATAATAATTTTAGATATATAAAAATTTTATTGAACTTTTCACCGTCTTTTACCCACCTCCTACGAGAATTTAGAAATTCACATAGAAATTAATTTTACCACTTCTGTTAGTGGAATTTCAAAAATCTGTGAGACACGGTTAATATCAAGGAGTATAAATGTGGTTCTATGAGATGAAAATAATTTGTGGTGAATAGTAACCTTTTACTTTTATTTACCATAATTAAAATTAAATAGGGTAATTGAGGGTAAAAATGATATTAATATTACCCTAAAACATGTCCCAATTCTATTGGACAAGTTTATCTCGACCAAAAAACAACCTGAGGAATAAAATATTATCATTTAGGTCCACTTGGATTAGATTAGGACATTTATTATTATTTAATTCAATGAAGAGTTAAAAGAGATAAAATCGATGTTTAATAACTAAAACATTTTTAATATAGTGTTTTACATACGATAAATTAGATTATAAATATTGATTAGAAATATAAAAGGATTTCCAAAATAATTTTATTTTATTTATAATTTTTAGAAATTAAATAATTTAATTTATTTATGACACAATGGTGATGCAATAATTACCTAATTAATGAAATATTAAAATAAATGATATTATAAATATAAAAATAAATGTAATTAGACACTTTTTATGAAATAAAATAATTTTATAGGTTAATATTAAATATTATTTTGGTTATATAATCTTTTTAAGTAATAATTCCATTATGAAATTATCAAAAACAAAAAACCCAATAGTGTCAAAATTGATATAAAAGAGTTTTTAAAACAAACATTATATTATTAATTGATATTGTATTACTAAAAATCTAATGTTCTGCCATAGAATTTATATAATGATAGGTGTATCATTAATGGACCACTTTGGGGTCTTTTGGAGGTATTTATTAAGTTTATTAACTATATAATATAAAAATACAAAGAGACATGGTAAATGTCAAACTATTTAACTAAGAGTTAAATATAAATGATAAGGTTAATATAGTGACCCAAACCTGTCTAAAATGTTTTGGATGAATAAATTTAGACCCATAAAAACATTATACTTTAAATAATCCACTTTGGAGCCATTAGAAACCGAATATGAATTTATTATAAAATAATATTCCTAGCTTTTCCTAAGGTTCCCCTCACTCCTCTGGTAAAATGGCACTCCCCCTTATCTCAAATGCATACAATCAAGGCCTTTTGGTTCGGCCAACCCCTACCCAAATATTCTCTAAACTTACCTCACTTCATCCTAGAGTACCTCCTTTGGTTGGAAATCCAAATTTAGGAGCCCTTTTGATCAAATCAAAAGGAAGAACCTGATGAAGAGGTAATGATTTCACCACCCTCTTTCAAGTTCCTTTCTTCTTCCACTTGTTCATTCTTTGTGATTTCCATTATAAGATAATAAATCTAGTATATTTTATATAATTTTATATTATTATAAATATGTTACAACCATATTCAGTATTCTATCCATCCTTTGAATGACATGTCACCATACGTGCGTACGTACGGCCTACCGTCTCCACGTCGTGGTGTAATTGTTTTTCAATATATTATTATTTGGATGGTTATAATAATGATGTGTAATTATTTTAAATAATAAGTATAGCATGATAATTATTCTATATATATGATATACCATCGAATTATATATGATTTTAATATCAAAAGAATGATATTATCGCTCGTGCATACGTACGGATTACCGTCTCCACGAACGCGATGAGATTCATTCCCCCATCATATCCATTCAAAAATAAATTTCATTTTATGATTTAAAATAATGTATAGAGACATGATATAATTCTGTATATGAATAAGATACATCCCATAAATAATAAATATGGCTCACATAACAAATAATATAATGGAAAATGAATCCGTTAACACCTGAAACGACGATAATACTAAGATATTATTAACAAATCAATGTCAAAAGATCATATATGATATTATATTAATGTATATGATTCTTTAATAATTAAAAAAAAATTATTTCACCACAATATAGGAGGTTAACGTACCCTCAACCAGGGAAAAAGTACAAATTAAGGGGTTTCTTATCTCACATTCAATTCTATGAGATTTCCATTGTTCACCACTTATTTAATGCATATGGTCTATGTACTGCCCATGATTGTATTCATTGTGTAATATAATTTAATTTATGGATATTTAAACCATCATTGTATGATCCATCTTTCATGGGATGTATGTTTCATAAGTTACCAAATCGAAAAGGGAATTTGAAATTTCAATTTCCACTTATTCGGCTTTACACATACTTCATTGATTATTTTACTCCAAGATTATGTGTGGAATCAATATTCATCTGCTTATGACATAATTTACACTCCCCTTTCTGTGGATATACTTTTGATACACATAATAACTCCATTGATAAATTCTCAAGTCATCGGTATGAACTTGATAAGAGTAATTTTTACTCAATCTCCATTTGTTGAGTTAAACATCCAATTCATTGGTGTTGTTTTGACAAGAATATGTGTGAATGTACTTTGATTGTTTTACACTGAATTTACAATTATATTGAGTGTATTTATATTTTTCACACATAATTATGTTGTTGATTTATCCTTAACTGAAGGATATCTCGTTTATGAGAGATTTCATCTCAATTTACATTCCATTGAGACTCCTTTTTTGTTATACACTGAATCACTTTTATATGGTGTATATAATGTACTTTGACATAATATATCATGAATCCCTTTATTCTCATGATATTACAAAGTTTTTATTACCTCAATTATTTGTATTCATGTGTCTCTATTTTGGTTAGGAACTCTAACTAAAATATCATTTTAAAATGTTTTAAATATTTATTATTCTAAATATTTCTCATTAATGTCCATGTTTTAAAAATGGTTTTAAGGATTTATTTATATGGAAATTAAAGTTTTATAATCAAAATTATTTTTAAAAGTTTCAAAGTGGTATGGTACACTTTGATTAGAAAATATATTTTATATGGCTTCTTGAAAAATAGTGTGACTTTTAAATGTTTTCAAGAAAAAAAGGGGATATTTCTCTCAATAGTTTGATGATTATTTTAATATATGTCAATATCCTTCGTTATTCTCGATTTAGGTTAATCTGATACAATACGAACTTTAATATTGTATCGAATGAGTTATGTTTGACTGTGGATGTGTTATTTTTATACCATTCCTGGTTTGTGGATAAAGTATTGACATTTCATATGCTAGTTTTAATACGGATGTTTATGTTATGTTTCAAACTTTTCATATGAAGAATGCATTGGACTTTTTAAGTGACGGGTGGAGCCAGCTATAGCTCCTCAATGCATCGGTAGGTATCATGAGACAAACTAATGTCTTGGCACAAGGCCTTAACAAAATCTTATTTGTAGTCTTGGCACGAGGCCTTGACTATGTGTTTATGGTAGTCTGGAATTATGAATTCCATCATTATGAAAGTGGTTTTTGATATTGCATGTTATTATCCGACTAGTATAATATCCATGTGAATAAGTAAATGTATTTATTTTATTTTATTTCTGCCATATTATGCTGAAGTTCAAGTTTAAAAGGCTTTTGTTTTATTTATACATTGCATTAAATTTTTATGCTTATTTATGAAAGTTTCCGCTATATTGTTATCCTTACTGGGCATCTAAGATCACCCCTTTCTATGTTTTATTTTTCCGAGGATGTGAAGAAGTATTTTATGATTGACCTGCAAGGATAATATGAGGGGATGTGAGTGTGGTCAACGGAGACACGATGTTGTTGTAGTTTTTCACTTTATGATATATTGTAAACATTATGAATGTATCTAGTAAATCCAAGGCTAATAAACTAATCGGTCTCTCAAGACTTGATCTTTTGTGATCATGCCAATGTTATGTAATAATGCACCGAATCTGGGTAACTGGGGTTGGGGCATTACAATTTATATAAAAGTAAATAATTAAATACATATATTTAAATAATTAGTAAAATGTATATTAAATTTATTTAAATAATTAGTTTATTTTCTATATCTATATTTATATATATTTATAAAATATATATTATTATATATAATGATATAAATATTATTCAAAAAAATAATTTATATACTTATATATAAATATTTAAATAATTGTATAATTATATTAAATATATTTAAACTAAGAATATGTTTACTATATTTGTATTTATATATATTTATTAAATATATATATTTTTATATAAATATATTCTCAATTTTTTTTTATTTTTATCTATAAATTTAAATCATTTAGCATTGCTTTTTGGAGAAGATAATGATGGATTATAACAGTGATTTTTTGGAAGCACTAATAAAAGTCTCCCAATATATTTTAAAAATCTTAATGAGTTGTAAACTCGTTACGATGTCCTAATCTTTTTTTGGAAGACAACCTCTGTCGATGCTTCTCCTCGGTGAATCAAATCATGGATCATTTCTCTAATCAAGGTTTGAATAATTATAAGGGTCAACTTTAAGTCTCAAATGATTCAATGTTCAAACAAATCCATGTCATGAACGTAAGCCTTTCGCAAATTTATCTCAAATGTAAGTCTTTCTATAATTTCTCTTAAGGAACTGGTTGTGTAAAACATCAATGGTTCTGTCCATGGTGGATTTATTTTTCCAACTGCAAGTATGGTGAGTTTGAAATTTTGGATATTTTATCATAAAGGCCTTCCATTTTCATGCTATTAATTTTTAGAGTGTGAAAACCATATATTGTGAGCCTTCCTACCTTTGACCCTCGGTCATATGAGCATCTCCATTAATCTCAATTACCACTGTGAATTAATGTATGGGATTTTTGAGGTACAATTTTATTAAAAGATAGGGTGTTTGGATAATTCTTTATTTTTTAATGATATGTAGTGTAATTTACCACATAATAAAAGTCCCATCCCATTTTAAATCTTCTATATTATTTTTTATGCATTAATTTCCATGATGGTTGTTGGGTAGCCTATGGGACAATATCCTAGTATATTAAAATGACTTGTTTTTTTTTTGTATTTTTACGGTAGATACTTTATCTTATGATTGATGTTTTATAGATATGTTAATTTTGTTACAACACTTATATTTCTGAGTGAAGATAGGGATGTCCACTTAGAAAATGTGACCTCACACGAGTCATTCCATTGTAGTATAGGCTATAGTGTATGGGATAGATGTTTCAAGGGTTTCAATGTTTTTATTCCTTGATTTTGATATATCTTATTTATTTGTATTATTTATTTAAGCAATATTCACTATGGATTTCCTTAGAATCTTAAGGATGGGTCAATTTGTATTAGAGGGCCACCCTCTAATCCTTAAATTGGGTAGAGCTGATGTGATGTCCTCTATAGAAACAATAAGATGTATCATTGAGGTGATATGACATCATAAGAGTCTTAGGATGTTTTTATATATTTTACACACCATTAATAATAAATTTAAGAATTATTTTTCTTTCAACATCACTTATTCCAAAAATTATAAGGTAGGTTTTCTAATTCTATATATAATAAATTATTTTTAGGTATTCATCATTTTATGTATACATGTATTGGTTCAAACCCTAAGAATATCTGATTACCATATAGGTATTTTAAATTAATATCTATTTATTAAAATGTTTTATCTATACCATTTTATATCTTCGAGTTGATTGAATGTGAGTTTTCTATATTTATTAATAATTTTTGGTTTTCATATTACTCTTTGATTGACTATATTTTACGTTCCATTGTTTAGTAGATTTAAGAAAAATTTGATCTCTCTCAAACAATATTTCTTAATGAAATTTTTCTAATGAGACTCATTTCCCATATAGTTTATAGACTAATGTCATTATTATGAGTTTTATCTCTTGAATATTTGTTTTTCATGAGACTCATCCCCTATATCTTTTATGTTATTTTACTACTCTTACTAGTAGTCATCTAATGGATGACTACTGCTTAGAGTATTTCCTGAAACATAGGTTTATGTCCACAAGATATGGAGGATGTATGAAAAAAATTCATTGATAAATAGTATGGAGATGAGATGATGATCATGAAATTTGTCTATAACTTTCTTCCTTGAATGAATTTAGAGTATAACACCAACCCTAGTGGAATAATTATTTTATTCAATTAAATTACCCATTTTCTTTAATGAATTCTAAAATTCATTGAAACTATCAAATGTAGGGTATCCTTTATAAGAATTATCAATAAATTTCACCTTTGATAATGAATATGTTTTCTAGTTTATTTTATTTATTATAAAAAAATTACATTTCATAAACCAAATAGGATGTATATGAATATAAAATGGATACACTCTAACCATTTCAAAAAAGATTATGAAGTTGGAGTTAAAGAGTATATCATGTTTGTATTATAATATGTATATGAATCTTCTCAAATCCTTTCTTCATGTTTACATTTTTGTTATTTAAGGAAAATTTGTCTAGAGGAGTTGGAAGAACATTTGACTTGTCACAGAATAGATAACAACTATAAATGTTTGAATAAAAGTTGGAAAAACTAAATGTGAACATGAATTGGAAGGATAATATTTTTTATGAATCATTTTATTTGAATAATAGTGTAAATGATGTTGGATATATGATGACAGAAATAACAATTGAAATTGAATATGGCATTCATGATTTTTTATAGTTTATTGCGAAGTTAAATAGTTGTTCCAAGAGACCATGTTATACCACATATACTAAATACAAAAAACATTTACCTATATTTATGTTATTTAATTTTAAATCTAGTAGTAGATGGAGTGACACAAACTTTACATAACTACTTGGTCTTCAGAATGATATTCTACCTGAAGAAAATAGACTACCAAGTTGAACATATGAAACTAAAAGAATTCAACATTCAATGGAAATAATCTCTAAAATAATACATGATTATAAAAATGATTTAATATTGTTTCATAGTTACTATAAATCGTACATAATATTCCATATTTATGGTGTCGACTGATACAAGAAAAGTGAATCAAGTCCATTGGAATCATTATAGTACATGAAAATGGGTTGACGATATAAGTGCGTTGATATTTTATGAAATGGGATTCATGAAGGATAATTTTAGTGTGGAAGGGGAAAATGATGAGCCATTCATAATGGTATCATAATAAATAAAATTATATTATGTCTCAGAGATAACTAACAAGAATTGGTTTATAGTCCTATTGGTAACTAAAACAAATGTTGGGTTAGATGAAAATGCAATCAAAGATAACCCTTCTATTAGGAGATTAAAATCAGTTCATTGCAGTCTTAATGTTGAAAATGTATTGTATGTTATAGGTTAACACAATGAGGGGATTTTTATTCTCTTTAGATGAGTTGAATACCTAAATCCTTTAAAAAAATAAAAATAGTTCGATGATAATGTAGACATGTTTTTTAATATACTTTGTCTTTACTAAAAATATTATATATTCCCTAATACATCAACATAATCTAAAATAAATGTATGAATACTCATGAAGAAAATGTATTCTTCACATGATTATGTTACCAATACATAATAAGAACACACTATAATGAAGGAATACATTTGATAATAGGTAAAAGAAATGTTACGATATAATATCTCTATTTTAGATAAAAATCATATAATAAAATGGTGATTATATTTTTATTATTCCTTTTATAGTTCAGTTATTTTAGAATATTTTTGTTTATATTTTATTCCTTTTAACACAAAAAAATCCATATACTTCTCCCTCAAGACCTTTTCACCCCTAGAGTGTTGCATTTATCACCCTCCTTCATGTTCCCCCCATTGACATTGTAGGAAGAGAAATGATGTTGCCTCTACTAAATCATAATGGTAATATTTATTTTTCATCGTAAAATCATCATCGACATGACTAATGTAGTTTTTTCATATATATGTTTAATTTATTGTATTTAGTAATACTCACGGAATATTTTTTTTCTCATAAACGTGGATTTTTTGTTGCAGTTGGGGTCTCATATCCATCATTCTTTCCTTTCTTCACTCAAACATCACCAAAATTCTTCTCCCTCAAAAACATTTCTCCCCTGAAGTGTTGAAACCTATCACTTTCCTTCATGTTCCCTCCAATACTCAATAACAGAGTCAAACTTGATGTTTTCACAATAAAATAATTTTCCATAGAATTAATGCATTGTTTCATATTTATGTTCAAATTATTTATTTTTATTATTACTGATATAATATTTGTTTTATTATATAGTTGGTTACTTTTTTTCATGTTGGGGTGGTTTTTTTGAAGTTTCTCATGGTCATGAGATATTAAAATTTCAGCCTGTGACTAAGATAATAAGGAAATTTGAAAATAATACATTCAACCATCATGGAAATGTGAATTACTACTTCTTATTAAATTTATTTTATCAAAATTTGATAAACTCTTTATATGTAAATTTTATTATCGTTTTAATATTAGAATTATTCAGATTTTTTAATAGGTATTTTGGGAATTCATATTTCTTTTTAAATTATATATAATAATCCAACAAAGTGATAAATTGTTTCTTTCTTCCAGTGTTGCCATGATTTCCATTTTTATTGCCTTTATTTATCAAAATTCCAACACTATATATTGACTCAATGTTTTTATACCAAAAAAATTTCTCATTATAGAAATTTTAAATAGTGGAGAAAGATAATGTTCCCATTGTGGTAGCTTTTAAATATATAATGTTCATTAGAGATTCCTCCACTCTTCTGTATTTCAAAAATGAGAAATGTCTTTATGCTAAGAACAAAGAGTCAAAATGAAATGTTGGACATTTGACAAATAAAGGCAACAAAAATAGTGGCAACATTAGTAGTTCGAAATTTTTGGGACTTTGGGATGCGTAAAAATTAGTCACACCTCAATACTACACATGTTATGATCGGTATGACTCCACGTGATTATTTTTATTTAAAATATAAATTAATTTTAGAAAAAAGGACAACTTACATACTCAAAACTGTGAAAAAATATTTTTATACTTTAGGGAAATGACTTAAAATTCATTTGGGATGCGTAGTTACCAGCCTCATCTCAGTCAGATGCATGGTGTTGATGATATAACTGTAAGGGTGTTTTTTATTTAAATTTGACTCCAATTTTAGTAAAAATGACAACATACCTACACATAATTGAAAAATAATAATTCGAAATGTTTTGATACCATATGTAAATGATCCATAAGTCATTTGTGATGTGTAAGAATCAACCACACCACAATATGATACATGATGTGCCTAGTATGACTTGATGTGTCCGTTATCAATTTAAAATCGATAGTTGAGTTCAAAAAATGTCAGTCACAACCAACTAAGAAAACACACATGAATTTTATGGACAATTTAGGGAATATATTCACATGTCATTTGTGAAGTGTAGGAATTAGTGTCATGTCAAACTGATATATGATGTGATCTGTATGAGTCAATGTGGGTGTTTCTATTTTAAAATGTAA
Source organism: Viscum album (assembly GCA_963277665.1). Lineage (NCBI taxonomy): Eukaryota > Viridiplantae > Streptophyta > Magnoliopsida > Santalales > Viscaceae > Viscum > Viscum album. The sequence goes on along the minus strand of OY728158.1, from coordinate 1,698,053,556 downwards.
TTTTAGTAAACAAAACAAGTGACAAACTCAAAACCTATGAAACCCATTCATATTATTTTTATACTTTAATAAAATTATACATAAATCATTTTAGATGTATAAGAATTAGCCGAACCCCAATCCAACACATGTTGTAACCAGTATGACTCTAAGTGCATATTTTTATTTAAAATTGATATCAATTTTAGTCAAAAAAAAATAACATACTCAAAACCAAAGAAATGAATTCATATTATTTTGATACATTAGAAAAATGATCCACAATCCCTTTGATACATTTAGGAATCAGACATACATTATTATATTTCACAATGTGAAAGATGTGACTCCTAGTGAATCTTTTTATTTAAAATTGACATCAATTTTAGTCAAAGTGAAAACAAACCTAATAAAAATGGAGAAAAACAATTGAATTTTTTCTATACATTATTAAATGATTCATAATTCATTTGTGACATGTAGTAATCATATTCTCCTCAATCTGAAACACAATATTCAAGATATGACTCAATCTGTCCATTATTAGTTTAATATTAAAAATTTTGTTCAAAAAATGTTCCTCAATAAAAACCAAGAAAAAATGATCATATTTTCTTGATAATTTAAAAAATCATTTCATAACTAATTTTGACATGTAGGAATTAGTGTCACATCCAACTGGTACATGATGTGATCCGTACGACACAATGTGTGTGTTTACTGTTTAAAATGTAATTTTTGTAAAAAAGAGAAGTGTCATACTCAAAACCAAGTAAATTAATTATTTAAAGATATAATAGATTAGTAAAATGATCCATATGTCATTTGGGACGTTTAGGAATCATCGGATCCTCAATCTGATGGACATTGTGACCAGTATGACTCCAAGTGTGCCTTTTTATTTATAATTGACATCAATTATAGTAAAAAGGAACACTAACCAACTCTAAATTAATTTAACACATTCAGATTGTTTTTATAAATTAGGAAAATGATACATAATTTATTTTTGATCTATAAAAATCAGTAGTACCTCAATCTGACACATGGTGTGACTGGTATGACTTTAAATGGGCCTTTTTATTTAAATTTGAAATAAATTTTAGTAAAAAAGGACAAATGGAATAATCAAAGCTAACCAAACACATTAATATTATTTTTATACATTAGGAAAATGATACATAATCATTTTAGAGGTGTCAGATCCATCTTAACCTCAATTTGATTCTCTATGTTCCTAGTATGAATAAATGTGATTGTCATCTGTTTAAAAATGAAATTTTAGTTCAACAAGTATCACTCAATACAAACAGAGAAAAAGCACTTTCATTGTCTTTATAATTTAGGAAAAATTTTCTCAAGTCATTTTTGATTTGTAGGAATAGGTCTCATGATAAAATGACACATGATGCGATCAGTATGACTCAAATAGCAAGTTTCTAGTTAAAATTTTCATTTTAGTGAAGAAAACAAGCGATGTACTCAAAACTAAGAAAACACATTCTTATTATTTTGATAAATTAGGAAAACAATACATAAGTCATTAAAGATGTGTCGGAATAAGAAACACCTCAATTATATGAATGGTGTGACCACTATGACTCGAAGTGTTTCCATTTCAATATAAAATTTTCATTTTAGTTTAAAACACAAATCACTTCACCATAGATGAGAAAATAAACTTAGACTTTTTTCGTATCATTCTTTCAGCAATTACCTAATTTATTTCTATATCATTTTTCTCAAAATCCATTCATGGGGAAAAGGTCTTCCATTCTAGCCCACCAGTGTCCCATATTTTCTTCACTGATGACTGCTTCCTATTTTCCAGAGCAACAATTAATGAATGACGGGTGATTAGCCAAGTGATCAAACAGTATGAGAGGGCGTCTGGACAATCGATCAATCATGGAAAATCTGAAAAAAAAAATTAGTGCTAGGGTGCCTCTTTCTAATAGGTATGAGCTATGCGCATCAGCTAGTATCCATATAGTTTTGAATCATCAGAAGTACCTTGGGCTTTCCATGGTGATTGGCTGATCCAAAAAATAAATCTGCACATCTCTTGTGGACAGGATGGAGAAAACAAATTATAGGCTGGTCCCCTAAATATTTTTCTAATGCTGGAAAAGGGACCCTCATCAAAGATGTCATCCAGTACATCCCTAGCTACTTTATGTCCCCATTTAAGCTCCTGACTTTCATCGTCGACCAGATCCACACATGCCCTTCCAATTTCTAGTGGGGGGGGAATAATGGAAGGAATCGACCCCACTGGATGGCTTGGGATAAACTTTGAAAATCCAAATAAGATGGAGGGATGGGATTCTGGAATCTACGTCTCTTCAATGATGCACTATTGGCCATGCAAGGATGGCACCCTCTTAACTATCCATCATCTCTTTGTTGACAGGTTCTACAGGCTATGTACTTTCTCCACACGAACTTTCATGCTTCCTCTCTTGGTCCCCATGCTATCTTCCACTAGAGAAGAATCTGGGGGATAAAAAGCTCCTAAAAAATGACTAGGTGAGAGGATTGGGTCTTCCTCATGGGTCAATATCTGGACTGATCCTTGTATTATCGATAAGGATGGTATGCGGGCTACATCATCCATCCAACCAGGTCTTGAAGATTCCACTATTAGCTGCCTCCTTTCCGACGAGGGACAAGGGTGGTGTCTGGAAAAAATCCCTGATTGGTTTAATGAAAGGGATAAAAGAATCATCCTTAGGATTCCCTAGGTCCCTGAGGTAGGCCCTGAGCAGCTTTTCTATATCAATGATATCTCGGGCGAATACACGGTGAGGTCCAACTACATACTGGCTCTTGGCAGCCACTCAGTCGGTTGGGATGAAGGACCATGGAATTTGATTTGGAAGCTCAATGTTCCCCTAAAGTACGCCATTTTTGGTGGAAGGTCTGCACGGGTACTCTCCCAACCATGAGCCTCCTTGAGTACCGACATATGGCCAGTAATTCCCTTTGCCCCTTCTGCCTGAGCATTCCAGAAACCCCTTTGAACGCCATAATTCACTGCCCAGTAGCTAAGGAAATTTGGGTGAAATGAGGTCCGACTTCTACCGCTTCAATGGAATTGGCCTCTGACCTTCCCGATCATCTAACGCGTTGGTGATACTCTCTTTACTCGGCTTCTTCAGGTTCACTTTTCACTCTGGCATGAATTATTTGGGTCTGGCACAATGATACTGTTTTTCATTAAGCTCACAAACTCTTCGAATTTAGGATTGAACGGGCCAGCTCATTGATTTAGGACTGGAAACACCAAAATAGAAATTTTCTGCCAGGTGTTACCCTATCCTTCCCCCCTCATTAGAAACCCCCAATGTAAGGGACTCCTAAGATTATCAGGGATGCATCGCTCGGAAAAGATGGGCATGTTTCCTTCGGCCTCTTGGCCCGAAATCACCTAGGGAAAATCATGGCTGCAAAATAAGAACAACATCAGACATTCTCGGAACCTGCAGTTGCTGAGGCCATGACCATCCTTGCTGGTAGGTTGCTCTGCTTGGAATGTGGATGGAATGATATCATTATTCTGTCCAGCTGCCTTACCGTAATCGATGCTATTAACCACAATGATGGTCCGCTCCAGTCATTTGGCATCATCATCAAAAGAATTCTCTCAATTTTCCAATGCTTCTCTTTATGAACCTTCTCCTTTACCAAAAGAGAATGTAACAACGTAGCCCCTCATCTTGCAACCTCAGGACCATTTGACTCCATCCAGCTCTGGCTGGGTAATTTCCCTTCATGGCTTTTCACATGTACTTCTTCTAATTTTATCCATTAATGTTTCCTATTTTAATAAAATAATAATAATAATAATAATAATAATTTTATCATTTACATTTATATTTTATACTCGATTAGAGGTTAAGGTCCATTATAAAAGGAACAATGATGATTTTGGATGTAATTTATAATTATTACTTATGTAATTATATAAAAAACATTTGAAATTTCTATAAAATAGTGGTCTTTTTGGGATTCAATTTTTTTTTAATTTAAATATTTTATTAGTACTTTTTTTTAGATTTTGTGGTGTTACGGTATTGAAGTGTGTTGTTACAAAACACTATACTGGTGTTCTAGTGTACTATTACAACACACTACACTCGAGCTATCATATACTATTACATCATTATAAAACATTCCCCTTTATCAGCACCAATAATGGTTGACATTATCATTACTTTTAGAGGTGTCGATAAAAGACCCATTTATCAACACTTCTAAAAGCACTCATAAAGGACCCCTTAATCTGTTTTTCTATAAGAATTGGTAAAAGACCCCATTATTAGGGATTTTTCAGTTCTGATAATGGACATGATGTTTTAATCTCTCTCTGGTAGTCAGTGATTCTCTAGTTCTATAAAATAAAATTAGCACTATTAAAGGCATGTTTTTTAGTAGCGATTGATGTATCGGTATCATTGAAAGAATTATATCATGTGTGTTTCTTCCATGTGTCATTGGTTGTTTCCACATAATCTTCTATATTCCATCATCTGGTCCTTCTGTAATGCATCATTTGATATTATTTTATTTAGAAAACAAAGTGGTTCATAAAAATCTGACACATGATTTAGATCATTTGGGAATGACCTGCCTTTGCATTTGAGATCATATAGATTATCTATTATCGAAATGAGAGATCTCTTTCTCTCATTCTCTTGATGTTACAAAAAAATAAATCTCTCATTTTACATAGTTTATAAATGGGATTTTACACTGCATATATTTAACTTTAATGGTGGTTTATAACTTCTTCAAATGCCAGAAGATTTCAAGATCTCATGAATTCCAAAAATCATTCCTATCACTATCGAGGTGATCAAACGATCTCATGACTTCTTCACATGATCATGATGAAACATGGTGTATCAGATGAAATTATTTTGATTCCATGGTTAACATCATCTTAAACAATCTGAATAATTTAATCGATAATTATTATAGAAAACAAAACCTTTATTTGGTCATTCTTCTTCTTCATATGAATGATTCGATGATTATCTACAAGTCATCATGTAATGAGGAATTTTATTATTGCCAATCATTGATTTTCTCAAATTATATCACATAATATTTATATAATCATGAGATGGTATCATGCGACCATTTATAGATCATGAAACTTCTACTTGTGAAGACATATGTTCATCAAATGCATCCTAGATGAAGTTTCATGCCATACTCGTTTCATTTTTCTTGGTCTCCATGTATCAATGTATTTACTTTAAAACTCACAGTGTACAAATACCATGATTCATGGGGGAAAATCTTCATGAGGTAGGAGAATATTGTCATTTTAAAATTGTATGGTGTGAGTTTCGATGGATGATTGAGATCATCATGATCAGATGGAAAAAGTAATGTCCACAGGTTTTGAAAGAGGATGAACAATGAATTCTTTAACTACATCCCATAATGAATTCTCAATTCATATTTTCTCCTTTTTATATTTACATTAGTGAATTTCATTTCGTAGATATTTATATGGGGTTCGACACCCAATCCACAAGCACACACCGACCATCTAACATATGCCCTACGGTCTTATTGCCCAAACTATACACAATTTTTCACACACACTCTATGGGCCTACACATAACTAAACATTTTGTAGGCCATATATATGGACCTTCCAAGGTCATAAAAATTACCCTACATGCCACCTTGGGAGGCCTCCAATAGCAGGATCTTCGATATGGGTTGACCCTCGGGTCCCCATATATGTTTTTGAGGGCTTGGCATGGGGGCTTCCCTTGGGTTTGGATTCATTTTAATACGGGAATAATTATACCTAGTAATTATCCATGTATATTATTTAATTCAAGAACTACTTCAATAATAAATCCATTAATACAAATATCCAATATTTATAAATACAAAAATTATTCCCCAATAAATATATGTATAAATGTATTGTTTCTTGAAATTCATTACATTATCATCCACATATAGTAAGAGATATTTTATGGTCATCAATTATATCACCGTATTCAACTCATGGAATAGCTTTATGAAAAATAAGATTTATTTTTTTCTTATTTCCTTTAGTCATCTTCATCAATTCCTGAAAATAAATATTTCCATGTTGTTTCAATGTTTTATGCATTTTCAAGTATTTAGAACTGATTTTAAAAATGTCTTTAACAATTAAGATCACATCAACAATTGTCAGTATTAACCAAGGTGAATTTACCACTTGTGAGTTCCAATTCAATTCGATGGATCCATAATAATTCTATAGAATTCACCACTTCATCCACCATTAAATATTGACTTTTTTGATAAAAAATGAAATCAAGGATGAACATCTCTATTATTATTTATGGTACATCATTTCCAATGTTAATTTATGTAACCCCAAATTCCATTACCCCTACCTATGAGTGATTAATCATTTTTAAAAGATTGATCGTTAAATGAGAGAAGATTTTTTAGGACCTAATTCAATATGAAACTATATAAAGAGATACACAAGTTATGAGAGGAGTCATACATATCAATATAAGTCAAGAGATTAAGGATTTACTTCTCATTGTCTTAAGTTTGGTTTATCTCTAATTAATAAGATAAAAAGTAGATAAAAGTCATGATCATATCAATTATTTATTTTATTTATCTTATTCATGGTTATTTATATATTTAAACATTTCATATTTTATTTATAATATTAAATGTGATCACATAAAGTAAAAAATTTAACAAGCTTATAAAAATGAAATTAATAAATGCAATATTTAGAATTTTTTTTATTTAATATTGATGATAGATCTTATAAAATCTATATAATTTTAAAATGTATGAGATGAATAAAATAAGATATATTTTCAAGTAATTTAAAAAAATCCCCCAATGAAAAATATAAAGTTATCTATCACTGTTTATTTTGATTGTTATGATTAAAAACATAGTTAAATATTTAGTCAAGCCATATTTGGGGAAAATTTTCAATTTCAGGATTGCAATAACAAATATAATGATCAGAGTTAAACAAATTGGTATTAATGGTAATTACTATAGTATACATAATATAGTTTGGTCTTAATATTTGAGGAAATTATAGTTAGTGATTTTAGTTTTGGATCATGGTCTAAACTGATAAAGAAACAATGAGTTAACATAGTTGGAAATAAATACTACATAAATACCATTGAATAATTTACTTGGCCATAGTCAGGGGTATGATAAGGTAATTGAAGATGATTTTTCCTAGAATATCTTATAGACAAGATGTTACAAATTCAATGGTGAGGGCGATTGGGATTTGATAAAATAATAGGAGATTAGTAAAATTAATTAAATCATTATAGTTGTCCATAAAGTTAATGAATATTAATTTGTGTCTATTATTTTTCAAAAAATGGGAATTCATTCTAATTTGTCACTAACCTTGTGATATATTATTGAGAAAGGAAATATCATGATTGGTGAAAACTACTAGGAGTAGTATGTGAAATTTCACATTTCATACTACACATAGAAATGAATTTTTATTTATATAAGTTCTCGATTTATGAAAATCCTTTTAATGGGGAAAGTGAGGAGGAGAAAAATTTCTTCTAGAAGCATATGTATGATGAAGTGTTTGTCTAATGCCTTATGTTGTCGTATATGAATAGTGATCTCTAAAAGCTTCCTGGAGACATGGATGTATATACAAATATATATAATATTCATGTTATATGTGAGAAGAAATTATTAAATGTGGGTTATGAGACCTCCATGGGACTATTCCTTATAAATATTGAAGAAGTATTGAGAGATGGACCTCACATAATTAAAATTATTGGATAAAAAGGTGTTTTGAAATATTGGGATATAAGATTTCTACGTAATTGTGCACTACCATCATACATTCCTCATTCCATTGGATCTTCTCTTGTTTCATTACAAATATTTATATAAAAAATATATATAAGTATCGCCTATATTTATTGACTCAATTTTTACTTGATCACAAATAGAATAATCCTAAAATACCTTATTTCATTATGATGAACAAGATATAATGTTGGGTGAAAAGGTATATGACTAACTCCAAGTATAGTTTACCTTCACACCACCCATATATAAGAAGAAATATCCTAAATAAGGATAAAGAGTATGATTCTTTGTGTTTTTACTATGTAATAAAGGCCACTATAAGTAGAACTATTCCTGAGTAATAAAACAAGGGGAAGCATCATGCTCCTATTTTATCACGTGAAATATTTTAATTTCTATAAATTGGGTATTAGATATATATTTTGATTGTCACATTTATATTTATAAACATGAATAAAGTAGATTCTAGATGATTTCTAGAAGTGAAGTGGATCTTTGTTCATAAAATAGAGCAAGACTACCATTATTGGTTATGTAGAACATTGTGTTTTTAAAATTAAAAAAAGTGTTCAGTATTATATGTGATACAAAACACCGATTCCAAACAAATAGTGATTATTTAAATGTGAAAATTTTAACATTTTTATTAAATTTAAAGATCTTAATAAGATTAAATACTTTATGATATATATATATGTGTGTGTGTGTGTGTCCAAAATATATTGAAAAATTCTGAGTAAATAATCATCCAATTTTGGTAATGTCATTTCGTTCGTCAAAATATGACTTCCTCAAAAATGACTTAAATTTATTTTTATAAATATGATAATGCTTTTATAGAACTTTTTGAATATTTATTTTATAAAAGAAACTATTTTTTTGATATTAGTATATCAAAATTATCTTAGGGTGAAATGTTTTGAATTTTCTCGAAAATATAGATTTTTTATTGAATATTGAAAAATACCACATTTATGTAAAATTATAAATTACTTTGATAAATTAATTTATTATTATATATGACATGAATTATAGGAAACATAAATATCGTTTATTTATATTTAATTTAATTTCTTATATTTTAATAAAGTTTAAACCTGATTCAATATAAGTTTATTTTTAAGGCTAAAACGATTTTTTTTTCTGAAAGCTATTTTAAAATGAATAATGCGTATCTATTTTAATAAATTAAAATATAACCTCATGAGAAACGATCTATATAAAATTTTAAAAATATATAAATATATATATTTGAATTTAAATTTAAATTTTTATGATTAATAGTTATATAGTTACAGTGAAATCAATATTTCCTTAGAAGAATGTATTTTTCAAAAAAATAACTTTTTATCATGCTTGTACGTTTTATAATAACATTAAATTATTAAAACCATGTTAATTGATTTTGATAACATGGATTCCATATTTTTTATCTTCATGATTAATATTATTTAATTTTTCAACTTATATTTTGTACAATATGAGTAGTAAATGTAATAAATATTAATTAACATTGTAGAAGGAAAATTAGTTGGTTAACGGTAAAAGTAATTTCACAAAGAATAGAAATTCATTAACCCTAATAGTATTAATATTTAAATTTTTATTTTAATGAAATTTTGAATATATTTATTATTTTTTTACTTCATAAATTATTACATAATCAGTTTAATAAAAATTATACTTTAATATGACAAAACACAAATTGTATTATCAATTAAAATTCAATATAATTTAAGAAATTTATTTTAATGAATTAATTTATTTTTTAAGTAAATAAAATTTTAGTAAAATATTATTATTAAATAAAATTTATAAAACAAAAATGATCATATAATTTTTAGGAATTCAAACATCATTTTTATAAGGGTTCAAAAATAGAATTTTTCAAAACAACCAATATTTCTCAATAATTTTTTATTATTATTGCAAAAGATAACATTAAAATATTTAGATAAATATAATATTATTATTGGAAGAATAACATCAAAATTATCCAATTTTTAATTTAAAATAATTTTCTAAGAAAATCAAATTTTCAGAAAATATTAAATACCATATAAATATATTGTTTGTATTATGACATCAAAATTACCCAAAGGTGTCACAATAATTACGATAAATGGGATCCATGACCAATTTTATGTTTTAAATTTTAAATAATGTGATTTATATTTATATTATTTTTCATATAAATCCATTATAGATGATACAAACATTTAATATATTTTCAGTTTATAATATCATTTCTTTAAGTGTGTAACTCACCTCTACATAATAAAGGGAATTAGCTTAATATGTTAGGCCCTAGAAATTAAATAATATTAAATCCCACTCCCAGATTGTATGAACCCTGAGCATAAACCATGGTGCGGTTTGAGTTTTTGGATATTGTTTTGACATAGAGTCCAAAACATAAATAATAAAGAAATCCCCCTCAATTTTTATATAAACCCACCCAAGAACTAATTTATATTCACTAAAACTCCTTAGAGAACGTCCATACATTTAAATATACTATCTAGAGTCCTCACAAGGTTCCTTATGCTCTCAATAATACCTTATCAGGACTATGGAGTTAGATATTCAAGTAAGGGATCCTCACCGTCCTCTCTTTCGTTCAATTCAAGCACCTTATTTGGAATTTGTCCACTTAATTTCAGTTGTTATTGATTTAAATGATTTATAAACATTACATAATTTAAAATGGATGTTATTTTAATGATTTATCTTTTATTACATCTCATTGTGACATTAACTTAAGCTGTTACTATGCAAAAATTCTGTAATAGATTTCCCTCTTCTCATTTCTATTAATGAAATCCTTTTATGTAATGTCTTTTAAATTACATATTTTTTTTGAGATATGTTCTTGAATATTCCCATTAACTGATACTTAATTTATAAATGATTTTATCCCCCTTTTTTACTCTCATTAAGTCTCCCACGATCCTTTATGTCGACCTGTTACCATGAAAAAATTACTTATGGGATAATTTCCTTTATCCTCTTTATTCAAGTATCTTCTTTACCATATGTACGTTATAATAATTTAATTATTATGGGATATGTTATTCCATATCTGAATTACATTAAAATTTATTTATAAATAATTATAGACCCCCTTAACTCACATCAATCCCTTTTCTGAATTTTTATGTAACTCTGTTATGCTGCTGAAATTTCACCGTGATTTTCCATGACAAAATAATTGTTTTGTTAATACCATACATTTTTTTAAATACTCTATTTTAATATTTATTAATATATCTACTTATTTATTGGGTAAATTCATTAATGTATTCAACAATACTTTAATTTTTAATAAATTAGTATGATGAATGAATCCATGTTGTATGACTTATGTGGGAAACTTAAAGAGGAGATTGAAACGATTATGAAGGGTGACCCCAGATACCCTCTAAGGAATTGGGTAAATATTAGTATCCGGATACTTCATGTTGGGATATGGTTGTACCCAAATAACTTATTTTACTTTTCTGATGTGGAAGTCTTGTCAGTTTATCCTTAAACTATATGTATTATTAAGTGTTTTAAGTTGTTGTCAAATTTCTCATGCTTTAATTATAATTGTATATTAATACTTATTATTGACATTACATTTATGACCAAGTTATATGAATATTTTCTAACATGTATTATAGTATTAATTTTATTCCTTGTATGTTCACTTATTTGGCTTCAAATGTTACCACTTCTTATTTTCCCCCATGTTATCCCATACAGTTTTATGATTGCAGCAGTATTTTGAGAATGTTAATGAAGTTTTCAAAAAATAATATTAAGGAATGTTTTAATAATTTTTTTGTATCCCATGTACAAGAAGTTATTTTTTTACCTAATTTCAAAAGAATATAGAGTAATCAATATTTTGGGTTGTATTAATTGTACATTTATGTAATAAAACATGAATTAATGTATAATAAAGAGAAGGGTTGTTACTTTTCATATTAGAGGAAAAGTGTAGTTATCTTTGAGATTAGGATTAGAAAACTTTAACGAAATCCTTGGGGATAAGACTATGTATAATAAAACTTCCATTAATCATTGTATGTATAGAGTTAATGATTTATCATAAAAATACATATCATTCTAGATACTATATGTAGACATAGTTTTCAAATAGATGTACCTAGGTGTAACAACTTTGCTATGGGGTCTTGAGCCTGAAATGGGGTAACTTAGTCCATGAAAACATACCTAACTATGCAACAGTTTTGACACTCATGGAAGATATAATTTATTAAATTCATAATCTCATTATGAACCATTTTTATAGGAGAAAAAAATTCCAATAGGAATATATGTTAAGAAAATGATCAGGGAGAAACTAGATTAATGACTAGAAATTTGCAATTTAATCAAATAAGTTTAATTTATAAGTAATACTTTAATTTCCTTGGAATCCACTTTATGGGTTTAATAGTTTAAAAGTACAAGTTCCTATTTTTTTCTTTATCCTATCTAATGGGTGGAAATTTGAAGAAACCTAGTAAATGCCCCAATATAACTGTTAAACTATAGACTAAAGAATAACCTATTATATGGAAATCACTGTTGTGTAAGTATTAATGTGTTTATGTGTTGGTAGTATATAAATGAAATTCTAGAGTCTTTAAAAATAATCCAAAAAATATTTTCATTTAATTATCAAAAACAAATGATTACCCGTACTTAAAAACATATATAAATGATTTACTGATAATGTGGTATTTTGGATAATACATGATTTATAGATCAATAACCATTAATGTGTGTTAAATTTTGGGATAAAAAAATGATTTTTGTGATGTTATGTCAAAGGACTATCAAATACTTAAAATAATTGATACCAATATTGAGAATTTATGTAATAATCATTTTTCATGATTATGGATATTTAGGGAAAAAGATTATAGGATAAAATATTCTTATTTTGATGTGATTTAATATCTTTTGGGGGATGTTTTATTTGGGATGAGGTACTTATAATGATTAAATTTAATATAAATCATAATATTAGTATAATTATATTATGTTTTTTGGAGGTGTAAGAAGATGGTTATAAGAAACATTTTGAGGTTAAACTATTATTTAATATTAATATTGTTATTGTTATTTTAGATATAGATGTATTTATTTAATGATTGATATTTATAAACCATTGGGATATTTGTGATATATTTTTTTTTGGGTATTTATGATTTTTCATTTTAAAAATTATATTACATTATGATATATATTTTGGAATTAGTAAAGATATGAGGAATAACATGTTATTACTCCATGTGTTATGTGATCCGTTGGATGATTATTCTAGTGCATCGAGCATAAAAAAATCATCTTAAATTATTATCATTTGGGAGAAAATCGATGAGATCATAGTAAAAATTAATTAAAGAATAATATTTCAATTTTTATGTAATTATATTTCATTATTATCATAGTCTATATTATTAAATAATTCCTTGAATCTAGGAAAACAAGATTTAATCAATAATTTTTTAATATTATGATCATTTTAAATGAATTGATGATCATCTCATCCATCACAGATTTACATTTTTGTAGTCATTGAATTTCATAAGACCATGTTCTCTGTCAAATATAAATACTCATTTTGCATTAGATTTCTATTCCATTTCCTTGTTTTCACTTCCCACGTTACATTGGGAAATCTAATTATGTGATTCCCTTCGTACTACCCATTCTCCCTTTTCAATTGGATGCTTCATTAACAATTTTTACAATGTGGGTTTTAAATAAAGTTATTTATATTTTTCAAAACATTTCATACTAAGTATATTTTTAAATTATGGGCACACAATTTACTAAAGGGGGTAAATGTAACACAACTTGTTCTTAAATGGGAAAATTATACTGGATAGCATTTACGACAATTAACACTAAATCAAAACAAAAATTATTATTTAAATATGAACATTTTAACATTTCTATTAAATTAATAGATCAGAATAAGATTAAATACCTTATGGTATATATATACATATATGTGTCCTATATATATTGATAAACTATTAGTAAATAATCAATCGATATTTGAAATGTCCTTTCATTCGTAAAAATATGTTTTCTTAAAAAATGTTTTTTATGTATTGTTATACATATAATAATGAATTTAGAGAAAATTTTGAATATTTATTTCATAAATAAATTTATTTTTTATATTAGTATATTAAAATTAACTTAAAATGATTTTTGTTGGATTTTCATGAATTTATTGATTTTTTTGTGTGAATAGTGACAAATTCCACTTTTATGTAAAATTTTAAATTATTTTGATAAATTAATTAATTAATATTTTAAACTAATTTATAGGAAATAATTATAATTTATTTATATTTAATTTAATTATGAATATTTTAATAATATCTAAATCAAGTTTAGTATATTTTTATTTTTTTTATTAAAGATAAATTTTTTATGAAAACTATTTTAAAATTCATAATACATATCCATTTTCATTAATTAAAATATACCCTAATGAAATATCAAATAATTTAAATTTTAATATTAAATAATTCTATTTATGAATTTAAATTCATATAATTGAAATTATTATTCATATAGTTTATGTGAAATCATCTTTTCCTTAAAAAGGTATTTTTCAAAAGAACAGAATTTTATAATGTTTGAAGGTTTTATAAAAAAATTAAATTATTAAACCTCTATATATTAATTATTAAAAAATTAATTCTATAATTGGAATAGTCATAATTAATATTTGTTACTAAGGAAAACTTATCTTTTTACCAATATGAATAGTAAATGTAGCAACTATTAATTACCACATTAAAAAGAAAATATGTTAAATAAGGGTAAAAATAATTTGACAAAGGCTATAAATAAATTAGCTCTAAAATGATGAATATTTATATTTTTATTTTTATTTAAATTACAAATATATTAAATTTTTTTAGATTATAATTGATTTTGTAATCAGTTTAATAAAAATTATACTTTCATATTATAAAACACAATTTCAAATTTAAATTATTATTCAATTTCAATTAAGATGTTTATTTTGAAGAATTAATATATTTTTGAAAAAATAAATATGTTAATAAAATATTAATATTAAATAATTATTTTAAAGACTAATTATCATGTAATTTTTGTGAAATCAAAAGTAATTTTTATATTCATTTGAAAACATTTTTTCCCAAAAAAACACCATTTTCAATAAATTTCAATTATTATTTTAAAAGTTAAATTTCCCCTATTTAGAAAATTAATTAGATAAAATAAAGTTTTTTTGGAATCATAACATCCAAATTATCCAATGATCATTTTTTCATCATTTTCTAAGAGAGTTAAATTTTCAAATAAAAATTCAATACCATATAAATATAAATTATGTATTACAACATCATAATGAACAAAATGTGATGTAATAATTACTATAAATGTTATCCATGACCAAATATGTGTTTTTAATTTATAATAATGTGATTTATTGTTTGTGTGTTTTATCTTATAAATCCATTATGAATGCTACAAAACTTATAATATGTGTTGTGGGATTAATATCATTTCCTTAAGAGTGTGACTCAACTCCACATAAATTGGGGAGTTATATTTATAAATTTGGACCTTGTCATTAGAAACATTTGAAACCAATCCCATTTTTTAGAAACTATGGGCATAAAAAATGTGATGGTTTTTGGTTTTGAAAGTTTAATTATATAGAGTTACAAACCTAAACAAGAAAGATATCCCCATTATTTACTGTATAAACCAAACCAGGATCTAATTCATATTATCTCAATCTATATATAGAACATACCTAATATACCCACAACTATATATATTCCCCTCAAGGTTCCCAATTCTATCACGAAGCCCTTCCCAAGCCTTTGGGGTAATATATTCAAGTAAGGGATCCTCACCATCCTCTTATTATTTCTATTCAAACACATTATTTGGAATTTTTATTCTTAAATGAAATTTTTTATGATTTTATTTTTTAATTTACATCTCTGACTTTACAATGGGCGATATTTTTATTAGGGATCATTTATTATTTCTCATATTGATATTTTCCTAAGACATTACTAGGCTGAAATTCTGTAAGGTATTTCTCTATTATTTTTTCCATTCATGAAATCCTTTTATGTTATATGCCTATTAAATAAAATTTTATTTTGTTGGGATATGTTCTTACACATTCCACTTATTGTACATTTAATATATAAATGAAGAAATCCCACTTTTTACTCTCATTATTCCTCCTATAATCCTTTATATACAACCTTTATCGTGCCAAAATTTAAAATGGGATGTTTTTAGTTATCCTCTTTAATCATGTATCTTCTATACCTCAATTTTTTCCTCATTTAATAAATATTGGATATATTTTTCCATATCTACATTAATATACAATATATTTTCAAATTAAAAGATTCCCTTTTCTCTACTATTAATCCCATTTATGATTTTTTAGGTAACACAGTTATACTTCCAACATTTCACCATTATTTTACATGAAAAAACAATTGTATAGTAAATTCCATACCAATTAATTAATCAATTGTTTTCACCATTATGAACATATACCTTTTTATTTGGGACTTACATGTATGTATTCTGTATTCCATTATTTAGGAGTAAATTAATTTGATGAATGAATCCATGTTCTATGATCTTTGTGGAACAATTAAGCATGAGAATGAAATGATTTTTATAGGTAATCCCACATATAGCTCCAATGCATTGAGTAATGTTATATGTAATAATAAATTATGTTGGAAAAAATGTGTACTTGATTTCTTTTTGAGACTTTGTCAAATATGAGTTCGTGGTTTTTTATCCTTAACATATGTTTATGAATAGGTGTTTTAAGTTGTTACCACATTTCCCATGTTAGGATTTTCATTATATATCAATCCTTATTATTCTCTTTCCTTTTATTCTCCATTAATAAACCTATTGTCTAAAATGTATTTTAGTATTCATGATATTACTTTTTAAACCCTTATTGGGATTTATAAATAACCACTATCTTATTTATATCCTGATGTTAGCCCATGTAGTTTTAATTTCAAAGGAGTATTTTGATCATGATAAAGATATTTTCAATAAAGCAGGTTAGAGATGTTTTTAATAATGTATTTTTATACTGTGTTAAAGATGTGTTTTGTATCTACTTCCCAAATCCACAAGGCTTATCAATTTGTTATATTGTTTTATGCGTAATTTTATGTAATAAACCATTAATTAAGGTGTTATAATGTGAAGTGTTGTTATAGGATATTGGAGACAAACATATCACATTTTTCAGAGGGTTATTTATTTGAATAATTCTTATTATTAGTCTAGTGAAACAAAAGCATAATACTTTTGTCTTATTTAGATATTTATAGATTTATTTTCATGTTATAGAATAAGATCCAATACATTTATAAATGTATCATTTATTACGGTATTAAACATTTGAATAATGGTCTTTACATACTAGAGTTTAAAAATCATGTATATGAAAATGAGAATTAATGAAGTTCAATTGAATCATATCACACCATGTTGCGAAATCACTGGTTTAGTCAATTTACATGAGAAGTGTTTGAAATAATTATACAATAAGGGCTCATAGATTCTTTTAAAGTAAAAACCTTGTATATATTTCATGATGTTTTACATTGCAAAATATTAAAATACCCATTCACTGGAAATGTTTAGAGAGCTATATATATTATAAAATTATTTTATATAGATGTGTATGGATTTCTCCAGTAGAATCTATAGGTATATAATATTACACAATTTATTTTAGTAATGAATTTAAAATAATTATTATGTATTGATAATGATGTATACTTTCGATTATTTTGATAAATTAAATGAAGATACGAATGAATTGTAGAAACATATCGGTAAAAGAATAATGAAATTCCACTCAGACTGTGGTGGGGAACATATTAACCTATAATTAAATTATTATCTAAAATACTTTTTGATTTAATCTCATATTATACCTCTTGATACACAACAATTTCATTGTGTTAATGAAAGGGTGAATCACACATTTTTGGATATGGTAAGATTGATGATGATTCATAAAATCCTTCGATTATCTTTTTCGGAATACACATTACAGGTTCTAGTATATATATTAAACTTAGTTGAAACTAATATGTAAAAACGGAATTCTGAATGAAATTTAAAATGGGAAAAATATCCTGTGCAGGATATTCTTGTATTAGGATGTTAAATGATTTTATGGATAATACTAGAAAAAAACTAAAATCACAAGTCAGGGTGTTCTTCTTCATAGGATATCATAATGAAACTGATTAATATTATCTATACAATCCCTAAAAAATGATGGCCATATGTAATACCAATTCTAGTATCATTGAATGGTAAAACATATCTAAAATAGATATTTAGCTAATAGTTGAACTAAATGTATATGAATATCAGGATGTAAAAAGGTTTACATTACAAATAAATCCCCATGACCTATAAGAAAATGTTTTTCTTGTGACATAAGTATTGCATAAGATCAATAGTGAGGTTTTAAGACCACATATGAATGGTTTTATAGTCATTGATGAAGGTGATACATTATAAGTTCATGATAATAAACCGCTCTCTTATAAAGAATCAATTAGCAACAAAAATGTTGAAATATAGAAATATTATTTTTATCCTAAACTATATTCCATGTTTGAGTAAAAAATTTCTACTTTGGTAGATCCTATAATTTATAATAGTATTATGGGTGAAAATGGGTATTCAAGAAGAAGATGGTCATGGATGGTAAATAATGTACCTATAAATCACCAATGGTTACTAAATGGTTAATGTAAATTCAACACAAAGAATAGGAATAAACCATTTCACCAGTCACTATAATGAAGTACATTAAAATTATACATTCTATAATAATATATCATGATAATTAGATTTTAAGGATATATTTCAAGAAAAAGTTATTTTATGGAAACCTTGTGGAAGATTTATATATGATAAAACAAGAAAGGAAGATAACACCAGAGGATTCTGATAGAGAAAATATTTTCAATTAATTTATATTTAATATCATTGTTTTAAACCCACAAAATTTTTCCTCTAAGATGAATTGTTTCATTTTTTTTTGATAATGGTGTTATTTTGAGCCGAATAGTAAAAATTGGCCATTTTGGATTTTTAATAGTTTTACATTATTTCAGTAGTTTGGCCATAACATTATCTACAATGATCCAAATTGCAAAATTCTTTTATTTCCAGATTCTACACATCCAGGGCTTCATTTAATATATTTGGACCAAAATCTGAATCGGCCATATGGAAGCTCAAAAGAAGCTCACAAGTTGGCTCAAGAAAACTGTTTTCAGTTATGCCTAGTTTTGATGTGGGATCCATAACTCATCCAATTTGGGTCCAAAGCTAGTGACATTCGGTGGGTGGACGCGAAAGGATTTTTGGAGAATCTTTTATAAAGGAAGAATCGAGTGAATTGGCCGTTTACGGGGTCAGTAAAGCACCCTAATTCCGGAGGATTTCGTTTTGGAGAGTCTGACTGGACAGAATAAATTCTCATAGTAAAACGGTCATAACTATCGGAATACATGTCCAAATCCGCTGGAATTTTGCGGGGACATGGCCAAGGAAATTATGAACAACATTGAAGAAGGACACAACACGTGAAGATGACATTTAATGGGTCTACAACGCGTATAAATTCGGGTGAAACATTTTGGGTATAAAAGGAGGAGAGCTCCACCCTCTCAAAGCATCCATTCTCCATCCATTCTCCACCCCATTCCTTCTGGGACACCAAGAAGGAGGAATTTTCAGCTTTCTATTTTATTTATTTTCTTTTTCATTGTTTTTTAATGCCTTCTTCTTCCCCATTCAACTCTATTACCCTTACCATGGTGGGGTAAACTTTTGGAGTGATTGGGGAAGGGTTGGTTTTCTACGTTGTAATGCTTGAGTTTTTAGACGCAATTGAATAAATTTCTTTCTTCTTCAAAGTTGTTTTCAATTTCTTATAGCGAATTTTAATATCAAGTTCGATCGTTCTTGAATATTAATTCTGTTATTTATTTTTTCCTTGGTAAAATAATCAATATCTCCCTCCACTAATTTCTGGTTTATATACGATGGAATAAACCTGGAATTAGTGGTGAAGTACTCGACGATCGTCAGTACGTGTAAAAGGTGTAGTGAATTTTCATAATTGTTTGGGATAAACAAAACCCGATCGGGTATTGCCCATTTCAATTAACGATATTCAATACAAATATTTTACACATGGAAGGAGAGTTGACCAAACCGAGATCTTGGTATGGTTTTCTCTCACAATAACAATTTCAACAAGGAAGTGAGAGGAAACGATTGTGGAAACTCACTTTAATCAACTAAGAAGAAGAGGTTTGAATTAAATTGAACAAGGATAGCATTATAGTTAGGAAATTGACCCCGACCTAATCACCCTTTTAATTTCATAGTTTTTCAATCATTTGAATTTCAAATTTCCTTTCACAACATTTTCCCCCGTTTAAAAGTGACAAACCGTTTTGTGTTCACTCCTCTTCGGGAGATATCCTAGGTCAACCACATTACTACATTTTAACTTAGGAAATAATTGTTTTGCCATGCCCTACGACAGGCGTGCGTCAAACTTGGCGCCGTTGCCGGGGAGGTAGTGCCGCAATATTTTTGTAATTTTTTTGACATTTTTTTTCTTAAAAAAAAACAAATCAAATCTTTCCATAATGAATTCAAATGATTATTATTATACATGGAATGAAAATTACTCACAGTTGCAAGAAGAAGTCTACACTGAGGAGGCCCTCCAACGAAGAGCTGATGCACTGATGATAATGTTCAAGCAGGTGGAAAGAGGCACAACAACATGGATCTCACCGGAAGATTTGATGGCCATGGTCAATGAACTCCAAGTTGACTTGAAAAGATTCAAGGCCAAAAAGGAAGTGCCATTGGTCTTCCCAAATTTCATTGAAGTCATCCATGAAGTTGAATCCAAACTCGAGGTGGAGGAGCATGACTACCTACCTCCATCCAGCGATAATCAACTCCAAGAGGCACTTTCAAATCAAGAAGAGATTCAAGCTGAACCAACTCTGGGAGATGATACATTTTTGAACTCAAATTCTTTTAATTTTGTTGAAACTAATTTGAGTATAACTCCCAATTGTTTTGAATTTTCAGAATCAGATGACTCCTATTATGCCCTAGAGGATGAGGAGACAAAAGAAGATGCACCTGTTGAGGAACACCTAGAGCTCCCGGAAGTCATTGAAAATCTATTGGAGGAACCCCATCATGAAGAGATCCAATTTGCTGGGCCTGGGGAAAATAGACAAGAGGTTGAAGCCTCCTTGAAGTGAGTGCTGGAAGACAAGATATTTTCACAAGTAGCAACAAATGAGGAGGAGGCTCTGTACTTCATCCTACCCCCACCATGCATGGTGTACCACATTGCCAAGGGGGTGGATCTGGTGTACTCTATCTATGGAGTCCTCCTCAACAATAACAATGAAATGAAAGCTGGGACGAGCCACATGTGGTGGTTGAAATCAAAGAAACCTCATCCACCATCAGATTGGGGATAACTTATTAGAACTTCCCCTCTGGAGGCAGTCAAAACCCAGGGCCCACTTGGGGGATTATACCAAGATTTATCCTTTTTTTCTTATTCAATTTTTGTTTTCATTTCTTTTAAAAAATTTCTTATGTTATGTTTTTTAATTTTTTTAGGTTTTCAAAGAGCAACACTTAGGAGTCAAACTCAAAGTTGCATTGCAAATAAGTCAGGTTGTACCTCTCTTTCACACATTCTTGATGTTGTGATTAATTTGAAAATTGCCTTACATGTTAAATCCACCTGAATGCATCGAGGACACTTCATCATTTAAGTGTGGGGGAGGGAACCTTTTTAGTGTAGGATTTTTATTTGATGTTTGTTTTTTAAAAATAAAAAAAATAAAAAATTGTGTGTTTTCAAATTTTTGTGTGTTTATTTTTCAATTTTTTGTGTGTTTCTGAAACTTTTGAGCTGAAAAGATTATCAATAACATTTTTGAAACCCATGTCAATGAGTGGACCAATCTATTTCATGAAACCAAGCTTAAATGAATGCTGAAATGAATTTTTTTCAAGTTCATTTTTTTTGGAATTTCATGAAAAGTGCACTGATTTTTGAATCTCATGCCATATTTCACTGTCTATATATTTGAAATAACTTTCTTGTGAGGCTTCTGAACCATTTTTGTCATATTCTTTTCATTCACCTCATTTCTTGAGAGAACCAAACCTTGCTTGCTTTAACCAGAGTTTGATTTATTCCTTTCAAAACTTGAGGGTTGGGGTACGTGTGTTTTAAATGATTGAGGCATTTATTTTGTTTGAAGCCCCCTTTTCAAAATAATCCTTTTTATTATGGCCCACCTTTAAATTTATCCTTCATTGTAGCCCCTAGTATCCATGAATTGCCTGTTAGGTTAGCCACATTACAAGCCAATTTTCCCTATCATACATGCTCTTGAAGTAAAATTGCATGATCTAGTTGAACTTAAGTGTGGGGGAAGATGTCTTGTGGTGTACTACCTCATTTGGTTATACTTTGGGTGGAAAATAAATTGTGGAAGAGATGTGTGTGATGCTGAAAAATTATTCTGTTGAAAGCTGTGCCTTTTCTGGAGATTTTATGACAATAGAAGTTGTGCATTTCTGGAGCTTCCAATGTAAAAAAGAAAGTTGTACCTATCTAGAGCTTTAAAAAAATTATGTTTGAAAAGATTGAAATGTTTTCTGCTGAGCTGATTGAATGATTATGGAGCCTATTTTCAACAAAGGGGAAGTGAAGGAGACCGTATTTGAGTGAAAACTAGAATCTTGCAATTTTGCTTCAATAAGAGCCACGCCTTCCTTTTTCGTCCTCAGAACTATTAACATCTAAATCCTACCAACTGGAAGCCACAGAACAACCCTGAAATGTCCTCCTGAGAAACACATGTCCTTGACTCACATCGGGTGGAGAAGTAGGAATTTATCAAATCTATGGTGACTCTTGTATGAGTTTGGATGAGAAAAGCATTGTTCAGCCTTTACATTTGTGAGATGAGAGAAAATTCATGTGAGGTAGGTGTTTTGTGTGCATGGGATAAGAAATGGAGTGGAAATATATTAAAATCTTAAATGGAGAACTTGAAATAATATTTTTTGATGAGTCATGATATCTTTTTGTTTCTTGAAATTGATTTGATTGATCTCGTTGATATGTGTTTTGGATTTGATTTGATTTGATTTTTACTTGTCCAGGAGTCCAAGTGCTAAGTGTGGGGGAATTGATAGAGAAAATATTTTCAATTAATTTATATTGAATATCATTGTTTTAAACCCACAAAATTTTTCCTCTAAGATGAATTGTTTCATTTTTTTTGATAATGGTGTTATTTTGAGCCGAATAGTAAAAATTGGTCATTTTGGATTTTTAACAGTTTTAAATTATTTCGGTAGTTTGGACATAACATTATCTACACTGATCCAAATTGCAAAATTCTTTTTTTTACAGATTCTACACATCCATGGATTCATTTAATATATTTGGACCAAAATCTGAATCGGACATATGGAAGCTCAAAAAAAGCTCACAAGTTGGCTCAAGAAAACTGTTTTCAGTTCTGCCTAGTTTTGATGTGGGATCCATAACTCATCCACTGTGGGCCCAAATCTAGTGAAATTCGGTGGGTGGACGCGAAAGACGTTTTGGAGCATCTTTTATGAAGGAAGAACTGAGTGAATTGGCCGTTTATGGGGTAATTAAAGCACCCTAAGCCGAAGGATTTCGTTTTGGAGAGTCTGACTGGACAGAATAAATGCTTATAGTAAAACGGCCATAACTCTCGGAATACATGTCCAAATCCGCTGGAATTTTGAGGGGACACGTCCAAGGGAATTATGAACAACATTCAAGAAGAGAACAACGCGTGAAGATGATATTTAATGGGGCTAAAATGCGTAGACATTCGGGGGAAACATTCTGGCTATAAAAGGAGGAGAGCTCCACCCGCTCAAAGCATCCATTCTCCATCCATTCTCCACCCCATTCCTTCTGGGACACCAAGAAGGAGGACTTTTCAGCTTTCTATTTTATTCATTTTCTTTTTCATTGTTTTTTAATTCCTTCTTCTTCCCCATTCAACTCGATTACCCTTACCATGGTGGGGTAAACTTTTGGAGTGATTGGGGAAGGGTTGGTTTTCTAAATTGTAATGCTTGAGTTCTTGGACGCAATTGAATAAATTTCTTTCTTCTTCAAAGTTGTCTTCAATTTATTATAGCGGATTTTATTATCATGTTTGATCATTCTTGAATATTAATTCCGTTATTTATTTTTTCCTTGGTAAAATAATCAATATCTCCCTCCACTAATTTTGGGTTTATATACGATGGAATAAACCAGGAATTAGTGGTGAAGTACTCGACGATCGCCAGTACGTGTAAAAGGTGTAGTGAATTTTCTTAATTGTTTGGGATAAAAAAAACCCGATTGGGTATTTCCCATTTCAATTAAGGATATTAAATACAAATATTTTACACATGGAAGGAGAGTTGACCAAACCGAGATCTTGGTAAGGTTTTCTCTCACAATAACAATTTCACCAAGGAAGTGAGAGGAAATGATTGTGGAAACTCACTTTAATCAACTAAGAAGAAGAGGTTTGAATTAAATTGAACAAGGATAGCATTATAATTAGGAAACTGCCCCCGACCTAATCACCCTTTTAATTTCATAGTTTTTCAATCATTTGAATTTCAAATTTCCTTTCACAACATTTTCCCCCGTTTTAAAGTGACAAACCGTTTTGTGTGCACTCCTCTTCGGGAGACATCCTAGGTCAACCACATTACTACATTTTAACTTAGGAAATAATTGTTTTTCCACGCCCTACGATAGGCGTGCTTCAGATTCCAATATGGTATGCAAGTTGTAGAGATTCATATATCTTGTGAAGCAAACATCAAGATCATTTAACATCAGTTTTGAGGATCCTATAAGATAATTAGGTTTAAAAATAATAAATGAGGGGCTTGATTTTGTTACAGGTTTGGTGGGAGTAAAATAGTTTTCCAATTAATATATGTTTATGATATATTATTGATGGCAAATAGATACATGTTTTGTAGTCAGTTAAGATATATTAAAAAAATGATTCCCCAAGAACGACATTGTTGAAAAAACTTATATCCGTGGAACAATATCCATCATGATATATCTAATAATATTATTTTAATAAGTCTTGTTATATAAATGATTAATTCATTTAAGAGATTAATATGGATAAATCAAAGATATGATTCCTTCCAATTACATATAGTGTAAATCTCTTCATAAAAAGGTCTCCTCAAATACAAGAAGAGATAGAGAATGAGTAGAATCCGTTAATAGATCTACAATAATATATTTCATGTATTACATAATATATATCCTTATTGAACATTCCTACACCGTGATCAGGTTTGTAAAATAGAATGAATACCCATGATATCCCCATCGATCATCTATAAAGGAAATCATGAAGTATTTGAAGCATATAAATGAATTTGTTTTGGTTTATAGTGGATATAGGGATTTAGTTGTAAGAGAATACATAGAAACTAGTTTCGAAATTGATTACAATGACATAAAATCATTATTGAGATATGTGTTTAGACTAAACTGATAGCTGTGAGATGGAATAGATCTATGTATCCAATGATGAACAATTATATAAAAGATGCTAAATATGCTATGGATTCTGATGGAGTAAAAGAAGTTGTGTAGAGACACAACTTCAACATGTTTAATAGTGTTATACCTAAAAGAATGATGACATCACTCTATACTTTGATAATACAACAACAATGGTCCCAGCCAATGATCTATGTTCATATAAATGAACATACCACAATCATTGGAAGTATATTCTCTTATGGTATTCTTGTTAATGGAGTAAGGTTGTAGCATGTATGGTATCCAGAAAAGATACCATTGAATATTCATTGAATAAATCCTAATCTTAAAAACCAAGAATATCATATGAGATATAGTAGTATAAATTTTTCTTTTTGTTGAATCTTGTAAAATTTGGTGTCTATTGATGTTGAAACCTTGGAACCAACGGACATTATAATTTCAGTTACTATAATAATAATTAATATCTTATTGCATGATGCATGTTCTTCTTTAAAACATTAATGTTATAACTTTTTTGGGTATTTATTAAAATGAACGGTTATAATAATTCCCTACTATAGTGATAACCTAGATATGGAATGATAATATTATTAAAAATTTATGTCTCGTGGACTAGATTATATTTAATAGGTGAAAAAATATGATGTAAAACTATATTGTTTTTGTGGCTCATAAGACATTGTGACTTCTTCACATTATATATATACTTTGGAATATCTAATATAAGAGATTATGAGGATATAACCATCATTAATAATTCCATATGTTATAAATTTTATTGGATAAAACTATATATGCACATGTGTATTGGTCCATATAATTGATATTATTATAATTTATACCATGAATCATGTGATTTAATATATATATGAAAACTCTTGTGATATATGATCTAAAACAGGGAGAATACATTGGTTACATCATAATCAATATGATATTCATTGAATAAATAAAGAAAATATTTTTCTTTTAGGTCGTAAAGGAATAATATATCTAATTTTATTTGATTAGAATGGAATTTTTTTATTAAATTCATAGAATTTAAAGTTAATTGAAGAGTTAAATATAGAGAGAAAAAGGATATTAAATTAAGAATATTGGTTTGTGAAACAACTGTACAAATATATAAATATAATATCATGGTAAAGGTATTATATTGCATAATGTAGTTTGTAATAAGCTTATCATCATTGTGGCATAAATATCTTTTTCAATTAGTTCTTGACATGTTACTAGACACTGATCTTGATGATTAGAAAAATTCACCTAATTTTAGATTGAAAGTGGTTGAGAGGGTCACACACTAAGTGAAACCAAAATCCCATTAGATTATATCAAAATTAATATTAATAGTAAAAATTATTCAAAACATTTAGAATATTAAATATTCATATTTTTTTATTAAATAAATTCAATCACCAAGTATATTACATTACATAATTTATTAGTTGAATTTTTTCTCTTATTTATTTTTGATAAGGTAAAAAGAAAAAAATATTAATTCAATATTTTAGTGAATATATTAATAAAAATATTTATTTAGTTGTGTTATTATTAGAATAAATATTTATTTATGAGTCTAGTGAGTTATATTTATTTATTTTAAAAAATATATACTGAAATCCATGTCAAATTTTGATATAGATTGATCAGTCAAGTTAAGGTCTAGATGGAGATGGTATATTAACCCATAAAATTATCACATCTCATGATCATATAATAATAATAATATTTTTAATAGTTTACATCATGTTTAAATAGAATAGAAAATTATATAAATGGACCCTCTGTCCTTATTAATTGTTTAAAACAAGTATTAATTTTATCTTTTTAGAGTTTGAGTGGGCGTTGACAATGAAACCTCTCTATTAATTATTTTAAAATTGAGGAAAAAATCATCATCCCACCATCTCAAGAACAAGGAGAAAATAAGTTATATTTATTATTTTGATTGGAAATGATAAACATAATGAAATTGGTACCTTCATGATATACCGAGGAATACCAATAAAATTTATGAAATATTCATGGAGAACATATGGATATAACTATAGGAATATTATCTTATATTCATCACCATAAATATTACATGATAAAATCAGCAACTAAATTTGACAAAAAGAAAGGAATTATAAAGTTGAAGTTAATTAGTTTTTAATTACATGAAAATTTAATGTGAATGACCCCCTCTAAAACATTCTTCGGTTGATTCATTAGGTTTTCAGATATTATCTATTGAAACTGAAAAAAAAATTAATAACTAAAATGATTCTTCAACTATATTAAGAACCCTTAGGATAAAAGACTATAAGTTCAACAAGTCTATCATTAGGGTCATCTTAATCTCCCCCAAAACAGTACTCTTATCATTTTATTTCCACCTTTTAGAGGGTAACACAATTAATTATATTTAATATTAATATCTATTCATATATTGGGAACTATATTTTTAAATTTTGTTCATCCATCTCAACTGGAAAGTTGACTAAAAATCGGTAATCAAAACAATTAGTTAAGAGAATACTATAATGAATAAGGAATTTATACCCCAAATTTACCAAACCTGAGTGTTAATATCAAGATACACTACTTGAAAACTAACCTTTACCAACGGTTTGGAACCGTTGGTATAGGCCTCCAAACCGTTGGTATAGCCTATACCAACGGTTTGGAGAACCGTAGCCAAGTAAGCCGTTGGGATACGTCTATACCAACGGTTTTCCAAAAACCGTTGGTATAGACCTATACCAACGGTTTTGGAAACCGTCGGTATAGGTAATATTAAATGTATGCCAACGGTAATGGAACCGTTGGTATATAAATTCCAAAAATAAAACATTCGCTGGGATTTGATCCCAGGACCCCTCGTTTATCATTGAACGACTCAACCACTAACATAACATGACTTTTGTGATCATAATGACATAAATATATATATGTATTCTCATAAATATTTTAAATTTTGATTTATATAATGTTCTCGGTATGAAGGTCTGATAAAAAATGGAAGTACCTATACCAACGGTTTTAACAACCGTTGGTATAGACCTATACCAATGGTTTTAACAACTGTTGGTATAGGTATTGGTTGTGATTTTGATTCTGGGTGGTACGTTGAATTTTTGGCTCACTTTTCCCAACGGTTTGGCCAAACCGTTGGGATAGGTCTACCTTCCCAACGGTTTGGCCAAACCGTTGAGAAAATTGTCATTTTTAGGGACCTTTCCCAACGGTTTGGCCAAACCGTTGGTAAAAGTGGCAATTTTAGGTACCTTTCCCAACGGTTTGGCAAAACCGTTGGGATAGGTCTACCTTTCCCAACGGTTTGGCCAAACCATTGGGAAAAGTGGACAATTTGGGGGGCCTTTCCCAACGGTTTGGCCAAACCGTTGGGAAAAGTGGCCAATTTGGGGCCCTTTCCCAACGGTTTGGCCAAACCGTTGGTATAGAAGCATTGTGAAAGATATAATTTCTAGTAGTGATATCCCATTGATCCCATTATTCTATATACCACATATCTATACAAGTAATTCCCATAAATTATGGAATATAATTCTCTCCAAATTAATTCTATGATAAATATCTTTTCTTATAATCAACAATAAACTATAATGAAAACCAAGAAAATTTAATAAAAGAAATTAATATTTATGACCAACATATTATACTCATTAAACTGTAGGGTATAAATATAATTGACCACTATATAAAAACTATTTTTACAGGTATATTAATACAAGAGTCAATTACTTTTCTCAAAAATAGTTTTGTTTTCCACATATGAATTTTTATTTTAAAAATAATGACGATCACATTTAAAAGTAGAATTTTATAAAATTAACATAATTTTTTAATTCAAAATTATAAATTATTCTCATATGATATTTTGGAAATTTTCAAAAATAATTGATTTTTAGGTGAATAGTGAAAATTTCTAATTTCTACAACAGCTGTAATGTTTATTAATTTATTTGTACAAAATATGGACCTATACTTTTTTAAAACCAACTAACTAATTAAATGCTCATTTAAGGAATAATATAATTAATTTTCATATTATATTGACCATTAAAACCTATGTTAAACATTTTAAAGCTTTAATAATATTTTTAATATAATAAAAACTGTTTTAGTCTTCTCTTTTAATTAAAAATTCCCACTATAAAATTCAAGTTCATCTAGATTTTAAAGGAAAAAAATTATATATTTTTTAAAATAATATAATTTTTACCATCATAGTTAATAACAATTATATTTTTATTCTACACATAAATTTTATTTTTAATAACATTATTTTTGAAGAAAATGTTTTATTCATGATATGCATGGCATTATTGAAATTAAATTTTCTAAAAACAAGATTTTTTTTGTAAAATGGTTATCATATTTTATATCAAGATGTAAAAATTATGTAATAATATTAGTTTTAATTTTTTTATTACTATTAATTATCAATGATAAGAAACTAGTTTTCATGGTAGAATTAAAATTTTAAAACGAATATTATTAATTTTAAAGGTCTTGAACCCTTTAAATAACAATATGTAAAATGTTTTTATTTGAGGTGGATCATCCAACATTACTCTCCTCCATTATTTTACACTTTTTGAGCCTTTTACCCTTGAATGGTTTCATAGATTATGATTCTATAAAACGATGACCTCGTATTTTCTTTTGTAAATATGAGTTTCAAAGTGCGATGATTGTTTTCAATAAAACAAACGAAATGATTGAAATGATTGATTATATGATGTGATGATGTTTTATTTTTTGTAAATACATGTTTTAAAGTGCGATGATTGTTGAAATAATAATAATTCTCAATGAAAAGAGCTAATGGTGTGAGGAGTAGGATGATTTCATATAAAAATAATATGATTGAAGATGTTCTAAACAATGATGTTTTAAAATTATTATATTCATATTTAAATAAATAAGAAGATGAAAAATTATCTATTTTTTTGTATAAATACATACCATGAATGGAATAACATTGATTTTATTAGAATATGTTAGTTACTATGTATTTCGAGTGGGCATTACTATAACAACCCAGCTCTTTATTACACAGTAAACAAATATTATTACATAAGGCCTTCAATTAACACAACATAAAAGATTGATATGTATAGTGTCTTTGGGGATTAGACAAATTACATTCCATCTTTAATCATAAAACACAACATATTATTAAAAACATCATTTACATGACCACTACATTCCCTTGTACTTAGAATTGCAAGTTATAACCTGGGAACATACAAACGAAATGGGTGACCTATAAAGACTAGTAGGGGAATAAACATGAAATAAAATGAGGAATACACTAACTATTAGAAAATAGGAATGTAAATTGAGTACAAGAGAAACATAAACATAAAGGATTTATAAATAATGATAATCATAACACGGATATGTGGCAGCAACACTTAACAAGGAATTAACATGAGCCAAGGTTCATTGAACATGGAGAATGAGTAAACCCTCATTAAAAATAAATTTTCATGAGTAAATCCTCATTTCCATAGAATTAGAATGAGAAAATCCCCATTTCACTTGATGTATTTTGATAATAATCTTTACCCAATGCATTGGAGCGCTATTTGGGTACACCCTTCTAAAACATTTCATTTAATGCATAAGTGTACCACATGGATCATACAACATGGAATCATTCACCATAATCATTTATTACATGATAATGAAATGTGGAATAAATACATGAAACTATTTAAATAATAATTAAATGTCTATAAAGGTGAAAACCCCTGATAGGGAAATAGGCATAGTATTCACTACAAAATGACTTTTGCATGGAAAATCGCGGTGCAATTTCGGCAGTATAACGACATGATATAAGAATTCATAAAAATGGTTTATGAGAGAGATAATGGGGTGTCTCATCATATGTACATGAAATTATATAGTAATGGGTAATATAGAAACATTTCCTAACATGAGTAATGAAATTTTAAATTCATAATACAAAAGAATGGCTTGAATGTAAATGAAGAGAGAGAAATTCCTTACGGAATTTAGAAAAGGTAACAAGTGTACATGGGAGGAATTAATGAGAGAGAAAGGGGTATCTCATTATTAAAACATAAATAGGGAAGTATGGGGGAGGTGGTAAATCAGACTCTAACATTTATTATAGAAAATAAAAGGACATAACAATATTAGGAAACATGGTTAAAATGAGAAAGGAAGGAACCCCTTACATTGAAGTGTGATACCAAAGGCTTAAAGATGCTAGAGGGAGGATTATTTAGAGCTTGGGGTGCCATGTGGGGACTCCACAGAGAGAGGGTTAAAGGTAGGACAAACTCCATAGTTTTTTAGTTAAGAGGAAGTGGGAGCTTTGGTGGGATTATATACTAATGGAGAGGGAATTCTTTATTATTTAGGTTTGGGACACCACACATTAAACTAATAAAACCACAAACCGACCCATGGATTTTTCTGATGGTTTCTACTAAAGGGTGTGTAAAACAATATTTTATAATGATAACATCTGAAAATATTAAAATTACAGGGTTTCTTATGTGGAGGCCAGTCACACTCTAAAGGAAATCCATTTAAAAATAAAAATTGTTTTATAAGTCTTGAGGGTCCACTAAAGCTTTTAATATAAATCAGACAAACCTAAAATATCAATATTTTAATGGTAAAACATATATTTTCCAAACATAATGTTTATAGTATTTTATTACATCACTATTGGATCATTATGATGTCATAAAACACATTATATATTTAAATGTTATTTAATTTTTACCCAAAAATTCGACTCTCTCAGAAAATTATGAAAAAATCACCATTGGATAATTTTGATGTCCTGAATAAAAAAATAATACTAATTTGTCCAAATAATTTTCTAAATATTTGAATATTTATTTTTATAATAAAAATTGATATTTAATGATGATTCATGTGTTTTGACAAAAACAGCTTTTAAACCCAAATAAATATTAAAAATGTTTCGATAAAAATTATACGATAATTTACATTTAATAAAACCTAATTTAATATTAATAATATTTTATTAAAATTATATTTAATTAAAAAATATTTTAATTTATCAAACTATATTTCTTAGTTTAATATTAACTAAAAATACTATTTGTTCTTTAAAAACTATTTACAGCATAACACAAATAAAATGAAGGTATATTTTTTATTTTGTAAAAAAATAATTCAAAAAATCATAGTTCTAAGGTCTTGTTACATAACCCCTTATTACACCCTCAATGGATTGAAGGGTATGGTTTTTGATGGTGACAGACTCTTGGGGTGGCTCAGATAACATCGCTCATTTGATAATCTCTATCAATTTCCACTTCTCTCAAATGTGATTCCGTTCAAGGTGAATGTGTTGAATCTCAGCTTGAGATTGGTCAAGAGAGAAGCCCAATGACACCTCCTCCTTTTTAACCTCTAAAAAATGATATTTGTATGGGGAAAGTCTACTAGATGAGTCCATTTCTTCCTTTGTATGTGTAAATTGGATTTGTTAAATCCCTATATTTTTACTAATCATGTGATCACTGTTCAACAGCTATATTAGCAACTGTCATAAATCTTAACTATATTTTAAAATACAATAACATAAAACCAAAGAGGTGCATATTTTATAAAACCATTTTACATAATAATACATTTTATAAGATCAAGTGGATTTTTCATTAAAAAAGTTTGGATTATTACACTTACCAAAATAGTTGACCAGACCATAGCCATCTGAGGACCAACCTCAACATCATTTGGGACCAAGGTCAGACACATGGGAGGAAGGTAGATCTGGATAGACACTTGTAGTTTGTGTGAGTGTGAGTATCTGTATAGATCCCACATGGAGCACATTGGTAATCACTTTACAGGTATATAGGGTTCACATGAGACTTCTTGGGGGATCGTGTAATTGTGTGGTGTGTCCCATGTGGGACGAATTTGTAGTGTGTTGGGGTGCCAAATATACTAATAATTTAAGAAGATAATAATGTATAAATTATTATTATGTTCATAACAAATGAGAAAAATTATTATGTAGATAACATTTCACACATGACTTTATTCATCCACCTTAAAAAATGTGAACATCAATACAGCCATACGGTCAAATATATTTAAGCTATTCGATCAAAAGGGTGATCATGTTCAGTCTCGACCATGTTTTCCCTCATAAAATCTTCTACATGCATTGGAATTTTTGAAAATATCTATCTATAATGATAAAACTAACAAAGTGATATAATATCAATCAACCTATGACCAGACATGTATTAATTTCCTTTCCATCATTATATAATTCGAATAATGCATTAAACAATGAGAAGATGAATACACCATGTGAAAAATGATTTCAGAAAGAGTCTCTTATCATGGATAGAAACAATTTTGTGATCAAACATTAATCAACATATTTGATAAATAATATGAAAAGAAAATCAATTTTGAGGATCATCAGAACATCGTCTGATGAACAACATTTGAGCGAAGGTTCTATTATGGAGAACCTCCATCACATAAACTCCTCATCATTAGGTGATCATGTTTCCACCAATAAATCTCAAAAAGAAAAATCCAATAAAATGAAGTTGATTATATAAACAAGAGAGTTGTATAAAAAATCCTAAGAGTCTATATGATATTTGTCATAATATTGTTCATTAATATTAATTGGGATATTCATTCATTTCAAGAACCTTGAATCGGAATTAAAAATGTATGAGATTTGGTGGTTTCTCATATATAATGACACACAATTTTCATAAGTCAATATTATATATCAAGGGATGAATATTCATTATGTACACCATAACTATATGGTTTTAGTGTCGTTAGAAACATAAAAATAGAAACAAATGGTTCATAAAAAATTTATAACTTCACCCACTTATTAAATCATAACTAGAACCAATATTGACATATAATAATTAATCCAATTCAATATATATTAGGGGCTAGTAAAAAAAGAAAAGTGTGTGCTTAAATGAAATGTAAGTGTATATAAAGGAGATAGCAATCATAACCTAAGTATAAGGGAATAATAACATGAACATAACATTTCAAAATCACACCCTGATTATCAAAGATCATAATCTCGTGTCATAGAGTAAATTATATAAGTTTATAAGACATGAATATTATGAGAATAAAATTGGAATAAGACATGAAATTGTGGAATACACATATGTATAGAAATTTGATTCCTTAGAAGTAAACGATCTATTCCAGGACCATAATTGGTGAATGGGTTCACTACCCACACCATGGTAGTAGTCAAGGTTATTTTCAAAGACTATTATTTGGGAAAAATACATTACCAAACTGGTTTCACTTCCCATTATATTCTTATCATACTGTATGGGATTGACTCCTCGTTCCAGTCTTGTCTATGTCATGAGATATAAATCATTACCAAATTCATTAGTGGGAGATATTGTTCCCATATATCAATTAATGAAAACCATATATGTGTGTTCCAAAAGAACACAAATCATTCCTTAAATTAGAACCCATGAAACGAAATGAGTTTCATAAACATGTCATCATATCACACGACAAGGAAAAGAAATTGGTTTTATAAATATCATGAAATTATAATCATAAACTAACCATAAAAATAATAATGATATTTTGTTTGAATAATATCAAATGGAATGAATAACAAACACCATATAATGTTATTATAAATGGAAAAAAATTTGAGAGATTTGTTGGAATAATTCCTAAGGAAAATATCTTTTCTAATTTAAAAACATATGTTTTTAAATGGATCTGAAATTATAAAATATTTTTTAAATATAAATTTTTAGTCTGGTAAAAAAATATTCAAGTCATTAAGGAAGTATGAATGTATGAAAATTGTTTTATTCCAGGTTATGTTAGAAAATATTCCTTCTGTATTATTGAATGAAATGTAACAAATAATTGTTTTTAGATAACAGAAAAAGCATAATTTAAATTTATTTTGTAAAAATTATATCATTATTAAAAAAGAAATTAAAAAATCATAATATAAATGTAAATATGATTTTCGAAATTTTTTTAACAAACATGGGAAGGGAAGAAAAAGTCATTTTTATGGGAAATGTTAAAATGATAGATTTTAAAAGAAAGTCCCCTATAAATATTATATCATTTAAGTGAGCATTAATAAAGTTAATCTAATATGTTAATTCATTATAAATCCATAAAAAAGTTTAAATAAAATATAAAAAATTCAAAAATCGTGGAAAAAATATTCTTAGTATGACATAATCATGTAAGTAAAATTTTAACCCAGATAATGGAAATTAGGATAAGAATTCCTTTACCACTTTGTAATTGGTCTAATCCTATGAACCAAAAAAATAATAATTATAAAATGAAAAATAGAGTTCCATGAAGATAATGATATTTATTATATAACATATCAAATGGTAGAATATACACCACACTCAAGAAACAATTGGTGAATAAATCATATATCTCACAGAAGTAAAAGTGAGATAAAGAACCCTTACCTCACGCTTCACTAATTTATACATACTTTAACATCATATATAAAGCATTAGAGAATGTTATTAATTAATTAGGGAACCATATTAATATTTATAAAATATTATATGATACATTTATAACATATTAACACTTATTGATTAATAATAATTCATAATTCGTAGTGTTTTAGTTGCATTCGTTTTATGGTTTCCTGATCGATTCATTTTTGTATTATTATGTTTTTCTGTCAAATGGAAAAAGAAACTATATATGGGAAATGAAATGGTATTCATGAACTTCAAGAATATTAAAAGGTCTCATATATAATTTTTCTTTCTCACATGAGGATGATTCATTTGATAAAATGTAGATGATTAATGTTTAGTTTAATTTCACAGTTTTTATCATCATCATGAACTAGTTTTATTTTATTTAATAGTATGTCTATGTATTTGTTTTAAAATATGAAAGAGATTAGAATATACCAATTAAAAACTGATTTAACTAGAATAATACTTTTATGACCAAGAATAAAGTTGGAAGGATAAAATGAAAAATCACTATCCATAAAGATGATTAACCACCATAATATGGACAATAGTTTCATTTTATTGAAAAAGTGGTGGTTATAAAATGGATGGATATACGATATTCCATCATAAATATAAAATTCTTGTATATACATGACTATTAAGTCATTATGATTTAATGGATGAATGAGATGAATATAAGTTATAAAAAATGAAATTAATAGTGGTTGTTTGAGTAAGTTACATTTTAAATATCACCTCCACGATAGACACCTTAAGGAACAATGAATTTGTCATGGATGGGAGCAAAAGCACATTAAAATGGGGAGAGCTGTGAGTAGAGGTTTTTGAATATATTTTATAATATTCAAGGCTTGTGAGGACAAAAGGGGTGGTGAGCGGTTGGATTTATAATTGAAAAGGAGTGGTTTTATTTTCTTTAATAATAATAATTTTATATTTAAAACCATCCAAATTTGATTGGAATTAATTCCAATGAATTTTTATGATAATTAATATTTTAAGGAATGTTTATGGTTGAGAAAAACATTGACCAACCATTTATTTTTTTAATTTTTAATATATTTTACTCTTTCACCTTTTAACTTTAACCCGCTATCTATTTTCATGATACTGCAGTAAATATTTGTTTTCCATAGTAACATTTTTGTGCCTATAAATGAAAATAAACCAATAATAAAATTTAGACCTCTAGATTCCAAATATGGAATAATTTTTTTAAAATTCAGAACATCTACATTTAAAAATTATATTTAAAATTAAATCATCAAAATGTAATGAAAAGATCTTTTTGGGGAAAATGTGTTTTAAGCCAAAATAAAAGAATTCATACAAGAATGAGGAATAAATATTTTTTTTAATTTTAATTAGTTTTATTTTATCTAAATAAAAATTATCTATGTTACATTATGAATAATTTAAAATCATAAAATAACTTTTAACTGTAATCAAAATGAGAGTTTTATAAAAATCAGTGTTTTTTACTCTTTACTAAAAATTTAAACTTTTCAGAAAATGTTAATAAATTTATCTTACTATAATTTTGAAATGAAGAATCTAAAAAATACATTCATTTAAATTTTTTTTTTAAAAAGTGTATAAATATAAATATATTTATTTAATCCTAGAAGGACATAAAAATAAATTTTTTAAGAATACCTATATTTAATGAATAATATGACTTTACTAAAAAATATGTGCATGTTGATAAATAAATTAATTAATAAATTAAAAAGTAGTTCTTAAATTATATATTTTATAATATTGTTAATACAAATAATTCCCACTTATTTAACAGATTCTACATAATAATAATATTTTTGAGTTTATTTATGCTTGATGTTATGTGCAACGTAAGCAATCAAATAGATTAAATTAGTTTTTTTAAAAATTCATACCTTAAAATCTTGTGATGTTTGATTCTATAACCCTTGAAAAAATTTGTCTCTCAATTTTTTTTACATAGATATAAACATATAAGGATACATCTACGTCACCACATCCTCACGTTCCCACATAACATCATCAAATTTGAGGTATTGGAAAAAAACTTTAGCACGATGATTGGTATTGTTTCATAGATCTTTGTCTCTAAAATCTATAATTTGTACCATTTTCTCTTCAAAGGAAGGATATTGATATAGTTTTTTGAACAATGAGTTTAGTACATGTAAAGGATCAAGTATGTACTTTCTCAAGAGAGATACATGAAACACATCATGAACATGAGAGGGATTCAGTGGAAGTATCAATTGATAACATACTATCCCAATATGATCAAATAATTTCAAAGGGACTGAGATAACTATGAATTTTCTTGGCCTTCTTTTTAAATCTCATCACCCTCTTCCAGGTTTATATTAATAGAAATACCTTGTAAACCACTTCAAATTCTAGATCCCTCTAATAATTGTTTTCATTACCTTTTTTTGTACTCTAAGATTATCTTAAGTGTTTTTAATTGATCTAACATTATATGAAATATCCTTATAAAGTTCATGTCCTAATATATTTCTTTCCCCAAATTCATTCCATCATATTATTGTTCTACACATCTTACCATATGTAACATTATAGGGATTCATCTGAATGATATAATGAATGTTATTTTGTAAACAAATTCTACCAATTAAATTTCTTGATCCAAAAAACCTCCGAGATCCATAGATAAATCTATAAAAATAAATTAATGAGATTGAATTGTCCTACCAAGCTAACCATAAATATACGGATAACAAGTAGTACTAAAGTTGATCTATTTATTGAGTTCCTGGTAATGACTTCGCCAGAACCTCAATGTAAAAATCGATTCTCGATCAGATACAATGGAATGTTATACTCCATGAAATCTTATAGCTTCCTAAATATATACTCTTGAAATATGATCATTTAAGAAATATTATATTATTTCAATGATGTTTTCCGAAATCATATTCTGATTGACTATAAACTATATGGCATTGAAATATTTAGATTTTTTGGAGAGTGAGAAGAAAAAATCCATGGATATTTTCTCTCATTTGAATTTTGTTATGATTAATGGTTGTATAATCCTCTTATTCTTCTTTCTATCCGCCTTAACATAATAACAAACCAAGAACTGAGAAATGTACTCTAAAATATATCTCTTCAAACCATTATTGACACTCCTTTTCATCACATTTTTCTAAAAGAATGGAAAGGGAAATGACTTAAAACAAATTGATTCATCCGTTGAAGAAAATTTCAAAAATCGACAAAGGGATGAACAAGGAGAAGATTTGCCCATAAGTCATGCAAGATTCTTTATAGTCGCGCAAGTGGACTTGCACGACCTAAGTGATAACAGCCCAGGGTCTTCTCTTGCCTATAAATAGACTCTGTGGGCCCCCCATTCATGGAGGAATTTTTTTTCAGAAACACAGACATGAGCTCCCGGCGCCCTAGTCTCTTTTCAAAGCTTCCAGAACACTTATAAGGTAATTTCTTACCTAGAAAGGAAGATCTAAAAAGGGGGAGGAAGACCTAAGTGTTGAAACTCATCAAACACTTGCGTGCCTAGGTGTCCAGCCCTTAAGGGAAATGGCCACACTTTCGCGCCGCCTTACTCCTTAAATAGAACCTGCACACCCCTCTTCTGGAAGAACCTCAAGGGGATTCTAAAGTCTTTAATGAATAGTCGCTCAAGTATTACCCTGCTGGGTGAACATCGCACAAGTACTCAACATGTCGTGCAGGTATACCTGCGCGACCAAGACTTGCACGCCCACGTAGTACCTGCGCGCCTACTAGGACTTGAATGCCGCTGCCTTTTGGGTTCCCTTCTTGCCCATTTCACCCGTCTTAAGCCATTCCACCTTTCCTATTCAAGATTCAGTCTTCAAGACACTCTTCAAAGCCATTTATGGCATGATTTCATGATTTGACTTCCTTATCTGAAATTAATTCTGTGGAATATCTCTCAAACCCTAGTGATTTATACATCTTTATGTCACTAAAAATTGATATTTCATTCATTCAACCTCATCCTTTAAGATAAGGGAATCTCTTAACCTCGACCTCCTTTTCATGAATAATCCCCAGTCATAATTCTCAAATATGGGCATCCTTTTCAGGAATAAGTCCCAGTCATAATTCCTTTAACCTGGGATTCCTTTTCAAGAATAAGTCCCAGTCATAATTCCTTTAACCTGGGCTTCCTTTTTTTTAGGAGTAAGCCCCAGTCTCAAACATGGGCATCCTCCTTAGGAGTAAGCCCCAAGTCCCTTAATTTTTCAAATCTCTTAACCTGGGCCTCCTTTTGAGAAGTAATCCCCAGTCATAATTTATCTTAATCAGTCCTAATTTACCTTTGATTTGGGATTCCTTTTCAAGAGTAAAACCCAATCATAAGTCCTCTCCTAATTTAGGCCTCCTTTTCAAGAGTAAGACCCAAGTTAGAGTATTCAAAATCTCCATAAAGCACATATACCTTTATGGACCCTACTCTTGGATTTTTTCCCTGAATTAAATCCTAATATTCATTTATCTGGGCAGTCATACATACATAAGCCCCACATTATTTCTTATGATTTCATCTTTAATGGCACAATTGTCTAATTTTTACCATTACCTCTTATTTATCACATCGAGCATGACTCACATGAGCTTAGAGTGTAAAATTAATTATGACATCCTTCTTTGAGCCATGAATCATAAACATCATACTCCCTAACTGGAACTACGCGGTTTCTGATTACTTTTCCAAAAACAAAGGATACGTAGGTAGCCCATCTAGGGGTTTGATCCCAAATCTGAAATAATCCATGTTCTTCTGAATGAAAATAAACTTCAAGTGCCCTACTGAGTGGCTTTAAAACCAGAATGGTCATCATAATGACCAAGAGACTTCTATATAAATGTGTCGAAGGGTACCATTGGACAAGAATCTCTAATAAATACAGATGATTCTCTATCGATGAAGAACCTCAAATACATATAAAAGATTCTCTAAATTTCCAACATATCGATCATTGATTGTCAGATCTAATGGAAAACTCATTTTATACTTGGTAACGTAATAAGGATTCATGAACATAACTTAAATCTATAAAGAGAGTCCCGGAGTAGACAATAATTCCCCTCAAAAAGGTTTGATGAGTCCGACCTCCCATCCTCTCGACCAATGCAAATTCCTAAGCCTTATCAGTCCATAAAGTAATGAGTGCCTACCTTTGGAAAGTAGGTCCGAATGGATGTGGAATCATTGGATGTTTCCGGTTCTACGAAAAAACCCCATTGAAACCGATCAGAACTTTTGAACCTCCCATCAAGAAGGTCGTTTTGGAATTCCGAGTGAAACAAAAATGGTGAACCCGACCTGAATCCTTAACCAAATTAAATTGATGTTTTACCTATTTTTTAGGCCCCTATTTAAACTCAATGAGAGGGCCAACAAGACAGTCAATAACATATCTGCTCATCCAAAAGATGTAGTATCTGAATTTATCTTCATTACGTCTGTTATATCAAACAGGTACTCTTTTCCAAGATCTTCTGCATTTCCCTAATGGACGCTCTCAAATTCACACCTACGAATACTACTGTTGTAAATGCCACTGCTACTATTCCTTCTGGATCATCATCCGCTCTGAGGATGACATCACCTACTCAGCATCTTCAACACTAGGAATCAAATGCCCTGGTTAAGGAGTACATTCAACACGGTACCATCCGAAATCTAGAGGCTACCCAAGAATCCATCTAAGCGAACAACTCACACCGGTCGTCCGGACAACGACGACCATTGATCAATAAACAGGCGGTTCTGACTACCGTCTCCAACCATTTCAGGTCGTTATCCCCGGAACGCAATCACCATTCACTCCCTTATTCTGAGGAAGTGAATGAGCAGGTCTCTCAGGGCCTTAATTCAAGAAGACATGAGTCCTTCTTGAAGGCTCCCACCAACAATCGTCGTCAAACTCGTGGTGCAGTGCGCCCTCAACATGATGAGGGTACCAACTCCAGGCATTCGGCTCAGGTTCCTCGAACCCGAGCAGGCAAGATGAACCACCAGAGGCGGAATCTGGTCAAAAGTGAGAATATTCTCATCTTTGATATCTCCGGATAAGTCCACCAACCTAACTTAGTGGCAAGCAACGAGCGGGCACATACACCTGCCCGTTTTAATTCCGCTGTCCAGCATACTCGTCTGGCAGCATCATGTCAATCCCACCATGTAATTCCGGTGGAGTAATATAGGCAGTAACATACACCTATTTATACATCATTAGCTAGTCAGCAGGCTCGTCTGACTACATATGATGGATCTTGTCAACCACGTTTGGCGAAGTGCAATCAGCAGGAACATAAACCTGCTATTATTAATCAATCCTACCAACAGTCACACTTGGTAGCATTCGGAGAAGTTAGTCGGAAAGCCCCGACAACAAATATGAAGCAGACTCAACTCTCTGCCCCCACACATGAGTACTGTCAGGATTCACAGACAGGAAAAGGAGGACAGGAGTAGGCATATACACCTGCTCCAAGCCCGGAATGGATTTATAATCCCGTTCCGGTAGCAGAAGTCACCAAGCATATTCTATCAATCGTGAAAGAGCAGAAGCAAATCGCTGCTCATATTTTGGATGCCTGCCAGTATATTATAATAACTTCTGTGGAATCTCAGGGAATGACACATAAATCTATCCCTACCAGTGGAGTGACACATTAACAATTCAATCCGGAATAGACACACACATCTATTCCAATCCAAGAGGTTTGTGGGGAATACTCCCCCATATCATACGGACAACCAAGTCAGGCACATTCACCTGATTTGAGTGGAGACCGTCAGTCTAACCTGGAGATCTTTCCTGATCAGGCACATACACCTGCTCAGAGCAGCCACTTTCGTCAACAAGTGGTTTCCAAAGCGAGTAAGAAGGCGTCTAAAAAAAAGACCCACCCAGCACAGTCAGGAGATCAAGGGCCAATCGGTAACAAGGCCTTTCTCGATGCTGGAGTTCTTAAAGCCCTCAGACAATTATATGTCGGAATTCAAGATTCTACTCACTCATTTCCCAATAATGGGAACATTAATTTCTAAGTTTTTCAACAGACACATCCTCATGAAGGCTTGCTTCATGAAAATTTG
Source organism: Viscum album (assembly GCA_963277665.1). Taxonomy (NCBI): domain Eukaryota; kingdom Viridiplantae; phylum Streptophyta; class Magnoliopsida; order Santalales; family Viscaceae; genus Viscum; species Viscum album. The sequence continues at coordinate 1,698,010,328 of OY728158.1, read as the reverse complement.
GTCAATATTGATGTTTCATCTTCAGATGAAAGACACAGGAACCCTCTGTGTGGTCAGAAGACCAAGGATTAAGAGATTTCATCTTTTGTTGTAACCCATTATGGGGGTCCTCCCCATGATGATGAATTTCACTGAAAAATTCCTCTCCGCAGTAGTGATTCACATTTCCCGGAAAATTCTCCAGTGGACAATGTAGTGCCGAGAAAGCCCTCTTATCTTGAGGCACTTGCAAATGCGAAACCAGTCATGTTTGATGCTTCATCGCAAGCAGGTGAAATACTTTCTCAATCAGAAGATAGCCCAGGGTGTAGATCATTCTCTGAACCACCCATAAGTCATGAATCTTCTAGTTTGATCAATGATTTCTCTACCAATCATGTTGAATCCGATGAAGCAACAAGGAAACACCAACTCTGGTCAAAACAGGTATAAGAATCTTCATTTAATGATAAAGAGGAAATGCTGAACATGAGAAAACAACTGGAAAAAGGTGAAGTACCAGTCATGTTTTGGCCTCTGGCTGACTCTCAGTATGACATTCCAAGGATGTTGACGGAAGATGGAATTCATGATATTCATCTCAACATATGGAAACCTCTTTTTCAATTTAAAAAGATGGTATTATCTTATGATGAATATGAAAATCATCTTAAAATAATAGAAGGGTTACAATGTCAGATTGATTTGGCGTCTCTATCAGTCTCTCGATATCCGAAGGCTGCAAAGCAGCAGAGAGCCCTTCAACGTTCATGCCTTGGCGCACTAAGAAGATTGCATCAATTAATTGCCAACGCCCCATCTGGTATTCATGTCAGAGGGTGGGGTTTTCATGGAGCACTACATTTCACAGTGCTCTCTAGTCAACAAAGCCCGCCGAAAATGGTCTCATGCAATGTTATTGCCCATAACCGGCCACAGTAAATGGGATTTGTTTGTAATCAAAAGATTTCCCAAGAACATGCTTCAACTAGTTCCTCTCAAAATCAAGAATACAGAGAACAAGTTATTGAATTAATCTTGCATCAAGCTAACAAGAATATTAAACAGGCCTCTCGTTTGGAGAAAGCACGTTACCAAGTGATAGAAGTGTCAGAAATCATCCAACGGTCTTTTGAACTGGGTGATAAAAGTGGATACAGGTTAATGCATCCAGCTAATTTCTGGACTAAGGTTCGTAAGATCAGGAGTACTTTCAAGAAAGTCTCAGACATAGCATGTCAAGAACCACCACAGCTCACCAGACTGTGGAATCTTTTAAACCAACCCTCGGAATCAACAAATAGGTTCCGAGGAGTTGATCAGGAACAGCAGGAACAACCCCAGTCCACCGGACAGGGGACTTTTTCAAATCATCAATCCCCTCCTCAGAGAACATCGGTCTTTTCTTGATTGGGGAAGAAGCCTCAAGAGGAAAGAAGAGCCAAATTATTAAGAGATTCCCTCCAAATTATGGTTCGTCAAGAAATTCCTGAGGGATTGAATCAACAAAAGGAAATGTCTCATCAATGACATGGAAGAAGACAATATCACAAAAATGCTGATAGGAGGGATGAGATGCGTTATGCATCAATCAATGTCATCAATTCCGTTGTTGTTGATCCACCAGATGAGGCTCACTCAGGGGACTCAGATGAAGAGGTTCCTGCTCAAGGAGATGTACGCACCGATACAAATGAAGAAGGTGTGCGTACATGAAATCAAAGGATTACTCAGAACCTAGGTAATCCTTCGAGTAACTCACTTCCCCCTCTCCGAAAAGGGTCCAACAAAGGGGAGGGAAAGAATCAGGTTACATATCCTTCCTCTGGAGAAGGCCAATTGCTCTCACTAGAGCAAAGGTTTGCACAACAAGAGGAAGAAATAAAGGAATTAAGAAGGTTGAATGCAGAACTACTTCAGAGTAGTCTTCTTCTTAACCATGCTGGAGTCAGTCAGCCAAAGGAATTTGTTGCAGCTACTGAGATGGATCATGAATATCCTCTACTTTCTGTACACCTTCACAGGTCTAATCCTACGGGTCAAGTACAACAACAGTTGGCAGTGTTACCATGAGTTACAGCACCAATCGCCACATCTGTCCAAGCTCCAGTCATTGGACCTACCCAAGTCCATGTTCAACTGGATGTTTCACAAAAGTTAATAAATACTACTGAGTCATTAGCATCTCGGTTAGAAACTATGGAAGGGAAATTTTCACAAGTTCAACCAGAAAAGAAAGTTTACGCTGAAAGGGTAGATTCAATTTCTCCTCCATCGAGTTTTGGGAATCCTATATTCCCTATTTTCAATGGATCAGGCAATCCTGAGCAACATTTTACACATTACGTGTCTTGTTTCGATCCTATTATGGGAACTCTGGAGCAGCAAGAAGCAGTGAAACTCAGATGCTTTGTGCGAACCTTGTAAGGACCAGGTTTTATTTGGTATACAAGCTTGCAATCCTGGTCAATTACTAGATGGGAGGATCTTCTCCAAAAATTCCTCCTTCAGTTCAACTCAACTTTTCCAAAGACAACAGTTTTCGATCTTACAAACTGTAAGCAAAGGGATAATTAAAGAGTCTCTGATTTCATTTCTCGCTGTAAGGGATTAACATATTCCTTGAGTTTAGCACTCCCTCAAGAAGAATTGTTGCCAATCTATGTGGCAAATCTGCATGACGAATTACACACGCCATTAATCCCTGTGAAATACACAGGAGGGTTTCGAGACCTTAATTAAATCGCTCGGTAGATTGAAGATTCCCTTATATAGTCTAAGGCTAAATGTTGTGTAATTCCACTGGCTCCAGGATGGAGAAAGGGTAAAGCAGAAACTGCTACAGTTATGCTTAAACAAGCGCATGTACCTTTTTCTACATCAAAACCTTCATCTTGTCATAGGGATCTACCTCCTGATCACAACAACAAAGGCTGTTTCGTCCAGATGATCAAAGAGATCAAAGACGAAAACAATTTGAGGATTTGAAGAGAAAAACATACTCTTTTCGAAATGAACAAGTTCCTTGTTACTTCATTTTGGCTCTGGAAAATAATCTGGTTCAATTTCCAAGGCCCAAAAGGCCAAACAAGGAAGGAGATGAAGACCGTCCCAATTATTGCCCCTTTCATCAAATGTTGGGGCATCCCATCCATGAGTGTTTTGTCTTCAAAGACCTCCTGCTAAAGATGGTCGAATCGGGAAAAGTCAAATTGAAAGGTTCTTCAGCTCAGGTAGCATGTGTTAATGCTACAGTTCCAGAGGAGGAAGGTGAATGGAAAGAAGTCAATAGAAAAAATGCACAGAAGTATGATGATTGTATGGTTAGAAAGACAATCAATCGAACTCATGCTATTTTGCGAAAACAATTAACGAAACCAATTGTGTCTTCTGCCATGAATGTTGCGGCAAAACCCTCTTTGTCAGAGGGAAAGTCCTCAAAGAAATGGAATAATTCAAAGAAGAAAAAAGAATTAGAAGAAGTTGAGTATGTGTCAAAGCCGAAGTTGTCGTTGACTCTGGTAGACTTCATGCAATCTACTTTAAAGCCATGGGCACCGCCCCACCAAACGGAACAACCTAAATAGGCTAACTAGTCAAAGTCTTCATTAGACGATGAGTTAATCTTTGGTTCTGTTAATATGATTCAATTAATAAATCCATATCCCAGTCACAGTTTCAATTTTGATGAGCCTGAATTCCCTGTATCAAACAAGGGAATCATAGGAAGTTCCAGAGGTTCAGAATACAGGGGAAGGCGTTGATCTTTCAGAAGACACTACCCAAATTCTACCCCTCCTAGAACTGTGTATGCAGAAGAAACTCGTGGTAGAGCCCTTCAGCGAGCTCAGAAAGAACAAGCAAGTTCTTCTACCAATAGAAAATTCAGTCCTGGTACAGTTATTTTGGAAGGCCAATTGAAGGTTCCATCTTCTTCCTCTCAACAATTAAATGGATGTAATCAGTCTAATCTTCCAAAACCAAGGATGTTTCCAACTCCTATACCAATACAATATGCATCAACTTCCAAAGCATCTGCTTCCAAGGTACCTGCTAAACCGCATATTCCTGTTGGGAAAAGAAGAACTTGGATCAAAAGTATGATATATTGAAACACTTCGCCCAAGTAACATCCAAGTTATCAATTTTTTATGATTTGAATCTATCAAAAGATCTTCAGGAAGAACTCATCGAGGCTTTGTCAAGTCCTCAGGAGTTTGAAACTGAAATTGCTGCAGCTGAAGTCTATCACATATATAATAATCCTGCAGAATTCCATGCAATAATATCTTGTATTGATAAAGATGAAGATGATGTTGTGCATGGGCATATTAGACCTTTGTATTTATCTAGAAAGGTCAATGGTGTAGACGTTCGAAGAGCTTTCATTGACAATGGTTCAAGAGACAACCTCATGCCCATTCGTACACTTCGTCGATTAGGCCTCATGGAATCTGCTTTATCTCCTTCTACCATGATGTTACAAGGATATGATAAAAATGAACAAGAACCACTGGGCGAAGTTACACTCAGAACTCAGTTTAGAGATCTTGTATCCAATTTGGATTTCATGATTGTTGATCAAGACTCAGCTATCAACGTCTTTCTTGGAAGACCCTGGCTACATCAGCATGCGGCTATCCCTTCATCATACCATCAATGTCTCAAATACTATTTCGATGGTCAAGTTGGAACATTATATGGTGATAAGTCCCCATTCAAGACATGTGAGTCTCAATACATTGAGGCGGAATTCTATCACATGAAGGGAAAGGATAAATCCACAACAAAGGATATTACCAAAGTTAATAATCCATATGGTTTGGAGAAGATTCCAGTAAATCCATTTACACATGTGTGTACAGATTATGTGTTGCCTATCAGTCAAATTGACAAGGTATACTCAAATCCAAATACTCTTATGGAAAGATCCGTAATGTCAATTATGGAAATCGAGCCAGACAACATGGGGCAAATTGGTAACCCACCAAGCAGTAATGAGAGCACAAATGGTGACGTATTCATTTCATCTGCTGAAATCCAACAAGTCTATACTTCTCCAATTAGGCCAGAAGGAGTTATATCAACATTAGAGGTGAACAATGATTTCGATTCTCAATCCATCATTTCCTCTTTATTACCCAAATAAAACTCTCCATCATCAATAGGGTCAAAAATGGAAGCTTCCTCTTCAAAATGTGCAAATTTTGGCATCTCTTATGATCATGAAAATTATGCTTTGTCATCTACTATGCAAGTAGAAACAAAAGAAATAACACATGATGAAGAAGAAGAGGAAGATCTCAGAGATGCTCCTCCAGAATTTGAAGAGGGTATCTCTACCATTGTGGATGAACTCAGAGAAATAAATTTGGGTACAAAGGAAGATCCACGCCCCACTTTATTCAGTGCGGCCATGACCCATGAAGAGCCAGAGATGTATATTTCTTTTCTAAAACGAAATAGATATATTTTTGCATGGCACTATATAGAAATGCGTGGGCTTGATCCTGATGTTTCTACTCATCATTTGGGTTTACCAGAAGAACATCGAGGATTTAAGAAAGCCGTGAGAAGAATACACCCAACTTATTCTTCTAAAATTGAAGCTAAAGTGGATAAGCTTATCAAAGCTAACTTCATCAGAGAAGTTCAGTATCCAAGGAGGATAGCTAATATTGTCACTGTAAAGAATAAGAACATACAAATTAGAGTATGCATCGATTTCAGAGATCTTAATCGGCATTGTCCTAAAGATGATTTCCTAGTTCCGATTACATAACTTTTAATTGATGCAATAGCTGGCTATGAAGTACTTTCCTTCATGGATAGATATTCTGGATATAATCAGATCTGAATGGCCCCAATAGATGAGGAATCCACAGCCTTCAAGGCCCCTTAGGGTGTGTTTTGTTACCGGGTAATGCCCTTTGGCTTAAAGAATGCAGGTGCAATATATCAGCGCGCCATGCATCGTATCTTCAAACCCTTCGTAGAGAAGTTTGTTGAATGCTATGTAGACAATTTGGTGGTTAAATCCAAACAACGTTCTAATCACTTGTCTGATTTGGAATTCATATTCCTCAAGCTTTGACAACATAATTTGAAGATTAACCCCTTAAAATTTGATTTTGGGGTAACCTCAGGAAAATTTCTCGGCTTTGTTGTATGCCATCTTGGTATTGAAGTCGATCCTGAGAAGACCAAGTCAGTCCTTGGTATGTCACCTCTTCAAAATTTGATAGAATTAAGAGGACTTCAAGGACACATAGCCTATATTCGGCGTTTCATCGCCAATTTGGCAGGCAAATGTTTACCCTTTACCAAATTGATGAAGAAGGGAGTCACTTACCAGTGGACTGAAGAATGTCAAGAAGCATTCAATATTCTCAAGAAATACCTCTTGAGTCCACCGGTACTTATGCCACTTGTTGAAGGAAGACCACTTACCCTCTACGTAACAGCTCTAGAGTGATCATTTGGTGCCTTTCTTGCTCAAAAAATGATGATGGGAATGAAAACAGCCTCTACTATCTCAGTTGAACCATGCTTGAAGCAGAAAACCGATATTCAAGTATTGATAATTGATTCCTGGAATTAATCTTTGTAGTTCAGAAGTTGAGACACTACCTGCAACATCACGAGTTCTAATTGGTATCTCGCAATAACCCGCTCAAATTCATCCTTAGTCGTCCAATGCTTGCAGGACGTCTAGCAAGGTGGGCTGTTATTTTGTAGCAATTCGACATTCAGTATGTGTCTCAAAAGGTGATAAAGGGCAAAGCTCCGGCTGATTTCCTGGCTGAACACCCATCAGTGGAAGACACGTCTTCAGATATTGAACTCGCTGATGAGGAAGTCTTCTCTATTCAAGAAAGTCCTCAAGCATGGGAAATGTATTTTGATGGTTCTTCCAGAAGTCCAACAGGGAAGAAAATGGAAAATCCTAAATTCAACAAAGTTGGCTTAGGAATTATGCTCATTTCTCTAGAAAAGGCAGTGTTACCTTATTCTTTCTTATTGTGGGAAGGTGGTACCAATAATGAATCCAAATACCAATCTCTTATCGCAGGCTTTGAATTAGCGCTTCAAGCACAAGTGAATCACTTAAAGGTGAAGGGTGATTCAGACCTGGTAATCAAACAAGTCAATGGGGATTATGCCATCAGAAAAGAAGAACTAATCCCTTTGTATGATTACATCAAAGAGTTAATGGCGGAATTCCCTTCAGAACCGACATTTTCTTATGTCCGAAGATCACAAAATGCTCAAGCTGATGCACTGGATAATATAGCCACAGCTCTGGAGGATCCAAATCAGGACGATAAAACCATCAATATTTCTCACCGTCGTAAAATTTCACCTTATGTTCGAATCAGAACAGAGGAAATTAATGAAATTAGTTCCATTCCTGAACCGTATGGTCATACTACATGATGGATGTCACCTATTAGGGAATACCTTCAAAATGGAATACTTCCACCTGATAGAGCTGAGAAAGAACAAATCTGACAACATGTGGTCAATTTTACTCTTTATGATAGCCCAGATCACCTAGAGAAAATTCTCTACAAACGTGGTTTTGATGGAGTTCTCTTGAGATGCATTGATGGTGAAGAGACAATGGATGTCATGAAAGAAGTGCATCCAGGAGTCTGTGGTACCCACCAGTCTGGACATAGATTGTCAGATCAAATTCGAAGGCTTGGATACTTTTGTCCTTTAATGATACGAGATTGTGTTGATTTCACAAATAAGTGTCATTCATGACAAGTACATGCCAACTTCATTCATCAACCTCCAGAGTTTCTTCATACAGCTAAATACTCATGGCCATTTTCCACATGGGGAATAGATGTGGTGGGACCTTACCCTTCGGCTACGACCAAGCAGTTTAAGTACATTCATACCGCTACTGACTTCTTTTCCAAATGGGCGGATGCAATACCTCTCAAGGAAGTCAGTTCTAAATGAAATGTTAACTTCCTCAAGTATAACATCATTACCAGATTTGGTGTCCCTTATTCCATATTGACGAACAATGGCACCAATTTCTGTTCATCCGAGGTGAAGAAGTTGTATCAAGATTACAACATCAAATCCAACCATTCATCTTGGTATCATGCAGCAGTCAACGGCCAGATAGAAGCCTTTAACAAGACTCTTTCAAATATACTACAGAAGATGGTGGATAAAGATAAGATGTCATGGCCTGATAAACTCTTTCATGATTTATGGGCTTATCGAACTACCACCCGCACTGCAACTCGGTCGACTCCATATTCATTGGTATATGGAATGGAAGCCGTCTTGCCCATTGAAGTTCAATTACCCTCGCTCAGAGTATCCATTTGTGATCAGTCATCTATAGATGAGCAATCTCAAAAGTGATTGAATGAATTGGAATGGTTAGATGAGAAAAGATTGTGCACTTTGCACCACTTGGAAGTCTATCAGAATCGAATAGCACGAGCTTTTAACAAAAAATTTCATCTTCGTTCATTCACTCAGGGAGAATTGGTATTAGTTCTCAGAACTCCAATGATACCAAGAAAGAAACCTCCCATACTTGAACCAAAATGGGAAGGACCTTATTCAATACATAGGGTCTACTGCAATGGAGATTATTCATTAATATCGATGGATGGAGAACTCATTACTACTCCAACCAATGCTAGATTTTTGAAGAAGTATTTTTTATAAACTTCAAAGTATGTGTGATGTCCTTGGTATATGATGTCAAACTATACATCAATGGTCTAGTTTGACCATAAACTGCAACTTGGTCCAACATGACGTTAAACTGTGTCTCCAAAATGGTCTAGTATGACCTTAAACTGCAACTTGGTCATGTATGACCTCAAACTACATCATCAACGGTCCATGCATATGACCCAAAACTATTTACAAGTCCCTTACATCCAGAAAGATGTTAAACTGTGACGTACTCACTACATGAATCTAAACTGTATAAAAGTCCCTTACGTCCGGAAAGACGTTAAACTACATAACCATCAAAGGTCATGTATGACCATAAACTACACTTTTTCCAGTATGACATTAAACTGCACCTTCCACGGTCCATGCATATGACCTTAAACTATTCGAACTTTCGTCCAACATGAAGCTAAACTGTGGAAAGAATCCCCAATGAGTCCAACATGACGTTAAATGGTGTACTCTTTTGTCCTCACTACTTGACATTAAAATGCACAGTCCCCCTTTCGTCCAACATGACATTGAACTCTATTGTCCCCATCGTCCTAACTACATGACAATAAACTGTACAGAAAGTCTGTGATACATCCTACATGACATTAAACTGTACTTTTTCCCCTGCTACATGACACTAAATTGTGCAGAACCAATAGTCCTAACTGTAAGACTCTAAACTGCATAGTCCCTTTATATGTCTTATATGAGATTAAACTATGCATCGTTAAGGTTGTTGTTACCTATTGTTTCTCACATCGAGCATGACTCACGTGAGCTTAGATAAAACCTCAACCATAACACTCTCTTTGGTCCGATAACCATGTGTAAGTCCCAACAACGTTTTTATTATTATTTAATTTTATTATTAAGGTCATTGTCCCCAAGAACAACTTGATCATTAATTCATTCTTTAATTGAACTACACGGACATTGATCCTTGCCTTCTAGACTGGGTATGTAGGCAACCTCCCAAGGTTCAAGCCCAAAACCAATCTCTTCACATCGATTCACCTCCATCTCATACGATGTTGATTCGAGAAACCGCCCCTAGAATCAATATCATTACATCGGTTCACATCTGTCCTTGTTATACGACATTAAACTATACAACAATTTTGTCTAGTATGACAATAAAATACAATATTCTTTGATACCCTCACCTGAGAGGGAACCATTATTTACATTGATTTTTCAATCATGTTTCATTTCAAAGGCTACATGCATACATGGAAATGCCCAAACCTTTTATCTTTTGTTAAACTATCATTGTACTAAATTCCCCTTTCAACCTTCATATGTACGAACCAAATTTGTAAAAAGGGTATTTCTAGAACTACGTGGGCTTGATTCCCATCCTTATGGGATACATAGGAACATTCGAGTGTCCCTCAAATCCAGCCCCAAGTCTTTGGGCCTAACCCAAAATTCCATTTTCAGTCCCTTGGCTGAAAAGTCCCTATGAAAACACACATTGTGTATTTCTTACAATGGTCCAAGCTCTATGACCCTAAAATAAGATCTCTAATCCTTTTGTCCCACACGACGTTAAACTCTAGTTTAAGAACTATGTATGGCTTGATTCTCATCCTTATGAGATACGTAGTGAAGTCCAACATTTCAATTCAGGACCCATCCACAACATGATTATGGTTAGAATTGATCTGTGTGTCTCTGTATACATTGAACAATATCCATCTTTATGTGTCATAATCATAACCTTAAATCTTTTCAGATCTTCATAACCCTTTTCATGACATCTAGTCAGAAAAATGTAAAACTTCTGAGAGTTCGTTTTCCTGACTATGCAGCATGTGCCCATAGACGGCCTTGCATAAACAGTCTACATAACAGACTTGTTGGCCAAAAGATACTATTATTTGACTATGGAGCCAATGCCCTTAGGTGGACCTGCATAATTCAACCCCCTAATGGGTTTTTCAGATAGTGGTAACTTAATTCTTAGGAAGAATTCCTCTTTTGTCCTTATTTGTCTTAAATGACAATATGTAGGGATCAAAAAAAAGCCATCCTTAACATATTTGTCCCATATCCTTTTTCATGATCTGAAAGTATTCAAGTCTAGGGTTTATATTCTCCATCCATATGTTTGGATCAGACCTTCGTAGGAGTAATATTCATCTAGTTCTTCAATAATCTTGTTTGGAAATATCTTTTCCATATTCAAGTACCTCTTTCCATACAGCAAACTCTATACTTTGGAAGATTTGAATCTCCATAAACTTTCACTGGCTTTTAGCACTAGGAAAGTATGTTTCTGAGATTTCTTTTGTCGGACTATGCAGCACGTTCCCATAGGTGGCCTTGCATAAACAGTCTACATAACAGACTTGTTAGCCAAAAGATACTATTTTATTTAACTATGAAGCCAATGCCCTTAGGTGGCCCTGCATAATTCAACCCCCTAACGGGTTTGTTAAATAATGGTAACTTCATTCTTGGGAACTACTTCTTCTAATTCCTTTTAGCTATTTTTCATATCATTCCTCAGATTCAAATATTCTTAAGTCCTAGTTTACATATTTTCCCACATATTTGAGTATAGTACTATGTTTTCAGATGAGTTGTCAAGAAATTGAGTCAATTCTAATCCATTTCGGTCAAAGCTATTTCGACCTTAAACATTAGCCTTTTTATGTTTGATATGCATGACTCTAAACTGACCACAAAAGACAAAGGAACTCTGAATAAAAGTCAAGTTCCAGCTCACTAAACATAAATTTAGTATGATTTAGGTAACATTGAGAAATTAAAATGTTTGAAGTTTGTAGGGTTTTTTACAATAATCCTAGTAAAAATCAATCTATGCTTACTAGGCCCATTGGCTTAGGTAAAATCTAAAGCATGTAGCAAAAGAGAATGCAGGTACAAATGAGTGAAGGTGAAAGTGTTTATCATTGATATATAAGAGTTAAAAGGACATCCACAGATTGGAGTCTCTTCTCCTTTTCAAGAATTAAAAGAGGATTTCAACATAAGTCTTCAATTGATGAACCACATCCGGAGCTTCATCAACAGCTACTTGAAGCTCATGCACTCGACCAACATTACTCTTTTCAGCCGGATGGAGTTCTTTCTTGGCATCCACAATGGTCTTCATACCATTCGTTTGAACTCCCTCCAGTGAATTATTGAGTTGGTCAAGTTCCCCAGAAACAGCATCCAACTGTTGCTGAAGGTGCATCTGCTGGACGACTTTTTCTTTGATTTTATGCTTCATCTCCTTCATCTTGGCAGCATAATCAGACTCAGCTTGGGATACCATAGCCTCAAATTCGCCAATGTTAACTGACAATTTCACCCTGGTCAGATCTTCATGGAACTTTTTCTCCTGCTCCCTTCTAAAGATGATCTGTTTCACCGCAGTATGGATCTTTTCATATCCAAAACCGCCAAGTCCTAGTATGACAAACTAGGAAGACAATCGGGGAATTTTAGATGACAACTCTTCTAAAGGCACCTCAGATATGATTTTCCATATGTTGTTCCATTCCTTGCGTCGTGAAAAGCTGAACTCTTTAAGCATCTTTGGGTCTGATTCAACATCATCATCACAGGGGGTAGGTAATCTGTGATTAATGCACTTAAGGAAGTGCCCTGTTCTGCTCTTCCCCCTGGCTTGTGCTTCTTCGCTTTCAATTCCCATGGGGGCGGAGGCTGAGGCCTCACCTCCAGACCTATCCACTACAGTTGACAGCCCTGTATGATTAATTGAAATCATTGGTTAGCTTCAAAGGAAAACAAAAGAATTGATTGTCTTGAAAATTAAGTACAATCACAAATATTGTTATCCCTTACCCGATGGTGGGTCAGCAACCTGAGAAGACTCCTCCCCATCTTTACCAGTCTCAACAGGATCTTCAAGATGTGTCTCAGGAGGGTTTACTGGGTTTATATCTACTTTAGCTAATGTTTCTGCAATGGTAGGGTTGACATAAATGTCCACACCCTCTTCAGGCATTGGCAGTTTAGCAGCTTCTACGGATGAAACTGCATATTATTTTCAGTCATGATTAGAAGTGTAAATTAAAAAACTTTTACTGGGTGATGGGTAACACTCATGCCCAAGGTCTTCTAAATCACATGACAACTTAGAATGATCATAAAATTCTTCGAAATTCATGCCATGAATCATCATTTCATCTAATGATATTTCAGAATCCTGGTTAGTCTCACCAGTCGGAGCCTTTGTTGCATCTTCTTGATGACTTACGTCCTGAAACCCCTGACCCTGGACAACATCAGTTTCATCAGTTTCAACAGTCTCCAGAAGCTCTAATGAAGGAGTTGAACCTAATGTACCACAGAATGGAAGTCAGTCAGTGTTTCATTCAATATTTTTATGAATCATTGTTGACTTACCAGAAATAGGTTCTTCTCTTCTTGCAACAGCAGCAGGAGGGATACTGGAAATAGATGCTAGATCTTCTCCAGGAGCAGCCAAGTCAGCTTGGATATGTGATTGTTCCACAACACCCTCCGTGGTCTTTGAAGGAGGATCAGTCCTTTCCCTTAGGGGGTAATTGAAGAAGCCCCTGCAATCCCCAGAAATATGAGTAACCAAGTGGTCATGGGTATAAACACATGATTACCTGAAGGACTTACCACTGCTAATGAAGCGTTTAGCTGTGGACTTCATCATTCGTTGCCTTTTCTTCTTTGGTTTTTTGGGAGTATCGATAGTCTCCCTTATTGGCACTTGGATTGGCGAATGAAAGGCTATATCCAACGCCTCATTCATGGCCTGCTATCCTGGAGATATCTCGCCTAGTTCGCGAGAAGAATCAGCAGTAGTCCCGATGGCAGTACCACCAGGGCTATACTATGGTGAAGGAAACCCAGTTCCTTTCTTTTCAAGCTGCAAGATGAAAAAAATAACTTCCTTAAGTAATAAATCTTCCACTGAAATCAAGTCGCAAAGAAAATAAGGAAAGATAACTTACATCTTCAGGAGCCACATACTCATGCCACTCCTCATCTCCAGAACCACCATCCCCCATAGTGGCGCCACGATTAATCATTTCCTTCACCCGCTTAGTGACATGATCAGACTCATCAGTGGAATATATGAGCATTTCCAGCTCTCTGGTGTAAGCCCGCACTTCATTGGGGTTATCCTTGTATTGAAGATTTGTAGAACCCATAAGATTCAATATTCCAGGAAGTTGTAGGCCCTCACACAAATCCAGCCAGGCGGTCTCTGTACCGCAATATAAACTCTTCTATAGCTGGACAACCTCTGGTCTTAGATATGAAGGTTGTGAGGAAGGTCCTAAAATTTTTGACTTCAATTTCTTCCCAGCTCCTACAACTACAGATAGAGAATAAGAAAGTAAAACTTATTGCTTTATAAAGTAGAAGTGATTAAATTACTACAATGAAGTAACTCAACAAGAGTTAATAGAGTGGGTCTTTTAGTTCTGGCCGGAGGATTATATCGGGCACGAAACCGCTTTTCCGCTGTTTGTGCCTCATCATCCCCATCATGGGAATCCAGTGAATCAGTTCTAGAGGAGGAATCTGTCGAATCAGCTTCAGGTGGGGAAGCATCACCTTCATGAGGAAGGGTTTCTTTCTCTACAGTCCTCTTCCTTTTCCCCACATGATAAATTGGGTGATTCAATATACTGTTGGGGTATGATGCTATCCAGTGTTCGGCATAATATGTAGTCAAATTATGTTCCACTTTTTCAACTGGTAGATCAAATAATGCCCCAGTTTTCTCCCTTGACGTTAGCAGCCATAGTTGTCGAGAAACCATTGGATATTGCTCTAACCTGACATGTACCGGAGGAGATACAAAAATATGTTGCAGACATTTGAATTGACGTGCAAATCTATATGGAGCATAGGCCTCGCATATGATTTCTCTGTCAATCCTGGAAATTCGCACACCATCTCTGCAAGCTAGCATGTATTCCCTCAAATCCAAATGGGATGTCCCATCATCAACAAAACGCCCAGTTGGCGGACTTCCAAAGGGAAAGAAGTTGAATTCCTTAAACATGCACAACCTCACTTTCATGTCATAAGCATTAACATCTAATGAAGAAACTCCATAGAATGCTTGCACTGACGGCCTGAAAGAACTTCCAAGAATTTGTAATCCATTCTGTACATTGTAAGTCTTGAAGTGAGTGGCGATCCATCCCCACAAAACATGGAATGGTCCCACTATTCTTAAAGGAGATTTACCCATGAAGACATGAAGTAAACTCATGTGAATCTTTGCTAAAATGGGGGTAGCCAACCCAACCATTTTTTCCCCAGCCAACTTTTCTGCAATGACGAAGGTCCCTGGCCTGACGCCTCCCTTCGAATCCCTGACCGACAAGAGATAAAAACTGAGCCAAATTGCCAAAAATCCTGCCAGACGAGTCTTCTTTGGGATTCTTTGATCCACTTAATATCCCCACTTCTCGAACTCTCCTGCTTCTAGAGTTGGCCAGAATGTGCCAGGAGCACGACTCTTCTTCGGTTTTGGGCAGGTAGTAGAACGTTTGGGAATCTTATCCTTGAATTTATTTATCTTGGAACCTTTTTATTTCGACTCCTTCTCCTTTGGATCCCTCTCTTTCTTCTCAATAAGATATACATTCATCCATTCTTCCGGATGAATATCCTTTCTAGAATGAGTTAATGAGGTCTCTGAACTCTTGAGCCTGTAGAAGATCTTAAATAATTCCCAAGCTAAAGCCGGAGTCTTCTCTGAATCATTCCATGTCACCTTGGGAGAAATGAATTCATCATACATATCGCCCAAAATTGGAGCCCCTGAAATCTTGTGGACATCCCAAAAACTGATTCCTACTTCTCCATGAGTCAGTTGGAAAGAATTAGTTGCTGGGCTCTAGTGGCTGAGTATCTCCAGCACGAAGTTATCATGTCTGTAAACATATGTTTTCCCAACCCAGAAAGCTTCATATATTGTAGCTTTCTTCAAATCCTCGACAAACTCTGCACAGGTTTGTCGCACCCAGTATGCCCACATCCAAGTTGGCTTCACGCCTCCCCCAGGATGGAAGTCCCAACTTTTCTTCCAGCTTTTGGATTGATCCATCTGAGCATTTCGGATGATTGAAGGATGACAATGTGGTTGCAGTTCAGGTGTATGATTTTTCAGATCTGGTGTGAAAGGGCTATGATGCATCATGTAGGCCTTCTCCACTGTTCCAGCTCTTAGAAATACTCCTCCACCTGAGATATTTGCTGAATCAAAGTTGGTATAATTCTGAAACCACGAAAATGGAAGATAGTTCTTTGCTTCTAGAATGGTGACTTTTTGCAGATGACCATAGCCATACAAAGACAGATAAGTGCTCTGTGGGATGTCACAATGATATTTCTTCATATACTTAGCCAAATTTGGAAGAGTGATATCTTTGACAGTATAATAATCATGGCCAATGATGTTCATCGTATCATCTATCCGCTTGCTAGCCAGTTCATCAACTATTCCGGGTCTAAGAGCCAATGATCTTGCACAAAAGTTGAATAAATTAAATTCTTAAATGGATTGATTTTTCATAAACTTTGTGAAGAAATTCAAAAAAATGGCAAAGGCACTAAGGCGCGCAAGTCTAAGAATGGCACGCAAGTGTTTTTGTGTCGCGCTAGTTTTTACCGCGCAAGTCTAAACCGCACAAGTATAAATACCTAGAAAGTAGCACGGCGGAAAGGAAACAACGGAATGAAGAGACTTGCACGACGAAGATGACTTGTGCGACAAGAGCTCGAGAATTCAGAAGCAGATGCTATGCGCGGCCAAGGACCGTGTATTTATAGGCCAAGAGGTCTATCTGCGCGCCTACACACAATGTGCTCAATCCTTGCACGACTCAAACCTGCGCGCCACATGTTGCCCATAGAACACTTGCGCGCCGCCTTTCCATTGGTTTTTATATTTTCCTCAGAGTCAAATCCGCATTTCTCTTGGATCCAAATCTGAGGGGGGACTTTTGTTGATGCTCCTTTCCGTCACATTTGTCTAAAAGAATGGAAAGGGAAATGACTTAGAACAAATTGATTCATCCTTTGAAGAAAATATCAAAAATCGACAAAGGGATGAACAAGGAGAAGATTGCCCATAAGTCACGCAAGTTTCTTCATAGTCGCGCAAGTCCACTTGCATGACACATTATGGTCGCGCAAGTGGACTTGTGCGACCTAAGTCATAACCGCCCGGGGTCTTCTCCTACCTATAAATAGACCCCGTGGGCCCCCCATTCATGGAGGAATTTTTTTCAGAAACTCATATTTGAGCTCCCGATGCCCTAGTCTCTTCTCAAAGCTTCAGAAACACTTCTAAGGTAATTTCTTGCCTAGAACGGAAGATCTAAAAAGGGGGAGGAAGTCCTAAGTGTTGAAACTCATCAAACACATGCGCGCCTAGGTGGCCAGCCCTTAAAGGAAATGGCCACACTTGCACGCCACCTTGCTCCTTCAATAGAACCTGCGCGCCCCTCTTCTAGAAGAACATCAAGGGGACTCTAAAGGCTTTAATGAAGAGTCGCTCAAGTATTACCCTGCTGGGTGAACATCGCACAAGTACTCAACGTGTCACGCAGGTATACCTGCGCAACCAAGACTTGCACGCCCACGCAGTACCTGCGCACCTGCCAGGGCATGCACGCCCGTGCCTTTTTGGGTGCCCTTCTTGCCCATTTCACCCATCTTAAGCCATTCCACATTTCCTATTCAAGATTCAGTCTTCAAGACACTCTTCAAATCCATTTATGGCCTGATTTATTGATTTGACATCCTTATCCGAAAGGAATTCTGTGGAATATCTATCAAAACCTAGTGATTTATACATCTTTATGTCACTAAAAATTGATATTTCATTCATTCAACCTCATCCTTTAAGATGAGAGAATCTCTTAACCTGGGCCTCCTTTTCAGGAATAAGCCCCAGTCATAATTCTCAAATATGGGCTTCCTTTTAAGGAATAAGTCCCAGTCATAATTCCTTTAACCTGGGCTTCCTTTTTTTTTCAGGAGTAAGCCCCAGTCTCAAACATGGGCATCCTCATTAGGAGTATGCCCCAAGTCCCTTAATTTTTCAAATCTCTTAACATGGGCCTCTTTTTTAGAAGTAATACCCAGTGTTAATTTATCTTAACCAGTCCTAATTTACCTTTTATTTGGGATTCCTTTTCAGGAGTAAAACCCAATCATAAGTCCTCTCGTAATTGAGGCCTCCTTTTCAGGAGTAAGCCCCAAGTTAGAGTATTCAAAACCTCCATAAAGCACATATACCTTTATGGACCCTGCTCCTGGATTTTTTCCCTGAAGTAAATCCCAATCTTCATTTATCTGGGCAGTCATATATACATAAGCCCCACATTATTTCTTATGATTGCATCTTTCATGGCACAATTTTCTAATTTTTACCATTACCTCTTGTTTCTCACATCGAGCATGACTCACATGATCTTGGAGTGTAAAAGTAATTATGACATCCTTCTTTGAGACATCAATCATAAACATCATACTCCCTTACTCGAACTATGTGGGTTCAGATTCCTTTTCCAAAAAACAAAGGACATGTAAGTAGCCTATCTACGGGTTCGATCAGAACTCTGAAATAATCCATGTCCTTCTGAATGACAATAAACTTCAAGTGCCCTACTGAGTGGATTTAAAACTAGCATGGTCATCATAATGACCAAGAGACTTCTATATAACTGTGTCGAAGGTTACCATTGGCCAAGAATCTCTAATAAATACAGATTAATCTCTATTGATGAAGAACCTCGAATACATATAAATGATTCACTAAATTTCCTACATATCGATCATTGATTGTCAGATCTAAAGGAAAACTCATTTTATACTTGGTAACATAATAAGGATTCACGAACATAACTTAAATCTATAAAGAGAGTCCCAGAGTAGACAATAATTCCCCTCAAAAAGGTGTGATGAGTCTGACCTCCCATCCTCTCGACCAATGCAAATTCCTAAGCCTTATCAGTCCATAAACTAATGAGCACCTACCTTTGGAAAGTAGGTCCTAATGGATGTGGAATCATTGGATGTTTCCAGTTCTACGAACAAACCAGTTAGAAACCTATTGGAACGTTTGAACCTCCCATCAAGAAGGTCTTTTTGGAATTCCGAGAGAAACAAACATCCCACCGAAAATATTCGTTTAGGTCATTATACATATTTTCACCTCCAGGATGAATAGAGATTATTGAAATATGATCCTCATCTAATAGAACCTTATCCAAATTTGGTATTCCTATAACACATGTGTAGTTCTTGAACCTTATTATTTAATTGGAATCATTTTTGAACTCAGGAACATTTCTTACAATCTTTCTCAACCCTACACAATCCTTCTCGGCCTCTTTAATCATCAATTCGATATTTGGTTGAATAGTTATTAAAGCCAAATATGATTTATCACCTTATTTTAATATTTCTATGTCGAAAATTTGTAAATATTTAAATATTGTATCATTATTGATCTCCATCATGAAAAAACTAGCATGATACTTTTGGCTCAAATCATCTTCCACCATGTTCGCTTTCCTAGGGTGGTAATGTATAGATCAGTTATAATCATTAATCATGTCCAATTATCTTATTTGATGCATGTTCAAATATTTTAGAGTGAAAATATAATTTAAGCATTTTTGATCTGTATATATGTCACACCTTTCTTCATAGAAATAATGACTATATTATAAATACAAAAATTACTACATCAAACTCCAAATTGTGGGTTGGATAATTTTTCACATAGGCCTCCAATTGTAATGGGTCATAATCAATTAAATAATCATTTTCTATGAGAACACATACTAGAAAATTCATTGATTCATCAATATGGATTGGAAACCTTTCTTCACTATAAGGTAGTGTGAGTATAGGTGCAATGACAAATATTCTTTTCATCTCCTTGAAATTCTCTTCACATTAATTAATCAATAGGATCTTAACACCATTATGAGTAATATTGGGTAGCAGATTAACTAATCAAGATAAATATTCTAATAAATGTAGATAATATCCAACTATCCCATGTAAACTATGGATTTCAATAACTATAGTCGGTCTAGGACATTTCTCAATATCTTCTATTTTAGAAGGATCTACTGGCATACCATCACATGAGACTATATAACACACACAAAATGAAACTTTCTGAAACTAAAATTTATAAATGGTAAATTTTTCATAGTGATTTTCCTTCTCATGGTATTCATCACAATTTAAATGTGATCATCATGTTCATACTTACTCATTGAATATAATAGAATATCGTCTGCAAAGACTATAAAAAATTGATCAAGATAAAATTTAAATAATATATTCATTAAATCAATGAAGATAGAGGTGGGATTAGTAAGACCGAACACTATTATTATAAATACTAAGTGTCTAAAAATTTCTAGAATGTCATCTTCAGTACATTATCCTTATTCACTCTCAATTGAAGATATCTAGAATGAAGATAAATCATGGAAAAGTTTTGAGATCCGTGTATATGATCAAATTAGTCATCAATATGGGATAAGGATACATGTTCATGATTTTGATTTTGTTAAGTTATCAATAATCATTACATAGTTCCACTGATCCATATTTCTTCTTAAAAAATAGTATAGATTCACCCCTTGGTGATGCACTAGGGAATATGAATCCGTTATCAAGATTACCTTGTATTTTCTTCTTCAATTCATGAAACTCAATTAATAAAATTCTATAAGTATTCTTCATAATAGGTATAACACTATGTGTGAGTTCTGCTAAAAACACATCTTCATGATTTTGTGGATGACCTAGAAATTATTCAATAAATACATCAACAGACTCCTATAAAATAGGTATATATTTAATATTGAGTTTCTCTCCAAACATTTCAGATAGATAACCTCAATTTAATGAAATTAAGACCCACAATATGTAATAAATTTCCATTATAAGTTTACATTCGTCTTTGAATTGAAAAATGATTATGGGTTCAATTTGAATATAAAAAGTAAATTCCAATACATGAAAGTTAATGCGAGCCCCATACGGATAATGTCACTATATTCAAAGAATAAAATTGAATTCAACTAAAGAGAGAATAAACAGATTTTCAGGATTCACATTCCCACAAAAATAATTCAAAGAATAATGATAAATATAGGACACGACCTTAGTTCCACTAGGAGTTTTCATAGCTAACTCAATAAATAATTTATGAGGTGAAACAGTGCTATAATTAAAAAAATTATAAATAAAATAGTCAGTGTATCCAGAATCCAACAAGTCATTAGTTTTTCAATATTTAATGATAAATCTACCTTTCAATATGATATTCTCATAACCCACTATGGAAGTCATTATAATATGAAATTTTCCTTCTACATTGGGTTAAATTGGATGTTAACAATGATCTTTGAAAACCATATTGTCCCTTAACTAATTGGAATAATTTTCATACTCGATACATTTATAGCATTAGGGCATGGGTGGTGTATTTTGTTGAGTTTTATCTTATTTCACAACATTACTTATCTTTTCCCTTAACATCAGCATTAATTATCCCTATGACCTTACTTTACACACTTTAATCATTTACCGGCCCCCATAAGCCAGTTTCACCAATTTTTCCTTCTATATATGTAGTTAAAAGGAATGAATGGCACCTTTTTTCATTTTTTAGTATTTCCTTTGAATTCTATTTTTCTTTTCATATCCAAACCAAAACATTTATGGGTACCTCTAATTTCCATCTACTAATTAAGATCAGATAAAACCATTTCTTCATAAGTGATGAAGTATCTGATAGATAACTTCATTCCTATAATCATTTATAAGTCACCAAATAATAAATCAATTTTACTTTTTACAGTCATAAATAATCCAATGTCATACCTTGAATGACTTGAATATTTTTCCTCGTATGTACCAATAGATTCATCATATGTTTACAAATAATGAAATTTCTTATCAATAAATGTATATAGAATATGGGGGAAGTACTTATTGAAGAATATCCTCTTTAACCAATCCCATTCCATTGATTCAATTTCTTCTTCTTTCCTATTATTCTTAATATTATTCGACCATTGATCTGTTTCAACTTTTAGAATGTAAATAGATAAGAAAACATTTTCATGTAAAAAGAATTGAAGAATAGAAAATATTTTATCAATGGTGTTGTTACATTACTTACCCACCAGTAGATCAGAATATCGCTTGAAATTAGGTAGAAGTTTCCTCATAAAGGACACAATATAATGGTGTTCCCTCCTTTTCTCATTTGGGATTCTTGTATAATTCATATCATTTGTGAGTATGACAATTTTATTCTACATTCTAGGTCCCATTACATTCACATTCATAAGACAAAAATCATTACAATTCCCATCACATTATGCACTAACATGGTTCATTCTAGTTCTAATCATTTACTAAACCCAAAAATAACATTGTGAGAAGAAGTAATTATATTAGAAAAACTAAATAATGAAGGAGAATTACTTATAAAGTTTAAATCTATGAAACCTTAGGTTTAACTTAGGTTATTCATGATAATTACCAAAACCCTTGGATTTTAACCTAAACTTACACTCTGGTATCTTATTAAGAATTTATCATCCTGGTTTCCAAATGATTACTAAAACATGCTCTGATACTGACTATGATGACCCATACAATTCATAACAATATATTACATATCAATAGCTAAATACTCATTATATTACATAAAAAGAAAAACTAGAAAAATATGGTTTTAGTGTCTTTGGAAAAATTGAAACAAAAACAATTGGTTTATAAAACATCTACATCTTCCCTAAATTCTTCTTCTTTAGAAAGAATAATTTTTTGAAATTTCATACTATATACCTTTATTCGTATCCTTGGAGAAAGAAACATTAGAAAATAGAGATTTTAGAATCTCAGTAAGGGTAACAAATGGATATTTCAATCATAACATAAGCATAATAGAATAACAACATGAACATATCATTTGAAAATTAATCCCTAAATTTCATACATAATAATCCCAAGTCATGTAATAAATCATAGAGGTTAAAAATAAATGAATTGTAAGAGAATAACATCGAGAATAGATATAGAAATATGGCATAAATATAAGAATAGAAAATAATTTCCGTATAATTTTTAGAACTTTTATGAGACTATCATACTAGAATGGTTTCACTACCCAAAACATAATATTAGTCCTGGTATATCCCCATGACTATCATGGAAGAAATAGTCCCCTACTGAACCAACTTCACATCTTATTATAGTCTTGTCCTACTGAATCAATTTCACTCAAAGTTATAATCCTATATATCTAGGGAGATAAAATCATTACCTAATAGATTGGATTGAGATATAGGTCCCACCCATAACTTAATGAATACCATACTTATGTATTCCATAAAAAATTAAGTCATTCATCATATCAGAACACATGAAAAGAAATGGGTTTCATAAATATTTTATCATAGCATAACCCATATGAAATTAATTTGTTTTATAGATATCATGACATCATAATAAAAAAAATAAAAAAATAACAAGGATATTATCCTATAATAATATCCCCAGTAAACAATAATTATCATAAAAACAATGTCATCTTAGATGTAAAATAATATTGAGATATAACATGAAATAATTCTTGAGGAAAATATCCCTTATGGTTTGATTTTTCCTTAAAATAAAATGAAATAACAAAAGAAAATATTTTATTTGAAAATAACCTTGTAATATTGAAAATTATTCTTGAAATAATTAATGTCACATGATGGAAGGAAAATCTACATAAGCCCTATATGTTAAAAAAACATTCATTGCATATTTTTTTATAAATTTCACAAAGGAACTTATTTAGGAAACAACAAAAACAATCATTTGAATTAATTTTGTAAAAATTCAAACATTATTTAAATAGAATTTAGAAAATCATAACATAATATTAAAAATATTTTTTAGAACAATTTTAGGAATCATGAACTTGGTAGAATAGAGTTTTTTAACTGAAATTTTAAAAAGGTAAATTTTAAAATAAATCCTCTTATAAATATCATATAATTGAAGTGAGAATTAATAAAATGAATAAAATAAGTG
Organism: Viscum album; assembly: GCA_963277665.1. Classification (NCBI taxonomy): domain Eukaryota; kingdom Viridiplantae; phylum Streptophyta; class Magnoliopsida; order Santalales; family Viscaceae; genus Viscum; species Viscum album. The sequence goes on along the minus strand of OY728158.1, from coordinate 1,697,986,529 downwards.
AATTAAATTTTAATACACAGAAAAAATATTAAATAAAACAAAATATATTCAAAATTCATTTCATAAAAAGTGTTAGTAAGAAAATCAAGGAAGTAGAAGTTTAACCCAACTAATGGAAATGGGGTTAGGAATTCCCTTGCCTCATTGTAATCAATCGAATCATATGATCAAAAAAAGAAATAATTATCCAAAAAATAATTGAAAACAATGTATATATTGATATTATTTATATAATATATCAAAGGTAGTTTTATTCACTATACAAAAGAAATAACTGTGGAATAAAACATATATCTCACAGAAGTAAAAGATAGATGATAAACCCTTACCTCATGATTCCCTTCATTATTTATACATTAAACACCCATATGATGGTTTATAGAATGTTATAAACTCAATAAATAACCATATTAATATTTATAATACCTTATATGATACTTTTATAACATAAAACCTCCCATTCATCAATAACATTTCACTATTTCAATTGTTTCAGGTGTGTTCCTTTCATGGTTTCAGGATGAGTTCATCTCTGTATAATTACGGATTTCCTTGTGAAATAGAAATAAAAAAATAGAAGTGAAATGAAACGGTACTAATTCATTTATATATATTTAAATGGCCCCATATGTCATTAATATTTGCAAAACTTTCATATTTTAGTTGATAAAATGGTAATGATAATTGTTTAGTTTAATATAGCAGTTTTTCCAACCATCACAAAACCACTTCATTTAATAAATATTTTTCATATATATTAGTTATAGAAAATGTAATAGGTTACTATTTAATGAAAAAAATAATTTAATGTAAATATTTGATGAATGTAATGGAAAATGATAAATCGTTATCAATATATATGACTTACCGCCATAATTTGGACAATGGTATCATTTTTTCTGAAAAGGTGAGGTAACAAAAGGATGAATATAAAATTTTAATTTACAAACATATTATTATAGTATATAAATGATAATAAAATTATAATTATTTTATTTATGATGAAGTTTAAGAGATGGTTGAAAAAGAAATGAAATGGAGAGGGGTTGTTTGAGAAAGCTACCTGTTGAATATCACCTCCTTGAAGGACTCATTACGGAACATGTAACTGGTCATTGTGTGAGACTAAAAACACATGTACATATGTATTTGGGTAGGTTATATTTTTTTAAAAAATTTGAAAGGTTTAGGCCTTTTGAGAAAAATTGGGTGGTGAGTGTTGGTATGTATACATGAGGAGTAGCGATTTTAAGTGATTATGTAATGATTATTTTATATTTAAATCCAACCACATTTGTATGGAATTAATTCAAAAAAATTTGATCATAATTAATGTTTAATGAGATTTTGAATGGTATATAATCACATAAAACATCTATTTAAGGTTGTAGTGTTTTGGTATTTTTATGCTTTTGACTTTTAACTTTGACCAGCTACATTATTTAACCTATATTATGGTAATTGTTTTTACCAAGATAAAGTTTTATGCCTATAAATGAAAATAAACTTATAAAATAAGTTTTAACTACTAATTCAAAATATTGTACCCATTTTAAAAACTAAAAACATATATTATTCAAAACTTCATTTTAAATTATATAGTCAAAATACAATAATTTTTTTTGGAAAAAGGTGTTTTTAATCCCTATAAAAATATTTTAACCAAAATAAGGAATTATTTAAATTTAAATAATTAGATTATATACTGAAAAAAATTACATCATCTTCATTTATATCAATATTAAATAATTAAATTAATTTTAAATATAATGAAAATAAGGGTTTTATAAAAATCGGTATTTTTACAATGCACTGGAATTTTAAAATTTTTATAAAATAATAACAAAATTATTAGGTTAATATTGAAATTTTGAAACCAAAAATAATGTTAATTTTATTAAAAAAAATCTAAAAGTGAAAAAAAATTATTATCTTTTTTTTCTCATAGAAAGAAATAAAAATATTTTTTTAAAGAAAACATATATTTGATGAAAAAAATGAATTTAACAAAAATTATGTTCATAATAAAAAATAATTAATTCATAAATTAATAAATGTAGTAAAATTATATATTTCATAATGTGGTTAATATTATTCATTCCTAAAAATATAATGTATAGGTCATAATATTGATATTTCATATTTCATTTAAGACCAGTGTTTTGTGAAACATAAGGAATTAAAGAGAATAGATTTATTTATCTAAAAAAGTGAAATTATGTAAAATGAAAGGGTGTTTTATTATCTATAAACATTGTGGGAAAAAGTATAGTGTGGTTGTTTTCATTTTATTTTAAGAGTTTATTCCAAAACAATGAGCGTATGTGTTGTGTTCTCTTGACTGAGAATATCCTTATAGCCTTACCTGATTACGTTGATGAATGGAAAACTAGAATGTATTTACTATTTATGAAAACTATTAGAGAACCCATAATCATCCCATTCCTACATGTAAAATCATTGAGGATTTGAATAGAATTTTTAAGTGGTGGAGATGATGAAGAAATAATTGAGCCATTGTGTTCTTAGAAAACATGCAACACTCTTAAGGTCACAAGAAGCACATAATATATCATAAGGAATAAAATCACTATTTTAATAATCATAATAATATATGTATTGTTTGAAAATAGTGAATAATAAATTTTGATAATAATTTGAAATACTTTTTATATGAATTTTTATCAAGGTTAGTTGGGGGATTAGAAAATAAGGTTCATTTTGAGCTCTTCTTGAGGCTCAAATATTCAATAGTTATTAAGCATCATTTTTTCTAGTTTTTAATTTCCTGAAATAGAAATTGTAATTGGTCAAATTTTATTTACATACCAGATTTAATCTTTATAATAAAATTGTATAAGTGTTCATGTGATACAAACTACGACACACCAAGGATATAGTTATCCTAAAAGGATGGGAACCAAATTAAATAAATTTAGTTTTCTTTTGTTTTCATTTTTATTTAATATCAATATAGAATAAGAGTATATTATGAAATAATGTTTAATGGATTTTTTGAAAACTTATGAACACCAAATCACCCCTTATAAGTGATTATCCACTGTCATGCGATCCATTCAATTGGTATTAAATACGGTCTTCTTTTGGGTGTTTCTCTCAAGTTTATTATATGAATAAACAAGATTTGGTTGATAATAGGGGAATTACAACAATATATGGAAATTTATTTCATACTTAGAAAGATATATTCGAGCCTGACATTCTTAACCCTTGTATTGATGTACTAGGATCTGCTCAATACAAATTTATAGTGCAAATCAAGAACACACCTTTGAATTTTACTGATTGGAAAAATATTAAATATAATGAACAATCAAGATATTCATTAATGTATTCTCTTTTAGAAATAGATATGAAAACATTTATGGTCTACAGTGCATCCAATGCTATTTCAAAGAAAATTAATTTTATTTATGAATGAAACAAAAGGTGGAAAAAGAAAAGCTTCATATCAATAAAAAAACTTTTGAACATTTATGAATAAAAGAAGATAAACCAGTTCATGGTTAATTAATAAGTATTAATATATTTTTTCATATAATATTGAATTTAGTGAAACTCTTAATGACATTATAGTCATAAATAAGATGATGAAAATAATTGTGGATTAATTTTATTGTAAAATATAATCACAAGAATATGGAGATATCTATGACTTCACTATGGATGTACATCCAAAAATAGATATCAAATATAATAAGATTATTGTATTAACATTGAAAATGAAAACAATAAAAATAAATCTATATTACAATAAATGATACAAAAAATATGAAAATTTAAGTGTCATAGATCTTTCTCAATGAAGATTGAAATTCGGAATACTTTACTAATGCAGTAGGTCTAATGACAAGAAGCTTCACACATGGGAGTTGTATGTATAAGGGTATATTTCTATTCAAAATATTTAAAAGTGGAAATTAAGGACATTTTTCTACAAACTCTATCTTGAGTTTCATAGATGAAAATATAGATGGGGGAACTTATACATCGGTGACCAATAAAATAGACTCTCTAAAGAAAAATTAATCAAATAAAAAGAATAAGTTTTCACCCAGAGATTTTAGAACATATTTTTTATCGGATAATTGTTTTTGTTTATGATAGGGAAGAGAACAACGTTGATGAAAAAAGTATTCTCAACTACCTCACAAGTGTGAATATGGAACACAGAGAAGAAAATAATTAAAAAAATGATGTTTCATTGAAAAATATTTAATATTATTTAATGGAATGTGGTGTTATTAATGATTAAACTATTGGAATAGAAATCTAAATTTTCTTGAAAGAAGATGGGAAAGATATGAATATATGATACTAGAATCAAGGATAGTTCATTTGGGAAAATTATACTCTATGTTGAGAAGGATATTTTAATAATAAAATTGAGAAGCAGGATATTGAAATCATAATGAGGTAAAACATTATTGATGACATGTATTATATGATTGTAATTAGTAATGAAGAAATCATTAAAAATTAGTAAAGGATAACTCAATCTAAAAAAATGAATGAAAATCTGATGTGTGACTTGAATGATAATTTAAAAGAATCAAAATATTATTCAAAATAATAGGTCATAAAAATTAATATTATTCAAAAGGTTGCTGGGGTTAATGAAAAAATTCTTTTAAATCAACCTTAGTAAACAAACATAGTAATAAAATAATCTATAAAAGGTAAAAATGTTTGGGAAATGATGAAATATGTTATAAAGGGAAAAAATAAAGTTTGGAAGAAGATTAATTATGAAATTCAGTCGAATTTAGTATTTCAAGTTTAATGAGGGGATCACCTGAAAACATTATGCAAAAAAATTAAATTTGATAATTGAGAACAATAATATGTTAATAAATAGTAAAAAAAATCAATGAAGATGGTTTCTTCATTATATCTAGTTTTGTGGTATTTTTTCTATAAATCTCACAATTCATGTTATAATTTATCATTACTAGGCATTAGAATGGTGATGTTAATGTCTCTACGCCTATAAATACATGATTTTGGTGCTCCTCTTAAGATGTAAAAATATTCGATTGAAGACCAAATTCGGAGGTGATATTGTTCACATTATAATGTCCTTTAGAAATATTTCTCCATGATTTGTTTTAAGTTTCTAATTTACATATTCCCTCTCTCATTGATAGAATGACATTTCCTTCATATCAAGAAATGATTTTAAGGGGAAATAGATTAATGTATGTATTTATTGTTTGTTAATTCATGTTTATATTTTGTATTCAAAATATGTTTGCTCTATCTATAATTTATTTTCATAACATGACAATTTCATGATAATTAATGTGCATTTCTATAGTGAAATCATTGAAACTATAAAATCATTATAACCTTTTGTTGGGTTAAAATCTATGTTATAAATGGATATATGTTACATCTTTCACTAATAAAATTAATTATGTGAATATAAGAAAATATGAATTTATTTGAGTGAAATATTAATTACCATGACCATTGGTATTTATTCAAATTAATTTTTATGATAGTAATATTATTTAATTGAATATTAAAAACAACTATACATGATCCCAGATATCATATGATCAGTATGGTTTTCCTTATTTTCACCTCACTCTCCCTCAAAATTCCATATTCTTGGTAGTTCATATTTTATTTTCAATAATAATATATAATTTTGAATATATATGATTAAATTAATTATTTCCTAAACCACCTTCTTTGGGGATCTATCTCATAATTTCAATATAATTCAACACTTAGTTGTAGTGTTATTTTTTATGTGTTTTATAAATATAAAAATTTGATATCATTGATGGAATTAATGATTCCATTAGTCGGTACTGCTTTTTAGATTCATTATTTTGGATATGGGAGAAAATTATTTTAAGTAAATAATTTAGACAAAACCTTTATTATATATTTATATTACTATTTTCTTAAAAAAAATAATTTCAAATAATTTTTTATTTTATCCACACATGATTACTTTTTATTATGATAGAAGAGTTATAATGTAATTTGAATTCAAAAGGATAATATTCTATCCTAATTTGGTTACAGACAAATAAATTGAATAAATTAAGAAGGAGGAAAATGAAATAAAATAATGGTTATAATTGTACCTGAGAATGAGGTAACACTCCACTACGTAGAGTCAGATTTCAAAAAGGAATGTAATGATCTTAAGATGGATGAGGGAGTATAAGATGAACTATAGAAGGAAGATTATGATCAAGTAGATTCGAAGGAAATAGGTGAGGAAGCCACTATGTTTTAATCCAATACTAATATAAGTACCAGTATTGATGGCGGATTTATTTATTCAGATGACACCTTCAACACAACATTTTCAAAAGCGGAGCCATAAGAAGAAGATGAAGAGGAAGAGACCTCAACTGTTGAATTTATAGTGAAATTTCTTGACAATCTATTTGAATCTAAAGAGTAAAAGAAATAAGAAAAATAACTCATTGTAATCAACACTAACTGTATAGGTGAAGAAGAAAATAGAGAAGAAGAGGAGGAGGAAGATATAGTTGTGGAACTCGAGGAGATAATTGAAAAAGTTAAACCACCACATCTAAAAACAGAAAAAGAATTATTTATACAAGTTTGGATATGATATAATTTTTTAACATGTTTTAACTATCCAGATTACGATCACCTTCTTAAAATTTTATTATAATTTAAATAAGAAGGAAATTTTTGAAATATTGATTCACATAAAGGTTAAAAAAATTTAAATCTCAAAAATTTATCATTATATATTACATTGATATTCTAATGAGGGTTATTTTTAGCTAAATGGCCATTTAATGACCCACTTCTAGGAGGCAACAGATTTTTGTTTTTAATTTTCATAACCTTTTGATTTATTAAATTCTAAGGTATTAATTTTATATTATGAATTTAGTTTGATTTCCCTAATTATTTTTGAGCTATGGACCATGTAATTTGACAGGTTATTTGATTTTGTAGGTTTATAATGTTATCAATAATTACATTAATATCTAGTTCTATTATGAGTTTTTGTTATAAGAGGATATTTCATTCTAAAGGGATATTTTTTCATCGAGATTTTATTAACTATTATTAAAATTACCATAATGATAACATCTTATTGATCCTTTTATTTTTTTACCTTATTTACCTACCAAACATATATCCTTGTAGTTATTTGATCATAATTATGAAACCCTATTTATTATTTTGTATTATTTAATCAATGGGGTGGAGAAAGTATGTTCATTGCAATATTATGATAAGGGTCATAATTCAAGGTATGAGAGGAACTCCATTTACATAGATACCAAGATTAATGAGTGAAAAACATTCAATGTGATGTAAATTTTGATTTTAATGCACAATGCTAATGAATTGAAAATACTAATAGAATAAAAGAGATGTCTGGTCAATTAGAAATGTAAATATAAAATACATTACTAACTTTATTTATTTTAATAATGAGAATTTGAAAAATGTTTATTTTGTAATGCTTGAATATTTCATTCCCCATTTAATCTATTGATTTTTTGACATTGATATTTCAAGAGTGGTGTATTGGGAATCCTTTTTAATTTTTTGAGATTACATAATTATCAAAAAGAATATATTTATGTGTGGACGAATTTGATGTTTATTTTTCATGATAATAAATTTTGAATATGAAATTCAATGTTTTTTCTAATTTAGTTGAATATTTTTCACTAAATATTTATTTATTTTTTCCATTTTGTTGTAATATAGATTGAATGATTAAATCTAAAAAAATTTGTTAAAATTACCGTGATTAGAATCATGAATATACAATACATTCCTTGAGATATTTGTATATATAATTTATAGATAAAATATGATGATATAGGAGATATCAAAAATATATATCTAGAGAAAAAATTATATATCTGTCACCTTTTTCACATAATCAAAATCCAAGAAATAATTGGCCAAATCATAATGTGATGGCTGACTATGAAAATAAAAGAAGAGTATTATACAGGATTGTTCATAGTACTATACCATATGTCACACTATGAAACACTTTGATACTAATTTAAAATTCCATTTTTATGCTCTTTGACCAACGTACACATATTATTACCACATGAATCTCAGAGGTTACATGACCACATATAATGGATGATTTTATGTTATTAAATCCACCCATTAGTGCCTCTATATCTAAAAATACAATGATATGGTTATCTTATATATAGATCAAAATACTCGAATAGATAACAGAGATTAGGGTAATCTGTTTCACATTATATTGTCCTTCACCATTCCAAACCTAGGATTTCATTTAGGTTATTTATTTATTTATTTTATTACCACTATTAGGATGGGGTGATTTATTTCACAGTAATCAACTATTTTAAAGGTAATCAGATCAATGTAATTATTGTTTTCTTAAATATAAATTTCAACTTTTTTATTCCAAATATCTTCTCTCTCTTTCTCTTTTATTATCATTTCATTGCAATTTCATGATAAATAAGGGAAATTTCTGTAATTCAATAATTAGAACTAGATATTAATCATGAAAATTAATTGGGTTGAAATCTTTATTTTAAAATGGTTTTATTATACCAAATTCACTAATAAATAAAAGTACATGACCATTACAAAATGTGAATTTTTGACAGAGAGAGAGTAATTACTTTGAAAATTGGAATTTATTAGAAACAATTCCAATGATAAAAATGATTAATTAATTTAAAAATAAAACATTAATATATGAACATGATTATCATATTATTGGAATATTTTATTTTCTATTTTTTTCTCATCCCACACTATATAAAATCCATATGCTCAGTAGATTAGAATTTTTTTCCAAAATGAGACATAATTTTTTTCTATCTTATGAAGTAAATTATTTTCTACAAGATTTATGTTTGATATAAACTTTTATAGATATAGAAAAATATTACCCAGGTTTTATAAATATCAAAATTCATTTTCTATAATATAATTTATTACACATTGTTATTGTTCTAATGTTTTGTGAAATTTACTAGGATACATGTAAGGATAATTCTAATTTGAATATTTATGTAATCTTCTCTCTCATTGATTTCTATTTTAATACATTTTCCAAGGAATTTCTTTAAATTTATTTATTTTCTATTTTTTGACACTTGAGTACATTTATAGTAATGTAATGTTTATAAATGTTTAACAACAAAAGAAAATTACCCATCATTATTAGCAATGTTTCATATCAATTTATTGAGGTTAGAAGGGTGACCAATAAAAAATGTATACAATTGTACCAGAGTAAGGAAAACTCAAAAAATATATGGTCTGGAGTCATATTTTAAAGAGTTATGTAACAATATTGAAAATCAATGTGGAGCATGAGGGGAACCATATGATAAATTCCCTAATAAAGTAGACTACAATGAGATATTTGGGGAAGATACTAAGTTGGAAGCCAAAACAGAGGTAAGTTCCATTCATAAAGATAAATTTATTTATTAGGAAGGCCCCATCAGTACTACATGATCAGAGGAGGATCCCAAAGAAGAAAAGGAAGAAGAAAAATAGGGGACCTAGAATGGTGAATTCATATTGAAATTTATTTAAAATCTTGGTGTATCAAAATAAGAAATTTAATATCATATAGAGTAGTGTTATTTTCTATAAGGCTAATCTAAATTAATAATTTATTAACAACATATACATTTAATATTAACAAATTTGAATGTTTAAAAAAGAGGGTTCAATGTTGAAACCCACAGTTTAGTGAAATTAGATTTTTGGGAATTTAAAATAACTAATCAATTTAATATTAATTGATAATGGGAACAATTAAAATGATTTTTTTATAATTATGTGAAAATTTGATAGGTTTTTGAAATTCCACGTCCATGTGTGAGTGATTTTATAAATTGAATTGATTTTATGTGTTTATAATTAGAGTTGTTACAGAGAATGATTATTGGCCTTGGTTTATATACCATAATTTAATCTTCCCTAATTTAATATGACCAATTACTTCTGAATATTGATGAATTAATTTTCTCTATTCCTTTTTGTAACATGATCGTCCGAAATTAAACAATTTTCATCCCTAATTCATGATGATTATTTTATCAATTAAATTGGAAATTGTTAACATAATTATCATTGTTAATAAAATGAAAAATTTAAATATAGGAAGAAAAAATAATAAATTTTACAACTCAAATAATAATAATGAATAATAAATATAGTTCCCATAGACAGTACACATTAATTTAATTTTCCTAAATCAAATAAAGAATTCCCCCTCATACTAGTCATGATAGCTTGAGAATGGAAGAGAAAGGAAATTAGAAAATATTGGAATAGGATTCGGCGATTCAGTACTCCATCCAACAAATATATATATTCTTTGATTTATTTTATGTCTTTGGAGGATCACCAGGCCTTGTATTTTAATGTATAGAGCCACCTCAAGTGGATTGAATGATATAAAATCATCCATTTTATGTGGAAAAGTCAACTATATTAGTTATGGGGTAATAATATGTAGACCCTAGTTAATTTTATTCAATAAATAGACATCCAAATTCCCATTAAAAGATTTTGTATAAGTTATTCCTTGATTCCCGATAATTGAAATTTGGACTTATATTATTTCTTATCTTTGACTAGGTCCCAAAAAATATTACACCATAACTCCCATATTTTACATAGCCATATAAAATAGATGATTCTATGGAATTCAAATAACTCAAGGGCGACTTTATTCCTAAAAATACAAGGCTTGAGTTATTCTTTAAAGACATCAAAACATTCATTTTGATATCAAAGCTTGGGGAGAGGTACTATACAATACGATTTCCTTCATCAGGCATACTCCATGATTTATATTACGTTATTAATTTCTTTATTTTTTCTTAACCCTTCATTGGTAGAATGAGGGGTTTATTTTATTCACACCAATCTATTATTTGAATGGGAATTGGATTTACCTAATTATTTTTTAATTTTTAAATTGATGTTGGGATTTTTTTCATTTAATCATTTTTTCCGATATTTACTAGATATTTTGATAGCATGACCATTTAATGATAATTATTGGTGATCACTATAATTAAATAGATAAAAGTAATATTTATCCATTTCCATTAGGATGTTTTAATTCTATATTAAATTATGTGTTTAGGTTACCTCTTTAACTAAAAAATTGATGTACATGAAAATTTAAAAAGGGGGGACTGATGGGAGAGATATGGAGAGGGTAATTACAATGACCATTAGAATTATTTATAATTTATTACAAATAGATAATTTTTAAATAATTTATCATTACAAATAAAAATTCATGAATCTTGATATCATATGATAATTACATTTTTCCCATGTTTTCTCCTCCCAGAGTCTCCAAAATCCACATTCTTTACAGTTTCTATTTTTTCATCAAGCATACACAATTTTATGATTGTTTAATAAAATTAATTATTCTCATCAATCTATAATTATGGGATCATACTCAATCATGAAATATCCTATACTACTTAATTTTAGTTTTAGTTAATTACCATGTGTGTTTTTATAAATATATAAATTTTATTTCTCTAGTTGAATTAAAAATAACTTTTGGTGGGGAAAATATTTTCCACCATTTCTAGGGGTGAAAAAACTAGGAATGGTTGGAGAATTTTTTTTAGAAAAATAGGCATAAAAATATGTATGATCATGGAATGTTAAATCTAAAGTAACGAGCTTGTGAATTTTGAAAAGAGTAGGAGGAGAAAGTTTTGAAATAAAAATGTACCAAATATATGGTATCCATGTATAGGTATTAAAATGTGTTATGTTAAGTGAATTAATCTTTCTATCATTAGAATTAAATCTAGGAAATTATAATTTATATAGTAATTAATCTCTATATCATATAAATTCCCCTTTTTAATGGGAATGTAATTTAGTTTATTGGTGGATGTTGTAACCTAAAATCAATTTTAAATTTTGAGGTCAAGGCTCCCAATGTTCACAGAGAGGTATCAGTTCTTGAGATTTAGTTATAGAAATAGATCTTAGTTATAATGAAATATTTTTATTATGAAAATAAAAGGGAAAGAGATGAATATTATTTTAATAAAGAATACCACCTTGAATTTTAAAAAAACAAACAATACTTAGATTAATCCAATTACACATAAAATCTATCATTTTCATGAAAAAATCACCCCAAATGATAACTGTGAAAGGGAGGGAAATAATAAATTAATTAATTACCTAAAAAACCATGGACTAGGCTTAGTGAATGAATCTTCAGTTTACAACACCTCTCCTCGGGCTTTGGTATCTAAAATGTTGTTTTTATGTCTTTGGGGGAGAACCAAAGAATTGTATTTTTTATATAGATGCACTGTAATTTCTCTTGAATTCTATTAAATCGAAATTTTTATTCATACATGTCTACTATAAGAGTTATAGGGTGATAATATGTAGGCCTCAGTCAAATATCATCGAAAAATAGATGTCAAAATTAGAATCATAGGGTTTTACAATGTGACATATGGTTTCATGTCACGAAACATATGGCTCTATCCTCTTATGGAATTTTCATAGTCTTCCTTCACATTGTGAATAAGGGAAAGAGTTTGAGGAATTTCATGGAATGATAAAGGTTTCACGATGTGAATGTTTTTCTCCATATCTATTTTTATTATTTTCTCTTCCACCCCTCTTTTATCTATCAACTCATTATTTGAACAACTCTTGATGTAAATTATTATTTCATGATATGAATCTTACTCAAATTAGCTTATTTTTTTTTCAAATTTATTCATTTTTTATATTTTTTAAAAAATGAATATAACAACAATAATCTAGAATGTATAATTATTTAAATGACCATAATCATTAAATTTTATATTAAAAATTTTTATGCATGAAATATAGACTTAAAATACCCCCAAAAACATATTAATATCCTCAAGTATGTAATTTCACCAAATTACAAATGATCCCCACGACCCTATAATTAAATTACCAATGTCAATAAAATTAATCAATTAAATATGTTATTATATATTCAAGAATCAGATAAGAAAATTTAATAAACTCCTCATTTTTCAAAATAATCTACTAAAAATGTATTTTACTTTTTATCCTTCAAATTGACCATGCTTATCCATTAATCCATTTATATTATTAAATTCATTATCAATTCCCATTCAATCAAAATTGACAAAACATGGAATTTTTTTCACTCGTCACTCTAGGTAGAAAGAGAAATGGTGTTTGATCAAACCGTGAATGATGCTTCATGTCATAGGATTTTAATACTTTTAATTTCTATACCTTGTAGAGTAAAAATTCAAAAATAGTCATAAAGACTTATTCACTATGATCATATAAATTTATGTATTTAGGTTTGGTAGTTAAGTAATATAAAAATAATAAAAGTATCAAAAGGAGGTCATCTCTACGGTGATTTTCATGATAGTTAACAAAAACATGATGTAAATTTCACTTTTAAAATTATATCTCCTCTATTATATAAAACACAATGTTGTTTCATGAACTAAAGTATCTAAATTAAATGTGTCAATCTCTTTATATTTTTCATTATTTGGAAGTTGAGTTTGGAAAAGTGTTACAAGTAACACCAAAACCAACATGTTACAAATCATTGGTCATGTCATAGGGATATTTAAACCAATAAAACTATATTTTTTTAAACAAATCATGAACTGTTTATTAAAATTCCCATGAAAAAAACCCCATACTTATGATTTTTTAAATATAAATCCCTTTTACCATGGAACCATGTAGCGACCCACTCTTTCTCATAGGCCTGAGAACATAATAAGTCATTACTAGGACTTAGGTGACACCCTAAAGATGCCAAAGGGTGGAAATAAATTTCAAAGAGTTTAATAGACTAGTAGGGGATGATTTAACATTTTAATTATAAACTATAAACTAACCAACCATAATCTATTATATCTATGTGATTCATGAACAAAATATTGATAATTCAGAAAATCATTAATATCAAGTGAGCCAAAAAAAGTGAAACAACAGGAGAAAACTAAGCATAAGTGTAACCAAAGAAGATAAATCAGCAAGACACAAAAACAACTAAAAGGATCTAGGTTTCAATAGCTCTATGCTCCACCACCACAAGACAGATCAACTACTCAAGAAGTAGTGCTAAAAACCTGCTACACCATACTATTACCCACGTCTCTGAATATGACTTCAGAAAAAGAACCAAAGTTACAAATTATGGGTGATTATAAAACATATTAGTATTTCCCCAATGACAATCCTACTACTTTAAATATTATAGAAGAGTTATCTATGTTTATATAAAATAGTTTACATAAAACAAGTTCTTAAAAAATTAAAACTAAATACAAACACTTCTCAAAATAGTTTATAACTAGTCATAAGCTAAAACCATGAAAAAAAAATTTCTAGTAAGCTATAAACCTAGTAAAGATTTATAAAAATGAAAAAAAAAATCTAAAATAACTTAAAAACCCCTATAAACGCCACATAATAATAATGTCAAAAAATGAATGGATTATTATTACAGTTCCAGCCTCATGAGTGGATTCTCATCGATCTACCAAGTCATAACAAGGTATTTATTACCCATGATCCATTTATCCTCTGGCACAAGGAACATAAAAATATTTAATCCAAGATCAGTAATGAAATATTATATACACACTATGTTTTCCATAAACCCAAACAATTTTAAAACAATTTCACATATTTCAATAAAATTTTCCATTTATTGAAAACTTTCAACCATCCAATTTTAAAACATTAATTCATTTAAAAAAACTGATATATCACTTATAACCATTCTAGATAAATCAATTTCACTAAATTCTAGAAGATATGTTAATTTAAAACCCCCATTTTAATAAAATTATAGGGTTTTTCAAAAAACCACCAATTTTCCACATATTCCACCACCTTTCACTAAATAGGGTTTAACAATTGTAAAAGATAAAAAACAATTTAACTATCATCAAATATTAAATTCTAATTCATTCCAATCAATTCCTTCATGAGGATATGATATTGAAGCCACCTACCTCAATAGTTTCAATGAAAACCAACAACGGACGAAGAACACTCAAGAATCTAGGTCTAGATTCCAAAAAACAAACCAGGATCTCCTCCCCTATCATGAAAAAGACAATGTCTAACCTTAATTGGACCCAAAACTCTAAAATATACCCATAGTGGTCATATAAATAGGCAGCAGATATTGAAGGAGTATTATATTTAATAAACAATGAAGAAAACGATGAAGAACGTTCACTTACAGCAGGAATATTCCTTTGATTCACCAAAAAATGTGTTCGGAATACTTCTAGATCAAAGGGATAACCTCCTTTGGATTTTGTGGGAGAAAAAAATTCATGTTAAGGATGATTTGGGTTGAAATATATGAATCAAATGACCAAACCCAATCAGATCCATAAAGATAGGGAATTAGTTTTGGCCTTTCACGGTTTAGCCACACAGTTTGGCGAAACTATGGGATGACCATGAACCCATTTTTATTTACCCAAAAACCATTAAAAAGAACTCCAATGTCTCCTTCTAATTCCCACATATACTTTAAACAAATAAAAATAATTAGGTAAGGGTTACATACAAAAAAATATGGGTGTTGCATTCTCCCCACTATTAATCTTTCACCCCCGGAATGTTGAAAGTGATCACTACCCTGAAAGAGTTTTGACCATTGGTCTTTAATTTCGTTCTCCCATTCATAAGTATCTTCCTGAATCTGACCATCATTCCATAAAACCAGTACTATGCTGATGATTTTTCCATACAATACATCCTCTTTCCTATCCACAATCCACACCGGGATATGTATCAACGAAACATCTGGATCTAGGTCAACATGATCGCATCTGATAACATGGTAAGGATCAAGCAGATAATTTTTCAATTGAGATACATGAAACACATTGTGCACCAAACTGGATGATGGTGGAAATGCTAATCGATATTCCACCTCTCCAATCCAGTTCAGTATCTTGGAAGGGACAATGTATCGGGGAGAAAATTTTCCCTGCTTTATAAAATGGTGATGTCCTTGACTTAGAGAGATCTTTACGAACACTTGATCACTCACCGCAAATGTCAATTGTCTTCTATGATGATGCGCATATGAGTTTTGATGAATCTGATCCATCTCCATTCTCTTTTTGATAAACTGGATCTTCTCTATCTTTTCATAGAAAAAGCTCGACCCAACTAATGAGTTCTCTCCTATTTCTACGTAACATAGTGATGAATGACACAGATGCCCATTCAACACTTTAAAGGGGTCCATATATATCAAATCCTGATAAATTTTATTATATTATAACTCCTACGATAAAAATTTATCTACCAATGAGCCACCAAAATCCATTATAGAATCCTGAATCATGTCGTACAATGTCTGTCTTTTCCTTTTGGATTTATCATCTATCTGAGGATTCTATATCATACTCATTTCCAACTAAGATCCCAAGAATTTCGATTAGGATTTCTAGAAATAAGTTATGAACCTCAAATATTTTTCAAAGAGTATGACAACTATAATTACTTATCTCTATAAAACTTATTGGTTATTGATTTTGGATAGATTGTGCACTTTATGTGTTTGAAAAAATTCAATGAAATGGGCCGACATAGTGAGCTGATCCACTATCACCCATATGGAATTATGTTTCGGAACCATTATTGGGAGACCTGTAAGATAATCAATTACTATATACTCTCATTTCGATACTTGAATAGTTAAATAATAAAACATACCCACTGGCCGCATATGTTCTTCCTTAATATACTAATAATTTACGCACATTGAAACAAACTGAAGCACTTTTCAATTCCTACCATTCCAAAACAAATACGCCTTTAACACCTTATACATCTTCTATAAGTCATACTCTTCTAGAAACTGATTGTATTAGCATGTAAAATTAAATAAAATCAATTTCACAACATTTATTTCAATATATAACCATTTTTAAAAACATACCAACCTTTATATTAAAAAACAAAAAAAAATTCAAAATATATCAACTATTTCTTTTTCATATTCATTCATTTAAAAACAATTTTCCTTATTTTTTTCCAAAAATAAAACCATGATCTGAATCAAATGTTATTACTCAAATTGAAATATGAAATCCTAGTGGGAATTCATCCATCTACAATCCATGTGATGTCGGTCGCATTAGATACACCCATAAAAATTATACTCCATTATCATTCTAGTGTTTCCAAAACAGTTATGTACCCAACTCCCTCGTATCTTGAGGTATAGCATAAAAAGGTTAGCTACCTAATTTTATGCTCCACATTTCATGTCCTGATATTCCCACTATTTTATAAGAAGACCACCAAAGGAATATAAGACATGGATTTAAACTCCAAGACCATGAAAAATAAAAGACATATTATTCCACAATGAATGGACCATGTTGATACCATTTGTAATGACCCACTCATTCCCATTGGCCTAACAACACAATTAGTCCTTACAAGGACTTATGTGAAACCCCAAGATGTAAATGGTTGTAAATAAATGTTGGAGGATTTCAAATACAACTGGAGGATAATTTTCCTTTTTAAAGATAAACTAAAAAAACCAAACAAAATCCCTAGCAGTTATATGATGCATAAATAATATAATGACAATTCAGAAAAATTTTATACCATGTGAGAAAAAACAAAAGTTCCACAATGGAATACATATAGAGATCAAACTAATAATAAACGATAATATAAAATTATACTAAAATAACAAAAATACTCTTTGATCCACTAGATCCATGCACCACCACCACCATACAACTCAACAACTCAAGAAGTTATGCTAAAAACTGGTTGCACCCTACCTTTTCCCATGCCCCAGAAGATAACATTTGAAAAATCGCCAAAGTTAAAAAGTAGGGTTGATTATAAAACATAGTAGGCTTTCCCCAATGAATTCCCTACTCATTCCGCTGGGATAGAAGAGTTAGCCTCATTTACATGACATAGTTTATATAAAACAATTCCTGACAATAGTTTATAACCAAATATATACACCTCTCAAAATGTATTAAAAATAAATATGAACAAAAAAAATGTGAAATTTTTTCCAGAAAGATATACATCATGTAAAAATTAAAGAAAATATTTTAAAAACATTCTAAAAACTACTTTGGAAGACCAATAAACTCCACAGAACAATAACTACAAAATATGCAAGCATAATTATGACAATTCCATACTCTTGAGAAGATTCTCATCAATCAACAA
Source organism: Viscum album (assembly GCA_963277665.1). Lineage (NCBI taxonomy): Eukaryota > Viridiplantae > Streptophyta > Magnoliopsida > Santalales > Viscaceae > Viscum > Viscum album. The sequence continues at coordinate 1,697,968,250 of OY728158.1, read as the reverse complement.
TGTCTTCATAAGGTAATTATTTTCCATGTGCCGTTTAACCTTCCTAACTTGTATCATGATCATATTTAAACCATTCCTTGTAATTCACTATGATACACACACCATGTTTTCTAAAAATCAAATCAAATTTCAAAAATATTCACATGTTTCAACAAAAACACGAGTTTATTGAAAACTTTCCAACCATCCAATTACAAAAACATTAAATCATTACAAAAAACACTTATATCTACTAGAAATATTTTCAACAAATCAATTTTTAAAAATTCTCTAAGATCCATTATTTCACGATCCCCGTATTCAAAAAATGAAACTATGGTTTTTAACAAAAACCACCAATTTTCCATGTTTTCCACCACCCATGACTAAAGAGAGTTTAAAAATTGTACATCAGAAAAAAAACAAAATAATTTTCAAAAGAAACTAAATTTTATTTCATGAAAATAAATTCCATCAAGAGGGTGAGATTAAATCCACCTACCTTTCTTGTTCTGATGAAAACTGATAACGTACGAAGAACACTCGAGAATCTAGGTTATTATTCTAGGAAACCACCCAAGATCTCATCCCCTATCTTGTAAAACACCATATATAACCTTATTTCTCCTCAAAAATCTTATATATACCAACAATGTTCATATATATATGAGAAAGAGATGAATTAAAGATTGATCTATGAAACTGTGATGAAAATGATGAAGAATAAGAACTTACTATAAGAGTCTGCCCTCAATTCCCCAAATAATGTATTCAAATCGCTACCAGATCAATAGGAGAACCACCATAAGCATTTGAGTGAGATAAATTTCATGTTACGGTTTATTTGGGTTGACATAGATTAAAAAAATATCCAAACCTAATTAGATCGAAAATAAAAGATAATTTTTTTGGCCTAGCATGGATTGGCCACACGGTCTAGTCAAACTGTCTAGTGACCTTGAACCCATTTTTTCATTACCGAAAACCCTCCAAAAGCACTCAAATGTCTCCCCCAGCTTCCCACAGGACCATTGAACATACTAAAAGCATTATTAAGTGGTTATATACTAGAAATTGGGGGTGTTACAGACCATCTCCCACAACACTCATCTTTTTGACAATCATATAAAATAAATATATTAGGGTTGGGAATGATAAGTTAGTATTTTATTATTCCTATTACATATTAATGATGTACATGGATTCTATGAGAATAATAATAATTAATATAAAGTTTGGTCTCATGTATAAATGGATATTGAAAATATTCTAAAATCATATTAAATGTGATCTTGTACAATCACATTGTTGAACAGATGCAATGAATGTTCTTGTAGAAAACATTCCCAAAATTCTATCAATAATTGTAATCAATAAAATAATGTGATATATTAAATTTATAAAACTTATTAGGATTGAGGTAAAAATATTTGGAAATAACTCAAGAAAATTTCAAGTAATAAAAAATTAATTAACACAAATTTCAAAAAATCCAAACCTGAAAAAATATTAAAAAAATAGCATTTAAAAAAATATCATATTCCTAACATCATTAAATTTCACATCCAAATAACCATATTTATATTTACTAAATAATTCTACCATTTTCATTCATATTTTACTAAAAATAATTTTAAAAACTGGATTGATGATAATCCTAATTGGTTTTTGTCTACTCAATTTGGAAATCGATATAAAATCAAAGTGAGGGGAATGAATTTTCTAGTTAATATTATTTTAAAAACCTATATTTCTATAGTATAAAATATTAAATTCATATTCATATTCCATGTTTCCCATGGATTTATATAACTTGGGTCTCAATTTCTATTTCTTTATTGTGCAATTATTATGCTCATACAAAAAAAATACATCAAAGAACAATGTCTTTTATATTAAATCTCAAAAATATTTGTTGAGTTAAAATTAAAATTCCTAATATAGAATTAATTCCAATGAAATAAATAAAACTGAAGTCTTAGACAATGATTAAAAATCATGTTTCTTCATAGAATCTTCTCTTTTTATAGTCATTTTTTTCAACCTTACCTTCCTTAATAGATTCTAAAATGAAAAAATAAAACCTTCTTGGGTTAACATGATTTTGAAATTGAATTGCATACCACTACACTCTTCTAATCCTCACTAAATTTGGTGTCAAATACTAAGGTCGTGAGAAATGTGTGGACAATTTAAATGTAAGTAGAATGAATATTGATCATATCCAGACTTAGTGAAAATATATTTTCTTTACAACAAGTTTGGGTTAATACACTTATATAATTACCTCTCTGAGCTCCAAAACCTTCTCCTCCTACTCATCTTTAATCACTTTTTATATTATTTTTCATATTCAATTAATACTGTTTCATGATCTTATTATAATTTCAATTCCTCTTATAATGATCCAATATTGTTTGGATTCTACTCCATATTCTTCTGTATCACCATATAAAACTCCAGTGTTGATGTTTTATTTTGAATAAAAAAATTAATCTCCAAAAATGGAACTCGCATCATCTTTGAATTCATACTTAGACGATTCTTCAGACATCTCATCATTGTTAACTTCATTATGTGATCCCCCTTTGGATATACTCATACAAATATATCCTTTTCATAATCATTACATGCCTCATTGAAATATAACTCCATGTCATGGAGTGTTTCCTCATCGTTTATAATATAAGGTTGTCCGATTATTTAGTTTGACTATTTATCTTCCAAATATCATCAAAATAATCTAAATGATCACTTTGAAGGATGTAAAATTAAAAATTTATAGTAAAAATAAAATATAACACTAACATTAGAATAAAATATAAACATTTGAAAAAAATAGAAATGAAACTGAAAGGAAAACCTAGGATAAAATAAATAAACAATAATAAATGAGAGAAGTATTTGCCTAAATTTTCAAATTAAAATAAACTATGCACCTATCACACATACAAATGCAATGAAATTTGTACATTCTGAAGGCATCATTAATTTATTTAGGGATACTAGATAAATAAATTTATCAAATAAAAATGATAAATTACTAACTCTAAAAATAATTATTATAGGATATTTTCAGTATGAGTTCAACCCCATGAGGAAATTTTGGAAAAATAATTAATTTAAGATAATTTATTTAAAATTATGTATGATTAAAATAAGTAAAATCGAATCTACTGACCATATGTATTTTTGATATATTGGGAGGAGAAAAATAAAAAACACATACCTACATATGATATAAGAGTAAATGTATTCATTTTTTGATGTTCAATTAATTTATTATGCTATTATTGATATTAATTCTAAGAAATTTCAATGGTCATGATAATTACTCTCTCTCTCTCTCTCTCAAAAAGTAATATTTTTTAATGATAAAATATTTAGTTTTATTTGTGATAGTCGAAAAACAAAATTTTAAAACAGTGTTTTAAAACTATCCGGTGGCATTATAGAAGGCCTTGTTCTGATGATTCTATTACCAAAACCCCCCCAAAAGATTCATGAAATGTTCATTATTTGAAAATTAGAGATTAATATAGGGAAGAGATATTGAATGAAAAATATATATGTGAATTAAAAAATAAATAAATACATATATTAATCCAATTACACTTAGAATCTTACCTTAGTGTAAAATAAACCACTCCCGAATTTTAGCCAAAAGATGGTGGAAAAAAATAAATTAATTCAAACCCTTATAAAAACCATGGAGAAGGACTGGAGAAGGACATCATAATCTATTACAACTCACCCCAGGCTCTGGTACTAAATTAATTATTGTTATTTCTTTGATATATCACACTAGAATTGTATTGATTATTGTTGAGTCGCCAATTGGTGGCTTTAATAAAATACTATAATTCATTGTCTGTATCAAAGTAAACATTGTGTATTATGGGGTAATAATATGTGGTCCCTAGTTATTAATAATCAAAAAAGGGAAGTAAAGATTCGTGTTAGATGGTTTCATTGAATAATATAAGATTTCATATTATAAAAAATCATTCTCAATATTTATAAGTCTTTTTCAAACCTATCCTTCTCATTGCGAGTAAGTGCATGAGTTGTTCAATTTTCATATATGAAAAATGTGTCACAGTATGAATTTTTCTCTTTGGATCCATTTGTTTTCGATTATCCATCCTTCTCTTTGAGACATGAAATATTTCTTCAAACATCTCATAACATGCATTACCTTTTAATTAGGGGAATCTTGGTCATCATAGATCCTTAGTTCGAGTTTAATCATTGATTTTATCCTTTCCCAAAATGAATAAAACTACAATTATCTAGGGATGAACAATCATATAAATTTAGAAAATCGTTGATTTATATTCAAAATATCAATGCGTCTAATATTGAAATAAATTGATTATGTGATGGTGATGGAAACACATTATATTTTTTTTCTATTCCATATCAGATGGATTTATTTTAAAAACATAGATATAATAGAAACTAAAATTAGATAAAAAATCTAACAAATATTGCGGAATTATCATTTAAAGAATGTAAATAGGAAAAAACCATGATCATAGATTGCAGGCGTTCAATACACACGATAGAAAAAATGAAAAATAATAAAATTATTTAGATATATTAAGGAGAAGAAATTGAATTAGGTAATGAAGTATATCTAAAAATAAAAATAGTATGGATAATAAATATTGGAAAAATAGATTTAGTTCTAAAATGTTATTGTTTTTTATGACCTAAATAAATGTTTTTTGAGTGTATCATAACTTTATGTTGATTTAATTGAATTTGTCATTAGATAAATGGTATTTTAGTCACGATACTAAAATATGGTAATGTTATAACTAAGGGGTTGAGAGGCCAAAAAATTTTTTTTGATAGATAATTTGAGAAATACTATTATTTATGAAAATTAGAGGAAAATAATATGCATCACAGAATAATTGGTCATGGTGTTTGAAAAAAAATAAAGAAACTTATCCATGAAGAATATATAGTGAATATCCTAATTCAAAAATAAGATACTTAAACTATATTTAAACCTTTAAAAATAAATAAAATGGTGAAAATCCCTCAAATGGATTGAAATGAAAAGTTCGAGAACTCTTTAGAAAATTAAATCTGATTTTTGTTAACCTGTGTTAAAAAATTCAAAAGTTCGGCGAAATATAATATTTTCTTCATAGATTACTACACAGGGATGAAATTCATCATTTTCACACTACATAACTCACCAGGCCGGGGTATGTTCATGTGTCATAGAATTTATTCAAGGATGAAAACATGATTATCCTTGAAAAGTCTATGATAAGAAAATTTTAGTGTGTATTCCATTATATAGTTCACTAAATATATTGATAAATATTATACCAAAAATGAATTTATTGATATATATACACTTTATTATGATGAATTTTCTAAGAGAAAGAACGTGAGTCTAGTTAATATGGAAAGAACACTACTATTCGAGCATGAAAAATCATGATACTACTGGTTACATGAGATTACAATGTCAAGAATAATTTAGAATAGGTTTCTCATAAGTATTAACTTAGATATGAATCCCAATGATATTTTTTAAAAAAATTAAAATTTTAAATTGTTTATAGTGTTTGGGAGTATATGTTTGACAAAGAATAATGACAAAAGTGGGGTAAAATGTGTTGAAAAATCTGAATATAAAATATTCCTTGGTTATACATCAAATGAAAATTCCTATGTAAATTGAAAAACAATCAAATTGAATTATTAATAGTTATATTTTAACTGTTTTTTAAAATGAGGAATAATTCAATAATTCCATCACTATTGATGATGATTTAATCATCCCTAATTAGTCAAAAAATTGGAGAAAGCACCGAAATAAAAAAAGTTAATACTTTTTTAGTTTAATATAGTTATAATTAGGGAAAAAAATTATGAAAAAAGAACAAAAGTTTTATTGAAGAGGAATAATGATATTGAGAATGTTATTAGTGATCAAAATAATAAAGATAAAATGAAAAAAAAATTATGAAAACCAATCATAATGGGTTTGTTATCAAATATTGAACCTAAGATGGTTGAGGATTATTTTGTGAAAAATATATAGGTTTTGGTATTGATTGATGAATTGAAGTAGATTGAGATGAATAAATATTGAGAACTTATTACTAGACCCAAATAAAAATTTAATTGAAAAGAAAGTTGTTCATCTAGAATATATAGAATTATATGGGTTAAGTGGCTTGAAATAAGTATATAGTAATTTGAAAAGTGTACTAATAAATTGAAGGAATTGAATTTTATGAATCTATTTATATGGATGATAGAATAAAATCCATCATGATTTTTTAGCCTTTATAGAGAGAATTTTTATAGTGTTTAAAATGGACATTAAGTTTTTATTTTTGAATGGTTTTCTTAACGAAGATGTATTCATGGAAAATCGTAGGGATATACGATAAATTTTGATGATAATAATGTATGTAATCTGAATAAATATCTTTATGGTTTGAATCATGATCTAAGAGTTTTTTATTTTATGACTTATCAATATATGTGAATCATATAATTCTAGAAGGGGAATGTGGTAAACAATATATATGTAAAGAATACCATCACCACATCACTATTTGTGACTAGGTTTGATGATAAAATCATAATTTGTAGGAATGAAGAAATGTTTTGTGAAGAATGTTCAAATAATAAGGAGAGATTTGAAATGTAAATTCTGAGTGAGATGAAATTTATTTTGGGCATAAAAATAACCCATCTAACTGATTACATCTCTGTTTTATTGAGGAAATATGAGATGGAGCTATAGATGTTGTTTAATTTCTAGGAAGGTAGAGGTATTTTGAATTCAATTTCAGTTGGTACAGAACCGATCAAGGATGATAAAGGAAAATATGTTATTGAAATTTTTTTAGAAGATTTATTGGTAGTCTAATGTACATAAATATTTCCAGGTTTCATATTGTATATTTTATTACTCTATATTTTAAATATAAATATAATCCTAAATAATATTATTCCTTAGAATAAAATAAATTTATGATATACATATCAAATACCTACAATCAGGGATTGATGTATAAAAATATTGGAGGTAAAGATTTAAAATGGTTTACACATTCTCATAGGTAAGGATTTATTGATTATATAAAATCTATATCTAGTATATAATTTTTTTTATTGGATGAAGTTTTGTATCATGTCAGTCAAAGAAAAAATCTTCAGCTACATTGAGCTTATCTAAGGGTTAATGTGTGGTTATATACTACAAAATTACTTAGATGACGTGGATGAATTAAAAACATGAAGATCTAAATATTGAAGTTAAACATCCCTTAATCATTATATTAAAAAAATTAGAGTTCCATCAATATGTCAGTGAATCCATTTTAACACTCAATATACAAATATATTGATGACATGTATCATTTCTTATAAACAAAATGTGGCTAAAGGTATCTTTAAATGTAAAGACCCAGAAATTTCAAGGAATATTTTTTCCCAATTCTTTGGAATTTTACGAGTCTATGGCTTCTGACGGCACATGATTCCGAGGCCCGATGTGCCCAGAATAAATTTTTGATGTTTATCTTGGGTACATTTAGTAAACGAATGAGCGGGTTTTTTTATCATTTGAACTGCTGCTCGGAATTGAAATCTGAGGGCACCGATGAATCCGCAGCCCTGCTAATTTATTAAGGGGACCTTTACCATGGTTTCATTTGCATGGGAGGAGAAGTTAAAATTTGTGGATTAAATGTGAAGTGAATAAAATTGTGGAACAATTATATTTTTATATCTAAATTGGTTATATTCTACATGGGGAAGTTGGGGTGGGACCCACAAACTTCTAACTACCCATGTAAGGATATTTGTGACGTGGGGCCCATATGATCCCCAACCTTTCACATTCTCATAAATCTCTTTTAACCCCCAATTAATCTCCCCTTATTTATCTCTTGAACAACTCCCCTTTATTAATGAGAACTCTTCACATTCCACTCCCCCTCTAAAGTGCATGCCAACACATTTTAATTAATGAGTTAAACCTCTTAAATTAATTAAGTTATTTGAATATTGAATGGTATGTGTGAATAAAAATAATGGCTTTGCTATTATTTTTGGGGATTTCATTGTGTTGAGAGGTTTGGGGTGAGAGAGCATTGGGGAAGTAGTGTAGGGTGTTCTTCTCTCAACGAAGAACACCGACCTTCCAACGAAGAACATTCTTGATGAAGAACAACGCATCTACGATGAAGAATGCGAAGTCAACGATGACTTTACTTCTCTTATTCTTCCTCCGCGACATGGGAGGAGACATCACTGTGGAGAACGTTTCCATCGACGACAGCTCTTCCTCCGATGTTAATAGAATCGGCACAGATCTTCCACGACGTCCGATCATCGAGACACATGCCTCATTCTGCGGCTCGATGACATGAGGTGTCTTTTCGAGGTAGGGGGTTAGGAACAATTTTTTTTAATAAAAATTGTGCCTCGTTCCTGATTAATTTAAATCCTCGTACTTCATCTATTAATTGTGGTACATGGATTGCCGAATGTTATCACCTAACGCGGAGGGCGCGGGCCGAACAAACATGGCCCGACAACCCTCCATTGGTTGTTCATTGTGCACGGTTTGACGAGAGACAATGTAATGAGACCACAACGGCATATGGAAGCCTTCGCAGTAATGTTCGGGACCCGAGAAGACTGCCGATGCGGACAGAAGCTAAAACTGACCCCCTGAGCAACTCCGGTGGCCCGTGGAAGATCCTGGCAGTGTGGGACGCCAGAGAAGATCCGCTGCGGCTGTGCTGCGGTGGCGATGCGGTAGATTCCACGTGGCTGTGAGATCTGGGATGATCGGGGCGGCCCTTTGCGCCACTGATACCAATTATCACCCCCCCCCCCGCCCCCGCCCCGCGTACTCTCTCGGTCGGGCGGGCCGAGCCGCGACCACGCTGGTCAGGCCAGGCCGTGCTGGCCGGGCTGCGCCCTACCGGGCTGGACCCGGACCCAGGTTAGGTTGACCCAGTTTGGGTTGACCCAGTGGGTGTTGGGCCGGGTTGGATCGGGCCCATACCCCCTATTTTCGGACCGTTTTCCATTAAACAGACATATCATGAGCCACAGACCTCTGACTGATGCACCTTCAGTTGCGTAGGATTCCTTGGATTTATATGGTCGTTTCGGTATATTAAACTCATGGTTTTGGAAAAATTTGTGTATGTATGGGTTGGTTCGAACCCAAAACCAACTGGGCCCTCGGAGCGGAAACGCTTATAACTTGAGCTCCGGACGTCCGATTGATGTGATGTCGACTTTGTTGGATTCCTCTTGATGAGAAGGTTATTTTTTCATACTTTACCTGAGGTTTGGACGTAGTTGGAGTTTGGATGGGTTGGATTGTACCCAAAATCCAACCGGGCCCCTAGGACGGAAAAACTAATAACTCACAAACCGGGCGTCCAATTGATGCGTCGCATGTTGCGTTGAGACCTCTATGATGAGGCGATCCTTTGAGATACTTCCAGATGAGAATATGTGACACTTGGAAGTATCGGCCAGTAGCTCGGGGAGAGGACACTCCCGGAGTTGTGCATACGGAGTACGGAGACCTTGTAGCTGGATGAGACCTGATGACTGCTTATCTGATTCGACTCGTAGTGATTCAGTTATCCCAATGGACTGAGCGTCCGATATTTGTAAATAGACCCATGGAAGATGGAGCGCCTATTAGTTGGCAGTAGAATCATGTTACTCGATAGGAGGAGTACCTCTGTCGGCTAATAGGGAGAGCTCCCGGTATTTGGCGGCAGACCCTCAGGGACGGAGCGCCCCGTATTTGGAAACAGAACCACGATAATCGATAGAAGGAGTACCTATGCAGTCTAAGGTTAGTGAGCAGTGCCTCTGAGTTGTGACAGGATCACTGTACTCTACAGAGGAGGATCTCTACAGTAGTTGTGGTTTTGATACCATTAATGAAAAATCCTAGTTTGAGATGAGTCAATGACCTTTCTGTTTACCTCCTGATTGAGATGGGTTACTTGATAAATTAGGTATATGTATGGTCATATACCTAAGTAAAGGCTATCTGTTGAGATCTTTATTTGAGGATTATCCTTGTTGGATTTTTTTGAGTCCTTGAGTGTAAAGACCCGGAAATTTCATGGAAAATTTCTTCTTAATTTTCTTTGGAATTTTACAAGAACGCAGTTTCTGACGGCGCTTGATTCCAAGGCCTAGTGTGCCCGGAATCATTTTCCAAAGTTTGGCTCAGGTACGTTCAGTGAACGAACGAGCGGAAATTACTATATTTTGAACCGGTTCTCGGAATCAAATTCAAAGGGCACCGATGGAACCGTAGCACTGGTAATTTCTTAGGAACGCCACTTCCGAAGTTGTGTTTACACGCGGTAAGTTGTTGGAATTTGTGGAAGTTGAAATAAAAATTAAACTACAATTTTTATTTTAACTAAGTGGATTAGGCTTTGGGTGGAAGTTGGGTTACTACCCAACTTCCCAAGGGAGGTTATGAAGGTGGTGGGGCCCAAATGAACCCTACCTCTCCACCTTCCCTAACCTTCCATAACTCTTCACATTATTTTACCCCCCTCAACTCACATTTAATATTTGACAACTTATGTTTAATAACTTATGTTATTAATTAAGTGAGTTAAGTGTGGTTATTTGAATTTTAAACTCTTGAAATTCAAATATTTGTTATGTTAACAAAATAAGAGGTAATATTATCTTATTTTGGGTTTGGAACCTCTGTTGCTTGAATGGTTTGGGGAGAAATGCTAAGGAAAGCTAGAGTTCTTCATCTTCTTCCTCGAAGAACACGAAGAACGCGAAGAACACATCGAACTCCATCGATGAACGCCGAGTCCTCAGAGACTGACTACGTGACGCCTTTTACCGCAACGGTTCTTTCGCGACGTCTTCTTCCGCGACGTCTCTTTCTGCGACGAATCCTCATTCGACGAACCTCTGTTCAAGCTCGCACGAGGTAGGGGGTTTACGTGTTTTCTATACGTGATTCTCTTCCGTCTTTTATCCGCGTCTTTTTTTTGGACCGCATGATATCAGTTAACGGGAGGAGGCCGGACCGCACAAACACGGCCATCCCCCTCCCTTATTGTTTTCCTTGTTATTGAGGATCGAATGAAAGTAATGCGGTGTCGTCGCACCGTTTGGGATTGAGTGGAAAAAAATGCGCGACGTCGTCACGCCGCACATTCAAATTTTTGAACCAATTCTGCGGCGTCGTCGCGCCTTGCCGAAGAACCACAAAAGAATCGCGGCTGAAGTCGGGCCGCGGTGAAGGGGCGCGGTGCCATCGCGTCGCGCCAGAAAACCACAAAGACAGTACGTTTTGTTATTTGACGTGCGGAATGACGGGCGACGACAAACGAGGCCGCAATGTATTTTTTGAAGCATGCGAAGTGAAGTTCGAGACCCGAGATGAACACCGGCTCGGACGGTTTTGAAAACGGACCACTAGAGCAACTCTGGTGGCCCGCGGAAACACCCGATGGCGCGGGTCGCCGGCGCGCCGCCGCCGGCGACCGGGGGAGGCGGTGGCGCCCGAGCGCGCCGCCGGAAGATTGGCGGCGGCTGATCCACCACCGGCCTCAATCAATAGCGAGGGCGGGCCGCGCACCCCCCCGCTCCGCAGCTTCCACTCAGCCGCACCGGCCGAGCCGCGGTTGGCCGGGCGAGCCGGACCGAGCCGTCCGGGCCGGGCCCAGCCGGGTCGACCCGGTTCGGGCCGACCCAGGAGAGTCGGGCCGGGTCGGTTCGGGCCCAAACCCCCCATTTTCAGACCCTCTTTGGTCTTTTTCCCATATCATGGGCTACGGACCTCTGATCGATGCACCGTCAGTTGCGTAGAGATCCTTGGAACGATTCGTTCGATTCGGTATATTATACTCAAGGTTTCGGAATACTTTGGGTTCAGCCGGGTTGGTTCAGATACGGAACCAACCGGGTCCTCGGAGCAGAAACACTCATATCATGAGCTCCAGACGTCTAATTGACGTGCCGTTGACTTTGATGGATTCTTCTAGGTGAGACAGATCTTTTGGCTTACTCCGCTCGAGATTTGGATGCCGGCGGAGTGCGGTCGGGTTGGTTCTCTCACGAAACCAACCGGGCCCCTAGAACGAAAAAGCTAATAACTCACAGACCAGGCGTTCGATTGACACGCCGTCTGTTTTTAATGAATCCCTCTTGATGAGACGAAACTTTTGGAAGACTTCGCCCGAGTTTTGGATGCAGTTGGATAGTGGCCGGGTTGGATTATACCCAAAATCCAACTGGGCCCCTAGAACGGAAAAGCTGATATCTTTCAGACCAGACGTCCGTTTGACGAACCGTCAGTGGCATTGGTGATCACTGTGAGAAACGGTCCCTATGAGTATACCCTATGAAAGTTCGGGGTACAGTTTAGATACGGCCGGATTGGTTCACACACGAAATCAACCGGGCCCCTGGGACGAAAAGGCTAATAACTCACAGACCGGACGTCCGATTGACGGGCCGACTGTTGCGTTGAGACCCCTATGACGAGGCGGTCCTTTGAGATACTTCTTCGTGGGACATTTAGATACTTGGAGTATCGACCTGTTGCTCATGGAGCGGACCCTCCCAGAGATGAGCGTGCGGAGTACGGAGACCGTGTAGCCGACTAAAACCTGACGACTACTTGACCGACTCATCTTGGAGTGAGTCGACAAGCCCAGTGGACGGAGCACTACTTTGTGAGGTGCAGACCCATGGCGGATGGAGCACTACCTGTGTGACAGTGCAGACCCGCGATACTCGTCCGGAGAGTACCTCAGCAGGCTACTAGGGGGTGTGCACTACTTTGTTTGGGTGACATACCCCGACGGGAAGCACTACTGTGTTTGGGTGGCTGACCCGCGGTACTCGACAGGAGGAGTACCTCAGCAGTCTTAGGTTAGTGAGCAGTACCTCGGAGTCGTGACAGGACCACTGTACACTCCAGAGACGGGGCTCTTCAGCAGTTACGGTTTCGATAATGAAAATCCTGGTTTGAGCTGAGAGTTTTGACCTTTGTGTTTACGTCATGTTTGAGATGGTTCACTTGATAACATAGGTATATGTATGGGCATATACTTGGGTAGTGGTTATCCGTTGATATCATGATCTTGGTGTTTTTCTCATGATTGAGATGGTTTACTTGATAACATAGTTATATACATGGGAATATAACTAAGTACAGGTTATCTGTTGAGATCTTCTTTGTGGTTATCCATGTTGGTTTTAGTGAGACCTTGAGGGTCTCGAGGTCCCTACTGAGTATCATTATACTCACCCCTGCACGGGCTATGCCCGCACCTCATTGTGTTGGTTGCAGACGACGGGCAGAGATGACGGAGGCCAAGTGTTCAAGGACTAGACGGTACCTGGAGGTGGACCACACGACGAGTCAGTACCCAGAGGTGGACCACACGACGAGTTAGTATCCGGAGGTGGACTTCATGGCGAAACGACACTCGAAGGAGGTTAACGGGCGAGGGCATTGTGGAGGCTGACTGTACCTGCCCTTCAGGTAGGATCTGTGGTGGACGATCCAGGAGCTGCGCTATCTGTACCTACCCTTCAGGTAGGATCCGAGGACGATGACCAAGGAGCTACTTCCTTCCTTCCAGCTACTGCCTTTTTCTGTTGTACTTTTGTTCAGTTGTAGCTGTACTTTCAGTTGGGTTTGTATTCTGGCCCATTTACTTTTCATCACTTCCTTTTGTACTTAGTGTTTTTATTCCACTTGTACTCTTTGGTGTTTTGTATACTTTTATAAAGGAAACTCCTTCCCAGTTATCGGGATTTACGCCTTTGGTGCTAGTCGCCAGCCCCTGGCCTATGGAAGGCGGGCTTGGGGTAGTCACGACACGGGCCCCGAGGACGGGTCGTGACAAATTGGTATCAGAGGAGTCGGTTCTACCGCAGAACTTATAACTCTGATGTTTTCTTCCTGTGAAGCAATAGTGTTAAGAGTACCGAGTGTGGTTTTCAGTTCAGGGAGTCTAGTGTTGGTGCGGGCGGCCGACGTATCCATACACCAGGACCCTAACAACTGATTTCCAACTTTGTGCACGAAAAAACTGATTGTGTGTGTGTTTTCAAAGGTTTTCCCTTAAAACAGCTCAAACCAGGTCAGGTCACCAGGTATAAACGTTTGACTGTGTCACATTGTTTCTTTCAGGATTCCTTTTCTCGGACGACCAGCTACAACCCAGAGGGATGTGCGTACTGACAACCTGCCGAGCGACGAGGCTTCGGTACAGGGCCCTCTTACAGTTGAGGCACCAGCGGAGGCACTAGCGGTACTACCATACGTTGGGCCGCCGATGCCACCAGCCCCAACAGTAGGTGATGCACGCCACTTGAGTGCGCTGCATGAGTTCCAGCTCCATAGGCCACCTAGGTTCTGGGGAGAGACGGACCCGCAGGCGGCTGAGGTATGGCTGGAGGCTGTGGTGAGAGTCTTCAGGCTAGTGGGGACGCCTGCAGACTTCATGGTGATCTTTGCTGCCAGCCTTCTTCAGGCAGCAGCAGGCAGGTGGTGGATCCACTTGTTCCAGTTTTGCGATGGGATGAACTTCGTATGGGAAGACTTCGAGACCTTCTTCAGGGTGGAGTTTGAGCCAGTAGATCTACACCCTGAGCGTGTTCATGAGTTGCTACCTTTGCCGCGTGTTTTTCGATCAGTAGCCGAGTCATCTATGGGCAGTAGACAGATGATGCAGAGGTTCAGGAGGACCAGACCAGAAGTTGGACGATCTCGGGTTTTAGGACCGTGGTGCAGGGCACCCGGGGTGGGGTCAGAGCCAGGCATGCCAGAAACGGATAGTGTTACTTCTGCGGAGGGAAGGGTCACCTGGCACATGACTGTCCGACTCCTCGTACAGTTGATCCGCAGGCTTCGGAGGAGCCACCAAGGCAGAAGCAGCGGCGAGTGCTTGAGCAACAGCTGAGCAGTGGACAAGGTAGTAGAGCTCCGGGAGCAGGTGGATAGGAGCGGAACTAGTGGATACGTTCCTTGTACTTCTAGTTCGATGTTGCTGTTGTTTTCATGTCTTTGTACTATGAGCTTCAATAATAAAAAGAAACTTATCTTTGTGATGTTTTCTTTAATATCCTTTTTGTTTGGTTGATACTGAGTGGTCCTGGTTAAGACTGTTGACTTGACCCTCACTTTCGAGGTTTCTACTGGAGGATACCCAGTGACTTCACACTGATGCCGACAGTGTGACTCGACCCTTGGAGACGAGAGTGACAGTTGGATCTATTAGTAGTTACGTTGAGGCCTTACGACATCATCCATGGCGTGAATGCGTCATTCATGTCAATATTGATTGTATTAGGAAATGGGCGTGGTTCATACAGGGGATGAGACCGAGTTTCTCTTTTCGGCAAAGGAGAAATTTTAGCAGCACCTTCAGATCATCCAGGAGCGGATGAAGACTGCACAGTGCAGTAAGAAACAGGAAACCGACTCTAGTCTTAGAGACTCGAGCATGTTAAATGTTTAAAAACGAGGAAGATGTAAGGAGAGATTAGTCTGCGGAGTAGCAGACGTGGAGGCAGAGCTAGGAGAGCTGCATGAGGTGGTGTACATCTTAACATGCTACAACCACCCGCCTTAGTTATCCTCGCCAGGCTCAGGGAGCTGGAGGGTGGAGGAAGAGTTCGGCTGCATGCGGTCAAGGAGTGTGACCCAATGGCTCTAAAAAAATGATTCAAGGGACAGTCTGTGTCCACTACTAGCTGATGTTGTAACAGACGTCGATATGAACCATTCCTTGCTTTCGCAAATCTTGTTCCAGACCTAGAGTTTCCGGAAGCCGTGGACTTGACCCTCGCGTCTGGAGATACCTTGGGAGGAGACTCGATAATCACACTTATGCCGACGGTGTGTTCAGACCCTCGAGATGAGAGTTTCGGTTGGAATCCCTTTGTGGTAGCGTCGAGGCCTTATGACGTTAGTTTGAGTATGGAATGGGATATAACTATTCATACTTAAATTGACGGTTTTAGGCAAACTTCGGGATGGGTTTTCCTTGGTCGGCGAAAAGGAAACCCCAAGCAGCACAGGATAAACTCCTTCGCAGGAGGGTGAGACCGATCACTCTTGAGTCAGTCAACCTTAACCTCGTGGCAGCAGTCATTTCGAGTTCCAGTTCTAACAGGAATTGGAGACCTCCAGAGTTCAAGGATGACGATCACGTCCTTATACGGGTCTCACCTCGACGAGGTTTGCCGAGATGTGGCCAGGGCGGCAAGTAATCTCTGAGGTTCAACGGACCTTTCTAGGTCCTCAGCTGGGTAGGCGAGGTGGTTTACCGCTTGACCCATCCACCTCAGTTGCACCAGGTGCTTGACGTTTTCTAGGTATCTCAACTGAGGAGATACGCGTTCGACCCTTCGCATATCATCGACCATGAGGAGCAGGACGATGGCGATGGGGTTACTTCCACAGAGGTTCCTATAGGGATCGAGAATCGATAGGAGCGGATCCTATGAGGACAGTCGATTCCTCGGGTGCGCTTTCTTTTGCAGTACGGAATCTCCAGGTAAGCACATGGGAGCGGAAGGCTCAGGTGCGTTCTCAATACCGCTTTTGTGACCCTAGTTTGCGTTGAAGCTTTTAGGGGACGTAAAGCCCTAAGGTCGGAGTAATGTAAAGACCCTGAAATTTCAAGGAAAATTTTTTTCTCATTTTTCTTTGAAATTTTACAAGAACGTAGTTTCTGATGGCGCCTGATTCCGAGGCCCGGTGTGCCCAGAATAATTTTTCGAAGTTTGGCTCGGGTACGTTCAGTGAACGAACGAGCGGGAATTCCTATCTTCTAAACCGGTGCTCGGAATTGAATTCCGAAGGCACCGATAGAACCATAGCGCCGGTAATTGCTTAGGAACACCACTTTCGAAGTTGCGTTTACACGCGGTAAGTTGTTGGAATTTGTGGAAGTTGAAATAAAAATTAAACTACAATTTTTATTTTAACTAAGTGGATTAGGCTTTGGGTGGAAGTTGGGTTACTACCCAACTTCCCAAGGGAGGTTATGAAGGTGGTAGGGCCCACACGAACCCAACCCCTTCACCTTCCCTAACCTTCCATAAATCTTCACATTCTTTGACCCCCCTCTACTCACATTTTATATTTGACAACTTAAGTTTAACAACTTATGTTATTAATTAAGTGAGTTAAGTGTGGTTATTTGAATTTTAAACTCTTGAAATTCAAATATTTGTTATGTTAATAAAATAAGAGGTATGCTTATTTTCTTTTGGGGTTGGAACATTTGTTGCTTGAAAGCTTTGGGGAGTACAGATAAGGAAATCTAGAGTTCTTCATCTTCTTCGTCGAAGAACATGAAGAACGCGAAGAACGCATCGAACTCCATCGTAGAACGCCGAGTCCTCGGAGACCGACTACGCGACACCTTTTACCGCGATGGTTCTTCCGCGACGTCTTCTTCCATGACGTCCCTTTCCATGACGAATCCTCGTTCGACGAACCTCTGTTCAAGCTCGCACGAGGTAGGGGGTTTACGTGTTTTCTATACGTGATTATCTTCCGTCTTTTATCCGCGTCTTTTTTTTTGGACCACATGATATCAGTTAACGGGAGGAGGTCAGACCGCACAAACACGGCCATCCCCCTCCCTTATTGTTTTCCTTTTTATTGCGGATCGAATGAAAGTAACGCGGTGCCATCGCACCGCGTGGGATTGAACAGCAAGAAATGTGCGACGTCGTCACGCCGCGCATTCAAAATTTTGAACCAATTCCGCGGTGCCGTCACGCTTTGCCGAAGAACCGCAAAAGAACCGCGGCCGGAGTCGGGCCGTGGCGAAGGGGTGCGGCGCCATCGCGTCGCGCCGGAAAACCACAAAGATGGTACGTTTTGTTATTTGACGTGCAGAATGACGGGCAACGACAAACAGGATCGTAATGTATTTTTTTGAAGCTTGCGTAGTAAATTTCGAGACCAGAGATGAACACCAGCTCAGACGGTTTTGAAAACGGACCACCGGAGCAACTCCGGTGGCCCGCGGAATCACCTGGAGGCGCGGGTCGCCGGCGCGGCGCTGTCGGCGGCCGGGGCGGCGGCCGGAGTCGTCCGGCCGCCAGGAGGCGGCGGTGCCCGAGCGCGCCGACTTAAGATTGGCGGTGGCGGATCCACCGCCAGCCTCAATCAATGGCGAGGGCGGGCCATGCACCCCCCCGCTCCGCGGCTTCCGCGTGGCCGCGCTGGCCGAGCCGCGGCTGGCCGGTCGAGCCGGATAGAGCCGGCCAGGCCGGACCGAGCCAACCAGTCCGGGTCGACCCGGTTCGGGCCGACCAAGGGGGGGGGGGTGTCGGGCCGGGTCGGTCCGGGCCCAGACCCCCGTTTTCAGACCCTCTTTTGTATTTTGCTTATGTCATGGGTTACGGACCTCCGATCGATGCACCGTCAGTTGCGTAGCGATCCTTGGAACGAGACGGCCGTTTCGTTATATTATAATCAAGGTTTCGGAATACTTTGGGTTCGGCCGGGTTGGTTCGGATACGGAACCAACCGGGCTCTCGGAGCGGAAACACTCATATCTTGAGCTCCATACGTTTGATTGACGTGCCGTTAACTTTCATGTATTCCTCTAGGTGAGACAGATCTTTTGGCTTACTCCGATAAAGATTTGGATACCGGCGGAGTGTGGTCGGGTTGGTTCGCTCACGAAACCAACCTGGCCCCTAGAACGAAAAAGCCAATAACTCACAGACCAGACGTCCGATTGACGCGCCGTCTGTTTCGTTGAATTCATCTTGATGAGACGAAAATTTTGGAATACTTCGCCTGAGTTTTGGATGCAGTTGGATAGTGGCTAGGTTGGATTGTACCCAAAATCCAACCGGGCCCCTGGAACGGAAAAGCTGATATCTTTCAGACTGGACGTCCGTTTGACGAACCGTCAGCGTCGTTGGTGATCACATTGTAAAACAGTCCCTATGAGTATACCTTATGAGAGTTTGGGGTACAGTTGAGATACGGACGGATTGGTTCACACACGAAACCAATCGGGCCCCTGGAACGAAAAGGCTAATAACTCACAGACCGAACGTCCGATTGAAGGGCCGACTATTGCGTTGAGAACCCTATGACGAGGTGGTACTTTGAGATACTTCTTCGTGGGACTTTGAGATACTTGGATTATCGACCTGTAGCTCGTGGAGCGGACCCTCCCAGAGACGAGCGTGTGGAGTACGGAGACCGTGTAGCCGACTGAGACCTGACGACTGCTTGACCGAATCGACTTGGAGTGAGTCGACTAGCCCAGTGGACGGAGCACTACTTTGTGAGGTGCCGACCCATGGCGGACGGAGCACTACCTGTGTGACAGTGAAGACCCATGGTACTCATCCGGAGAGTACCTCAGCAGGCTACTAGGGGGTGTGCACTACTTTGTTTGGGTGACATACCCCGGCGGGAAGCACTACTGTGTTTGGGTGGCTGACCCGCGGTACTCAACAGGAGGAGTACCTCAGCAGTCTTAGGTTATTGAGCAGTACCTTGGAGTTGTGACAGGACCACTGTAAACTCCAGAGACGGGGCTCTTCAGGAGTTACGGTTTCGATAATGAAAATCCTGGTTTGAGCTGAGATTTTTGACCTTTGTGTTTACCTCATGTTTGAGATGGGTGACTTGATAACATAGGTATATGTATGGGAATATACTTGGGTAGTGGTTATCCGTTGATTTCATGATCTTGGTGTTTTCCTCATGATTGAGAGGGGTTACTTGATAACATAGGTATATGCATGGGCATATACCTAAGTAGAGGTTATCTGTTGAGATCTTCTTTGTGGTTATCCATGTTGGTTTTAGTGAGACCTTGAGGGTCTCGGGGTCCCTACTAAGTATCGTTATAGTCACCCCTGCACGGGTTATTCCTGCACCTCGTTGTGTTGGTTGCAGACGACGGGCAGAGATGACGGAGGCCGAGTGTTCGAGGACTAGACGGTACCCAGAGGTGGACCACACGACGAGTCAGTACCCGGAGGTGGACCGCACGACGAGTTAGTATCTGGAGGTGGACTTCACGGCGAGACGACACTCGGAGAAGGTTGACGGGCGAGGGTGTTGTGGAGGCTGACTGTACCTACTCTTCAGGTAGTATCCGTGGTGGACGATCCTGGAGCTCCGCTATCTGTACCTACCCTTCAGGTAGGATCCGAGGACGACGACCCATGAGCTACTTCCTTCCTTCCAGCTGTTGTCTTTTTCTGTTGTACTTTTGTTCAGTTGTAGCTGTACTTTCAGTTGGGTTTGTATTCTGGCCCATTTACTTTTCAGCACTTCCTTTTGTACTTAGTTTTTTTTCTTCCACTTGTACTCTGTGGTGTTTTGTTTACTTTTATAAAGCTAATTCCTTCCCAGTTATCGGGATTTACGCCTTTGGTGCTAGTCACCAGCCCCTGGCCTATGGAAGGCAGGCTTGGGGTAGTCACGACCCGGGCCCCGAGGACGGGTCGTGACATTGAGGGTCTCGGGGTCCCTACTGAGTATCGTTATACTCACCCCTGCATGGGCTACATCTACACCTCGTTGTGTTGGTTGTAGACAACGGAAAACACTGATCATGGTTGAGGCTTCTTGAGATGGACAGTACCCGAAGGTGGATCTCACGACGAGTCGGTACCCGGAGGAGAAGGTCAGACAGACGGTCGGACACGGAGTGCTGATGGGGACATCTGTACCTACACTTCAGGTAGGATCCATGGTGGACGATCCAGGAGTTGCTTGTCACCTTTCAGCTGTTGTACTTTGAGTTGTAATTTACATTCAGTTGTAGCTATACCTTCCTGTTGGAATTGTATTTTCGGTCCCTTTGTATTTCTAGCACACTTGTTTACTGCATTACATAGTGTTTTTCTTCCGCTTGTACTCTGTAGTGTTGTTTACTTTTATAAAGGAAATTACTTCCCTTTTAATTGGGATTTACACCTTTGGTGATTGTCGCCAGCCCCTGGCCTATGGAAGGCGGGGTTGGGGTAGTCACGGGACGGGCCCTGAGGACAGATCGTGACAAATTTGTATTAGAGGAGTCTGTTCTACCGTAGAACTTAAAACTATGATATTTTTTTCTATGAAGAAATAGTGTTAAGGGTACCGAGTTTGGTTTTCAATTCAGGTAGTCCAGTGTTGGTGTGGCGGCCAACGTATCCATACATTTGGACCCTGACTTCTAAATTTTGACTTAGTGCATGAAAACACCGATTGTGTGTGTGTTTTCACATGCTTTCTTTAAGTCATCTCATACCAGGTCAGATCACCAGATATAAACTGTTTGACCATGTCGCATATGTTCAGGATGTCACCACGCAGACTGAAAGTTGGGGTTCTGAGAGAGTACTCGATGACATCCCACAGAACGACGAGGCTCCATTTCAAGGCCCTCTTGCTACGTTGGCACCTTCGGGTGGTGTATCAGCAGCACCGCCACCCGTTAGGCAGCAGATACCATCAGTCGTACTAGTCAATGGTGCACACTGACAGAGCGTGTTGCACGAGTTCCAGCAGTAGAGGCCTCCGACGTTACGAGGCAAGACAGATTCCCAGGCAGCAGTGGATTGGATAGAGGCGATTTCTAGAGTTCTACGCCTTGTTCAGACACTTGTAGAGCAGTTGGAGATCTTATCTACTGCTGTTTCCCAGTGAGCAACCATGAGTTTGGTCCGTATAGTGATTATTCTTCGGTACATGGACCGATTAATAAGATAGTACCTTTGGGTAGTGTGCAAGATATATCACTACCTGTTGGTCAGCAGTTCCAACCGGAGGTACCGGTAGATTCCACATGTAGGCTTGGTGCCTTACACGTGTTTCAGCATTAGATACCCCTCAGGTTCTGAGGTGATCCCGACTCACAGGCATCTGAGGAATGGCTTTAAGAGGTGGCTGAGAGTTTTCTAGAGCTTATACAGCTTTGGTAGGACTACATGTCAGTAGCTGAGTATTCATCGGGGCATACCGACCATTCCTGGTACTCGATGAATACGATGTGATTAGTGCTTTAGATCTCAGACCTCAGAGCGAGGTGTGTTTAAAGGACATATGAATCTTCAGAGTAGCAGACATGGAAGTAATGCTAGGGGAGGAACATGTGGTGGTGAACATTTCAAAATGTTACAACCACCCGACTTTGTAGTCCCTGCTAGGCTCAGGGAGCAGGAGGGAACGGGACGAGAGTAACTGCATGCGGTTAAGGAGTGCAACCGAAAGGCTCTAAGGATGATTCGAGTAACGATCTGTGTCTACTACATGCTTCCATATCAATATACATTGATACAAATCATTCCTTCCTTCTTCAAATCTTGTCCCAGACCTAGAGATTCTGGTTAATCCATTTACTTGAACCTCGCGTCTGGAGATACCTTTGTGAGGAAACTCGATAATCACACTTATGCCGACAGTGTGATCTGACCCTTGAGGTGAGATTTTTGGTTGGATCCTCTTGGTGGCAGCATCGCGGCCTTACGAAGTTAGTTTGGGTATGGACTAGACATCCACAGTTCATACCCAGACTGACTGTATTAGGAAAAAGGTTGTGGTTTATCTATAATATTGCGATGGGGTTTCCTTGGTTGGCGAAAAGGAAAACTCAGGCACCACAGGATAAACTCATGCATAGGAGGTTGCAGCCGATCACTCTTGAGTCGGTAAGACTTACCCTCGTTGAAGAAATAGTTTTGAGTAATCAGTTCTACCAGGAATATTAATTCAAGATAGTCTCTAATCTTGGGAATGGGAACGTTGTTTCAGATGCGCTCAACATGAGGACTAGAATTCTGCTGCTAGGATAGGCGACGAAGCAGCTGGCCGCGTAGCTGGTATCCTTTGTGGACAGGAGCAGAACTAGTTTTAGGCATGGAGGCCTTTGTTATTGGTGCTTCTAGTTTCCATTTTTTTGTTGTTTATGGTTGTTGTGTGTCTTTTACTACGAGCTGCAAAAATAAAATACACTTATCTTGTGACATTTACTTACCTCTCTTTTTTTATTGTTGATGCTAACAGGTTCCGTTTAAAATAGTTGACTTGACCCTCACTTTCGAGATTCCTACTGGAGGAGACCCAGTGACCACACACTAATGCTGACAGAGAGACTCAACCCTTACAGGCGAGAGTGAGGGTTGGATCTCTTGGTAGTGGCGTTGAGGCCTTACGACGTCATCCAAGAAATGAATTGTATTGTTCATGTCTGGATTGACTATATTAGGAAACAAATATGGTTCATCCAGGGGATGAGGCTGGGTTTCTCTTTTCGGAAAAGGAGAAATTTTAGCAGCTCTTTTAGGACTAGAGATGGTACAGTCTATGTCAAAGAAGGTGTAGATCATCCAGGAGAAGATGAAGACTGCATAGAGAAGGCAAAAATTCTATGTTGATAAGAAATGGGACCACTTGAGTTTGAGGATGGAGATCAAATTTTCTTATGGGTCTCACCTTGATGAGGTCTACAGAGATTTGGCCAGGGTGGCAAGTAATCTTCGAGGATCAACGAACATTTTCAGCTCCTCAGCTGGGTAGGTGAGGTGGCTTACCGCTTGACCTTTCCACCACAGTTGCACCAGGTGCAAGACGTCTTCCACATATCACAGCTGATAGGATACGTGCAAAACATTTCACATATCAACGACCACAGGTAGCTGGATATCGATGACGGGGCGATGTTTGAGGAGGTTCCAATGGAGATCGAGGATCGACAGGAGCAGGTCCTACGTGGACGGTCGATTCCTCAGGTGCACTTTCACTGGCAGCACAAGAACTTCCAGGAGAGCACATGGGAGTGGAAGGCTCAGATGCGTGCTCAGAAAAACTTTTGTTTTCCCTAGTGTGTGTTGAAGCTTTACAGGAATGTAATGCTATGAGGTGGAGTAATGTAAAGACCCGAAAATTTCTAGGAAACAATTTTCTTATTTCTTTGGAATTTTAAGAGTCTGTGGCTGTTGACGACACCTGATTTCGAGGCCCGGTGTGCCCAGAATAAATTTCTGAAGTTTTTCTCGGGTACATTTAGTAAACAAATGAGTGGGTTTTTCTAACTATTGAACCAGTGCTCGGAATTGAAATCTGAGAGCACCGATGAATACACAGCCCTGATTATTGCTTAAGGGGACCTTTACTGAGGTTGCGTTTGCACGAGAGGAGAAGTTAAATTTTTTTCATTAAATGTGAAGTGACTAAAATTGTGGAAAAATTTTATTTTTATATCTAAAGTGGTGATATCCTACATGGGGAAGTTGGGGTAGGACCCAAAAGCTTCTAACTACCCATGTAAGGATATTTGTGAGGTGGGGCCCATATGAGCCCCAACCATTCACATTCCCATAAATCTCTTTTAACCCCAAATTAATATCCCCTTCTTTAACTCTTGAAAAACTCCCCCTTATTAAGGATAACTCTTCATATTCCACTACCCCTCTTATGTTCATTCCAAAACAATTTAATTAATGAGTTCAACCTCTTAAATTAATTAAGTTATTTGAATTTTGAATGGCATGTGTGAATAAAATTAATGGCTTTGCAATTATTTTTGGGGCTTTCGTTGTGTTGAGAGGTTTGGGCTGAGAAAGATTTGGGGAAGTAGTGTAGGGTGTTCTTCTCTCAACGAAGAAATCCAACCTTCCAACGAAGAACATTCTTGAAGAAGAAAAACACATCTCTGACGAAGAACGTGAAGTAACCGATGGCGTGCCTTCTCTTCTTATTCCTTCATGAAATGGGATGAGACATCACTATGGGGAAAGTTGCCATCGATGACAACTCTTCCTCTGACATCAACGGAATCAGGACTGATCTTCCGCAATGTCCGATCATTACGATGTTTGCCTTTTTCCGTGGCTCGATGACGTGCGGCGTCTTTTTGAGGTTGGGGGTGAAGAACAATTTTTCATTGAATAAATATTGTGCCTCGTTCCTGATTAATTTTAATCCTCATACTTCATCTATTAAATGTGGTACATGGATTCCCGAATATTATCACATAACGGGGAGGGAGAAGGCCGAACAAACACGGCCCGAAAACCCTCTGCTGGTTGTTAATTGTGTGCGGTTTTATGGGCGACAATGAAACGGGACTGCAATGTTGTATGGAAGCCTTCGCTGTAATGTTCGGGACCTGAGAAGGCTGTCGGTGCATATGGAAGCTAAAACAGACCACCAGAGCAACTCCTATGGCCCGCAGAAGCTCTTGGAGGTGAGGGTCGCCGGAGCGGCGGCGCCGGAGACCGGAGTCGTCCGGCCGCCTGGAGGCGGCGGTGCCCCAGTGCACCGCTGGAGAAGATCTGTCGCGGCTGTGCCTCGGCGGCGACGTGGTAGATCATGCGCGGATACAGAATCTGGGATGACAGGGGTGGCGCTTTGCGCCACCGATACCAATTAGCGGGCCCCCACCCCACTCCGTGTACCCGCCCGGTCGGGCCGTGCCAGCTCGGCCGGACCCAGACCCAGGTCGGGTCGACCTCATTCGGGCGTACCCAGGGGTTGTTAGTCCGGGTTGGACCGGGCCCATACCCCCTATTTTCAGACCATTTTCAGTTAAACAATCATATCTTGAGCCACACACCTCCAATCGATGCACTGTTAATTGTGTAGGATTACTTGGATCGAGACGGTCGTTTCGTTATATTACACTCAAGGTTTAGGCAATATTTTGGTATGGACAGGTTGGTTTAAACACGAAACCAACCGGGCCCTCGGAGCAGAAACACTTATAACATGAGCTCCGGACGTCTGATTGACGTGTCGTCGATTTTATTGGATTCCTTCTGATGAGAAAGTTCTTTTGGAATAATTCACCTGAGGTTTGGACACAGTTGGAGTATGGCTAGTTTGGATTGTACCTGAAATCCAACCGGGCCCCTCGGACAGAAATACTAATAACTCACAGACCGGGCGTCCGATTGACGCGCCGTCTGTTGCGTTGAGACCCCTATGATGATCCGGTACTTTGAAATACTTCCATGTGAGATTACGAGACACTTGGAAGTATTGACCAGTAGCTCGTGGAGCAGACCCTCCCAGAGACGAGCATACGGAGTATGGAGACCTTGTAGCTGGATGAGACCTGATGACTGCTAATCTGGTTCGACTCGTAGTGATTCAGTTAGCCCAGGAGAAGGAGCGCTTGGTATTTGGCAGTATACCCATGATGGAAGTAGTGCCTGGTAGTTGGCAGTAGACCCATGGTACTCGACATGAGGAGTACCTCTGTAGACTAATAGAGAGAGTGCCTGGTATTTTGTGACAGACCCTCAGCGGACGGAGCGCCCAGTATTTGGCAGCAGACCCGCGATACTTGAAAGGAAGTGTACCTCAGTAGTCTAAGGTTAGTGAGAAGAGCCTTGGAGTCATGACAGGATCACTGTACTTGACAGAGGAGGAGATCTTCAGCAGTTGTGGTTTCGATACCATTAATGAAAATTCCTGGTTTGAGCTGATTCAATGACCTTTGTGTTTACCTCATGATTGAGATGTGTTACTTGATAACTTAGGTATATGTATGGGAATATACCTATGTAAAGGATATCTATTGAGATATTTCATTGTGGTTTATCCTTTTGGTATTTTAGTGATACCTTGAGGGTCTCGGGGTCCCTACTGAGTATCGTTATACTCACCCCTACACGGGCTACGCCCGCACCTCGTAGTGTTGGTTGCAGACGATGGAAAACACTGATCATGGTTGAGGATTGTTGAGTTGGATGGTACCCAGAGGTGGATCTCACGATGAGTCGGTACCCGGAGGAGACAAACGGACAGATGGTAGGATGCGGAGTGCTGAGGAGGACATCTGTACCTACCCTTCAGGTAGGATCCATGGCGGACGATCCAGGACCTGCTTGTAACCTTTCAGTAGTTGTCCTTTGAGTTGTACTTTACTTTCAGTTGTAGCGGTACCTTTCTGATTAGAAGTCCACATTTAAGCGTGCATGGCCTGAAGTAGTGATCAAGATGGGTGACCTTCTAGGAAGTTTCACAGGGTGAGTGTGATGGAGGAAAAAACACACTAGAAAGGACATGTGTTGGCCTGTGGGGACGATCATTAGTCAGATGACCTGTTCAGACATATGGGAGGACCCTTGGGTGGGCCCCATGTGTCTGCGGGGCAATTGGTGCTACTTGGCGGGCCAGGACCTGACGACCATGTTAAGGCGGGGTGCATGTGCTATCACCGGGACCCGTTGGTTACATTTGGTATCAGAGGTGGTACCCAGCCTTAAGTGTGGTGCACTGCCTAGGTTGAGATGTAAGGCCCACAAAGAGGATGTTGTGCTCTAAAGGGGGGGTGATTGTAACACCCCCAAATGATAAAGGGTTAAATGACGAAATGATATGACTCATGTCAACAAGGTGCACCTTCCTTTTCGAAAGCCTATCTGATTAGAACTCAACAGTTAAGTGAGCTTGTCGTGGAGTAGAGATCAAGATGGGTGACCTTCTGGGATGTTTCCGAGGGTGTGTGTGAGTGAGAAAAAAGAACACTAGAAATGACATGTGTTGGCCTGTGGGGATAATCATTTGTCAGATGACCCATTCAGGCATGTGGGAGGACCCTTGAATTATCCTGGTGTGTGTATTACATATTATATAAAATAAATATATAACTCATTTTCAAGCTGCTCTTCATGTTAGTATGAATAAAAGAAAATAATAAGATGAGTTGTCATATGAATATCACTAATTTCTGTGTTGTTCACTATTTTTTCTATACTAATCCAACCCATGTAAACATAGTGTACATCAGTTTCTAACACATTTCTCTCATGTTTTTCACTCCATTCATTCATATTATTTTTCTTTTCATTAAGGGTAGTAGTGATAAATTGGGGATTTAATAATCTTAAGTGGTAATATTATTTAATATATGAGAAAATGCTTTTGTTTTTATTTCAAATACAAGTTTCAATGTTTGATGATTGTTGTAAATATAAAAAATCAGGGGGGGGGGTGGTTTGATTCTCTGATAGGATGATGTTTCATTTCCAATAAAATTTTCAATGTGTGAATGTTATTGAACTGATCATACCCAAGTACATGTGATACTAGTTTTGGGAATATGCACATTGTCTATATTAATGATGATAATTTAATAACATCCATAAATTTGAATTCATAGATATATATATATATATATTCATATATGGATGAATTAAAATATTAACATAATAAATAATCCACATTTTCATTAATATGTCCAATGAAAGGATGAAATTTGAGTTTCTTGGAACTTATATTTTACCATGTATTTTGTGTGGGCCCTAGAAAAAACATTTCATAGACCATAAATAATGACGGACCCACCTCAACCACATATGAGACCATTGGAAATCACATCAGATGTAGGATAAAATGTATAGTTGTGAGTGGTGGGTGTGAGTATAAGGGTAATTATAGTTCTCATTGGGAGATCACAAGTGTGAACATATCATGCCCACAGGTCACATAATAGGGTTCTTAGGGGACCCTAAAATTGTGGGGTGTATCCCATGCATGGAATATGTGTAGTGTCTCCAGGATTCAACCCCAGGTCTAGATCGATAGGTTGATGAAGTGGTGTGTATTATTAAGTATGACCTAACCAATCAAAAGAATGATTCAGGGAAAAAATCAACCCATGTGATTGTTTATCTTCCATAAAAATAGAAATAAAAATGCACATTTAATCATATCCATATAATCTATTTAATTAAGAGAAAAAACATATTCAACCACAACTAGGTATTTAATCTTCCCAACATCTTCATTAATACGAATTTTTTCAATCGTCCATTTCCAGTGAACAAATTGATGAAGTGAGACAAGATCAATCTACAGAAGTCCTTACATGAAATAATTGTCTTATATGCATGAGATAATTTGAGATACTCATTTTATTGTGAGAATAATAATACCTCAACTTCAACAATGTACATAAGAATCTCCCACCATAGATAGATTATATTTTATTATCACATATCCACAAATTCTTCACATGTTTATGCCAAACAAGAAAAACCATTATAACAATCAACCTAACATCACATGAAGAATAGAATACATGATAAAGATCCATCATGAATGAAATACATCCCATTAAAATTTCATAATAGGATATAATCTGTCCACTAAGGCATCAGATGATGTTAAATTTGATTATTCAAAGGTGATTACATGTACAAGAAAGATCCACCAAAAAGTTAAGTGGATTCATGATATTTGGTGCATGTTTCCATATTTTTATTCACAAAGATCATCAGTTATTTAAAGATACTAAACATTTAATGGAACTCAGAGTAGAGTTAGTGGTTCCTCATATATAAATACTAAGTGGATGAGTGAAGATATGGTTATTTGGTTCAATTTTAACATTTGATGCTGAAATAGATTACCTACATGCGTTGTTTACTTTAAGTAGAAGATCTCAAGAGGCTCGAATGGTTACAAGAAGGAAAGAAAAATTGTGTTACGTGAAGGATAGGATAAACCATTACCCCTACTCGGATATGGAAATAATCCGTAAGGATGTATATATACTATTCTTTGGTATAGAGAATAAGGAAAAATAACATATCTATATTGTTGTTTTTAAAATAACGGATCTCTTGAAGTCATGTGAATCACATCAACTTTCATGAAGATGAAAACACATGAATTTTGTATTTAATATAGAAGGTGTATTGTGTGAATTTATTCAATAATACAGAGTATGAATCACTTGAGATATTGATCATATGAAGACCTGTTAAGGATAGTTGAAGAAAAAACAAGTATAATTTGGATCTCTCATGGATTCTCATACATTCAGTGGATATTAAGAATTATTTTTTACATTATTTTAATTGTTTAAAATATAAATTCTAGTGGGTCCAAAATTATTTTATTTACTAGTTTACTCATTCAAATAAAAATATAGTAGTGTGTGTGGGATCAAATCCAAGACATATTTAGGACATAATAATGCTTAAAAGAGATGAACCTCCTCAAAAAAATATGAAATTTTCTTCCAATTTCATCCTCAGTTTAATGTAATGAGAGATTTTTTTAATTATAATGATTTTAAATGTTTTTTGGGAAAAAATATAAACACTAATTCACCACCCCATGTTTATCACACATCATTCATTTCATTCAATAATATTTTTTAAATATAATGGGTATATCAAAAATTACCATTCACTTCACATTAAAAGAGGGATAAAATACACCATTTCATGCAACACATATAGATTCTAAATTTATCATAAAAATAGACCAATTCTATCCTTCTAGAATACTATATATGGTTCATAATCCTACAGTCTGAATTAGTTTTCTAATGTTTTTTTCTCTTAGTATATTCCCAAGTGAAATCTATTGTTCTCAATGCATGCCTTTCGTAATCCTTATCCACTTCATCATAAAATAACCCTTGAAAAACAAAATTGGTCCCACATAATAAAATGAAATAATATTTTTTAGTAAAAATTAATTTTATTATATTAATGGACCAAATATTGTAAAATCCTTTCCATGTACTAAGAAAAACCAAATAATATCGATCATGTGTATGGGTGGACTTCCATATCTAAGAAGGGATGTGGTTCATCTATCATAACATATTACTATGAATGGTAACATGTATATATTAGGTGTATGAATTTGTTTCCTACGTAATGATTATTATTCATAAATGAAATTTTATCATATACATTCATTCCAACCAATTCAATGGAAAATGGTAATGTTAAACATGCATATCTCTGGACTATCACCTCTACGATTTATGAATTTAGTTTTTCATCGCCACACTTAATTTATTGTTTCATGATTGAATTTAATAATTATATTTGATATACATGAAATTATTAAAATTTTAAAAATCTTACAATATCATTTCATATAAACAATTCCTTACTCATTAAATCAATATAACACTCTACCTTTTGGGTTTGTTTTACAAAATTTCTATAGGATATTATAATAATTATATCATGAATAATTCAATATTATTATATAATTATAATATCATGTTATAATAATTTATTTCATATTTTTTATGATTATTGAATGGTTTTATTTATATTTAAAAAATTTATTAATTTATAACCATTTTATCATTAAACATGCCAAAAAAAGTTCATCCAAATTTCCATTTTCAAATAACACACCATTAACATTAACCTAAAGAAAAAAGGATATGATAATTCATTGAAATATCATTGTTATGGTAACTTGGATAATCAATTAATGATCAATTTTTAACAAATAATAATCTTCAATTCCATTATAAGATTAGAATGAAATAATAAATTCTAATTTCTAGTACCAAATGATTAAAGTAAACTATGACTAACTAATTTAGTTTTAATAAATTATTATAATATATGTGTATAAATAATAATATATATGAATAATTTTTTTAACGATGTTAATAATATAGTTATTTTTATTAAAAATAATTTTAGATCATGGTCTTCTAAAAGGGTAAATGATATGGTTGTTTCATCCCAATTTCATTTCATTGAGACATTTTTATATTTGTAAACCTAATTTCATTCAAAATGTGTTGACAATATCTTTTAGATATATCATATCATAAATCATAAGTTATTAATGGTATTTTAAGTTCAATTTTGAGACTTCTCTTTCAATGGGTTTTTATAAAAACATTATTTCATCTATATAGGATATTGATAACTAAAAATACATTTATTAGTTATGATTATTCTTCTTGAACATCATTCTTCCATGTTTGTGTTCTTATAAAATAAAATATTTTTAAATTTTTTCTCTTACTATATGGGAATAAATAATTTTTAATTCGAAACTCATTCGATCCTGAATTTATTTCCCATAAAACATTGATATTGTAAAGAATAATTATCATTCTCTTTAATGGTGAATTTTTTTCCACATCAATATTTTCATTTATCATATATTTTATAATTTTTATATTGAAATCTAACAGTTTTTTTCTCATGAAACCATCATCTTTTTCTTGTTCTATTTTTTAATATATGTTTTATTAGTCATTTCTATGATAGGGAATTTCATCATAGTTATTTTGAAATATTAAAAATGGTTTCCAAACATTCATAGTCAAACATTTTTTAATCATCTTAATATTTGCTTTGAAACCCACTATAAAAATTTCATGGATTCAATATTTAATACCTTTTTATAAGGTAAATGTTTTCAATTCACCTTTTATGAAATAATATTTCAATGGGACCTGTAGTTTTTTCTTTTATGATTATGGTAACAAAGTCTTCCTAAAACATATTAATGGTTTTTATAAATGTATGAGAATTATAATTAATGAAGATTAATTTCTACGTTTTTAAATGGTTATAAAAATGAATTTAACACTAAATGATATTGAAAAGAAAAGGAAATATACATATACTTTTCAAAATTATTTTTTATTTTTTATGTAATTATTAATTAAAAAAAGGATTCTAATGGATTTTTATTTTAATAAATAATACTTCAGTGTCTTTTAGAAAAAAATTATTTTATAAAATTAATATTTTGATTTTTTAGAATTAATATTTTATATTATTTATGAGGATTAAACATTAGTTATATTAAACTATTTTGAGGAGTTTATAAGAAATTTTTAAAAGGATTAATATTTTTGTTTTCAATGTTATTTATTAAATAGGCTCAAAACTATGTTTTTCATCTATTACAACAAGATTTTATATTCCTTGTGTTAAAAATGATATATATTTTTTAATCCCAAAATCCATATTCATTCATTATATTTGTTATTGAATGTTCTATGAATGTTTTTCTTGAAACATGTCACTTTTCCATAGGATGATTATTTGATATTCGAAGTAAGAATGTTTTCATATTCTAATGGAACACATATGTATTGATGGTTATTATTATAAATTTTTTTTCCGAAATATCCCTCTAATGTATTGGTAATGTTTATATGTCATGGGATCGAAATAGTACATGAGAGAGTTATCACATGAATTAGTGTATAAAAGTGTATTTCCACAATCCAAATATCTCCCAAGAGGATAATCCCAAGCTAATGGGTAAAGATGAGGTATATCCCATGCTGATGGGTACATGAGAATGTTATACCAATCCATATAACGGTTTCACAAGTGGTATTCCTAATCCCAAGAAGGGGACACGGTTTGTAAACCCATACCAAAAAATATACACTGGGGGTTAGATCCTTCCTACCATGGGATATATTTCTTAGTCGATAGCATTGGCATATGATTTGTTTATTTTTTCAACAAACTTATCTGATAATCCCTTTCAAATACTATTCTTCCAGTCTCAATTTATTATCTCATGGTTCCTCACATTTTTTCATGGTTTGTGTTCATTTTATATTATGTTTACATCTATCATTACATGTTGAAGACTATTAGTATTCTAATTTCTTTTTACAAATATATTTCTATCCTTATCATATTTTCTCATTTTCATATCATCCAAACCATTATAAAATAATTATAATTTTTCCTTCACTGACTGTTTGAGCTCACCTATTTCTTATGATTTTATTCCCTATGTCCCAAAGGTGATTACAACCTATAAGAGTGTAGAAAGAATATTAGTGTGGTTTAATTATAGATAAATTTTCCCAATAATTTCAAAATAAGTTTCTTATGTAATTGATCCAAAAAGACAAAAAACCTTATATTCTTGTAATTTTATGATTATTATGATAAATAATTTTTCACTTATGATATTTTTAAAAAATAAGTATATATCCATCCTCTATTATATCAAATAAAATGTTTTGAGAAAGTGTTTTTAGAACCATACCATGGAGTGGGGGAATGGGGTAGCTAATTTGGTATCATATTATAGTTTACATATTTATGAGGATTAATTTAGTTATTTTGGTGATTAAGATTAAATTACTATTGAAACCCCTCTGTTAGTTTATTTATAGGATACCACCTTGATGTTTTGGAAAACTATAAATTATTTGGATTCCATGAAATTACATCCCTATTTGGATACTAAAATATGGATGAAGCATTGGAATATATTCCTATTTTGGTAATAAACATGAATAAGTAATCTTGAGTATCAACAAAGTCCTAATTCTAGTGGATGATGCTTCCAAAGGAGACTGTACACACAACCAGACACTCATGAGGGATATACTTTGGTCAATCACACTCTCTTTATGAACAATTATAATAGATTTGAGGACATATTTATGTTATCATCAAAAAAAAATAATAACATATAGATAATGAATAACCTATATTAGAATCAATAAATTTACTAGTAAGAGGAAATATTTCATTTATTATTTATTCTTTTAAGTTGGGGGATTATCCTCTTTATAGAGATATTAAATTAAATATTATTCTATTTAATTATCTTTATTCATGGAATTTTTGGAGAAATGATACCTCAAGTTAAAAATGGATACAATGGAACATTTTATTATGGTAACTATAAAAAAATATAATATTTAAGATATTATAAAAATATTTATGGTTATACTACCCCAACTATCTCTTTTTTTGTTTAACAACTGGAGACTTTCAAAACAACAAAACCAAAAAAACAAGACACAGATTGTGTTTTATATAATCCTAGGTGATGAATAAAATTATTGAATGAAGATTCAATTTCCATGAGGTAAATTATTTTTGAAGAAACACCCATTGGAATGTATCAAAGGAATAATAAAATTTTTCCACTATGGAAGGATTGGTCATCGAAACCATGATTATCGAAGAGACATAAAGTGTTCAAAAAATAAAATGTATTTTATTAGAGTTCCAACTAATACAATATCCACAAATCAATGTTTCAAGTACAATTAGGTTGTAAATTATACAACTGTATTCCCAAATCCGTGGTCTAACAAGTATTATACACATCAATAACCTTTTTAAAACATGGGAACCTGGGAAATAATTTCCAATCCTAATAAGTGAATTAGATTATAATAATTATGGAACCCTTATTCTATGGTCAATATTTATAGATGATCTATTAGAACCTAATCTAGTGTAATTATGAATATTTATAATAGAATTAAATCACAAACTTGATGATTTAATTATCAATGAAAAATACTTGTTGTATGGTATTCTATATATTATTTTATAGGATGTTATGGTGAAGAATTTTTATTATATATCCTTTAGTTGAATTTAATTGTATTTTCAGAAATGGATAATTTATTGCTTCATAGAATAATGTTTATTTTATGGATAATAAAATAAAATTTCATATAATCATATGATTATCTATCAACGAATGGATAACTATGAACATGAGTTAAAATAAAATTTTATAATGTGGGTCTTAATATCAAATAATGATAGTCTCTAGGTTCAATTGGTTGGAAACAAATATAAATTAAAATATTTTTTATATACCAACATTTTTGAAAATGTTATATTTTTAGAATTTTAAATTATATCTTTAGTCAGGTTTATCACTGAGATACACTCAACTATTTTCATCAGTAAGTGAAAATTAAATGTTTAAGACTTAATTTATTTAACATGGGAAGGGTGGAGAATGTAACACCCTATGATTTTGTAATTAATTTTTATTAAAATTAATACTATGTTTTATAGATACTATAACATAAAAAACCAAAGTAAAAAAGAAAAATATGATACTTTAATGAAACAAAATTATTAATTATCACCAATATATTACAACCTTTAAATTAACAGGTAACGATAGATGTAAAAACCATATGAAAACTACATTAAAAAGTATATTAGTACAAGATTAATATCTTTTTCATAAAAATAATTTTATTTTCCAAATATGTGATTTCATATTAAAAGTAATTCCTATAAAATTTAGAAGATGAATTTAGTAATATAAAAAAAAATTTAAATTCTATTTACCGAAGATTTCTTATGTAAATTGTTTTGGATTTTCTGAAATTATTAATGTTTATGTCAATATTGATAAAATACAGTTCTTACCAATACAATGCGACCTTATAAGAATATAATCGGGACATTGAAATTTATAAGACCCTTTAATTTATATAATATGGGTTTAAGATGTAAAATTAAGAATTATAATATAATTTATATCTTGTAATACTGATGTCTGATATTTTATAACTTAGGTAATATTTTCAATTAAATAAATATATTTTTATCTTTCTATTTTAATTATTTAGATTCATTGTGAAAATGGTATTTGGGTTATTTGAAATCCATATTTGTTTACAAAAAACCAATTTATATCATGAAATTCAATAACATACATAATTTTAGGCAACTCATAAATATTAGGATTAAAATTATAAGTTTTCTAAAATATGACTAATTTTCCATGTTATGTTTGTTAATATTAAAATTTACTTTTCTACTATTAATAAATTTTATTTCATAAAATTATCATAATATTTGAAATCATCATGTTCAAATTATTTAAAAATATCAATTATCATTTTGGTAATTAATATAAATTATCAAGTATACAAAATCAGTTATCATTATAATGTAAAAATGTAAAGAGAGATTTACTAAGTGTAAATGACCTAATACTATCAAAATATTTCCATAAAATGTATGTATGAGAGGTTCCATGGAATAAAAACCTATCCTTTATTATTTTACTCTTGTATATCCTTTGAAAAATGAATAGTGACATACCATTTTTGAAATGTAATATGTAATTCCAATATTTCCATTCTCTTCACTCAGAGAGTTTGATCGCTTCCACCAAATTATGTTATAGATATTATGAACACATTCTTCTTTAAAACATAAAATTTCCTCCTCTTAGAATCCTTTATAAATTTCATAAGTCACTATTCTTAATAAATTATGTTGAGGACTCTATTAAAATAGAGTTTTCTTTGAAGAATATAAATCTCCCAATGTATGTATATCTTACTCTTTAGCCTCTTATTTTTAATCCAGATTTAAAAAAATTATATCTTCCACAATACAATGAAATCCGTATTATTAAGATGGTTTAGTGTCATTATATTAATGTAGTAACTAGTATTCAGTAATTCATGTCCTCTAATATTAATAAAACAACAACGACTGTGTCTATATAGGGACTACTACCTCCCCTAAGTGTTATGGTACATTTTTCATCACTTCTTATCATTTATGGATACAAGGACTTTTATGCATGATTAAATTTAATATAAAAATATTATGAATCTATATTTATAATTTATCATATACTTTCATTCATTCCACTTTCTTGAGAAATAAGAACTTTAAACATTCATACTTGTGGACTTCTGGATCCGTGAAAGATGGGTTTCATTTATCATCCCAAACATTTATGGATGGATCTAAGAAATAATTTATTGGAGATAAATCTAATAAATGAAATTTTATAGATTCTGTAAAACTCATATTTTCATTACATTTAAACAATTCTCTACTCATTAAATAATTATGACACGCTTCTATTTGGGTCGGTATTATCATATATATGAATTAGGTTGTAATATTTAAATCATGTATGATTTAATAATATTATATCATTTTTATATAATTTTATTATATTTTTTTAAATTTTTTAATGATTTTGAATAACTTTAATATGTAATATGCTTATTAATATATCACATTTCTATTGTTAAACAAGAAAAAACTCATTCTTCCCAATTTCTATTTAAATAAACATCCATCATTCAAGAAATGAAAAAGGGATATGATGAATAATTAAAACATAAATTTTATACTATCATGGATAATTCGAGGGTGATAAATTTTTTTATTCAATTTGAATTGGAAATGTTGTTATAAAATGAGTATTAAATAAGAAATTAGAGTTTTATGCACTTGATGATGAAAATAAACTATAATAGAATAATTTATTTTTAATAAAAGGTTAAATACACAGGGTATAAATGTAAATATATATGATTAATGTTATTAAATGTTTTATTATTTGTGTTATTTTTCTTATACATGAGGTTAGATCAGACTTCGCTACGATGGATTAAATGTATGGATGTTTCGTCCAATTTTTATTTCATTATGACATGTTTTATTTAAATAGCTAATATAATTTTAATGGTGTCTATACTACCTATTGGATATATGATATCATGAACTATATTTTATTTATTGTATTTAAATTTCAATTTCAAGTCACCGATTTCAATTAGTTTTTATTAAAATGTTTCAAAAGACTTAATGGATATTAAATAATACAAATATCTTTCTTTGATATATGATATTTTCTTCCTGAAATTAATTCTTCAATTCATGGTTCATTACACCCTAAAATTTTATTATGTTTTATTTCATCTTTAAATATAAGGAAATATCAAATTTTAATTCAAACAATCGTCCATGATGAATTTGTTCACTATAAAATTATTAAATTCTTAAGAATAATTCACATTATCTTTAATGATGATTTTTCTTCCATGTACATGTGGTTTTTCCTTCAAATAATCTCTTTTATTATTTAGAAACTAAATTATATGTTATCCCATGTGTTCTTAATCTCTCCATTATTCTATTTTAAAATCTACATTATATTATCCCTTTCTGTAATGTGGGTCTTCAAAAAAGGTATTTCAAATGATTATAATGTTTTTCATCCTTCCAAAATCAATAATTTTATCTTACACTCCACAATTCAAATTAAAATCTCTATATTATTTTAAAGTATTTATTATTGAATATTTTTTAAAGTAAACACTTTCAAAACTTCTAACATCACTATTTTGGAAATGAATTTTTAATGTGACCCATGAATTCATATTTTATAAGTACTATAAAACAATTTTCAAAAAATAGTTACGGTTTCTATCAAGGTATAATAATTTTTCATTATGAGGCTTCCTTTACATTTTTCCAAAATTTTTGTAAATATTGATGATATTAAAAATAAAAGTTAATATTAAAATATTTTTCAACAGTAAAATTATGATTTTTAAAAGAATTTGTTATTAAAAAATATTTTAAACTCATGTATTTTCAATAATGAATTATTCAATGTTTTTTAAAGCACTATTATTTTATTAATTTATTTAAAAAACTTTTTAAATTTGACAATCATTAAATAATTTTATCAATAACTATTATTTAATTTTAAATAAAACATTTTGATGAATTTTCATGCATTTCAAAAAGGGTAGTTTTTTTAAAGTTAATTATCGAACAACCTTGTTGGTCAGAGTAGATTACTCAAGAGGGGAGGGGTGAATTGAGTAACTATAAATATTTCGGTTACAAAAATATTATTATAAAATAATTGGTTTTCCTTAAAAATAGATACAACCCAGTTAATCAAGGTTATACTATTATAAGAGATTGACTATTTAAATAACTTCTTAGAAGATTGATTAATTCTCAGTAATATTAATATGTAATATTAATATTACTTTTGAAGTTACCCTACTAAGGCAAATTAGTTATAACTACTTTCCAAAACTAAATATCAAAGTGAAATTGGTGTTTTCTGGATTATGAAATAAAGTAGTAAAATAGAGAAGACTAAATTTAAATAGCACAGTGGATATGAAACAATTTGTTTATTCTCAAGCCGAGACCTAATCCATTCCACTTACTGATCAGCTAACACCAAGAAATTTATATAAATAAGCGTTCATCCACACCCAAGATCGGGGCTAACAACAGAATACAGATTGTCCAGGTCACACAGGGACATCTTCCATATTTTTCGTGGGTAAACAAAAATAATAACCAGGTCACACAGGGACCTCTTCCATAGTTATCGGGGGTAACAAAAAGTGTAAATAGTTTGTTGTAATGATTTATAAATCCTTCAACTTAGCAAAAGAGTCAGTGTGTGTATGGAATATAAAGAGTACACACACTTCTCAAAATTAAGTAAAAGAATCACTGAGATAGAGTAGATATGAGTTTAGAATTATCTTGTGATTTGATGTGATGCTCTGGACTCCTTCGATTAAACAGAAATGCTTTTGAGTCCTTCTCTGGTTTTTGTCTTGAAAAACAGAGTTTCACAATTCATCTTGTGTTCTTCACGAGTTTGGATAATGTGAAGATGTTAACTCGATTCCTGTATACTTTGTACGTTCTTCAGTAGATCCGGATTGCATGCATGTGAAAATGATTTATTTGAAAATCATGCAAAGTGTTCTTCGTGGTCATGCTCACGTGCTTGTTTTCTATTCAGTATCACGCTCACTTGTTCTTGGGAACTCTCCACTCTTTATCTTCGAATTCACAAGTTTTAGCCGACAGGTTCCATGTGTTTTGCACCTCGTACCTTGTACTATGTCTACAAAGAAAAATTAATTATGTCAGTGCATTAAAGGCATCGAATATGACCGTTAAAAATTAAATTTAAAGACAACAAAATAGTTTAAGAAACGGTGTCACTGTATGTGATGAAAATGGTGTCTCCTTCACGATTTCTGAGCATCACAGTGTCTGAGCGTCCCGGTGTCTGAGTTTCATGGTGTTTGAGTTTCATGTTGTCTTCATCACGGTGTCTTGCTTCACGGTGTCTAGCTTACTGTGTCTAGCTTACGATGTCTGGCTTACAGTGTCTGGCTTACGGTGTCTAGATTATGGTGTCTAGCTTATGGTGTCTGGTTTCACAGTGTCTGGCTTCACGGTGTATATATTACTATGTCAGGCTTCATGGTGTCTGGATTACTGTGTCTGGCTTCACGGTGTCTGGCTTACAGTGTCTGGCGTACTATGTCAAGATTCACGGTGTCTTGTACTAATGAAAATAACTGTATTCAGACTTAAATTGTAATATTCATGAAATGGATTGAGCTTAACCATTATAATTCGTGAGGGAACTTGAAACTTAAATACACAAGATTGGATATAATGTATATGATTTAACTAGCTTAAATGATATTTGTGATCATGAATGAGATTTGTGATCATTAAAATATGATTAATACATGAGGAGTCCAACAATCTCCCCCTTTTTGATGATCACAAATCATGCACAGTTAAAGTGTAAATTAGATGCAACTATAGAGAAAATAATATATAGAAACTTATATCCCTTTTGGGATTATCAAAAAGTTGAAATAAGAGAGGGAAAATAGTTCATATTCCATTAACAGAAAGCACAGGGTAGTACAAAATAAAGGAGAAATACAACAACAATAATGACATCCCCATCAAAGAGGAGTAAGCACTGGTCTTTTTCAGGTATTGGCCTTCTCTTTGACTTTATCAGCAGCAGGAGAGGAATCCATAGGGTTAGTGGTTGATGTAGAAGAAGGCAGAGAGGTGGTAGATAAAGAGAGGTTTAAGGGATACCTTCAAAGACTGAGGTATCCAAGGTAAGAGTAGTAGAATATCTTGGCAGTTGCTGTGCAATAATCACAGGCCTGATCTGACTGAGAGCTTGGCCAACGAACATGGTAGTTGAGGCTATGGAAAAGGTGAATTTAGGCATCCTAGGTCTGAGAGGAGTAGCTTCTGGAGCAACAATTACTGTACTCTGGACATGAATATAAGGTATCAAGAGTTTTATGAAGTCTGCAATAATCTTTACACTATACTGCATGGCTTTCTCAAAGTCATCTTTGTTTTCCATGAACATATCCAACAATCAGGTAAACTCAGTTAGCTTCTGGACTTGGGTTTTGAAGTCTTGAGGATTTCACAGATTCTTTACAAGGTATTTGAAGTGGTTCATCATATCAGTCTTGGAGAAAATTCAGTTGAAATAGAATTCCAATTTCTTATAAATCTCATGTTGGGCATAATTTTCAATCTTAGAGTGAATTTTTACAAGGTCAAGCACTATATCACTGTTATTGACAACATCAGAGAAAGAAGCCACATTGCAGACACTTAAAGCACTCTAAATCTCTTCTTTGACAATATATACGAGCAAAATACTATCCAAGGAAGGTGTAGAGGATTGACTAGAGGTATTAGAAGTTTTGATGGCTATTATCAGCGATTTTAGCTAATTTAGTACCTTTTGAATACAACTAGTATATTCATTAGTGAGTTTATTAAGTTTCACCAAAAGCTATATCATTTCCATCAATATTTGTTTGTGCCTTTCTGCAATATTTTCATCGACGGATAACTAATTAGGGTGAATCTGATACACAACATCCCGAGAGATGTGAGAAATAGTGGGTTCTAGATGAGTAGTAGCGGGATTTGATCCCGAATGTAGCTCTTTCTGCATGTCTTCAACCATGCTTCTCAGGGTTGTGACTTAATTACTGAGCAACTTGTTTTCAACTCATACTTCTTGAATGTCTTGGAGCATCTTAGGTTGTATTTTCTAGATAATTTTCTCCAAAAGCAGTGAGGCATCTCTTTCACTCAAATTTTTAAGAAGAAAAGTTTGGGATTTCATAATTTTCTCAACTCTAGATTAGAGAGTATCTCCAAAATCCTTTATATCATCCTTACTGACAAAGGGCAGCTGCTCAGCTAAAGGTTCATGTGTAGGAATTGGTACTAGGATAGGTTCAGCTTCCTTCTCATGTGCATTGTTGGTGAATGATTTCAACTTAAATAGGGAATAGAGATCAAGCCCGGTTGTAGTAACTTACTGAGACTCATTCACATCATAAAAACTAGGAAATTTGTACAGAGTGTCAACAAGTCTTGACTCGGTTGGATGTGAGGATTCATCTGACTCATGTTTTTGGGTTTGTTACCCCTTAATAGGTGCTTCTTTCTCAGAAATTAGAGGATTAAGAGATTTGTCTAAATACACAGTTTAATCTCTAAGTTCCCCATTCATCTCTTGTCTAGCCAGATGAAAGGATATCTCCACACTCTCATCAGCAGAGGGTATTATTTTAGGAACAGATTTTTCCACAGGTAATTCTTCCAGATTTTCTTCTTGGATAACATGTAGTTATTCCAGATTTTCTTCTTGCATAATATGGAGTTCTTCTAATATAGTATCTTCCATGGATTTCTACTCAGATTCTGTCAACACTGATTATCTTTCAGCCTCAGGTTGGATTTCTAGATTGACATCATCTCTAGAGGCAGGAACATCTTCTTCAAGAACAACATGAGGACCAACAATCCTTTCTTCCTCAATAATAACGACTTCCCTATCTGGTACTTCATCTTCTTATTCCTCTTCTTTTGAATACTTACCATGTTTGTCTCGTTCCAAACTAGGATCAGAATTTTCTTTCGGCCTTTATGGATAATCCATAGGATTAAACTTCTCAAAACCATTTCATTTTCTTCCATCCATTCCATTTTCCAAGGATTCCAGTTTATCTTCATTCTCCTGATAGTGGCATTAGAGAAACAATACTCACAATCCATAAGCACTTATTCATTAGTTCCAACTACACCTTTTGCAACAAGTATCACTGATATCAACCGAGACTAGAACAGATAGGTGGACTTGGATATAACCTTGATCAACTCACACATATGGGTAATGATGTACTTACATAGGTTAATCTTGTTTCCATTATTCATAAGATGAATCAAAAATACATCTGGATACTTTGAAACAACAAAACCACCTTTTCTTGGACTAACCAGATTTTGAACAAATTTAAACAACATCCTTGTTTCTCCATCAATTTCAGCAACGATGGCCCTCCTCTTGGTGCCATTTCAAGTTAGGGTTTTCAATGAATCTTCAACATCAAAGAAATTAGTTGAAGGAGGTGGTTATCTCTGATAATCCTCACATATACATTCATGAGGTATCCTAAGGCATGTATCCCATAAAACCGACAAGAAAGAGCATATTTGTCCCTTAACCCAGCTCCTCACAACATAACATTCACCAGAATCAAAGGAGAACTGCATGTACTGGTAGAACTGAGCCACTAACCTGGGATAGATGGGTCTATTCTCCCGTGAGAACCATTCTAACCAGACGTGTTCTTTTAACACTTTCAATACTAAATATTTTCTTGACTGAAGCCATTTAAGGCATATTTCTATCTCAGGAACAACACATTGATTAACCAGATTCAAATTTAAAGGTCCTTCGAGTGTCAGCTTAGGTGCTCTATTCTTCTTCTTCGGGTGGCGCTTCTTAGGTGTGGATGAAAACAGACTTTCCATTCTTGGCATCAACTGAAGGTTCGAGAGATAAAGAGAGAGAAAGGTTTGCAAGGTAGAAAGGGTTTGAAATGAGAGAAATTCCAAGTGAAGAACTGAGTGAATCTTTTTGTTTTATCATTTAGGAATGTAAAACGTCACAAAAATAAAAATTTGGGAAAGTAAAAGAGGTGAAATAATAATTACCGTGATACGGGTGTAAAGAAAATCATAAATAATTTTCATGGTGAGACAGTAAGTAGTCGTCACGGTGAGATAGTGAGTGAACATCATGGTGAGACAATGAGTGGTCATCACGGTGAGGGAGTGAGTGGTCTTCATG
Source organism: Viscum album (assembly GCA_963277665.1). Lineage (NCBI taxonomy): Eukaryota > Viridiplantae > Streptophyta > Magnoliopsida > Santalales > Viscaceae > Viscum > Viscum album. Next base: position 1,697,923,942 of record OY728158.1, on the reverse strand, counting down.
GTGAGACAATAAGTGTCAGACCGTAAGTACAAAGTGCTAATGGTGAGACCGTAAACATGAGATACAGTAACTAAAAAACTGTAATCATGAAACAGTAAATTATAAAATAGTAAAATATTAAACAGTAAGACAGGAAAGATATCTATTTGAGATTTATCATGCCAATATTATGTATGATTTAGTCTATTCTCTCATAATTTAATGGTTTAGTTAATATATCGGGAAGTTGATATTCAGTACCAATGAATTCCAAGGTGATATCACATTTTTGATAATGATATCTCAAAAAGAGATGTCTTACATCAATATGTTTTTTCCTAGAATGTGAAATAGTATTTTTTTAGATGGTAATAGCACTTGTGTTGTCACAATTTATTGGTACATGTCTGAATTGATATCCATAATCTAGTAATGTGTGTTTCATCCTCAAAATTTGTGCGCAACAACTGCCAGCAGCTATGTATTCAGCTTCTGCCATAGATAATGCAACAGAATTTTGATTCATAATACACCATGATACTTGTGACTTTCCTAAAATGAGACATGTTATAGAGGTACTCTTTATATCTAACTTTCAACCACATAAGTCAGATCAGAATAACAAACTATTTCAAATGTTTGTTCTTTAGGATAGAACAATCATAGATTGGGTGTATGCTTGAGGTATTTAAAAATTCTATTTACAATATTTAAATGAGATTATTTATGATTATCTTGAAAACGATTACACATAAAAACAATAAACATATTGTCTGAATGACTAGTAGTTAAGTAGAGTAAACTTTCAATCATTCCCCTATAAGTGGTTTGATCAACAGATTTCCCTTTTTCATCAAGATCTAACTTACAAGTTGTACTCATGGGAGTGTCACTAATTTTATTTCTATATAATCCAAAATGTTTTAGAAGATCTCTATTTTATTTACATTGATTTAAAACAATTCCATCCTTATTTTGAAAGATTTGAAATCCAAGAAAGAATATTAGTTCTCCCATTAAAATCATTTCAAATTTGTTTTGCATTATTTTAGAAAAATAAATACATAATGAATTTTTTAAAGATCCAAAAATAATATCATCTACATAGATTTGAACATCTAAAACATCATTAGAAATTCGTTTTACAAAGAGGGTAGGAATATCTATTCCTTTTGTAAATCCTTTGGAAATGTGAAAAGTACTCAATCTGTCATACCAAGCACTTGGAGCTTGCTTTAAACCATATAAAGATTTTGATAGTTTGAAAATATGATTGGAAAAATGAGGATTTGTAAATTCAAGGGGCTATTCAACAAATACATACTCACCTAAATACCCATTTATGAACGCACTCTTAACATCCATTTGATATAGTTTGAAATTCAGATGGGCAGTATAGGAAAGTAGGATTCTGATGTCTTCATGTCTGGATACTGGAGCAAAGGTCTCCTCATATTCAATTCATTCTTCTTTACTATAGCCTTATGCAAATAATCTATCCTTGTTCCTAACTATATTTCCAGCTTCATCTACCTTATTTCTAAACACCTATTTAGTGCCTATGATGAATGTGTCCTTGGGTATTTCAAAAGTTTCCAAACTTTTATTTTTTTAAACTGATTAAGTTCTTCTTGCATAGTAATTACCCAAAATTCATCGTTGATGGCATCATCAATTTTTTTAGGTTCAAGTTGTGACAGGAAGGCTTGATGTTCAACCTGATTTCTAAGAGAAGATCCAGTTTGTGTTCCTTTCTCTAAGTCTTCTACAACAGCATCTAAGGGACAGTTTTTAAGGGTTCTAAACATTCTAGTAAAACAGGGACTAGTTATTTTAGGTTCATCAATTGATTCAGGTACATTTTGACTTGATGGTAGGGAATTTTTAGAATTTGAAGTTTTCACAGATTCTTTCACAGAATAATTCGAGGATTTTGAGTTGATGTTCAGATTTGATACATCATCCTCTAGATTTTCTAGGATGGTTCGAGGCTCATGTGGATCTATTTCATCAAACATTATATGAATAGATTCTTCCACAAAATTAGTTCTCTTATTGAATACTCTATAAGAATTACCTAAAATTGATTAACCTAATAAAATTCCTCCATAACTTTTGGATGCAAATTTCTCAAGATTATCCATAGTGTTGAGAATAAATACATTACAACCAAAAACTATAATGTAATTAACCTTAGGCTTCCTGTTGTTCCAGAGTTCATATGAGGTCTTTTTGAGAATTGGTCTAGTCAAAAATATATTGATTATGTAGCATTCGGTATGAACAGCTTCAGCCAAAATGTAAATATGTAAGTCATATTCACTAAGCATTGTTCTACCAATTTCTTGCAGGGTTCTATTTCTTCATTCTACAACACCATTCTGCTGAGGTGTTCTAGTGGCAGAGAAATTGTGACTATAACCATTTTCTGAGAAAAATTATTCAAACTCTTGATTTTCAAACTCATGACCATGATCACTTCTTAATGATTTAATTTTAAAGCAAATAAAATTTTCTACAGACATGGAATACTTAGTAAAATAAGATAAATATTCTCTTTTGTGAACCATGAAGAAGGTCCTGGTATATCTAGAAAAATCATTTACTAGAACATAAACATAGTGCTTCCCATTTAAACTAGAACCTCTAGATGGTCCAAACAAATCCATGTGAACCAATTCGAGAGTTTGAGATGTAGAAAATTATTTCATTGTTTTGAAAGATATTTTGTGTTGTCTTCTCTTTTGACAAGGATTAAACACTTTATCATGTGGATACTAAAGTTTGGGTAAGTCTTTAAATAGACCTTTTTAGTTAGCATTATAAGGGAGTGAACATTTCAGTGTCCTAGTATCCTATACCAGAGCCAAGATTCTTTATTAAATACACTTAAGCTTGAATAATTTTGAGAAGCTAAGGAACCAAAATTAATAGAATAAACGGTCTCAATCCTTGACACATAAAATACTAATTGATCTTTATAATTAAAGACATTACAGGAATAATTTTTAAATTTAACATGATATCCATCATCACATTATTGTGGGATACTAAGAGGATTATATTTTAAGCCTTTAACAAATAGCACTTTAGAAATTAAAATCGAATCAGAGTTACCAATATGGCTTAAACTAATGATCTTCACTTTGGAATTGTCACCAAATGTGACATTTCCTCAATCTACTTTTATCAGGTTCTTGAAACAAGAGTAGTGTCCTATCATGTGCCTTGAACATCCACTGTCCACGTACCATAGATTTTTTCAGGAGCTCTTTAAGCATCATTCCTGTAACATGATCAAGCAATCTGATATTTTGGTACCCATACTTTTTTGGGTCCAGTAACATTAGTAATAAGTGCTTTAGGAACCCAAATTTTTATTATAGGTTTCCTATAAGCATTATGTAATGTATTTGAAAAATAAACTATATTTGGTCCATAAAAACTTGAAACAGTACAATATGTATCATGACTTGAGCTAGTAGAGTTATTTCCAGAACTGGGAACAAAATTATATGTTCTATACTTTAAAACAAAATTCGTTCTACCATGGTTTCTTTTAGAAGGTTGATAACCAATGCTAGTATTGTATTTGGGGACAATTTTTTTTCCTAGCATTTGTTTAAGGGTATTTTTTCCAATACTAAAATTCTCTATGTCACTTTTTAATTGTTTATTAGATATTTTCATTTCATTATTTTCTTTGAGTAGTTGAGAATTTTTCTCCTTTTCTATACTAAGTTCATATTTATCATTTACAGTGAGAGCATGTTGTTTCTTCAATGATTTATATTTATCTTTTAATTCATTTCATGTATCTTCAATCATGTTACAGTATTAAAAAATTTCTTCAGTAGTCATATTTTTAGAGTCACTTTCCTCTTCAAAATACTAAAAATTATATACAGACAAGTTCAGTGTTGCCTCAGATGTGTTTTCCATAAAACAAATATTGGCTTTGTTATCCTGTTCATCATGTGATGTCTCTGAGTCGCTTGAACTATCCTCAAAGGCACTCTAGGTTGCCTTCATTGCCTTTTTTCACTTCTTATCCTTGTCCTCATGTTTCTTCTTATACTTGAGCTTTGGATAGTCAGCCTTTATATGACCTTTGCACTTACATTCATAGCATAAAATTTCATCAGTTTTGTCACTTCTTTTCTAGTACGTTTTCCATTTTCCTTTTAGATCATACTTTCCCTTTAAGATTGGCTTTCAAAAAAAGTTATTCTTTTTATATAATCATTTGATTCTTCTAGACAGTTGAGCCATCTCCTCATCACTGACAGGTGATGATTGTTCAGTGGTGGATCTATCTATAGAATCATATAGTTTCCCTTTGTCTTTGTGCTTCTAGAAGGTGGTCTTGAATGCTACAGATTTCCTATTTGGATCATCCTCCTCTTCTTTGTCGACTTTCAGATCTTCCTCATACATAATCAGTTTCCCAGGGGGTTCTTTTACAGAAAGATTGCTGATGTCACACGATTCTCTAATAGAGACAGAGGTTCCCCTCCATTTGTTCGGTAGACACCCAAGGATTCTCAGATCTGTTATTTGGCAGTGACTTCTCTTCCTAGAGAAATCATTGTGTTGACAATCTCATTGATCTTTAGATACATGTCATAAATAGGCTGATCATGTTTCATTTTAAAATTATCATATATTTTAGTACTAGTATTAATACTCAATTCCTTTACACTAGATGTGGCTTCATGTGAGATAGAAAATGTATCCCAAAATTCATGTGTAGTTTTACAAGAAGAAATCCTATTAAAATTTTCATCTTCTAAGGAACAGTACAGGGAATTCATGGATTTGAAATTATTATTGTAAGAATTCTTTATAGGTTCATCACATGTAATTCTATTGGTCACATGAAGTTTTTATTCATCTATAACGGATGGCCAAATTTCAGAGCTCATACTATCTAAATTCATTTTAATTTTAATTTTCCATTGAGCATAATTGGTTCTTTTAAAGAATGGTGGTCTGTTGGGTGCAACACCTTCCAATCTGTTATCCATAATAACGTATTACTTTAAATGAGCTAGAAATTTCTAATTAATAGAAATTTACAGATATTTAAAGTACAACTATAATCACAATTGAGTTAGAGTACATAGAGTCCTAGTAAAACCCCCTCTGATACCAAATGTTTGTCGGAGTAGATTAATCAAGAGGGGAGGGGTGAATTGAGTAACTATAAATATTTTTGTTAAAAAAATATTATTATAAAAGAAATGGTTTTCCCTAAAAATAGATAAAATCCAGTTAATCAAGGTTATACTGTTATAAGAGTTTGACTGTTTAAATAACTTCTTAGAAGATTGATTAATTCCCAGTAATCATAATATGTATTATTAATATTACTTATGAAGTTACCCTACTAAGACAAATTAGTTATATGTTCTTTACAAGAATAACAATCAAAGTGAAATTTTTGTTTTGTGGATTATGACATAAAGCAGTAAAATAGAGAAGAATAAATTTAAATAGCACAGTGGATATCAAACAAGTTGTTCAGTCTCATGTTGAGACCAAATACACTCCACTTGGTGATCAAATACCACCATGCAGTTTATATAAATAAATATTGATCCACACCCTGGATTGGGGATAACAACAGTATACAGACTGTCTAGGTCACATAGGGACATCTTCCACAGTTTTTGTGGGTAAATAAAAATAATAACCAGGCCACACAGGGACCACTTCCATAGTTATCAAGGGTAACAAAAAGTATAAAATGTTTAGTGTAAGGATTTAGAAATCGTTCAGCTTAGCACATGAGTTAGTGTGTGTATGGAATATAAATATTACACACACTTCTCAAAAGTATGTAAAAGAATCACTGAGAGAGAGTAGATATGAGTTTAGAATGCTCTAGTGATTTGAAGTGCAGCTCTGGACTGCTTCGATTAAACAAAAATGCTTTTGAGTCCTTCTCTTGTTTTTGTCTGGGAAAACAAAGTGTCGCAATTCAGCTTGTGTTATTATAGAGTTTTGATTATGTGAAGATGTTCTCTGGATTCCAGTATACTTCGTATGTTCTTTAGCAGAGTCGGATTACATCTTTGTGAAAATGTTTTCTTTGAAAATCTTGCAATGTGTTCTTTGTGTTCATGCTCACGTGCTTGTTTTCTATTTACTATTGCACTCTCTTGATCTTGGGAACTCTCCACTCTTTATCTTTGAATGAATGAGTTTTAGCCGACAGGTTCCATTTGTTTCGTACATCGTACCTCATACTATGTCTACAAAGAAACATTAATTATGTCAGTGCATTAAAGGCATCAAATATGACCGTTAAAAATTAAATTGAAAGATGAAAAAATAGTTTAAGAAATGGTGTCACTGTATGTTATGAAAATGGTGTCTCCTTCACTGTGTCTGAGTATCAAGGTGTCTGAGTGTCACGGTGTCTTGGTGTCCGGGTGTTTGAGTGTCACGGTGTCTTCTTCACGGTGTCTTGCTTCACGGTTTCTAGATTACGGTGTATGGCTTACGGTGGACGGCTTACGACGTCTAGCTTCATGGTGTCTGGCTTACTGTGTCAGGCTTCAAGGTGTCTGCCACCTCAATACCCTCTAAACCAACAACATGTTTACTATTCTTCTCTTCCAAGGCCGTTGCTCACCAGATCTTCATCTGTGAAGGAACGTGGTGTTTGGATGTCCTCAAAGGAATTCTTGTCTATGGAAAAGTTAAATTTAAGAAGGAAATACGTCAAGGTCCTCAAGCATTATGAAAGATCAGAGTGGGAATCTATGAATGTGGAAAAAAGAATCTATAATGGCTATGGTGATGGGTGTGATTTTTATGATATGTAGCTTTCTTTTCTCCCTCGCTGTTTCTAGTTGATATTTTCTCTTTATTAATAAATGGTCAGAGGAATACCTCTGACTGAGCTTTCTTGGTATAACATTTAACTAGGTTGAATGAGATTTGTGATCATTAATGAGATTTGTGATCATTAAAACATGATTAATACATGAGGAGTCCAAGAAACCTCTAATTTATTTATTTAATATATGCCTATAAAATTTTAAATTCCTTATATTACCATAGTTATATTTTTAGGCCCCAATTCATACTATTTCTCAGGATGGATTGTCGAAATTTATAGGAAATGTTTTCTTGTGACCCATCGTTTTGTATAGGTAAATTAAAGGATGTTTAATGTCATAATTTTTTTAAATTACAATAGCCCAAAAATGTATAGATTATTACTATTATAATTTTTATGTCCTACATTTCCATGAAATTCATTTGTAATTTTTATATCATGTTACATTATAAGGTAAAAATCTAGGATTATCCTAAGCTAAAGGGTAAATGAGAGGATTATCCAAATCCAATGGTACATGAGATGATTATCCTGATTCAAATGATATAAAGGAGGATTATCTAAATCATAAGGGTACATAGTGAGATTTTTTTAATCCTAAAAAGGTTTTATGGGTGAAAATACATAGCCCATGAAGTTTACATGGGTATTAAGGCCAGCCTCAAGAAGGTTCACTAGTCATTATACCAACACTCTTATATGATGAATGTCATGGTGGGTAGCCTTGACATATGATTTATAGGATATTGAAAATTTCATAGTTTAATGTAATAATGTTACTATTGTGTTATTATTTATGGATAATGTTTATTATCTCATGATTTTTTACAGTTTTTCCTTGGTATATGTTTTTTAATTTGAGATTATGTGTAATTTTATAAGGACTTATGAAAAAATTCCACATTAATTGTTTTTTTCTTAATATATTTTCATCCTAATCAAATACTATCTTATTATTATGATATAAACCATTATTACATGTGAATAAGTTGTCCCTTAATGTTTTTTTGATCTCTCCCAATTCATTGGATTCAGTTCCTCGGGTTATAAAGATGATTACAACATATAATGTGTCTTGAGGGGAGTCTATCATGTTTCAATTATTGATAAAATTTCAAAACTATTGAAAATTATGTTCTGTATATAATTTATCCTAAAAAATCCTTTATTTCATGGGAATGTGTAAGTAGTATTAGATGTAATGTTTAAACTAAGATAATATTGTAAAATCAATATATTTTAATCTATGTTTTTATCAAATCTGGTGTTTAATGATATTTTTAGCATGAGATCCATGAGTGTGGATCACGTAAGGTATCGTAGAATAATTTAGTTATTTTTTAGGAATAGTTTTGTTTATTTTGGGGAATATTGAAATATAAATTTGTTGAAAACCCAAGTATATATCAATCTATCAGATAAAATCATTATGGTTTATTAAAGTAGATATTAGCTGATGTTTTGAGAAAATACATCAATGTTTAGATAATGGAATGTGGATGTGGCTGTGAAAGAGATTCACATAGTGGTAATCACCCAGAAAATGGATGGTTGAGTATCCACTGAATAATCTATCCAGTGCATGATTAGTGGATGTAGGAATGAAAAATTGGACAGAAACACACATGGTATATGATATGGTTAATTAAATTCACTTTACAAACCATTATATGGTTTTAAATTCATATTAATTTCATGGTTAGAGAACTAAATAGGAGAAAGGGGATAAATAAAATATATTGGAACAAAAATGTTTTTATGTTAGTGAACATATTCTATTAATGAATTATTTATTTAATGTTATTATTTTTTCCTTCTCATAAGGATATAAAATTATGTATTCTTAAATTTAACTTCCAGTATTTGAGTGATGTTTTGAGAAAGGATAAACCATGTTATCAATGGACATAATAGAAAATTAAGTGATTGTATTAATGGGATTCCAAATGGTATTGATTTTGGAGATACAATTAATATGGTTATTACCTCCCAATTATTTTTGAGATTTGATAAAAAACTAGAGTATTAACAAACTCTTAAACATTACAGTGATGAGAATGATGGAGTTTTATATAACCTTATATGATGAATTTGGTGAAGGAAAGAGGATTCTGTTTATTTTTTTTTCAAAAAATGGTTATCAGAGGAATACATCAGAATGTCTCAGAATATATAAAAAATGATTCAAGTGTAGAATGCTTTTCTATTGATTTTATCACTATAAAAGAGAGATAATCATGTAATCTAATAAAATGGAACGTATTAGTGTCCAGAATAATAAACCATCCACAATTAAATTATTCAAATACAAGGAGTTTTGGTATTATAATAATATATTCCACAATATATGGTTTATCCTAGACTATAGGTACCATAAACCTCCCAACCCAAGGGAACAAGTGAATGATGATCCAATCATAACTTTTTAAGTTGATCGTGATAATTAGGGAACACTTATCATCTAGTCTATATTAATGGAAAACAAATTTTATTATTTTCTAGTGTATTTCTAGAAGGTTTCTAATATAATTGAATTAACATCATAGTGATTTGATTATTGATGAAATCTTATTTTTGTATTATAACACAAGATAATGTTTATTTTAAAAAATCGTATTTAAAAATATTGTAAAACATCTATTTTCTTTGTACGATTAGTCAATAAATGATTGGTATAAGGCATTAAAACTTTGTTAAAGATCATTCCTCATGACAATAGATTATTATATATGTATATATAGTCACTAAACCAACAAAATAATTCCTTTTTTCTTTTAAAAAATCCCTTCATTCATGGATTCCACCTTTATAGTGTTCTCCTTGGTATCCACCATCCATAATTAATGTTTTTCTCCCTTATCTATCATAGAAGAAAAAAATATGAATATTTATATTTCTCCCCCATTAAATTTGAATTATTTTTATCCCACTCTTGTGACATAGATGATTCAGTACACTTTTCTAGATATTTTTCTATGTTGGTATCTAATAATTGAGATACTTTTTTCTCTTGAATTATAAGCATCTCAAATAAAATTTCAAAAATCACTTTACTGTATAATCTACTTAACCTTGGGCCTTTGAAGAGTCAGAGAAGGTGATCCACCTTTCCACCCATCTCTCTTAGGGGGTTTTAGTGATCAAGGTAAGAATGTTAAATATATTTCTTTTCATCAAAACATAGTTGTTTTTAGTGGCCTTTAGATAAAATGAAACCCCTTCCTTTGGAAATTAACATATTCATGAAACATATACCTTATTAAAAAAAATTCTTTTTTAACCACTAAATTTGTTGATATTTGATATTTAGAAACAATTTATTTGGTAGAATTAGTTGTTTTTGTTTTATGAATATTTTTACGAGGATTTTTATGGTAAATATAATTATAAAATATATCATAAATCAATAATAACTATATTAATTGATATATAAAATTTTAAGTAATATAAATATTTTATATAAATATTTTATTGATTAACACCATAACCTTCAAAATGGATTATATATGGCCTATTTGTAATATTCTCTATATATTGACTCTTGTATTTTTAGTGAGTTATTGATTTAATTTATAATTTTTAAAATTAGTGAAGGATGAAATCTCGAGTTTTTCAAGACATATAACTAAATTGGAAATGATTTATAGGAATATGATAGAGCTGTGGAAAAAGGTAAATTACAGTGGATTGAAATAGTGGATAACCATAGGGAGTCCATTGAAACATTTTGGATAATAAAAGTATGTTAGAAAACCAATAGAGTTATATTGATTTTAAATTGAATTTATTTAAAATGGGTTGGATGGTATTATAGTAATTTTAAAAGGAAAAACTTACATAAACTAAATCCCTTCATAATTTTTCAATCATCAATAGTCCTTTTACCTTCTATATAATTTTTTTATCAATATCTTTCTTTGAGATTTCGTCTTATCTTAATCCTGATCCAGACTCTATAAATTGAATTCTAGGGTCTTCAACTAATGTTGTTGAAGTATGATATCAAAATGTTTCTCTTATTTAATCAATATAGATTTAGTAATATCCTAATTCATAATTCCACATTTATAGAGGTTTTATAAATAAATCACCCCCTTTGATCACCCATACTGTAATGTGTTATAAGATAATTTTCTAGGTAGTCATAAGGTATTAAAAGAGTTTTTTTCTCATTTAAATTTCATGTTAATAAGTCATTCGGATCCCTATTATCACATAACAAGTTTAATTGAATTTATTTTTCAATGTCACATGATTCATCATAAAAAATTAGAAGTTAAGGTTTAGTAATCTAATCAGAAGGTGGAATCTCCTCTCTCACATACTACAACATTTTTGAATTACAAGTTAACATAAGTTAAATGTAACTATAATGTACATATTCCCAACATTTTAGTAATCCAAATTTCATTCAACAATTTAATTTCAATATTTATTTTATTTTGACTTAAATAATGTGTTGGATGGCATTGGAGAGGGGATGAATGGATAAAGATAAGTAACCATGTGAAAGGATATAACCTATTACCTAGACTGGGTTCCTAGACATAATATAGGTGGGGGATTTTAATGATCTATAAAATTTTGTATTTGATATATAAAATGAATCCCCCAAACCCTCTTAATGAGTAATTCAATCCATTCTCACAACCATTGATTCCATTTGATGCTCTCCTATCCATTTTTATCCTCTAACATTCTCCACTAGTGAATCATTATTGGGAGTTACTTCTAAATGTGTTGGAATATCCTCTTTAATAAGGTAAGTGCATTGTCTCCGTCTAATAATACTTATTCTCTTATTTATTCTTGACAATTATAAAATTTTCATATTTAACTCATCTAGGGATTTTGAATCCTAATTATTCATTTGGTATTTACCTCATATAACTATTATAGGATTTTAGACTAGGTGAATAAAATGGTAATCTAGTTACATTAAATTTTAGATTTCGTCTCCAACATAGGCAGCGATAAAAAAACCTAAAAAACATACATTATAAGTTAATTTTTTTGTACCAATGTTGGAATCCCATAATTATCAGAACCTATAAGGAAAATTATATGTATATTCATGAATGAGAACCCCATATTCCTCTTATACTCAAAATATTTGGTTTAGTAGTTGTATTGGGATTGGTGAAATAAACCATATCATTATTCATTGATGAATAAAACATTTCAAATATTATTCATTAAAATGATAACTATTTTAAAATATTTACTAGTTTTTATAATAATGGAATTATATAATATATATATATATGAATGTTATTTATGTGGATTTATTGTGAAAATAATATTCTATGATAATTATATCCATTAAAAACCATATGTAATTGGGGTATAATATATTCCATGTCGTCGTACACTATAATTTGAGTAAATATTTTTCTTTATAATTTTTGTTGTTTTTGTACATTTTAGAATTATAAATTACATAGTTATATCAAGGTATTTTCACTTGATTATAATTTTAGTCAAATGAATTATGAGAATATTGGAACAAATATATTTCATGAAAAGTGTTTTATAGGGTACACATATGTTTGAGAATAGGTGCATGTTATGGGATGAGACCACAATGTCAGGACATTGAATAAGAATTCACCTATTTATAAGGAGATTAACATTATGAGTTCCCAAATTTTGTATACCTTATTACATTTCCCTAATGGTACAGGTAATTCATCCTAACATAGTTATTTGGGTTTGTATCCTATTCCTTGATTATGGTTGAAGTAGGCAGCTTACATATGGACCAAACCATTTTTAGGTGTTATATTCATTGACTACTTTCTAGGATATATTCCATTTCTATTCAATTTCAAATATGAGTTTTATTAATTACACTCTCCTTACACTATTACAACATACAATTTAGTTTATAAATGTCTTTAATGGGCATTGTGGTGATGGATTACCAAGTAAGTTATTCTCATACTCTATATGAATCTCTAATGGATGTTTGTGGGCCTTATTTATCATGACCCTTGTAATGTTAAATCACCAGAGCATGTGAGCTCATTGTAATTGGATTGCGTATATTGGATGGAGTGTTATGGAAAATTTTTAGATGATATAGATGATATACATGGGATATCTTTTGATTTTTCCTGGATTCTCTACACATGACACATTCAATTTTTTTAATTATGGAATGTTTTTCTTTCATTATAGTTTCACATATGAATTTTCTCAAGATAAAATATATTTTAGACCAATTTAATACGTTACGATAATAGTGTACTGTATCATGTGTTCATATTACTCATTTATCTACTATTTTTCTAATGTTATCCTACTTTCATGTGGAAACTAAATGAAGCATTTCGTGCACATATTCCTCAAATTGGTCATACTAAATATGGAAATGAATGTCTCATTGTTTATTATATTAATATATGGGGGAAAACATTTCCTACACTAATGTAATTCAATAACTAGAATTTACAGTAGAATGTGGGGATTAATAGGTGTTATTGACGGGTGGGGATGATGCGATTCTAGTACAATTCATGTATTTAGGTATCAATCATTAAAAAAATGGTGTTGGATATTATTAAAGACCCTTTCTTATAAAACATGAGTGTAGAAAACATATAATACTATTAAATCATCAGAATTAATCCATAAATATGCATGGATAATATATTTACAGTGGAATATTGAGTTATCAGGTGTAGTATATAATTTATTTTATCTATTATTAATGTTACACATAATTTCTTAAGACTCGCGAATAATTATAAGAATTATAATGTAAGAAAAATTTTGGTATTATAACATATACTATTTTTTTTTATCTGATTATATTTTTTTTCTAAAACTAATTAGAAATACATAATAATTGTGATACCACTGATAAATAAAAATTGTTTCATTAAATATTTATTATTTATGATTATGTCAATATAATATATAATTAAATAAATTCATCCATGAAACATAATTTTTAGAAATTATATTGATACCAATCATGTTTTTTAATAATCTATGACAATAACATTATTTCAATTGTTATTATAATAAATGTAAATGGTTTTTGACTCTAGGTATAATAATTTTTGGTCACGGTTGTCTGATTATGTTTTTAAATGTTTATTTTTTAAATTATTATTTAAATAATTAAATCTAGTATGGAGAGGGAAATTTGGTAAGAATTGCATTATAATAGAAATTACAAACATTTATTTGTCTACCCTTGTTAGGAAGGTTTTAATTTCCATATCTACTTTATAGTAATGTATTTAACTTATTTGATTAGCTCTTGAAATTTAGTATGGGGAGGATGACCATGAAATACTAGATTAAGCTAATGTTGATCCTAGGTTCAAGAAAAAATTTTAATAGTACGTTTGATTTTGGTTATGGATTCCTTCTGTAGAAACCTAAAACATTAGATATATTGAGGGATTTATAATATTATCATCATTTAACATTTATGGGTGATGTATCTCCATATAAATTTTAGGGGTGGGTTGGTATCCTCCATCATATTTTCAATATAATAGAAAAAAGATAGGATAAATGCGGTATATTAGACACCATTATCTCAAAAGGAGTAGCTCACCAATGGTGGGATTGATGGCACTGGAAAATGCATCCATGTAAATCATATTATTATTTTGAACACGATCTCAGAGTGTAGATCATTTTAAAAGCATCGATTTGACTATTTTTAGAGCCCGAACAGAGTTATGAATCTATTGTTATGGTCATTCGAAGTCAGGCTATGGGAAACGGTCATCCAGGACGATTTTTGGGAAATTTATGGTTTTGCGCATAATATTTGAATTCTTGTGCACACTAATGAATGTATTGTGTGCATTTATGGAATCTTCTGTGCAACAACAAAATATTGCGCGCAACATGTCGCACATACCTTTTTTATGCCCAATGAGATGATAGCATCATTCTAGGACACCTGAAACATTTGTAGGGAAGGTGCGCACACATTTTGAGATGTGCATGCAATATGATCATTCGTCCGCAAGATTCATATGGGACCAATGAATCATCAAACTCCCCTTTGTGCGCGCACCCACTGCAGGGTTACCGTAAGATCACTTCCGCACCCAGAATCCTATGTTCAACTGCTCCTTGGTTCGCCTATAAATACAAGTGCAGCCCCTCCCCTCGAGAGAGGTCCCTAGTGGTCATCCTCCACTCTGGTACATGTATGACTACCTCTTTTGTGCCTACGTTGAACAATGGAACCCTCTATGTGAGATCTTTAGCAACAGGTCCCATATCGGTCCACTTTCGTGTGCCCCCCCAGTGGATTGACCCTAGCTCGACCAGTTTGTTTCCTGAGTCATGTGCACGCAAGATTAAATTATTGCACAAAAAATATTCGATGTTGCATGAAAGACTAAAATCTTTCATGCAATAGTACAAGGTGTTGAATCTTGCGTGAACCTATGTCGCACGGTCCAATCTTGGGCACAGTTCATCCTGTGTGTATCCCATCTTATTCGCAATAGTATATAGACATGCACCTGCTAGTCCAAACTATAGGGGTTTCGCCCCCGAACTCCCTCTCGGCATCAATGTCGGGATCCATTCCAGACCCTTCAGTCTAGTCCCTTCACTACCTTCACTCACCCCCATGAAAAATGGTGATTTTCACCGTGAACTTTTCAGGCTAGGACGTTGGCATTTTCCATTACGCCCTTCTGTGCACCCACATTCCACCTGTAGAATACCAAGATTGGAGATACTCCTCCACAGACCATGAAGCACCTTGGTTCTACATATTCTCCTTGGTTCATTTCCCATGTTGTGATTGGTGATTCTCATCATCATTTCCCCAAATACCTTGAGTCGAACCATTCCTTAATCAACTCATTCACACCCCATCACCTGACCTTTATACCATGTTGAAACCGAAAGGGCCGCTCTTGAATAAGTCCCAACACAAACCATTGTTAGGAGCCTTTGCCTAATAGTCCTCACTATATGTATTTAAACTATAGAAATCCCCAAATGAAAAACACAGGATGCCACTTCTTCCAAACAAGAGATGCCTAATGTACCAAGAATAAGATGCCAATAATCCTCTCTACATGACTATAAACTATAGTACACCCTATGGATCAAACATGGGATACCACTTCCTCAAAATGAGAGATTCCTTATGCTCCAAGAATAATATGCCAATCTTCCTCTCTACATGACTATAAACTTTAGTATTTCTTATCATTCAATAATAGGATGCCTCTTACTCCAAACAAGAGATGCCTTATTCGCCTAGCATAAGATGCCAAAAGTCCTTACTGTATGACGTTAAACTAAAACATTCTCTATTATTCAATAATAAGATGCATGTTGTTCCAAATAAGAGATGTCTTTTGTGACAAGCATAAGAAACCTCATGTCATGATTATAGTGGAATAATTTCAAAAGCATTGGAATCCACTCGAACATTCCATCACTCCACCTCATTTGTTGTGTGTCCGTTATTTGGACCATCAACCTTTTTCATGTCTAATGGGAACCACTAATGCCCTAGTACCATGCCACATCCTCTCACCTATCATTCATGGAGAACACCTCTGATGAAATTGGACGATACACCGAGTCTAGTCCCATGTTTTAAACACAGTCAACAGTTGACCCTCATTTGTTTGTCCGCATTTCAAGCTAATGCGATATGGATACTGTGTTCGAAAATAGTCAACAGTTATCCAACATCATCATGTTATCCTCACTACATTATGGATGATGGGCATGTGAATCTCACTTTTCATCTCAATTTGTTCGGACTGATTCCAATGCACATGGCATTATCCCGCTTGTGCACTAGTGCATAGGTGTAGGCCTCCATTATATTCCTCATCCCACCAACGAGTTGGGATGCTCTCATAGCCAGACAGGAGGAAGACATTACAGGATGGTTCCTTTCATAAGCCCCATTCACCATTTCAAATCCATACCATCACCCAGGAATCTTCTTCCATAAGACCGATTCACCATTTTCACTCCATAGCGGCACCTGGTAAGATTTCTTGCATATTCCCCATAAAATGTTTTCACTCCATTGTCGCATGTGGGAAGATTCCATGTGTAAGCCCCATCTACCATTTCTTATCCTTAGTGAAACTCAGTATGATTCCTTTCGTAATCCCCATTCACCATTGTCACTCTATAGCCACACCCGGGGTAGCTACCTTGCGTAATCCCCAACCACTGTTTCCGCTCTATAGGGGCACACATGAAACAATCATGTGTAAGCCCCATACACTATTTCCACCCCTTATCAGCATGTAGGCTACGTCCAAGCATAATCCCCATCATTCATTGCTACTCCTTAGTGACACCTGGGTAGCTTCCTTGAATAAACCCCATTCACTATTGTTGCACCATAGCGACACCTGAGAAGCTTCCATGCATACTCACCATACAGTGTTGTTTCTCCTTAGCAGCAGTAGGAAGCTTGCAAACGTAAGCCCCATTCACCATTGTCACTCCATAGAGGCACCCAGGAAGGTTTCTTGTGTAATTCCCATTCACCATTGTTGCTCCATAGTGTCACCCGAGAAGCTTCCTTGTATAATCCCCATCCACTATTTCCACTCCTTATTAGCACACATGCAGCTTCCATGTGTAATCCCCATTCTCCATTGCAGCTCCGTAGAAGCACCCATGCATCATTCTTGCGTAAGACACATTCAAAACCCTTCATGGATGCACCTTTGCACTGTGATCATCGGGTCCATGCTCTCTCTTATTTCTCACTCTGAGCATGACTCACGTGGCCTTATAGTAAGCATTGACCATGGCATCCTTCTCAGGCCGCCTTTTCATGTAAGCCCCAAACCCTTCTGAACTACATGTACTTTCATCCCTGTCTCCCAGTTAGGGTATGTATGAAGCCTCCCTGAGGATCAATCCCAACACCTACTTATCCTGACCCCTTCACATCAGTTCACCTACTCCCCGCATGACATTAAACTGCATCCATCTATTCAAATCTATGTGAACTTTCATCCCTATCTCCTAGTTACATTACATAGGAAACCTCCCTAAGCTTAAAACCCAACACCTGTTTGTCCTGATCCCTTTATGTCGGTTCATCTTCATCTCGCATGATGATAAAATGCATCCACTTATTCCGAACTACATGGATTTTGATCCCTGTCTCCTAGGAAGGGTACTTAAGAAGCCTCACTGAGGTTCAATCTCAACACATACATTTCCCGACCACTTCACGTTGGTTCACCTTCGTCCCTTGGGAAGTTAAACTGCCTACACGTATCCCAAACAACAAGGACATTGATCCATGTATCCAAGGAAGCGTATGTAGGAAAAAATCCTGAGGTTTGACCACATCCATCGGTAAGATATTATAACCCCATCCAGTGGTAATCTATTGTACCCCAGCCATCGTTAATTTGTTTTGATCCCTAATCAATGGTAAGCCATTGTTAATCGAGGAAAAGCCGTTGTGTTCCCCCATCGACAGTTAGATGTTGTTTTTACACTACCGGTAGTAAGCCATTATAGTCTGTAATTGACTGTAAGCTGTCACAGTCCTCCTATTTAAGACCCACATCTCTGGTCCTCCCCTTGAGCGTCAGACCATCCTAGTCCACTAACCATGCGTAAGCCCCAATATATCATTGGTTTGTTGTCCTATGTGTAAAACATGATTCTATGCCCCATCCTATTCTATGTGGACATTGATTACCCACAACGACATTACGTAGGAAGCCTCCCAGAGGGTCCAGCCCATCACTCATGTCCTATCTTGGTGTCTCTCTTGAGACTATGTGTTTCGAGAAGGTCATTCCCCAACCTGGAGGTTCAACTTCATTCGGATCCCATCCTTGCGTCCATTCTCATGGGTTCCCTTCTCCATAGTCCCATCATCCCACCTCCTGAACTATGTGGACCATGATTACCAACCACGGGGATACATATCAAGCCTCTCTGAGGTTCAAACACAAGGATTTCTTGACATTAATTCTGGTTCCATCTCATTTTCCATCCACATCACTCAACCATCCTTATTCATCCTAATGCTTACCCATCCCGCCACATCCCCGTGAGATCATGTCACACTCCTCCCCCACTTCTCCTAGAATAAATCGAGAAAATAAACATGCACAATCCCCATACTATCCATAACCATCCACCCAAGAGTATCCCTCTTACGACGATCAGCTAACCACATATAATCCCCAACATGTCTCTGGGTCGTTGTCCTTTGGGCACACCCCATTTATTCTCCCCTTCAAACTACGTGGGTTTTGATCTTGGTCATCAACATAGGGTATGATGGAATCGTCCATGAGGTTCAATCCCAACCAATGGAAAACCTTGGTGTACCCCATTCAGGGGTGCACTCTCCGTGATCTTCCCTCAGTGCTGTCCAGATCAGCCTTCATGGTGTGACATCTTCCCTTTATGAAACACACCACCCTGGATCATCTCTCATTCGGAATTCGGACCTATCTATCTGGTGTTCCTCAGTTTGGGGTGAATTATTTCTAATACACCCTCAATAGTTTCCATATCATCTTTCATGGTGTGATATCTTCCATCAATGGGACACACCACCTCAGATCCGTCCTCATTGGGTGTTCTGATCAATCCAGCTGGTAAATATTTTAGGTGATACCTCATTAGGATATACCAATCTAATATGTCTCTATGAGATTTTCTAATAACTCTCATTACGTCTCCACATTACATTAAACTCACGGCTTACCTCGTGTTAAACATAAGATGCCTAAAGAAAACCTTAGAAGACACAACATTGGTGTAACAGTATCCACTAGACGTTAAAGTTGCAACATACCCCATGTTCAACATTTGATGATGAGGAAAACCTCATATAAATTACTCTACCATATGATACCTCACGACCAATGTGGGATTCCTCAGGTTCTACACCCTAGAGATTCCCTCTTATGAGGATGAATATAGGTTCTCCAATGTCCACACATCCATAGATTCCCTGACATGCCTGAGGTTGTCATATACTCTGACCAAGGGTTGCTACAATGAGAAGAACCCGTGGAATGTCCTAACAGAAGTAGTGTAATTAACTGGAATCCAAAAAGATATGGCTCTAGGAACACGATTCACAAACCATGAATCAAATCTTTAAGAGAGACCCAGACTAGGAAATGAATTCGAAGGAGGAATCCACAAAAGGAGGACCCAACATCCCATCATCCCATTCCGATCGAGGAGAAAACATACTTGAATTAGCGACGGATGTCACTCGCCTATAGAAAGAGGGAATGTTGGAAATAAATAGTGTGTCCTCGAAACACAGATGTGCTCATTGGCGAAAGCATCGAAAATAAAAACGGTGAACCCAACATGAATCTCTTCTCCTTCAATAGCGAGTAGACCAAATATGTCGGGAAAATTGAGGAATCAACCATGTGAATCCCCTCTCCATCATATGTGAGAGGATGAGTACCATCGGGTGTGTGAATACTACGGTCCATCATCTCCTTGCCGACATCACTTCCTTAAGAGGCCGCACAAGGGGAATCCACCCGCGACTTTATCGGCTCCTCGCTGACACCACGACCTTAAGAGGTAAAACAGGGGGCATCTGCCCCCACTCCATCAGCTCATCGCTGACACCTCCGTCATAAGAGGTTTCACAGGGGGCAACTACCCCCAAATCCATCAACTCCTCACCGACCCCACCAACTTAAGAGTTCATTTAGGGGCACCCCCTTCCCGACTCCATCGGCTCCTCACCGGCCCAGCCGCCTTAAGAGGTCGCACAGGGGGCATCCGTCCTCGACTCCATCTGCTCCTCGCCAACGTTGCCCCCTTAAGAGGCCACTCGGGGGGCATCTGACCCCAACTTCATCAGCTCCTCTCCAATCTCTCCGCCTTAAGAGGTCATGCATGGGGAAACTGACACAGACTCCATCGGCACCTGATCGACGTCGTTGCCTTAAGAGGCCGCACAAGGGGCATCAGTCCCCGACTACATCAGTTCCTCGCTGAAACTACTGCCTTAAGAGGCTACGCAGGGGTCATCCCCCCCAACTCCATTGGCTCTCCACCGACACCTACCACATAGGTCGCATAGGAGACATCCTCCCCCAACTCCATTGGCTCCTCACCGACCCCACCGCCTTAAGAGGCCGCATAGGGGGAATACTCTACCATCTTTATTGGCTCCTGACTGATGTTGCTGCCTTAAGAGGTTGTGCAGGTGGCATCCGCCCTAGACTCCATCGGCTCCTCACCTATCGCGCCACCTATAGAGGCTGTGCCGGGGGCATCCGTCCCCGAATCCATCAGCTCCTCACCAACGCTGATGCCTTAAGAGGCTGTGAAATGGGAATCCTACCTAAATCCATCAGCTCCTCACCAATGCTGACACTTTAAGAGGCCGCTTAGGTGGCATACGCCCCTGACTCCATCGTTTCCTTTCCGAAACTGCCACCTTAAGAGGCCACACAGGGGAAACTACCCCCGACTCCATTGGCTCCTCTCCAATGATGCTTCCCTAAGAGGCTGCGTAGGGGGAACCCACCCCCGAATCCATCATCACCTCGTCGATCCCTCCACCTTAAGGGGTTGTGCAGGGGGCATCCTCCCCCGACTCCATTAGATACTCGCCAAATATGTCCCCTTAAGAGGTCGAACTGGGGGCATCCACCCCTGACTCCATCGAATCCTCAAAAACATTATCGCCTTAAGAGGCTGTTCTGGGGGCATCCTCTTCCAACTACTTCGGCTCCTCAGCGACCCTACCACCTTAAGATGTCGCGCAGGAGGCATCCAACCATGACTCCATCAGCTCCTCACCGACTCTGCCACCTTAAGAGGCTATGTAGGGGGTATCTTCCCCTAACTCCATTGACTCCTCACTGAATTCGTCTCCTTAAGAGGTCATGATGGGGGAATCCTACCCCAAATCCATCAGATCCTCGCCGACCCCACCACATTAAGAGGCCGTGTAGGGGGCATCTGCCCCCGACTCCATTAGCTCCTCACCGACCCCACCACCTAAGGAGGATGTCCGGGGGGATTCCTCCCTCGACTCCATCATCTCTTTGCTGACTCCACTTCCTTAAGAGGAAACATAGGAGGCATCCTCCCCCAATTACATTATCTCTGACAAACTCTGCCACATTAAGAGGTTCCGCTGAGGGAATCCACCCCTAGATATATCACCTTCTCACCAACTCCGCCACCTTACGAGGTTGTGCAAGGGCCATCTTCCCCCACCTAAATCTTCTCCTTGCCAACTCCACTTCCCTCATAGACTGTACAGTGGGAAACCACCCCCAATACAATTACTCAACTCCAACAAGACCATAATCTTTTGTGGATGCCCTCCCTGCACTACTACTATTCAAGAACAGGAGTCCTCCTTATCGCCATCATGATCCACTATGGAGGGCCTCCCCTGTACCAGTATTATTTAGGCAGGGGAGTCGTCCTTGTCGTCATCATCTTCCAAGGAAGAGGTCCTTCCCAGATCATTACTATTGAGGAATGAGATTCCTCCATTCTCCCAACATAAACCGGCAAATAGGTCCTCCCCATGCATCTACAAAATCCACCACAGAGGCCCTCCCTATGTCAAATACATGCCTTCCGGGATCCATCACCCCATCTGACCAATGATAAAGGATTCCACTCCTTCTAGGCTCCATTGTCCCATCCTACCGACTCTCCTAGTTTCTACACCTTCTGCTCTCCATCGCCTCGTCGTACTGATGATCGAAGATTCCATGCCTTCTAGGATCCATACCCCTATCGTACCATCAACCCATAATTCAACACCTTCTGAGCTCCATCGTTTTATCATATTGACACTATAGGTTTGCATGCCTTCTAGGATCCATCACCCTCTTGTACTAACGATCCAGGTTTCGATGCCTTTTGAGCTCCATCTACCCACCATACTGATGCTTCAGGATTCCATGCTTTCTATGATCCATTTCTCCTTCAGACTGAGGGCATGTTGTCATCACTACCACCCATGCGACACTATGTTTCATCATAACTATCACATTGCCTCCACCGTAGAGGTCCTCCCAAGGACCTAGACACCAGCTTGTGGAATGTTCACCATGGGATTATCCAATTTAGGAATGGAGAACATTTATGCACACACTAGGGGGTATTTTAGAATAATCGCATTATTTGGATTCCACCCTCCTCCCAATCAACTGATGAGGGTAGAGATGATCGTCCCCCTATCAACATAATCCTTGTGGTTTCACATCCTAGTTGCACGATGTTAAATTGCATAAAAACCGTCATCTTGGTCGCATAACATTAAACTGTGGTAAAATATCTTTCTCACATGACATGAATTTGTACAAAATTTTGGTCAAAGGTAAGGGACCTAAAACTACAACATCCATCATCAAACTTATGTGTCGTTAAATGCCAGCCATCACTCATCTTAGCTATACGATGTTAAACTATGAACCGGGGCGAAATTTGATAACCTTAAACTAAGAACCTTTGGTCTAATCAATAATACCTTAAACTATTTGCAACACAGGGTCTGTTACTCCACGTTTAGCCATGTCTTCCCACTGGCATGCTCTGATGAACTATGGGGTAGAAACCAGAATGTTGGACTCAAAATGGACATTATCCTAATCCATATCCATGATTCATAGAGTACCTTTATTTGGATCCATGCCTTTTTTCATGTTTGAAGGAATACCCTAGTAGTATGGATTCTTTGCCTATGGCTCGCCTACTGTATTGGGCCAACACTGTAGAAGACTTCAGATGAAATTTGCAACAGGTCCTGTGTTTCGAACATGGTTGGAATTTGACTCCCATTTCTCTATCCTCATCACTGGTAACACGATATAAATGCTATGTTTTGAAAAAAATCCACAAATATCTTCCATCATTACAACACAATCATTAGGATGTAGATATGGAATTCTATGATTCAAATTTTTTTAACTTCTCTATGTTCTGGTGAAACTCCAACACCCTTAGTGTTACCCTTTCATGAATCTTTGGATATCAAATAAGTGGGAGAATTTTCCTGGGATATTCCTTGCCTGACATCCCCATTCCCCTTTCTGTGTGCATCCATGGTTCAGGAAAATCCCATCATTACTTCTTGATTCCAACACTGAGCTTGACCCACCCAGGCATTGTAGTTTTGGTAGGATGTGTATTGATATGGTTGTATGAGACAGACATATTGTTCCCAAATGATGTTAAACTGCATTATCATCCTTCATGACATTAAAATGATCCTTATCATCCTACATGAAATTAAACTACTCATATTCATCCCACTTGATGTTAAACGACATTACCATCCTTCATGAAATTAAACTCCTCATTATCATCCCACATGACAATAAACTGCAAAATGGTCCAAGATATATGACCTTAAACTAAAATTTCCACCTTCCACATTGCACGACATTAAACTGTGTGACCAATCTAGGCTAAATGATGTAAAACTACCCAACAATCATCTTACGTGATAATAATATACAAAATGGTCTGAGCTCTATGACCTTAAACTAAGATCACCATCGTCATCATTACAAGACGTTAACATGAAAACTAGTCATGAATTCCCATCTTAGGTCCCTCGGCCTTTCCAGGCCCCAGGCCTAGGTTCTCACCAAGGATTGTGTGGTGTGGTATATGCATCTGTCCTCATTCACATTGGGATATTTTATCCACACCACATACATCCACTTGAGACACCCCTCCATCATTTTCCATTCCACAAGACGTTAAACTGCACAGGTCTCACCATTCTTTGTGTGCCCCATCATTTAGGTTTCCCCAATCATTCATATCCAAAATACCACCAGACATTATGGATGTTTGGCCCAATGTCTCTCCAACCATTTTGGGACAACATCCTCGAGGATCTCGAGTGGAAAATTGATACAAGTCCCATTTTACAAATATGGTCAACAGTCAATGCTCAATTCTCCCCCATCCCAAGTCACACAATACAGATACTATGTTGAAAACATGGTCAATAGTTATCCTCATTCTAGGTTGTCGTTCATTGGTCTCCCACATAGTATGCATCATGATTCATCATTTTTACCCATTTTCCCATGCACAAGAAATTAAACTAGGAATCTACGGTCCGAGATCTATGACCATAAACTAAGATCTACTATGTCCTTATCACATGATGATAAATTGCGCGACATCTACTACAACTATGATTGACTTGATTCCCATAATTATGGGATAAGTTGGACCGCCCGAACATTTATCCCTAAGGTCGTACCCCATTTTATTGAAACCTCCTTCTCATTCTTTCCCCTTAACCCAGATCAGGGTTTAGTATCCATGACCATAAACTAGGATCCTATAGTCCATGTAATAGGATTTTATACTATTAACCTTATTCCATGTAGTATGACCTTCAAAATAAGTGCTCCTTCCTCCTTGTAAGACGTTAAACTACATGTTTGTCTACCTCATTGGTGTGATGTAAAACTACAATGCATTAAAGGTCCTTACTAGAGAGGCCCTATTTGGATGAAATTTTGATCTCTGATCAGATTGATGGTCCCACCTAATGTGTTTCCACCACGGTGGTGTAATATCAAGAGTGTTAATTCTAATCAATCAACCCATCACTCCACCCACCACACTATGTGGGTTCTTTATTCGGACCCTCTTCATATTTCACATTTAAAGGAACCCCCTAACAATATAGATTCATAGCCTATGGATCACCAGATATCTTGGGATAACATTACAGATGACTAAAAGATGAAATTTTGAGTCCATACCCATGTTTTGAATGTGTTCATTAGTCGGAACACATTTTTAATCCCCATTTTAGGCTAACGAAATTGGGATACTATGTTTCAAACACAGTCACCAGTTATCCTAATTTTCATGCCACCTCGTAGTGTTCTAAAACCCAGGTATTCTGATTCACTCTTTTCATTCCCTAATGATCAGATTGATTATAATGCCCCTCACATTACTCCGCTCCTTTAATAGAGCACATTGGAAAAATAGAAACTCGGTTTTTCTGAGAACCCTATTCTCCAATCATAACCTCTCTCAGCCTAGTAACTCCCAAAGGAGACCAATGTCTCATACAAATCCCAAAAAATAATACTTGGTTTGGCACTCTTGTACAGGTGAATGATTTTCTATTGTCTGTTTTTACCACACTGATCATTACTCAAATGGGATTAGAAGAATAGCTGGTTATTTTTTTCAATATGATTGAGATATAAAGCCCACCAATCCAATAGTTTCCTTATATTTTTCCTCAAATTGCATCCCGCCTCCCCTATTTTTCCTCATTGGAACCCATTCGTTGGGGGGGTATTTTTCTATTTCTAACGCTTTCACCAGGGCGTGCATCCATATTTTTAGGATGCACTGATTATTTCCCTACATTCTTGCTTTCCAAAGGCTTGTGGGATCTATCACTTATTCAAGGTCTTATTCTCCATGATCTAAATGGGATGATGGGATTTCGGCTCCTCCTTCTATGGATTCCTCCTTGGAATTCGTTACCTAGTATGGGTCTCCCTTAAAGATTTGAGTATTTTTTCATGAATCTCATTCCTGGTGCCATATCTTTATGGATGCTGGTTAATTACACAACTTCTATCAGGACATTCCATTGGGTCATTGACATGGTAACTTCCTTTAGACAATGTATATGAAAACATCAGGAATGTCGGAGCATCTCTAGATGTGTGATTATTGGAGAACCTATATTCTTTATCGTAAGAGGGCATCTCAGGGGTGTAGAAACTGAGGAATTATACGTCAGTCATGAAGTAACTTATGCTGGAGGCATGCCTCTGAGGTTTTCCTCATCATCCCATGTTTAAAATGGGGTATGTCGTGAATTTATTGTCTTGTGGGGACGGTTACACCAAAGGTGTGTCTTTTAAGATTTTCCTTAGGCATATCATGTTTAAAATGAGGTAGGTTGTGATTTTAAAGTCATACAGAGATAGAATGACAGTAATCAGAATGTCCCATTGAGACGGATCAGGTTGGTACATTCGTTGGAGGGAAAACCTAGAAGGTTTACTATGTGGATTGTTCATAATGCCCAAAGAGGAAATATATGAGGTGGTGTGTCCCATAGAGGGGAGATATCACACCGTGAAAGATTATCTAGACACCACTGAGGGTGGATCTGAAAGAGTTCACCCCAAAATTGGGAACACTGGATGGATAGGTTAGAATTCCCAATAAGAGAAAAACATGGGTGGGGTGTTCCATAATGGGAATATTTCACACCATGAAGGGTGATATGGACACCACGAAGGGCGGATCATGGAGAGTGCACCCCAGAATATGGGACAATAAGGTTTACCATTGGATGATTTGGAATCCCATGGAGGTTTCCTACATACCCTGTGTAGATGACATAGATCAAAAAGCCACGTAGTTCAAAGGGGTAATGAATCTGGGTGTGCATAAAGGACAACGACCCAGAGACATGCTGGGGCTTACACGTGTTTAGATGCCCTTCATAAGAGGGATTCTCTTGGGTGAATGGTTATAGATAGTATGGGGCTTAGGCATGGTTAGTTGCCTGATTTCTACAAGGAGAAGTGGGGAAGTGGGTGAAATGATCTCACCGTGATGTGGCATCCCGGGTAAAAATCAGGATGGATATGGATGGTTGAGTGATGTGGATGGAGAATGACATGGATCCATCGTGAATGTGACGACATCCTTGGGCTCGAACCTTAGAGATGCTTCTTACATATCCTCAGGGCAGGGAATCAATGTCCACGTAGTTCAGAAGGTGGGATGATGGGACACCTGAGGAGGAAGCCCATGAGAATGGATGCATGGATGGGATCCGGAGGAAGTGGAACCTCCGGGATGGGGCATAACCTTCCCGAAACACATAGGCTCAAGGGAGAGGCCATGATGGGACATGACTAATGGGCTTCACCATTATGGAGTCTTCCTACATACACCTATGGTGGGGAATCAAAGTCCACATAGTTCAGGATGGGGCATAGAATTAGGGTTTACGTAGAGGACAACCACCCAATGATATATTGGGGCTTAAACGTGGTTAGAATCCCAGGCTGGTTTCATACTTGAGCAGAGGAAAGAGATTTGTGTAACACCCCAAAATTTTATGAAAAATATTTTTTTAATTTCATTAATGTCTTGTGTTGTACGCTACACCAAAAGGAGCTTGCACAACACGCATCCTTGACTTGCCTTGCATTACACGCAATCGCGACCTTCCTCGATAGCGTGTGTAGTACGCAATACTGAGTTTCACTAAACAACGATATGCTATTAAAATATTATTATAACTAGCCGTTATGAATAGTAATAACCACCTTTTAAAATTTTAGAAATTTTAGCTCTCAAAATGGACTTCATTTTTGGATTCGGAGTATCGAATTTAGCGTAAGGTGAAATTTTGGTACTTTTCGGATAACTTTCATATTCTGATGAATAGTGAAAATTACTAAATTATAATTAAAAACAAATTTTTTAATCAAAATAATTAATAGTGATAAATTATTAATTTGAGTTGTTTTAAAGTATATTTAGAATATATTTTTACAATTTAATACAATGTTGGTCATTGGATGTAATTTCACATTTAAACCAGACATAAACAAGTGTCAATCTTTTGATAGATATTGTTTCTTAAAAACACACTATTTGTTTTAACAGCGGGATTTAATTATAAAATTAATTAATGCAACTTCTATGTTATGAATTTGGTAAAATAGACTTCATTTTTTGAATTCGGAATATGAAATATAGCTTAGGATGAAATTTTGGTATTTTTCTGAAAACATTCAATTTTTGATGAATAGTGAAACCACTAAGTGGTAGGTTAAAAACTGAATTTTGCATAAAACTTAATTTTTCCGCTTCTGTGAATGGAATTTCGAAAATCCGACAGAAACGGTTAATATCAAGGACTAAAATGTGGTTCAATGAGATGAAAATAATTTTTGGTGAATAGTAACTTTTTACTTTTTTTTACCACGATTATTAGTAAATAGGGTAACTAAGTGTAAATATGATATTACTATTACCCTAACACATGTCCTAATTCTATTGGATAAGTGTAATTCGACCAAAAACAACCTTATGAATATAATATGACCATTTAGGTCCACTTGGATTAGATTATGACATTTAATATTATTTTATTTAATGAATAGTTAAAATAGTTAAAATCAAAGTTTAATAACTAAAACATTTTTAATATGGGGTTATACATAAGATAAATTCGACTATAAATATTATTATAAAGCTAAAAAGATTTCCTACATAATTATATTTTATTTATAATTTTTAGACTTTAAATAAATTAATTTATTTAGGAGACAACGATGATGCGGTAATTACCCTTTTAAGGAAATATTAACATAATTGATGTTATAAATGCTCAAATAAATGTAATTTGAGACTTTTTATGAATTACACTAATTTTATAGGTTACTATGATATATTAGTGTTGATTTAATCAACTTGGTTCGAACATATAATTCTGTTATGACTTTCACAAAAATCATATATCAAATAGTGTCAAAATTGACACAAAATAGTTTTTAAATCAAATATTATATTATTAATTGTAATTTTATTCCTAAAAATCTGAGGTTCGGCCAAATGACATAGATAAGGATATATATATTAATAATAAACAATTTGGGGTTCGTTTGGCATGTTATAGTAAGTGTATTAACCATATAGTGAAAGAAAACAAAAAGACACGGTAAAAGATAAATTATTTAACTTAGAGTTAAAACTAATTGATAAGGTTAGAATAATACCCTAAACTTGTCCAAATCCTATTGGTTGATAGGATGTCGACACATCCCCACTTTAGTTTCGAAATAAGAACCTTTGGAACCATTATAAACCGATTTTGACTTTAATATAAAATAATATTTTGAGATATTCCTAAGGTGCCCCTCTCCTCCCTTATAAAAGGGCACCTCCTCCCTCTCTTCCTCACACAACTTTGAGCCTTCAAGCTCGGCCAACCCCTGCCAAAATCTCTTCTCCACTTCCATAGTATCATCCTAGAGGTCCTGGTCTTCTTCAAAGACCATCCTTAGTTCTTTAAGTGGAGGCTAAGAAAAGGCCCTTCAAAAAGAGGTAATATCCATTACCGATCTTTTTCAATTTCTTTCTTCTTCAACTTCTTCTTCTTTAGTTGTTTCATGATAAAGTAATAACATAAGTATTTATTATATACTGATATGTTATTATAAATATGAAACTACTCTAATTAACCTTCTATCCATCCTACGAAAAAAGGAAATCATCGCGCGTGCGTACGTACGGAATACCGTCTCCACGCCGTGGTGTAATCTATTTTCCGCCACCACCTTAATTGGATGGGTATAAAGGTTTAATGAGTAAATATTTATGATTATTATAAATTGATATTGATACTGAAATAGTATACATACACTTCAACACAATTCCACGATCATAGGAACGATATCATCACTCGTGCGTACGTACGGAATACCGTCTCCACGATGTGATGCGACTCGTTCTACATGATCATCATTACATAGTAATTATATAAATGAATTGAATGAATAAATATGATATATGTTACACTAATACCATTCTGGATATAAGGTATCTATAACCTTAAATGAAGAATAAGAATTTATTCGGAAAAACACGCATAAGAACAAAAGGCAATAAAGACCCGAGTAACAAGTAACAATGAAATATTACTAACAAGAAGCTAAGAATATGACCATATATGATATAATATCAATATGTATGATTCTGGAATAAGTCAATAACATTATTTAAACCATTATACAGGAGCTTCGGACATGTACACAGCAAATCGGACCTAAGGTAAGGGAAATATCACAATCTCACTTTTATCCGAGATTGTTTTTACTTTGGTAATTACTGGGGTGTATTTTATCATCCACATCCATGTTCCCTCAATATGTAATATTATTTCCTTCCATCTAAAATAGTTTATATCCAATTTTACCCTTCGGTAAGTTTTTTGTAAAAGATATGAAAGGAATCTTTTGTCGTTTTTCGTACGAGGTACTTTTTGACTTTTCTGACAAAAGTACGAAGAATGTTTTTTAAACATATACGGCATGAATGAATTTTTAAAACCTTATTTCTAAGAAGCATCCTTTAAAAGTTTTCAAGTTTATTTTTAATCAACTTCTTTTAGTTTAAAGTTTTATGACATGTTAAGAAAGGAAAAATGTTTTTGAAGAAGAAAGGATATTTTCCTCAAGAATGGAGTTCAAGTGTTTTATCAAAATTATTTTCCATCTATGATAATAAAGGGTTATGTTTTTATCCATATTATTACATTGATTTGATCATGTTGTGATGGAATATTTTTTATGAATTCCTTTATCTTATATGAATTGATTTATGATGTCACGATGTTTAAGATTCCCATTTGTATTACATGGGTTATGCAATGATGTATGATTTATGATTTTGTGGCACACATAAGAATGGTATCATTATGAGATGGGTGGGACCTATATCTCCCTCCAATGCATTGGGTAAAGATTTTATATCTCATGAGATAGACATGGCTGGAATGGTAGGTTATACTGGTTCAGTGAAACAGGACTGAAACGAGGGTTACTCGATTCAGAAAGGGACTTTGTCCACTAAGATAGTCTTGGAAATGAGTCTTGACTAACAAGAAACGATTCTATATGATTATGTGTGAATGCCACAAAGTTTCATGTTTTATGTTATGATTATTGTGATTACATTTCACTGCCATGATTTATCCCATGTTATGAAATTATGCTCTCTTTTGCAGGTTAAGATTTCCAAAATGTTATGTTCTTTTGAATATGATGCGATTGATATTTCTGTTGTTTACCCTTACTGAGCATTTCAGCTCACCCTTTTATGTTTTCTTTTCCCCAGGATATAAAGAAAGGTTTTAGGTAAAAAAAAGGAAGATCTTTATGGGAGATTTTGAAGATCTTTCACCACGATTAGAAGATTATATTCCGAGTTTCCAAAGACACTAAACTATTACGGTCCTTGTGTGTTTGTTTTTGCTATGTAGTAAGTATTCCGCAAATGTAATGTAGTGTCCATGTACGTTAAGCTTCGGGTCTCTACAGTTGGTATCAGAGGAAAGGTTTAGTCAACCTTTGGAAACTAGGATGCGAGAACTTTAGTGAGATCCCTAGAGATATTTATATGGTCTGTCTATGGATGTCCCTAAGGATAAGTATACGTATAGGATACAGTCCTATAACTACGGTAACAATCTTAAAATTTAACCTAAGAAGTTAGATATTGAGGATACTCCCCCTTTATTATGATTTTTTCCTCTCACACTATTCTTTTTGGGTTTTAGAAAATGGCTGGAAACAGGATGATTCACGATAATGGAGGATATGATGGACAATGGAATGATATTCTTCATGAGAAACCAAATGAAATGGGATTTGGAGGTCCAAACATCATTATTATGCCGAATCAGCAATCTCATAATATGATCAATAAAGTAAAATTTGGTAAGTTTTCTGGCTCGACTAATAAGAGAAAGATGGAGTTTCATGACGATCATCGAGGAAAGAAAGTTCAATTTCCCCTATGTAAATCATGTGGGAAGAGGCATCAAGGAGAATGTTTCAAAGGAACTAGACGATGCTTTGGGTGTGGAAAAGAAGGACACAAAGCCAGTAAGTGCAAAGGAAAAGGTTCAGTTAACACCAGGGATGAGGATAATGGTATTGCTACAACATCAACAATGGTTAAATGTTTTAAATGTGGAATGTACGGGCATTATGCAAACCAATGCCATAAGGGAAAGTCTCATGAAGAAAATCAGTATGGTCGTATGGGTAGTATTTATGTGGATGATGATGATGAGACCACAAATGATATGTGAGATGAAATAATTGTTGAAGCTCGGTCAATGGTTTAAGAATGTAGTGGAATGATTACATGTTTATCATGTGTAATGTTGTATAAGTAATCTCATGGTACTATGGAATAAAGAGACATCTAAGGATTGTTACACTGTTGTCTTTCCTTGAGTTTTAAAAGTGTATGATTAATGTTACCAGTATCCATGAAAGGTTATTCAAGTATTTTTGGAATGTAGATGATATGTGCATAATGAAGGGATAAGACGATAATGAGATGTTTGATTGTATTCATGAGCTCATGATTGATATAAGGACTAAGTGATATCATGGTTTGAGTATATAGAATTTTGAGGATTTTGGTATGTGGAAAGTGTTAACTTTTTACTACATTCATGTTTTCACTAAGGTTCAATGGGTATTCATTCTTCAAGAGAATACATGATTAAGGTATTCACATGTTTATAATTTGACCAGCAAGATATATCTTATGATATATGGGGGATAAATGATGGCATTCACGTAATTGTTCTGTGACAATTCAAGTAACCATTTTCTTAATACTATGAGCTTGGACCGAAGTATTTTAGATAAGCTTAGAATGTATTATGTTGGACATAAGTTAGGATAAAACGTTTTTCGATATTATTGATTGGATGTTATAGTAATATAGCTTTAGAAAAAGAACAACCTGCAGGACGGGCGACAGCCCATCGCGTCGGACAAGGCTGTGGGAATCAAACCCACAACCGAAGTGCGACTGGCCTTTATCGCCTACCACTGGCCTACAGGAAGTCCCTGTTTAGTAGAAACTAGTTTTATTATATTAAGCAGTATGATATATGAAGTATAAGTTCATATTTGGAACCATATATGATTAATCTAACCATAAGATGGACTTATAACTTTTGCTAACCTTTTGTTTGAAAGAGATGGAATGACCCATCATTCTATCACATGATCTGCTAACACTTCACGAATAACAAATTCAACTTCATTTATTTAAGAGATGAAGTGGAAATTGTTCAAGGCACGAAAAAAAGTGAGATTGTACCAAAATAAAGTAAGTATTTATTCTCATTCAAATTCTTCAACTTTAGGGAAACGATCTTGAAAACCAAAAATGTTGTCCTAGTGCTATTATATCTGATTAATCAGATGGTACCTTAGATCATCACAAATTTATGGATTTGTGATTACTGGATTTTCCATAGCCATGTTCTCTACCACTCTCCATCAGAACATGATGGTTAGATTTCTCTTCCATATCCATATTTTCACCTATGTGGAAACCCAGTGATTAGTTTATTTGGGTAACCATTACGTTTCATACTTTCGTTTTTAAAGATTGGTTTTGGTATTCCTTTTTATGATGTGGGTTTCTATTAAAGAAACTTTCAAATAGTAAACCATTTATAACCCTGACGAATTTCGAGGGCGAAATTAATTTTAAGGGGGGTAGAATGTAACACCCCAAAATTTTATGAAAAATATTCTTTTTAATTTCATTAATGTCTTGTGTTGTATGCTACACCAAAAGGATCTTGCACAACACACATCCTTGACTTGCCTTGCATTACACGCAATCACGACCTTCCTCGATAGCGTGTGTAGTACGCAATACCGAGTTTCACTAAACAACGATATGCTATTAAAATATTATTATAACTAGCCGTTATGAATAGTAATAACCACCTTTTAAAATTTTAGAAATTTTAGCTCTCAAAATGGACTTCATTTTTGGATTCGGAGTATTGAATTTGGCCTAAGGTGAAATTTTGGTACTTTTCGGATAACTTTCATATTCTGATGAATAGTGAAAATTACTAAATTATAATTAAAAACAAATTTTTTAATCAAAATAATTAATAGTGATAAATTATTAATTTGAGTTGTTTTAAATTATATTTAGAATATATTTTTACAATTTAATACAATGTTGGTCATTGGATGTAATTTTACATTTAAACCAGACATAAACAAGTGTCAATCTTTTGATAGATATTGTTTCTTAAAAACACGCTATTTGTTTTAACAGCGGGATTTAATTATAAAATTAATTAATGCAACTTCTATGTTATGAATTTGGTAAAATAGACTTCATTTTTTGAATTCGCAATATGAAATATAGCTTAGGATGAAATTTTTGTATTTTTCTGAAAACATTCAATTTTTGATGAATAGTGAAACCACTAAGTGGTAGGTTAAAAACTGAATTTTGCATAAAACTTAATTTTACCGTTTCTGTGAATGGAATTTCGAAAATCTGACAGATACGGTTAATATCAAGGACTAAAATGTGGTTCAATGAGATGAAAATAATTTTTGGTGAATAGTAACTTTTTACTTTTTTTACCACGATTATTAGTAAATAGGGTAACTAAGAGTAAATATGATATTACTATTACCCTAACACATGTCCTAATTCTATTGGATAAGTGTAATTCGACCAAAAACAACCTTATGAATATAATCTGACCATTTAGGTCCACTTGGATTAGATTATGACATTTAATATTATTTTATTTAATGAATAGTTAAAATAGTTAAAATCAAAGTTTAATATCTAAAACATTTTTAATATGGGGTTATTCATAAGATAAATTCGACTATAAATATTCATTAGAAATATAAAAAGATTTCCTACATAATTATATTTTATTTATAATTTTTAGACTTTAAATAAATTAATTTATTTATGACACAACGATGATGCAGTAATTAACCTTTTAAAGAAATATTAACATAATTGATGTTATAAATGCTCAAATAAATGTAATTTGAGACTTTTTATGAATTCCACTAATTTTCTAGGTTACTATGATATATTAGTGTTGATTTAATCAACTTGGTTCGAACATATAATTCTGTTATGACTTTCACAAAAATCATATATCAAATAGTGTCAAAATTGACACAAAATAGTTTTTAAATAAAATATTATATTATTAATTGTTATTTTATTCCTAAAAATCTAAGGTTAGGCCAAATGACATAGATAAGGATATATATATTAATAATAAACAATTTGAGGTTCGTTTGGCATGTTATATTAAGTGTATTAACCATATAGTGAAAGAAAACAAAAAGACAAGGTAAAAGTTAAATTATTTAACTTTGAGTTAAATCTAATTGATAAGGTTAAAATAATACCCTAAACTTGTCCAAATCCTATTGGTTGATAGGATTTCGACCCATCCCCAATTTAGCTTCGAAATAAGACCCTTTGGAACCATTATAAACCGATTTTGACTTTAATATAAAATAATATTTTGAGATATTCCTAAGGTGCCCCTCTCCTCCCTTATAAAAGGGCACCTCCTCCCTCTCTTACTCACACAACTTTGAGCCTTAAAGCTCGGCCAAACCCTGCCACAATCCCTTCTCCACTTCCCTAGTATCATCCTAGAGGTCCTGGTCTTCTTCAAAGACCATCCTTAGTTCTTTAAGTGGAGTCTTAGAAAAGGCGCGTCAAAAAGAGGTAATATCCATTACCGATCTTTTTCAATTTCTTTCTTCTTCAACTTCTTCTTCTTTAGTTGTTTCAGGACAAAGTAATAACATAAGTATTTATTATATACTGATATGTTATTATAAATATGAAACAACTCTAATTAACCTTCTATCCATCCTACGAAAAAAGGAAATCACCGCGCGTGCGTACGTACGGAATACCGTCTCCACGCCGTAGTGTAATCTATTTTCCGCCACCACCTTAATTGGATGGGTATAAAGGTGTAATGAGTAACTATATATGATTATTATAAATTGATATTGATACTGAAATAGTATACATACACTTCAACACAATTCCATGATCATAGAAACGATATCATCACTCGTGCGTACGTACGGAATACCGTCACCACGATATGATGCGACTCGTTCTACATGATCATCATTACATAGTAATTATATAAATGAATTGAATAAATAAATATGATATATGTTACACTAATACCATTCTGGATATAAGGTATCTATAACCTTAAATGAAGAATAAGAATTTATTCGGCAAAACACGCATAAGAACAAAAGGCAATAAAGACCCGAGTAACAAGTAACAATGAAATATTACTAACAAGAAGCTAAGAATATGACCATATATGATATCATATCAATATTTATGATTCTGGAATAAGTCAATAACATTATTTAAACCATTATACTGGAGCTTCGGACACGTACAAAGCAAATCGGACCTAAGGTAAGGGAAATATCACAATCTCACTTTTATCCGAGATTGTTTTTACTTTGGTAATTGCTGGGGTGTATTTTATCATCCACATCCATGTTCCCTCAATATGTAATATTATTTCCTTCCTTATAAAATAGTTTATATCCAATTTTACCCTTCGGTAAGTTTTTTGTAAAAGATATGAAAGGAATCTTTTGTCGTTTTTCGTTCGAGGTACTTTTTGACTTTTCTGACAAAAGTACGAAGAATGTTTTTTAAACATATACGGCATGAATGAATTTTTAAAACCTTATTTCTAAGAAGAATCCTTTACAAGTTTTCAAGTTTATTTTTAATCAACTTCTTTTAGTTTAAAGTTGTATGACATGTTATGAAAGGAAAAAAAAATTTGACGAAGAAAGGATATTTTCCTCAAGAATGGAGTTCAAGTGTTTTATCAAAATTATTTTCCATCTAAGATAATAAAGGGTTCTGTTTTTATCCATATTATTACATTGATTTGATCATGTTGTGATGGAATATTTTTTATGAATTCCTTTATCTTATATGAATTGATTTATGATGTCATGATGTTTAAGATTCCCATTTGTATTACATGGGTTATGCAATGATGTATGATTTATGATTTTGTGGCACACATAAGAATGGTATAATTATGAGATGGGTGGGACCTATATCTCCCTCCAATGCATTTGGTAAAGATTTTATATCTCATGAGATAGACATGGCTGGAATGGTAGGTTATACCGGTTCAGTGAAACAGGAATGAAACGAGGGTTACTCGATTCAGAAAGGGACTTTGTCCACTAAGATAGTCTTGGAAATGTGTCTTGACTAACAAGAAACGATTCTCTATGATTATGTGTGAATGCCACAAAGTTTCATGTTTTAAGTTATGATTATTGTGATTACATTTCACTACCAAGATTTATCCCATGTTATGAAATTATGCTCTCTTTTGTAAGTTAAGATTTCCAAAATGTTATGTTCTTTTGAATATGATGTGATTGATATTTCTGTTGTTTACCCTTACTGAGCATTTGAGCTCACCCTTTTATGTTTTATTTTCCCCAGGATATAAAGAAAGGTTTTAGGTAAAAAAAAGGAAGATCTTTATGGGAGATTTTGAAGATCTTTCACCACGATTAGAAGATTATATTCCGAGTTTCCAAAGACACTAAACTATTACGGTCCTTGTGTGTGTGTTTTTGCTATGTAGTAAGTATTCCACAAATGTAATGTAATGTCCATGTACGTTAAGCTTCGGGTCTCTACAATTTGGGTCCTAATAATTGGTACTATGACCGCTTACCATTAATTTCAGACTATAACAGCTTACCGCTAGTTGGTGAAAACAATGACTTGCTGTCGAATGGGGAAAACAAGGTCTTTTCGTCTATTGGGAGAAACAACTGCTTTCTGTCGAATATGGATCACAATGTCTTACCTCTAGATGGGGTAAAATGGCTTACCATTGGTTGGGGTTACAATGGCTTACCACTGCATGGTATCGAACCTCATGAAGGCATCCTAAATACCCTACCTAGGAGACAGGGATCAAAGTCCACACAATTCAGAATACGTGGATGTAGTTTAACATCATGAATGATAAAGATGAACTGATGTGAAGGGGTCACGACAAGTAGGTGTTGGGATGGAACCTATGGGATACTTTATATGTACCATTCCTAAGAGAAATGGATCAAAGTACACGTAGTTCGGAATATGTTGATTTAGTCTCAAATCATCCAGGATAAATGTGAACCAACATGAAAGGGTCAGGACACATAGGTGTTGGGTTTCAACCTTAAGGAGGCTTCCTATGTACCCTGATAAGGAGAAACGGATCAATGTTCACATAGTTTGGGATACATGGATTTAGTTTAATGTCATGCGGGAAGAAGGTGAACCGACATGATGGTGACATGACATGTCAATGTTGGGCATGAAACTTAGGGAGGCTTCTTACATACCCTGACTAGGAGAAAGGGATCAAAGTATAAATAGTCTGGAAGGG
The DNA here is from genome assembly GCA_963277665.1 of Viscum album. Classification (NCBI taxonomy): domain Eukaryota; kingdom Viridiplantae; phylum Streptophyta; class Magnoliopsida; order Santalales; family Viscaceae; genus Viscum; species Viscum album. Next base: position 1,697,885,060 of record OY728158.1, on the reverse strand, counting down.
TTTGGGGGTTAGACACTAATATGGACCCGAAAGGATGCCTCATTCAATTCTTACTCTAATCCCACATGAGTCTTTCTCAGTGTGAGAAATGAGATACAGTAAGGACCTGATGATCATGATGTAAATCTGTATCCATGAAGGGTGGTAATGGGGATTATGAAAGGAAGTTGACTGGGTGACAATATGGTGCAGTAAAGGTGAATGGGGATTACACATGAAAGCTACATGTATGCTACTATGGAATGGAAACGGAGGATGGGCCTTACGCAAGGAAGTTGTCCGGGTCCTGCTAAAGAGAGACTGTGGTGGATGGGGATTATATAAGGAAGCTTCCCGAGTGCCACTATGAAGTGACAGTGTTGAATGGGTATTATGCATATAACTTAACCGTGTGCCGCTAAGGAGAGGTAATAGTGTATGTGGTTTACACATGGAATCTTCCCAGGTGACACTATGGAGCGACAATAGTGAATGGGGTTTACTCAAGGAATCATCCTAGGAGCTGATGAAGAATAGAAATGGTAGATGGGTCTTACGCATGGATGTTTCCTGTATGCCACTAATGAGGGGAAAATATGTATGGAGATTATGCATGGAAGCTACCCATGTGCCACTAAAGAGCGACAACAGTGTATGTGGCTTATGTATGGAGGATGCCTAAGAGATGCTATGGAGCGACAATGGTGAATGGGGCTTACACAAGGAAGTTTCCCGGGTGCTGCTACGAAGCAACATTGGTGGATGAGGCATACACATGGAAGCATCCCGCATGCCGCTAAGGATTGTCATCAATGTATGGGGATTATGCAAGGAAGCTTCCTGGGTGCTGCTATGAAGAAAAAATAGTGAATGGGACTTACGCAAGGAAGCTTCGCGGGTGCTGCTATGGAGCGGAAATGGTGAAGGAAGCTTACACGAGGAAGCATCGTGTAATTTCTACCTCATATCTGGCCATAAGGGAATCCCAAATCGTTTTTGGGTTGAGGGATTTAATAGAGGCCTACACCTATGCACTAGTGCACAAGTGGGATAATGCCAAGGGTGTTGGAATCAGTCCGAACAAATGGTGATGAAAAATGTGATTCACATGCCCGACATTTTGAATGTAGTGAGGGTGGCAAGACATTGGAGGATAAATATTGACCATTTTTTGAACACAGTATCCATATCATATTAGCTTAAAATGGAGAAAAACAAATGAGGGTTGACTGTTGACTGTATATGAAACACAAAAGTAGAATCAAAGTTTCATCCAATATATTCTAGGGCGTTGGCCCAGAATGGAAGGTGAGCCGAGGTGGCATGGGACTAGGCCATTAGGGGGTCCCTTCAGACATGAAAGAGGATGATGATCCGAATAAAGGAAACAAAAATCACAAGGTAGAGTGATGGAATGTTTGAACGAATTCCAATGCTCTAAAAATTATTCCACTGTAACCATGGAATGAGGAATCTTATTCTTGTCACATAAGGAATCTCTTATTAGGAAAAAGAGGCATCCTATTATTGAATAATAGGTAATGTTGCAGTTTAAAGTCATGTAGTAAGTACTATTTCCATCTTATGTTAGATGCACAAGGAATCTCTTGTTTGGAGTAAGAGGCATCATGTTATTGAATGATAGGGAATACTACAATTTATAGTTGTGTAGAGAGGACTATTGGAATATTATGCTTGGAAAATAAGGCATCTCTCATTTAGAGAAATATGCATCATATTATTAGAACATAGGGTGTAATATAGTTTATAGTAATGTAGAGAGGACTATTGGAACCTTATGCTTGGTACATAAGGCATATCTTTTTTGGAAAAAGAGGCATCATGAGGTTGTCATATGGGGACCTCTACAGTTTAAAGTCATGTATTGAGGACTATTAGGAAAAAGGCGCCTAACAATGGTACGTGTTGGGACTTATGCTAGAGAGGGCCTTTCTAGTTCAACCTAGTATAGAAGTCATAAGATTGGGTTTGAAGGAGTTTCTTTGGGAATGGTTCGACTCAAGGTAGTCGGGGAATTGATGATGAGAATCTCAACTCATGACATTGGAAATGAACCAAGAGGAATATATAGACTCCCGATGTTTCATAGTGTGTATAGGAGTATCTCAAATCATGAAATTCCATAGGATGAAGGTAACTATGCAAACAAGCACAACGGAAAATGCCAATGCCCGTCCTGAAGGGCAGAGACTGCAGCCCGACACTGATCCCGAGAAAGGGTGTAGAGGCACATCCCCCATGGTATGGACGAGCATGTGTAGGTCCATATACTGTTGCGCGTAATATTTTCTACACGTAGGATGGGATGTGTGAAATATTATACTATGTTTCATAGGTGCGCTCAATGTTTTGCACCTTGGTAATGCTGCACACAATATTGAAGTCTTGCGCGCAACATTGGATGTTTTACATGGAATAATGGAATCTTGCGCAAACAGGACTTAGGCAAAAAAGTGGTCGAGAAAGGGTTAAACCATAGGGGGGCCATGCAAAATCAGACCCATATGGGACCTGTTGCGAAAGATATCACATGGAGGGTTTTATTATTCTTCCTAGGAACATAATAAGTAGTCTTACGTGTAGTAGAGCCGCGACTGACCTCCGGAGACCTCTCTCAAGGGGAGGGGGTGCACCTGTTTTTATAGGTGAACCAGTGAGTGGTTTCGCATAATATTCTGGGCACGGAAGTGATCTTATGGACACCCTTTGGTAGGTGCTCATGCAAAGTGGTGTTTGATGTCACATTGGACACATAAGAATCTTGTCCACAAATGCTCATTTTTCCTACACATCTCAAAACATGTGTGCACCTTCCTTAGATGTTGTTTCGGGTGGCCTGGGCGGATGATGACATCTCATTGGGCGTGTAAAAGGTTTGCACGACCTATTATGCACAAGATTTTGTTGTTGAGTACAAGATTATATACTCGTATAGAAAATAATGATTGTTTCACACAATATTTCAATTATCATGTGCAAAACGATACATTTCCCCAAAATCATCCTGGATGGCCATTTCCAGTAGTCGGACATTGAACGGCCATAACTTTTGATCCGTAACTTCGTTCAGGCTTCACGGCCTATCAAATCAAAGATTTCAAAATGAGCTATGCTCTATGAACATGTTCGGAATCATTCTATGAATTACATGGAAACATTTTTCGGTGCCAAAAAGGATGATGTGATCAAGTATATGAAAGAATGGTGATTTACATGGATAAAATTTTAGGGGAATTAATTTTCATCAGTTTTAACTATATGTGATTAGAGATAATATTCATAGGTGAGATTATTTGATATGAGTCTAAAACAGACATTGTGGATTAATGTAATACTCTTCAATCAGCCATACATATCAAAATAATTAAGGAATTATTTCCTCATAATGACATGATATACAATAGTTTTACTTATGAGTAATAACATACATGGACATACCTTAGGTGATATATCTTCAAGTTAATCAATGTGTTGTCAGGAGGAGATGATTAGAGATTTCTCCCACTGGGGAATCCAAGGTAGTGGCATGACTCTTATATGTATCCTAGGATAAAAAAATATTCAATTTCATTAATGTGGGTGTTCAGGGCACATTAAGTTTAATTTTACCTTGAAGGTGAATAAGTTCCATTCTAGTGGTTAGTATTTCCATATTTAGATATGTTACCAATAAAACATATCCAAGAGTGTTGAGTAGTGACATTTTCCAACCCATGTATTATATGGAAAATCAATGACTTAGTATACCTGATGTAGCTAAAATATATTTTCAAGATCATGTTGGGGAGTTAGATACGATAGTAAGGGATGCATATCAATAGTTAAACTAACTATTGAGGGGTTTCACCTTAGGTTCATCATGAGGGTCTAGGTGGGGTGTATACCATAAAATAATACCCTACATATGTTTAAATTTCGGTTGTACTATATATTAACATGTGATTTATTTAACATAGTTTCTTCACATTCTTTGTTTTTTGGGATTTAAGAATCTCTTCCAGAACTCAAGTCATAAGAATCTCATTCTTTTATGGGTATTGTCACTACTATAGGGATAACATATTTCCATCAAGGAAATTTTTGTCCAATTATTTAACAGTGCTTTCTTTTATACATCTCTATCATATAAAAATCATTAATATAAAGTCAATTTATTTCATATTGGGAACAAATTGGTCATCCTCGGTCCAAGATTGTATAATATTTTTATTTAGAGAGGGCTATTCACATCTTCTTATGGTATTCAAAATTTTTTCTATGGGGAGTGTGAGTTCAAGGATGGCTGAGAAAAAAGAGATCTAAGGTAAGTGTGATGAATTAGTATCGAAGTAGATAGTATTTTATAGATGAATCTGTTTCTAAGGGTAATAAAGATTTACCTCATATAATATGTCTATCCTTACATGTTCTCTGGTTAATTTTTATGAATTTATCTACACCGAGAAGTAAAATATTCCTTTGAGATAATTTCTATAAGTACACCTATATTGATCACTTGTTATCAAATGTCATCAATTGAGCTATAGAAATTTAATATTTAGTTAAATAAGATTTATCAAAATGGTTTATTAGAATCTTACCCAAGAATCAATATCCTTTTCCCAAATTGAGAACTACATTTATTAGTTAAAGGGAATTATATTGTTTTTTATAATTGAGCTATGCTCTCATTATTACAATCCTTGATTATGGCCCAATGATATTCCAAATTTTGATTGTTGTAGTGTATATAGTGATATTTAATATCTATTTATAACTTTTGTGTTGATAGATTCTCTAACCATGACAATGGAAGTAATATAAGATATATTTCATCAATTTTATACCCATTTATGATGGTTTTCATGGTAGATGTTATGGCATATTAAAAATATCAGGATGTGAACATTAAATAAATATTGATTTTATTAGAGACCTTGTGGGGGAACTAGTTGTATACAAATCTATCTAAATACTTTTTCTGTATAAGGGATGTTAAGTTCTTCATGAATGGAATTTTTTATTCTAGAATCTCAGTGGATCTTTAGAATTTATGGAAAAGGACATTCAAAAAAAGTTAATATTAACATATTTTATGTATGAATGTTCCTTGGGATGATGGGGATATTAATCCCAATTCATTTACAATTTTAAAAAAATCACTACACTATGAAATATTTTATAAGTAATAAGTGAAATTTTTATTTTATAATTAATGTAAAGTAACTTTTTAAGTGGTGAAGAAATGGTTAATCTCCACTCTAGTTCCAGTTATATCTCATCTTTGTAACAAATTTTGGGTATTTTACAATTCATATTTTATTTTTCATGGTTTTGTTCTTATACAGGAATAGTGGAATATTTCTACTTGTAGCTATGTTCTAAAGAAAATGACTACCCTACGATTCATTTAATATTGGATATTGTTTTTATGAATTAATGTTATGGAGGAGATCCCTAATCACTGAACACTTAGTGATATTTATATTCGATAAAACCATTATTACTCCTTCATTAATGGGGTTTTAATATTTCTTATCATCTCTTAGTAGGTAATATCATTCCATTAGATTTGAATATTAATAATTTTTATGATATATTTAATGTAGTTTCTTATTCTCTCAACATAAATATTCACCATAAAAGGATGTTGGAGGTAAAAAAATTGTGGGTGATATGATTATTTACTAAAATATACATGGATTTAATAGAAGAGTATTGTGGGGGAAATTTATTCCTCATAAAAAATCATCATTAGTCATGGTTCATGATACTGACCCCTAATTAGTTTTCCATCATTATGTAAATATTTGATAGAAACTAGATATTGTAGGAATAGTTAATGGATTGTTACATGACCCTTCATATTTTCAGAATATTCATTGAAGGTTAGTATTACCCTATGTTATGATATATGATGTGATGATGGAATATCTTGAATCTCGATTGGTTGTATATCACTGAGGTCGGGAAAATTCATCATGATGATCTTCGATAGTTTTAGAGGATCAATTCAAAAAACAACATTAGAGGTTTAATTGTTAGTTGATTCACTTATCAATAAATGAATGTGGGGAATCAATGTTTTTTTTCTTCATCATTTTCCTTTATTAATATTTAATTTTTTTGAAATTACTATGGATTTTGTGACTATTATTCCCTCATCATATAAAAGATGATATAATCTTTGTGTGATCATAAATTGTTTGACCAAGAGGACTCACTTTTTTCTTATTAAAGATTATTATTCAATTAATGATCTTAGATTTTATTAATCAAGATATATAAATATGATTAATTTTGTATTATCATGTATCATCTCTAATAGGGATCCAAGGTTTTTTATGTGTTTTGGTAGAGGTTGAAGTGAGCATTTGGTTATCAACTGAAATTTTGTACAACTTTTTTCCTCAAATTGTGGGCTATTCCATGTTAATCATTCATATTATTTAGATTATGCATTGATAATTTCACCTTGAAGTCATTCGACTAATGGAGGATCACATATATTTAGTGGAATTCAACTCCAAAAATATCTCTCATTTTTAAATTCAAATGACCCTCTTTGAGGCTGTGTATTAAGGCTATTATTTTTATTTTATATGAAATATATAGATGGGTGGAAAATTTATTATCAATCTCTATATCATTAAAGACATGACAAAATATTTTAAAATTAGTTGAACTAGCCATATTATTTATCCTTGATTTCCAATATCAAATGTTGATTTATGAATTTCACTCTATGAAATTTATTTTTGTGATCACATATTCTTTTATGTATCATTTATGATAGGTCAATAATGGATTTGTATGTCGGAGAAGTTTACTTCTTGATTTCTTCGAGCATTCAAAATTTTAAGTTGTGTGGGGGAAATGTATTATTGTCTACACTTACCCCTAAAATTCAGCATCTTATATAACATATTGAATGTTATTAAATTGATAATGTATATTCCAAACCATATTCTCGTGATTCAATAAAATGATATTGTAATTTATGTAGATTCATCCCTTAAGAGGAATCCATTAGTTTCCATTTTTAGAGTGATAATGTGGTTTAAGGAATGTTGATTATTATTTTATATGTAAATTTTAAACATATAATTTTATACGAATAATAATAGGAGGATAAAGAATAAATCAAGAGTCACTACCCATAATTTATTTCTCAAGAAGAAGGTTACTGCTTTTTGAGGATGAGAAACATTTTGGTGGGGTGGTTGTAAAGATCATGACCAATATGGTGTAGAAATACCTCTTAATTTCACTCTATTAATTATAGTTTAGAGTTATATTTTCATTTTAGAATTATTTAGATGAATTTGGAGTTGGAGGAAAGGAGAAGGGGAAGTACCCTCTTTTTGGTCTAACACCTAATACCTGGTTGAATGGAAATTTGAACCTAGTGGAATATCAATGGTTACAAAGAAACATATAGCACAACTAGGTACCTGGTTGACCTAAATATTTTACACCATTACTTTATTAATTTATTTCTTAATGAAGGAGAAAAGTTCGTATTTTTTCCCCAATATTAACACCCAAATTGGATTCAATATGTAAGTTATTCTCATTTCTCAACTATAGAGTCTCTTAAATGATATCCTAGCCATATTTTTGCACTCATACGATCTACCTTCAATATTTGGTCAGAAGTTCACTTTAATGGTATCAAAATATTACCTATGAAGATGTAAGGGTGTTTCTCAAATTTAATTTTCATTAATACATTTTTTCATTGTTGAATTAGTATCAAAATCGTATTTTATTAATTTAGGGCTTATAAGTATCAGTAGTTGTTTTAATATTGATTCTGTTTAGTTATTTCATGGGATTTGTAAATGGATAAAATAATGGGAGACGTTTTATTTTATTTCTACTTTTCTTATCCAATGTCGAAAATTTTGAAAAGCCTAATAATTAAATGTAATATGTTGGTTTACTGGTTATAGTGATAGAATTAGTTCTCATTTAGAAATTCAGAGGAAATTTATGTATTTATCTTGGTTTATGAACCACATCTTCTTCTCGAACACTTAATGAGTTAGTTTGTTGACTGTATGGGGGTTAGTGAATTAAAACATATCAAACTGTTTCATCTGATAATTTCTCTAAATAATTATTTAATGAAAATAGAATAATAAATTGAATATATTGACTACTTTTTATCATTTTTTCCTACTATAGTGCGTATAAGAATTTTATGTATACATTAGAGAGTGGTCAATTATTTAATGATTTAGTGGCATTTAATCTTTATTTTAATTTATTTTCACGAAATTTTGATAATATTGGATGAGGAAATTTATGTTTGTTTACATATTTTAAAACTAATGAACCATTACAGAATATGAGGATTATAAAGGATAGTCTCACAACACCCATATATTTCACATACCTTACCATTTTATCCAAGGGATTTGTTATAATATTTTCCCAACATTTTATACTTGATTCTATTTTTCTAGATGGAATATTAGGATTTATGTTAGTAATTCTGGTATAGTGCCTCCATTTACTGAGAGTTAAATTTTATGACATATCCATATGACAGGTACACCTTTTATTCTATATTAATTGTTTTTTATTAAATCATATATCTTTATATTTTTTATAAATAAAAATTAGTTTATGAAATATTATATGTGGTTATGTTTTTACCACATACTATGTATATAATTCTCACCCCCTACACATGCTTAAAATGGGATGTGTCTAAATTGTTGGGGCCAGGTTATCTGGATGTTGGTTTTTAGATGCTGAAATAAGTTAGTGCTATTTGTTTTAAAAAAAATTCAATATGAAAAATCAATCAAGTTATTATGTTTTAGTTTTGAATGAAAGGAGTTCCAGAATAAAAAGATCCAACCCAATGATATTATTAAATTTCTTCAGTTTTTGTTTTCTATTATGGATATGTTTTCTAAGAGAAAATCTGTTTCAGACTCACATTGTGTCTGTAATGATGTTTCTGATTGGAATGTGATGTTTTTTGGAGTTTTAATTTCTTTTAAGATATTTGGTATATAATATGATGATGATTTTATGTTTTATAATATTTCAATAACATATGTTTTATAATATTTCAATAACATATGTTGTCTGAAAAACATGTGGTCTAATATATTGTGAAATAAATGAGGAGATATTTTTTGTAAATATTATTATTCTGATCAAATACTAATTTTATTAACATCATAGGGAAGTCAGGATACAAGATGATGTTTTTGAAAGAAGATATTTTATATAATAAAAGTATTCAGGTTATAGATCTTCAATGTAATAATAACTAGAAATAGTTTTTATTTGAAGGCTGGGAGGTTTGATATTGATAAAGTCCTAATTATTTATGATATACTGGTCGGCCGATCCATCAGATGAGCTGTTCCATTGGACTATGCAATTCACAAAATTAACCAATCCATAACAAGAAGTTGGGTAGAATTTGGATGGAATAACTCACAATTGAAACTGATTCATCGGACTAAGAGTGCCACCAATACATCGAAGGACTTCTGATGTCGATCATTAGTGAACATTATTGGTTTCAATATAAAAATAAATGAAAAGTATTATTATAGTTTGACTAGAATATTAGTACGTGAATATGTATAGAAGTTTTTGACACAAATAACTATGTTCGAGTTGTTTGGAAATATGAATGGTGTGAGATCAGAGGCCAATCAATTGGATGATTCAAAACAATATTATCAATAATTTTCAAAAATCATTCTGAATAGATTCCAATTAGGCATTAATTATTATACAAGGCTTAAAGAGGAATAATCAATGGGAATCAAATAAAAATTAATCAAAATTATTTTGGAATTGAGAAGTCATCAAATATTTTACATTATTAGAAATTTTTTAGCATTATTTTGATGTTTTCTTGATCAGATAAAGAAAAGGTGAAATGTTTTGAAGTTGTTTGTCAAAGTGTGGTAAAGTGGTTATTAAATATTTATAAGTTCTGATGATGTTTTTTTTGAAAAATAGATTAACAATTTGATCTGCCTATTTAATACAAGTTTACTTAAAATGTAATTATGTAAGTGAAATCAGATTGAAGAAGCTAGAGTGAAGCGGCTAAATTCTAACAAAGTCACAATGATATTTATCGAAGAACGAGTTTAGTTGGAACATTTGAATGTGAAATCATCAGTTTTACATATGTTTCATCACAATGAAGAATAGTATCAGATTGAAATATTCACATGACTAAACATTTATTGAATAATTAAAGAATAGTGATCTTGTGAGAAGATGTGAGAGGTTTTGAGAAGAATCTAGAAGAGTTTATAGTTGATGAAGTGGACAATGATTAAGTTGAAATGAAATTAAAATTTTACATTATGGAAATATGATTTAACAAGAAAGTAAAAGTTGTTTCCCAAACATTATATTTTTTTCTCACCTATCAATTGAAGTTCAATTACAATGTACATTCTAACGAATGCACTGTTCACATGTGAGAACATTAGCATATCAGTGATGAGGTTCCATGGAGATATTTTGATGAAGATAAGTTATCGTATATATTTTTTCAAAAGAAAATTTTTATGATCAAAAAAATTTAAGAATGATCATTTTGAAAATTTTTTTGATAAGAATGAGTTATCAGGCTGATAGATTTTTAGACAAATAATGATAAAGAGGAGTATATTCTAGAGAAGAAAAAAATAATAAGGGTTTTCTAGAGTGAGGAATTGGATTGGGAAACATGTATTATCTTTTATAAAAAGTCCAAAAGTGATGTTCTTATCATATACTACATTATAATGTTATGAAATGTGTTTTGAAGAATTATAATAGATGAATATGTTGAAGCAACACAATGACATATTTGGAACCAACCTGTGATGGTTTATTAACTTGTTACAAAACATACTTTACACCATTTGTTCTGTAAGAATCACATGAATTTTTTTATTGATAGTAGTGTGAAAAATGTGTAAGGGTATTTCATACTTTGTGTATCCAAAAAAATGAATTGTTTCTTGTGGATTTTATGGTATTGGTTTATTTACAAATAATTCCAATTTCTAGCTACTCTTGTTGAGTAGTGAAACTTGTAAATACTTGTGTCCCTATGGATGTGTGATTTTTTTTAATCATAATAGTGAAAATTATTTAATAAGAGGTAAATATTATTATAAAATTATGATAACATTAATGAAAAATACACCATTGTATTACCCTATCCCCATCTCAGTGATTAAATGATCCTACTAGGGAATTTTTAACTGGTTTAATAGAAAAGGTTTACTTATTTTCTCATCAAGAATGTTTTTTAAGAGAATTATTTATGAAAAAATATAATTTTGTGAAAAATATGTTAAATATAATATTTTATGGGAATAAAAATTATATCAATAAATATATAATGTTTTTGTCTCTTACGTATCATGGGAATGATGTTATGGAAGAAAATACAGATGGATTTCCTCTACTTGTTAAAAAATGATCCTCTAATATATATGGATAAGAAAAATCTATGGAATGACGTAAGAGATAAAAATTAATTACTCTTATTACATTTAAAAATTTATTTCATTAGTTTCATGGTTTTTTTAAATACCATTATTATCTAGGAAAAGTTGACTAACATTGTTGAAGTTAATATGAAGATGAATAATAAAAGTTACAAATATAGAGGCTAGAATGTAAAGATAAAAAATGGGTGAATATGAATACAATGGTGAATTTTATACAAAGTGGATGATAATATTTTCACCATATAATTTCATCAGTAGAATTTGGAAGATTTAATTAAGGTTGAAATCCTACTATCAATATTTTCTGACAATTTTGATACCAATGTATCATCCTTGAATGATAGAGATCCTAAAACTCTATCTTTGTATGGCCTCTATAGTACTCCCAATACTTATGATATGAGAAGGGAAAATTTTATGAAAAGAAATGAAAAATGTTATGGGTAAATTTCATTCGAATAAAAAAAGTAATATCTAAGAAGACTTTTTAAGAATAAGAATATTCATATTATAAAATAAAAAAATGATGATTGTACTAATCTTGATGAAATTTATCATTGTTTTATAAGAATGTGAAAATTTGTATATTAATGTGTAAAATTAATATACCCCTAAATGTTTTGAATGTGGAATTGTTGAGCACCTTTATTTGAATTTCCCCTATAGTTAAAATTAATAAGATAGTGATAAGGATTATTGAAGGTCAAGAAGATCATGGGAGAAGAAGTATGATAACTTGAAATCTTATTCTATGGGAAAAGGAAAATAGATCTCGAAATACAAAAGGGGATTTTTTTTTCCGAATGATAATTAAGATAAAGATTGTGAGGTTGAAGATAAAATGTTTACTAAATTTTATAGTGAAAATAAATTCATATAAATAGCTATTGATGAAAATTTTGGATGCATTAGGTAAGAAGAAGAAGATACTATGATATAATTTTATCTGAAAATAGAAATAATTTTTGAGAAAGATTGATGGACTTGAAAGAGAAATCAATAAATTGAATAATGAATTTCTTACAAAAAATATTCAATAATGTATTCTTGGAGGGAAATATATGTCTCTTGAATTGGTTTATTTTCTAAATAATTTTCTTGAAATATTGACGAATCAAAATGAAGATACTGAAGTTAGGTTAAAATTAAAGGGAGAAGAGTTATTACTTCATAAATATAAGTTTTCTAATGTGGATCTTGGAGTTAAAATATTCAAGAACTCAATCTATAATTTTATAATATTTATTGAAATTGTGAACATAATAAGGACATAAAAATTTACCATAAATTTATAGAAATAAAATTAAAATATGTTAGGAAAATGAAGAATTCATATAAATTCTTGTATTTAGAAAAAACCAACAATGTTGGGAATTCATAAGTTTCTAAAAAATCTAAGAAAATAAATATTCCAAAACATCTAATTTCATGAATTTTGGAACAAAATATGAATGGAAGAATAATATTATGTTTTATTAAACAAAAATTTGGGGTCGAAAAAGTTCGTATGTGGAAGAAAATAAAGTTACTGAGAAACATGGACAAATTCCCAAACAATACTGAAGTTACAGGGGTAAATATTATTTATATAGTTATTTTTGGTATTTTTTTTGATTTTGGAGGATATAAAATATGTTTCGGTTTTATAAAAAATACTATAATTAACCCATGAGTTATAAAAAGATACATTTTTGGGGGAGTAAATCCTATAAAAAATAGAAATATGAAAAAGTTGTTCTGAATTTTGAAAATTGATTCCAACCCGTGGAAACAATTTTTGAATGATGTGAACAACCAGTTCATCTTGAAAAAGTGTGTCTGGTTTTTTCATGGGAATGAAAACATGTATATATAAACTCTCAATATTCATATGTGAATGTAGATAAAGGTGGGAAAATCATTTTGAAGAACCTTCTCACAAATATACAAAAAGATAATGACCATCAATTTTGGATAATGGGTGTTCTTCCCCTATGATAGGAGATATGAAAATTTTGAATTATGACCGTGATTTCAAAGAAGGAATAATGAACTATGGAAAAGATTAATCCCTTGGATTAAAAGGAATTGTGTCCACTATTACTAGGTATGAAAAGATGAAAACCAAGAATGCCTTGTTTGTTGATGGGTTGAAACACAAACTGTTGAGTGTTTAAAACAACTTCATGAATTCATTAATGCTTATTTAGTAAATATAGTTTTTTTGGGAAATGAGAGGATGATGGAAAAGTTTTTTGAAAATGAAAACACACTAAGCGAAACATGATTCATGTTGGTGAAGTTCAAACTTCATGTCACATAAGCATTATTTAAGAAAATATGTTTTGAAATAAAATCTTGAGTAATGTGTGTCAGAGAAACGTTAGAAATTTATCAATGAGATAAATTCCTATAATATTTCTTGTATCTAAAGAATAATAAATTAGCATTGTATAATTATTATAAAAGGAATTATTAGAAACTCTACACATAATAATGTTGATATTATTTCAAAATAATCACTAGAACTTATTATTTCTGATATCTGTGGGACAATATGAAAACTGTCAACTTGTGAATATAATTAATTGAATTATTTTACTGATTATCTTACATAGGTCACTTTTATTGTGTATTTTAAACATAAATCCGAAGATATAAATACGTTTAGGAGTTTTAGAACAAGATATGAGAAGGAATGTAGATATTCTAAATATATTTTGAGATCTTATCAAGGAAATGAATACAATAATTATGATTTCATAAGTTTTCTTAAAAACATGGAATTTTTCATGATTTCAGTAAACCATACACATCATAAAAAATGGTGCTTATTAAAGGAATAATATAATTTTAATTGATATGGGGTGTACAATATTTATTGATCATGGAATTTCTCAGTACTTCTAGAGGAAATATTTTAGAACAATAATTTATATTCAGAGTCATTGTTTCTATAGTAGATGTTCTTATATGAATATTTATGATATTCTCAATGATAAAGCTCCATGATTGAAATAATTGAGTGTTCATTGGAGTTTTATAACTATAATGAATAAAATTTTAAACCTTATAGAGTTTTATGAGAGAGGTGAAGATGGGTTTGTTTTGATATTCTCTAGGTGGAAGTTTATATAAATATTTTAAACAAATATAAAAGAATAATAATTGATTCGGTGGATGTAAATTTTTTTCAAAAACCTAAGGATGATATTTAAAAAATACATTCAGATAAGAAATATGAAGAATATGAAATATTTTTTTTATAAAAAAGAAAAATTATTCCAACCATTGTGATGGAATACATATAAGACAGTAATACTCAGATATTAGCACTTATTAGGATGAATTTTGTACATCCCAGTCCTGGCTGAGGAAACATGTGGAAGCTCAATTTTTTTTGGTGATAAACATCAAAATTATCAAAAAAGAAGAAAATAATTTTTTAAAAAATATCATTTCATTAAAAATATGATATGAATGATGTTAATGATACTTTTGACCATCCATAATGGATTCATTCTTTGAATATAGTGTGTTCTAATATTGAGTAGAATGATACCTGGGAACTCATAACTAAATCAGATGAAAAAATGTAATTGGTAAAAAGTGGATGCTTTCAAATAAGTTGAATTAATATGGCTATGTGATGATAATGAAATTAATATTGGTTTGAAAACATTACTCACAAATTCAATTTATTGATTTTTATGAGACTTTTTCTCTAGTGGAATTTTTAGAAACAATTAGATTTATTCATGTAATTGATCTAAAATGAAGATATACAATTTTTCAGATGGATATGAAATCTGAATTTAAAAATGGAGAACTTGATTATATTGCATATGTTGAATAACTGGGTGGATTTGTTTTTAATAAAGCGGAATGTTATGTGTTCATATTGAAGATATTTTTGTATGGGATGAAGCAAGATCTGAGTGTTTGGTACTCCAAATTGGATACCTACTTTAGAAAGTTAAATTTTAAAAAAGTAAGAGTTGATAGTAATTTATAAATCAAATAAAGTTAGGATTTTTACCTCTTGATAACTGTGGATGTTGTTGATATAATATTTTTTGGGAATTATAAAAGAACTTTTGAATGGGATTTTAAGAGATGAGGAAGTTATTTTATGTGTCGTTAAATGGTGATGTGAAATACTTTCATGGTTTAAAAATCTAACAAAATAAGATACACAATTTTCATTATTGAGAAAAGTATTTTCAAGGATATTCTTAAGAATTATATCCAAGAAAATTCAAAACCAGTTTCCACACATTATTTTTAAAAAGATGGAAATGTTAAGGAAGTTGATTCTATAGAGTTTTGGAAGCTGATTGTATGTTTTTTATGTCTGACTACATCGAGTACAAATATTGTTTATGTCGATACCCTAGATAAAAAATTTCTAAGTGCTTAAAGGAAATAACATATCTTGGCTGGAGA
The DNA here is from genome assembly GCA_963277665.1 of Viscum album. Lineage (NCBI taxonomy): Eukaryota > Viridiplantae > Streptophyta > Magnoliopsida > Santalales > Viscaceae > Viscum > Viscum album. Next base: position 1,697,869,158 of record OY728158.1, on the reverse strand, counting down.
AATATTTATTAGATATATCAAAGGGACAAGAGATTTTAGAATGAGGTATGATAGCTTAGTAAGAATTGATTTATTTGGGTATGCTGATGTTGATTAGGGATGAAGTTTAGTTGTCATACGATCCTCATATGGTATATTTTTATTTTGGGATAATGTTTTTTATGTTTTCATACCATGAAATAGAATTTGGTAACTATAAGTACAATTTATGTTGTGTATGTTTCCGCAACTCAGGATATGGCACAACTTATGTTGATAAAGACTCAGATAGAAGACATACTTGTTGATATGTGCTTACCTATACTAGTGTGTTGTGATAATTAGAGTTCAATGAACATTATAAGAAATCCAGTGAAACATTCTCATTAAAAACATATTTATATCAAATATTACATCATCAAAGTGCATGTGTAAGGGAATGAACATTATTTGGAGTGTGTTATTACATTAGTACAAGTTTCTAGAATGTTCAAAAAAAAACTTCACCAAAGGATATATTTTTCCAACATATGTTGAACTTGGTAATCTAACATGTTTCTCTTAAATATTAGGGAGATAAGAATTATATGGGGATAGAAATGTTATTTTAAAAATCATTCCATTGATATATTCTAAACATTTTTAGGAATCATTTATTTAGGGGAAGATTTGGGTATGTTGTGAACTCATAATGTAAGTGTGTGGGATATTCTAATAGCTTGAGTAAGTGGTTGTATGAATTTTTTTTATAGGAATGGGAAATAAAATTTGGAATCATAGAAGGCATGAAGAATAGGTTTTGTAAGTCACTAAATATAGAGAACATGTTTTTTTCAACGATTATTGTTTACTATAATGTGTTATCTCATGTAGGATTATAATGTTTTCATATTGATCCATATCTTGAGTAAACAATTTCATTTATTTATGAATCATGGTTGAAAAAATGAAAAAGGTTAGATTATTGGGACCAATTTGGTTAGATTTTTGTTTTTGGATGTAGGAAGTAGTTTTTTCTATTTTTTGTATTATTTCCATTACAAAAAATCATTTCACTTTATAAGTTTTGGTAATAATATGGATAGAATACAATAAATAGAACAAAAAACACAAAGTTCTTAGAGAATTTCAATTGTTTTGGTTTTCTGTTGTAGTGATTTCTTCTAAGCGATGATGTGTTTTAAATACACATTGGGCCAAAAATTATTATTATTTGATCAGAATAAGATGATTTTTTGAAGTCTATATGTATTTAAATATATTATGGTATGAAATATGATGATTGTTTTTTATTTTTTAAATTTTTAATATCGTATGTTGTCTAAAAAACCAATAATCCATGATTTGTTGAATAATTGAGTTGAAAAGGTTTTTATTGGCAGACAAAACTATATTTTTCCCAATGTTTATAACACCATGAAGAAGTGATGATTCCAGAAGGATTTCTTAGAAGAACATTGTATATTAATTCAAAGTGTCCATGTTGTAGATATATTGTTTAAGAATCCTAATAATCAATTTTTTCCAAACGGATGGGATATTTGATGTTGCTAAATTCAGTTGTTTTTCTGAAGTACACATCAAAGAATATATCAAAAAATCAAATTCATCAAACTATTTGATAATGAAAATGAACCAATAATCAATCATTAGTTTTGTAGAATAATGTAGGAAGATGTAATTTTTGACACTAGTTCATTGGTCTAGGAGTGCCACCAATCCATCAAATGAGTTCTAATGCATAGCCATTAATAAAAAAGTTGATTTAAAAAAATCAGATGAGCATTTCTATCATAGGAATAGAATAATTTTTTTATTAGAGTAAGAAATAATTTTTTTTCTAATAAGTATGTTGGTGTTGTGGGGACCAAAGAATGGTATGGGATCATATACCAATCAATATGATCATTCAAAAAATATAGTAAACCATTTTTAAAAAGTGATCTGAATTTTTTCTTAATTGGGTGATGACTTATTGGATAATACATGACGCTGAATAAATAGAGTGAATTAGATAAAAATTCATTAGACATATTCTGATGCCAATAATTTGTTAGATGATATACTTCACAAGGAACTGTTTCTCATCAGTCTGAGGTTTTTTTATTAAATGATGAGAACCGGAAAAGTTTTTAAGCAACTATTAAAGTGTGGTAAATGGGTTTTCAAATATTTATAAGATGTAATGTTGTTGGTGAGAAATATTTTTACCAATTCTAATATCCTTAGTAATACAAGTTCACTTAAAAAGTTATTGATTTTTGGAAATCAATGTGGGGAAGCCAGAGTAAAGCAACTGATATCTAACAAAGTTTCACAAATTTATATGGAAGAACATATTCAGTTGGAATACTGGTACGAGGAATCATTAGTTTTACATATGTTCTATAATAATGAATAACGATATTAGAAATACATATATACCAGAGTTGTGATTTGTCTATAAGTTAGTGGAGTATGACATTCTAAGAATAGTTTTTATGGTTCGAGAAGAATAATGAAGATTTGATATGTTCTAAAGAGGTCAATGATAAATTTTAAATGAAAGAAAAAAATTATGTTTCCAAAAATTTGGTTGAGTGGGAAAGTAAAAGTGGATTCTTACCCATTCATTTTTGGGATAAACTATAAATTGAATTAGAAGTAAAATTCACTTTCCAAGAAATTCACTTTTTATATGTGAAAAAGAGAGGGTTAGAGTTCTCATGTCGTAGAGAGATATTTAATAGAAGAAAATAATTTAGATAGATTTTCATTATAGAAATTTTACTCAACATAATAATTCTATAGAATGGCATTGGGAAAGGGTTTCTCAAAACATAATGAATCATCAAAACATTAGGTTTCAAGACTGAGAAATGGAATGTTGAGTAGAATATAGAGAAGAAGAAAAGAATAAGGGATTTCTAGACCGAGGAATCAAGCTTTGAAATTAGAAAGAGATACCATATCATTTTTAAAAGTAATATTCTTATCTTATACTAGATAATAATGTTATGAATTGTGTTTTGATGATTTTAAAAAGTTTAATTGGATGAAGCATCAAATTGACTTGTTTGGAACCAACTGGCGAATGTTTTATAACTATTTTAAAAAATAATTAATATCAATTGTTCTAGTAGGAGCACACAAATAGTTGTATTGATGATAATGCAATAAAAGTGTGAGTGTATTTATTACTTGTTTTATCCATAAAAAATTATTTTATCTATAGTATTGTGTCGTATTAGATTATTTATAATCTTTACAAAGGGTTGGATATTAATTTTTAGTAGTGAACACTTTAAATACCTATGTTCCTATGGATTTGTGAATGTTTTTGTAGAAAATAATTAATTAATTACTAGGAGTTGAATGTTGTGATTTAATAAAATTAACCAAAATTAAAAAAATATCAATGATTCATACCCTCACCCTCTCATCAATAAATTGATCATGTTTGGACCTTTTACATATATAATGTTAATTAGAAAAAGTTTAAGTGACAGAGAATGGGTGCTAGTTAAATTTAGTGTTCAGAGTTTGGGAGGACTCTTCTGAAAATTTTTGTTGGATGAATAGATAAGATACATATTCCACATCCTTAGATATTCTTCTAGGATATATCTAAATAGGATATTATATTTTTGTTTATTATTTATTTTTTATTACATTAATTATTGTTATTCGTGTGGTTTTATATATGTTTACTCTTTTCTAGATTGTTTGGATGCTTTTAGGATTACATTTTTTTATATTTGATGTATAAATTACTCATTTATCTTGAATTTTTCTTATATTCTATTACTTTTCTCATGTTAATTGATCATACACTTACTATCTATAATCATTAATGAGGTCATTTGAAATATGGGAATGATCTTCACAGATTTTATTATATTAATCTATGGTTGAAAACTGTTTCCCACTCATGTGGAATTAAACCATTGATATTTATGGTCGCCTCTATTAACCTGGTAGTGTGATTCAGGTATTTTGGTGATGTCATTGGGTATTGTTTTCTTATTAATATCATTGTCATTATGGAATTTAAAATAACGAGGGGTGTTTTATACTAAAATATATTTTTCTCTTAAAAATAGATTACTTTTTTTATTCATCGTATGATACCATGTTTGTTTGGTTTTTAAAATATTACTAGTTCTTCATATTTTTTTCTATTTTTGATGCCATGATTATTATTGAATTTTAATTGCATTATCATAGTTATTATTGTTGGTATTATTTGTAGTTATATATGTGTTTCATGGTTATTCAAAAGCATGTGGAAATTTTTTGTTTCTATTATAAGTTATTAAAGGTGCTTAGATATTTAATGGTGGCTATAGAGACACTGACACTAGTATCTAGGTGTCATTTTCTACTTTGATATATTGCCATAAAATATAATGAATCGTATCCCGATGGAACAAATATTTTCGTAGTGTTGGTAAAAAAGATAAAAACATGAGTCTTGCATTATATTTGAATACAAAAATAATAACATAATGTTTTCATGAATAAAATTATTCACTCTATAAAATCATTTCATATAAAACATAGTAGAATTCATGGTTTCTTAATAAATTGAAATAAATAATGGTGAGATCAACCTCCCAGTAAGAGTTAAGTACATTGAAAATAATCATCAAAAATATCAATATTGAAATACATTAAATTTTAATAACTTGAATATCATATTATGATAATATAGACATAATATGGAATGATAAATAACAAAAAAATCCATTTAATCAATAATCGAGAATGAAATTCATCCATATATAATATCATTTTTAAAATCTCATGGATAATAATTACTGAGTTCTGAATGAAGGTAATTCTTTATAATTGGATGTCATGTATCAAGCACATGAAAACCTATATTCTCAAGATCTATCCTCTACACCATTTAGAAATAACTCATACAAACCTATTCGGTTTGTACTACTATAACACTACTATCTAGACTTTTCACAAGACAATTTTAAACAGCTGGTGACATACTCATAGGGATTTCTAACTAATTTTATCTTCTATGTCTTACCAATGCATCTAGGGGGTATCTATATTTGGCCCCACCATGTCATCATGTATAGAGAATTCAGAATATATCAAATTATTGATTTAATGGATGGACAAGGTGACTTATCAAAAAAATATCTATATTGAGTAAATGATTTTAATTTATCAATATTTATAAAGAATTACAATAAAATTTTAATTTAAAGAGTGATTGTAAAAATGATATACAGTTTCATAAATAATCATATCCATCATGAAAGAGTATGGATAAAGAAAACTAATGAAATTTACAATGAATAATGATTATAGTAATGTGATTTTTTTCAAGAGAAAGTTAAGAATTAAAAAAAGGGTGAGATTATACAATAACTTTTACCTCCTGATAGTCTTTAAGTCAAATCCCCTTAGATAAAATAATTAAAATTAAAAATTATGATAACATGGATTATGTATGAATCTAGAAATTACATGTTAAAGGGGAAGTACCTACACCGAAAAAAAGTTATTTGGTGCATAATAATAAACAAGTCTTAATGAAATGTAAATTGACACGAAAACCCTTACTTCGCGATTTCCTTCTATTTGATGGCATTTTACCTATTATATAATTATTTAATGTGTGTTATTAATTTATACCAAAACCATTTAAATATTTATAATATCATATATTATCCTCTAATTACAATTTACCAATTTTTTATTAATATTTTATTATATTCATTATTTCGGGTGTAAATGTTTTTATTTTTACTAGCGTGTTTTGTCATTAAGAATCGAGTTCCAATTTTTTTCATTTTCTCATCACCTGTTTATAATGTTTTTAAATAATTAAAATATTTTTACATAAATTAAACTTTAAAATCCCATCATGAAATATGATTATAGAAAATTAATTACATTACAGTCATGGAGATGGCAGGTCGTACATATGAGTGTGTACCATTTCCATTTTAGAATGACCATAATGGAATGGAGTTAGGTAAAATTTTATATTTAAATAAGTATCATGATATAATATAAAACATATTAATTAATTATATATATATATATCATCCAAGTGGGTTGGTGATAAAAAGAGAGTCACGTCACTTTGGGAAGGCTGTAGTCCACACGTACACGAACGATGTTATCATAATTATGTGGGTGATAAGGAAATAAAGAATATTATCATTTAAAATGATAATTATTTAATTAATATAACAATTATTTCGTGCATATGTACAAATTTTCTAACATTAACCTTATTCCATTCCATATATAGAGTTAGTGAATGGTGAATCACATCACTTCATGATGTGGTAGTTTTTCGTACAAACGAGGGATGTTATCTAATAACCTTTCAAATGGAACGTCTAAGTGTATATTTGATATAATGAACGCATATGTATAATAATGAAAAATATATAATATATATACCTTATGGTAATTCCTCATAACCTTACATGAGAGGTGATATTGAAAATATGAATGGCATCGGTTCGCTAAGCGGTTGTCCGCCATACACACGAATGATGATTTTGTAACCCATTTGATGTATTTAGAGATGGTTGAAGGTCATAACATTATAATAAAAAATAAAATTATATGGGAGATTATATGGTTATTATATTGTCATGTTTCAATAATAATTTTAGGAGGGGTATATAGAAATAAAATAAAACCTATTTTTGATGAACATTTCATCTTCTTCAGGTATCCTCCTTAGGTTTGAATGAAATACTTCATCAGTTGGATTTATTTTAAAAAACAATGTTTTTAGTTTGAGAAATGTGAAGTTGTTAAGTGATTTGGGAATGTTTTAGTTGATAAAAAGGTCATTATGGTTGTGAGTATGTATGGGGAGTGAGTTCACTTTTATAATTGAGGAGGGGTGGCATTTTTGTAAATACCTAAATGTATTCACTATTTGGAGAACAATATGAACACAAGTGGATCAAAAAGTCATAAATATAAAAAGGGTGAAATAATATAGTCGAGAAACACCTCCCCCGTATAATAAAACACATGTTTTAAACATTTTGTTCCATAACTTTTATGATTCCCTTCTTTAACCATTTCTATTTTTCACTACAATTACTAGTTTTTGAACCTTGGAAATTAAAACATTAACAATAAAAAAATCATTATTATATAATTATCAACCGCTAATTTTAAAAACTAAATCAATTTATCAAATAAAAATTCCATGATTGATAAAAAATAATTTTAACATAAGCGCATGTAAAACAGAAAAACATTGTTTGAACCATAACAAAACTAATAATGTTTTCTTACTATATAGGGGTCAATATAATAAATATAAAAGAGAAATTGGTTTTTATGGGACATATTAGATAATTTTAGACAGTTTAAATTAAAATTTAATATTATGAGATTTTTATGAATTTTAAGTTATTTAAAAAAATGTCATTTATTTTAAAACAACATTAATGTATATTTTGGCATTATTCATTTAATTTGAATTTAAAAATCACAACACATTTATGGAATTATAATATATTATGTAAACACATGTGTAACATGATATATTTTTCTAAAAATTTATTTTTACACAATAGTTGATTCCATATTCATCAATTTAAATAGTATTATTCTCATTTATTTTATCTAATTGTCAACTAAAAAATCCATGCATTGACATTTGTTATGAATTTTAAGTAATTTTTCTCATAATTGAACATTAAATATAAATTAAATTTATAAAACATATTCATTAATAGTTAATAAGAATATTTTTAACTAAAACTATGTTACCCTATTAAAAAGCATTATAGATTTTAAAATCAAGGAATGTTCTTTTTTGTTTTTTTATTTAAAAAACATATCATTTAAGTCATATTAATTTGTAATTGGAAGGAAATTACCATATTGTATAGAATTTAATGTAAAGGGTCTAAATTTTAACTTAAATATAAATTAATATATTACTTTATGTAATTTACTCTCTAATCATTTTTTAACCCATAGTAAATCAGTTTTTACCCTAGCCTTGAAAAAATAAATTTTAATATATTGAATATTAATTTCGGTAAAAAATTAAGGTGAACTTATTAGATATTATAAATAATTATGGTTACAAATTTTTAATCCTTTTTTCATAATTCAATTCACAAAAAATAGAATAATTTAGTTTATAATTAATCACATATACATGTTTAGATAATGGGTTTTTAATTAGAAGATTGTCAAAAGATTACAATGTTTTAGTATTAAACTCCAATATAAAAATGATTATAATTGTAAAAAAATTATTAATTGATATATTATATATATAATTTTACTATAAAAATAATTATTAATATAATAATCATTATAAATAATTAAAATGAAAAATTAGGTTTTAATTAAAATTCAGTATGCTTCGGTATTAATCAATAAATTAATCTTCCCAAAAAATATAAACATTTCACCTTAATATAATTTCGGTATTCCTAATTAAAAAACTTATTTTAATTTTTTAAATAAATTTTATAAATTTATTAAAAGGTAATTTTAAATTATGTATGAAATTATTGACTAAATAGTGTTTTGTTTGAACATGGTGTTGTGTGCTTTACAAGCTATCAATGAGATTAAATTTATTATAAAATAATTATATTGAAAGTAATGGGGTACTATATTATTGCAATGTTAAATAATTTTTTACCACACTGATTAAAATTAAAATTTTTATTTAAGGGATTTGATATTTGGAAATACATTTTTTTTGAGAAACTCATATTTTAAAAATGTTAATAAAACATCATCTTAATAAGAGAGAATTGGTTGTATGAAGGTCATCTTGAATAATAAAATGAATATGTTTCCACGTTGGAGAACATATGTGGTAAGTGAATATATGGATATGGAATAAAATACTAAATCAAAAGTATTAATAGATAGTGATATAGGCTATTAATCATAAGAAAATGGGTGATATAGAGAAGGTTAAGGACTATAATACTATAAAACAATAAGTGTGAAAAGAGTCAATCATAACATAAAAAATTATGATAATATGAAAAACAAAATTATTTGAAGGCCCTCTTTCTAGGTTTTAGTAATTATTTCAATATCTATGAATATAAAGAAATATAGTTGATATTTGTTTATTTAATAATCATAATTTCATCCCTTTTTTGTGCTTCAATAAATTTACATTTTATCAATTACCCCACAAAATGAATTTCCAAAAATTAATATTTTATACTTAAGGAAATAATATTCACATTTAACAAATCATAATATTCATAATATAATAATATGTTATTCCTTGGATATCTAGTAATTATTATGACACAATGGTTAGTATATGAGATCCAATATGCAAAAATGTTCATATAATTTAATAATACATTAATCTTCAGAACATCTTCCAAATATTAACATAAAAAAATTTATAAAAGGATATCCTTTTGAACCATACCATGTATTGGGATCTAGAAATTTTGAAACAAGGTCACTAAGATTACAAAATGAACTTATTATTAATCTCTCAAACCATATGAAGTATCTCATAATCAGCACATGCCAAACATGTGAATACTGTCATCATATATTCCTTTCAAACGTGGTAATAACCTAAATTACCTTGAGAAATAATTGAAAACATGAATTATACCTTATTCCTTATGTAAAACATAGAATATTGGATATATTACATTAATCCATAAATAATTTAAAATCTTTCAATCATTAAAACTTTTTCGAAAACTCACTAATTAATTTAATGGTAGTAAGTAATATATAATTTACAATGTCCATATCAATTGTATCATTATCCCAATAGCATTATCCTAACATTTGGGATATATTAAGGTATTTATTTCCCAAAACCATGTTATTTTCAAGAATTTTGAAAAACCAATGAATCACTTTTCGTAGTATAATTCAACCCATGATTTTAAATCCTTTATGAAATACTACTACAATATAATCATTATATATTTCCTAATTCTTATGAACATAATATCATTAATAATATAATTTAACAACATTCTTAAATAATAAAAATACTCAAGAAAATTAATTATTCCACTTTATCTATGGTAATAAAGGAAGCTTGACCATGATCCATTATGTTTTTGTAAGGTATATTCCCTAAATGCTTGAGAAATTTGTTCCTATAATGCCCCATATCCATGTAGTTGAAGAAATGAAAATGGGAAACATCATTATTTTCCATGAAACCCTATTCATTGTTTCCTTTCTCCTTAAACTTATAAAAAACTCCAATTCTCTTCATGGAAGAACCACAGTGTTTCATCTATTATTATCACATAGTGGAAAATCCTTATTTCAAATCATCCCCTACTCTCTTCTATTATATTATTATTTGGATTATTTTAAAATTCATAATACATATATATTTATTTATATTTATTGGTAGAACATAATACTATTTTATCATATGAAAAAATTGATTGATATATTATATCCCTTCAGAGAGTTGGCATAATAACTTCAAATAAATGGTAAACATTTCACTCTATTTTGTATAAGTAATCCATAACATTACCAGATAAAATTTCAATGTTAACCCCATACTCAAAAAAAATTATTATTCCTTTTTCTTTTATGTAAGGTACCATCACATCATTCCAGTTTATTTTTGATAAGGGAAATATTTGTTGAAAATTTTATCCTTAAAAGATTTTCATTCTGTTACTTATATTTACTCTTCTTATCTAGTATTTTGGATTAATGACCACCCCTAATCAACATCACCTTTGAGAAATTACACTGCAATTATATCATTTTAATTTTCACTAATTCCCAATAGCATTAATATCTAGTCAAAATATTTCATATTTTTCATGGTTACCATGATGTTAGTAGTCCCACAAAATCTTGAAGGATTCTATCACATAATTTTATCTAACATAAGATAATATCATTGTAGAATTGGGTGATCCATCCAGAAAAGGTAATTTTTCATAACCTGGTTAATATAACCAAATATAGAAATGATTTTCAATGTTTCGACACAAGTTATGCTTGTTTCCTCTGTAGATAAATATTTACATTGGACATCACTATTGAAACTATTCCTTTTTCAATGTGACATTTCTAAATAATGGTAAATACTAGATTAGCTCATAATAATTTTTTAAATATTAATATATAATTCCAAATATGGAGTAAAACATAGAATAAATTAAAAATTATGCAATATTGAACTCAGAATAATAATATTTTTTTAAGTGATAACATTATTTTCATATCCTTCATGATGGTTTGAAAAGATAATGTGACATATCTTATGAATATCCCCTAGAATTATCATGTCAGATGTGCATTAAGCCCCATTATCATGAACTAAGTGGCAATATATTGTAGCCCAATGTTTCATTTTGGAGTTATTTCCCCTAGGTAAATATATTCCAGAACCATTTCAACCTAAAGTATCTAGAAATGGATGTATTTCTAGGAAAACAACATAATATCTACCTTACCAAAACTTTTGGATTTTATTAAATACTGATAATCAACTTCTATCATAGGGTTATGATACCAAATATGTGCCTTCAAAAAAAATCTCTTGATGTTTCTAATAAACATCATCTAATAAAATCTGTAGGGACCCCGACACCAGTATCAATGAACTATTGTCTACTTTATTACATTTTCATATGATACACTAAATCATATAACAAAGGACCGAATTGTTTATAAGTCTTGGTAAACTAGATACATACATGAGTCTCATAATACATTTGAATAAAAAATTAGAACATAATTTATGTTCTAGAAAAAATTATTTTTCTAGCATATCCATTGATATCAAAAATAGTAAATATCTTAGATTCCTAGTAAATGTAAAAAATAAGGGTTATATCAAATTATCTACAAGAATTAATTATGACTGAAGCTATCATGAATCAATATTTAGTCAAAATGGATAGGTAACTAAATGAACACATATTCCATTTAAATAACGTGACTGTTAGGGAATGATAATGTTGAATCAATATGGAAAGTTAAATTAACAAAAATACATGCCATTTAAAAAAACAAACACGTAATAAATACATCAATAGAATATATCATTTGGAAATCCTCGTGGATACAAATAACAAAATTCATAATGAAGGTAATGCTTAATTTTTGGACATCATGTCCAAAGAACATGAAAACATATAATATCAAAATATACCCCCTATATGGATATGAAAAACAGAGTATAAATCAATTTGGTTTTGAAAATGTTAAAACTAATATCAACACCTTCCACATGATAGCTTAAAACAACTATGTATAAACTCATAGGGTTTGGAAAACTAATTTTGTCTCATGAGACCAACCAATTCAATGTGTTGATATCTATATTGGCCCCCCTCATGTATAAATTTCCAAATAATTCTTCATATATAGAACAATTGATTTAATTTTTGAATAATATGACTTATCAACAAATATATGTACTGAGTAAAGGATACAAATTTATCAATATTTCACCGGAATAAGAAATAACTTTTTATTTTAAAAAATTTATGTAAAAATAGAATGTGGCTTAGGAATAATCATATACATTATGATATAATATGAAAATTTAAGATAAATTACATTTCCAAATATTTTTTTTCCAAAAAATTGTTTTATGTGGTAATGTTTACAATCATAAAATAAAGTGAGATTTTACAATCACTTTTACCATGTGATAATTTTCAATTCAAATCCACATGGATGAAATAATTTAAATGGAAACCCAAAAGTGCATGAATTAGGAAAGAATAGTAATATTACATATCAAATGGGTAATATATACAACACATAAAAGGGAATTGGTTTATAATAATAAATAAGCCTCAATGGAATGTAAATTTCGATGAAATCCCATACCTCATACTTTCCTTTAGTTGGATGTTATTTAACCACCTATATAAACAAATTTAGCATGATATTAATTTATACTAGAACCGTAAATAAATTCATTAAATAAATCATGGTTCTATTATATAAGTTTACAACTTTTTTAATAATACTTCATTATATTCATTATTTTGGAATTAAAGTGCCTTTTTTTCTCATGTTTTTTTATCATTAATGATACAATTTTTTCAAATTTTACATAGATTCATCATATCCAGAATAAATATCATGAAAAAATTATCATATTTTTACATAATTTACTATTTTAGAACCAATTGTTAAATAAAGTTTTATAAAAATTATTTGTGTTACGACCATAGAGATAGTAGTCCATACATACGCATGAATAGGCTTTCCATTTTTCAATGACCATTATATAAAGGATATAAGAATTTTTTATATTTTCATTCTAAGGATCTATCCTTGAAAATTGCATAATCTTAAATTGAGTTAATAATTAACATTGAGGATCTTTTCAGGTTTGGAGAATTAGTGAATTAGGTCATAACATATACATAACAACATGAATATTACATGTAGACACTTCTACTCACTATCCATTTTTTGATAAAATAAAAATTCTCCAAAAAAAGATTCATATCCAGTTCAATGTTTTAGACAGTATGACTATTCCATGATCCAATCATTGACCCTATTCATCTTTATGTCCTATGGAAATCATTTCAAAACATGGGATGAGCATAAAAAACTCAGTAAGGGATATAAAATTTCAAAAGAAAACATTAGTTCATGATTACATAAAAATCAAAATAAACACATTTTTCATTCTTAAAACATTATATCATTAACATACCTCCAAAAATCATAATATTTATGAATAAAACATATAAATCATTAATCATAAAGGTAACTTGTGGCATCCAAATCATATTAACATTATAGCTATCACATCTACATAGGGAGTTGCGTTGGGAATATCCATCCCAGTATATTTCCTATATCTAATAAGAGAAACATCAATGTTTACCTCTATCACATTACCTAATGCATTGTAGATCATTCTAGAAATCACTCTCCCTAGGTTTATCATAGAACCACCCATATACGTAATCAATTCCTAAAAACCATAAACATATTCATAACACATAAAATAAAAATAAATGAAATATAAAATTTATAGATTGCAATCACAAAGTATCATTTCAATATATTGACATAATAAATCCATTATCAAAACCATTTTCAATAAAAAATTATGTAAAAAGAGTATATGGTATTTATTTTCTTTTTAAAAATAATATGGATTTTTAAGCAATCCAAATATCAAATAACGCTCTTGGCGGTAGAAAGGTTGTTTTCACCCTATATAATAAAAGAATAATTCTTTTTTAATTGTTTAGTAAAAATCCTTATAGAGAAAATATTCCATTTGAATGAAATAAAATTCAAAGTGGTTCATACACCATGTAAATAACGTTGCGTAGAAATCAAAATATGCCTTAATGAACGGAGATTGAGACAAAGTCCCTTACAAATATAATATCATTACATTAAGGATAAATCAGTGACATAATTATGCGTGACAAAAACAATTACACCCAATATAAGTGGATATTATTTTTAAAACAATCATATTTCATTCACATAAATTTATATAACAATATAATAATGATGTAGACATTTAACCCAAAGAATAGAAATTGAATTCAGAAGTTCTCTTTCAGAAATTTGACAGACTAACAACGTTGCTTTAAAATTCCGAAAATGTGTTAATGAGAGATAAAACAGAATCTCATAACATGGACATAAAATTTATTAAAAAATTATATATAAGAATATATCCGAACATAAAAATTGTAAATTTAAAATACATAACATAATTGAAGTCTTTGATTAAAAGTGGGGAGTGAAATCTTCCATTGCCAATTTGGAAACTAACGAAATATACACCACATGAAAGAAGGATCATACAATGAATATGTAAATACCAATAAATTAAATTATATTGCAAAATTAATAAATTCATGGGCATTACATACAACAGAAAAAAGTAAGTAGTGGAAAATGAAGCATGAATCTCACGGGTAGGCAAAGTGAGATGAAAACCCCTTACCTTGTGTCCGGCTTGTCTTGTTCATTATTTATCTCCCTGAATAATAAACATAAGTAAATTTTAATTACTTAATAACCTTATACAAGTATATTATACTTTTTATATGACTTATTAAATTTCTTTAATAATCATATAATTATTCAAGATCATATCGGCCTTTTTGTCGATGTTCGGTACTTGAGTCAGAAATTAACTTGTTATAATTAAAAATTGTCTATGTGGTCAAAATTCCATTATCTCCAGAAACATATTCATGATTTAGAAATAATATATATCATATATATCTAGTATATAATTATTTATAATATTCTATATCATTTGGATCTATGGAATGAAATTCACTGTTCGTGGAGACGGTAAGCTGTGCATACGCTTGAACGCTACTTTCATTTATGTTTTTTTTCATTTTGAAAGGAATAAAAAAAATGATACATAGGTATATTATTATTAGAATATAATATAATATTTTATATACATTAAATATTTTCATTTAAACCATCCTTTTTTACATTCCATGTTTGGAATTAACGAGTCATATCACTTTCGGGGGGCGGTAGTCCGCACTTCCTCAAATGAAATTATCGTATTTACCTATTACGAAAACCATAAAGGTATTATATAAATAAAGAAAATATAATCATAGAGATAATATATATATATATATATATAATATCACATATAAATACATTTCCATCTTAATGGACACTATAAGATGTTGTATGAGAAGATTGAATAATCATCGTTTCGTGAGGCAGTAGTT
Source organism: Viscum album (assembly GCA_963277665.1). Classification (NCBI taxonomy): domain Eukaryota; kingdom Viridiplantae; phylum Streptophyta; class Magnoliopsida; order Santalales; family Viscaceae; genus Viscum; species Viscum album. The sequence continues at coordinate 1,697,853,490 of OY728158.1, read as the reverse complement.
TTCCGTCCATAAAATTAGTATGTTCGTATCCATTAGATTATGGTGTGTGGATGTGTTGTTAGAATAATTCTCATAAAAACAACCTATAATATTGAGGATAATGGTGTTGTTATATAATGAAATAATAATTATATAATATGGAGTGAAGAAGTAAAATAAATGAAGAGAACTGGAGAGAAGACGTTACCTTTAAATCTGGTAACATCCTTTAGTATGAACCAAAAGTCTTTATTCAATTGCCTTCTTCATAAGTTAAGTCTTTTAGTATAAACAAAGGGATTTTTGGAGCTTATTTTGGTAGGGTTTTCATCATCCAAGGGGCTTGAGAGGTGTGTTCAATGGGTTAGAGGGGGTAGCATTTTACAAGAGTGGGGATGAGCTCTTTAAGAAAATTTGCAAGTATTATTTTATTATAAAATGATTTTCCATTTCAAAAGATCAAAAACATATTTTTCTTGAAGATAAGGTTAATATAAGTCTAAATAAAATCATTCAATAAGAATTGAATTGGTTTTGGATATTTTTTAATCCTTATCTTTTTTATTTTACCATTTGTTATCGTATTTAACTTTTACCATGTCCTCTTATATATTCATACTCTATGGTTAATGTATTTACAATAAAATGCCAAACGTCCCCAAATGGATCATTAATTACATTTGTCACATCATATATGTATTTTGGAATAATCTTAGATTTTTACGACTATTTTATCATTTACTAAAATATTGATTCATTTAAAAACTCTTTTATGTCAATTTTAATACTATTTATATCCTGACTTTAAAAAAAAATCCAAACTAACATGATTCATTCAAAAAAACATCATTAATTCAAAGATATCATGAAATTAAAATCTATAAAATCAGTGGATGGCCTAAAAGGATCATGAAAAATTATTTTTAAAATTTATAATATCATTTATTGGAATCTTTTATTAATGAAGTAATTCCTGTATCAACATTGTGTCATAATTAAATTTATTTATTTAATGTCTAAAAATTATAAATAAAAAACCACAATGTATGAAATCATTTATTATTTCCAAAAAAAAGTTATAGTCAAAGATATCACTTATATAACACCACATACTAATTGTTTTGTGAAAAAGATTCATGTTTATGATATTTTAATTATTGCTTTAAATGAAAAGTTATTAATGTCATTATGTTACCCAAGATGATTTTAAAGGAAAAAAGTCTCACAAAAGGTTTATAGTGTTCGGAAATTACTCATAAAGTAATGTTATGACATGTTTAAAGGTAGTTTTAAATTATTATAATATTATTTTTACCTAGAACTACACTATTTACCTTTAACAGCGGTAAATAAAAATCAAAAGTTACTATTTACCAAAAAACAATTATCCTATTGAACCACAATTTACTTACTGATGACAACCTTGTATATTTTATTTTTGAAATTCAATTTCCAGAAGTTTTAAAATTTTATTTAAATGAAAAAGTGGGTTTTAACTACTATGCACATTTTGTCACTATACATAAAAAATTTAATGTTTTCAGAAAAATACCATAAATTCACCCAATGAAAATTTTGATATCCCAAATTAAAAATTGATGTATATTTTACCAAATTCAAAATTTAATGTTCTATTAATTAATTTAAAATAAATTTCCATTGTTCAAACCAAAAGGCGAGTTTTTAAGAAATAATAACAATCCGAAGATTGACTCTTATTTATGTCCATTTTCACAGTGATATTACATCCAATGACAAACATTGGATTAAATGGTAATCATATAATCCAATTACACATTAAAACCAATAAGAAAATATAATATACCCACATAAATAAATTATATTAAAAGGTAGTTTTGAATTAAAATGCATTATTTTCCCTATTCATTAAAAAATGAACTTCATTAGAAAAATACCCAAATTTCATCCAAAGTAAATTTTTATGTCCCAATTCTAAAGAAGAATTTTATTTTGTAAAATATAATATATAAAAGTGACAAAAACTATATTTAAAAATAGTTCATCATTAAAAGGAAATAAATTAACCTTTTAATTAATTTTTGAGTATTTATGATTAAAATTTTAATCATTCACATTTTAAGCCTCTAAATTTTATGAGATAAATGTAAAAACATTTAAACAAAATTTGTTATCATGTTGTAGTATGTTATGTTCATTCCCGAAAAAAAATTATTAGGAGTTAACTACCATTGAAAATAATAATATTTTATTATTTTTCTGTATGACTCAGTCTTGTGTGCAATATGAGATTTTTTGGGGAAACCCATTATTGCGTGTCGGGTATTCCATAGAACATAGAATCCCTTTTAATGTAAAATTAATATTAAATTCAAAAATACTAATAAATATTAAAATTTCATATTCTTTATTTACCTGGGAAGTTACATCCTTCCCCACTTTTTGGAATTTTGTCCTCGCAATTTTAAATTTAGGTTGAGAAACTTCATTTAATGTCTCACATCGGAAAAAGAGTTAACAAAAAATTAACATTAAAATAATATAAGAGAAGTATAAAGGTCAGTGTGAGAATATTAGTAAAATCATCATATAATATATTATGAGGAGGGTAAATACTAAGATATACTTGTTCATTTCATCATAAAATCATTCGATTTAGCAAAAATATCTATGACACTTTCTAATATGGTAACCATTATGGTTATGACACTTCATATTAAATAATTTCCTAACCTATAAAATTATCTAAACCGGCCTCTGATACCAACAGTAAGGAACCAGCCTTGAACATTACATAATTTGGTATTAAGTTAATAATTTTAATTGGGTATCTTTTCAAGTTTTGAGATTTAGAGAATTAGGTCACAACATATACACAAGAACATGAATATTACATGTAGACACTTCTAATCAGTGTCCATTTTTATCATAAAATAAAATTTATTAAAAAAAGAAAAATGTATAGTTCCATGTTTAGACAGATTTACTTTTCCTTGATCCCATCCTTGACAATATTTATTATTAATTCCAATGGAAAACATTTTAAAAACATTGGATGAGCATAAAAATTAGGGATATAAAATAAGTAAAGAAAACATTACTCCATTAATACATAAAAATCAAAATAATCATACATTATAATCATAAAACATAATATCTTTAAAATACCTCAAAAATCATAAGATTTTTCAGCAACACATAGACATCATAAATAACAAAGGTAAATTGTGGAACCCATATCGTTCTTACATTGTAGCTATCACAGCTACATATGGAGTTATGTTTGGAATACTCATCCCAATATATTACCTAAATATCTTTGGAGAAACATTAATGTTTTCCTCTGTCACATTAACCAATTCATTTTAGAGCTATCTCGATCTCACCCGCCCTAGGTTTATCACGGAACAACCCATATACATAAACAATTCCAAAGAACCATAAACATATACATAACACATAAAACAAGAATAAAGTAAATATAAGATTTCTACATTGCAATCACAATATATCATTTAAATATATTGAGAAAATAAATACATTATCAAAACCATTTTCATAACCAAAATTTTATAAATATTATATGGTTTTTATTACCTTTTTAAAGACATTATGACATGTTAAGGAATCCAAATATAAAATAACGTTTGCGGTGGCAGAAAGGTCGTTGTCACCATGTTCTTTAAAAAAGAATTTTTTATAGTTTTGTAAAATATTTTATAGAGAAAATATTCCATTTAAATTAAATTAAATGTAAAAGGGATTTATACACCATTTAAAATAATGTCATGTATAAATCAAAATATGCATCAATGAAAGGATATTGAGATGAAGTCCCTTACAAAGATTATATCCTTACATTAAGGATAAATCAATGAGATAAATATGACTGAAAAACATAAATACACCCAATATAAGTGGTTATTATTTTTAACAAATAATATTTCATTCACACATATTAATTGAACCACATAATCAAGAAGTATATGTTTATCCCAAAGAATGGAAATTTGGTTAAGATGTTCTCTTACAGAAATTCAACTGCCTAATGACATCGCTTTAAAATTAAGAGGTGATGTGAGAAAAAGGGTCTCTCATCACATGTATATAAAATTTAAATCTATAAGGATATAAAATAACATATCCCAACATATGAAAATGTAAATTTAAAAGACATAACAAAAAAAGTATTTGATTAGAAGAGGAGAGTGAAAGGTTTCCTTACCGATTGGGTAACATACAAAACAAACCCATATGAAAGAAGGATCATATAATGAAGATGTGAATACCTATAAATTAATTTATATTACACAATTAATACAATCATGGTTAGTACATACACCAAAAAAAATGAAATATTGGAAAATATAACATGAATCTCATTGGAATAAAAAGTGAGATGAAAACCCCTTACCTCCTGCCCGACTTGTCTTGTTCGTTATTTATCTCCATGAATAATAAACTTAAGTTAATTATATTTACATCATAAAATCATTAATTTTTATTATTCATTTTACATCCCTTATTAAGTTTATCTAATAATAATATAATTATCCTGGTTTATATTTGTCTTTTTAAAAATTTTCGGTACTTGAGTCAAAAATTAACTTGTTATAATTAAAAATTGTCCATGTGGTCAAAATTCCATTATCCCTATAATTATATTCATTATTTTGACATCATATATATCATATATTTCTAGTTTATAATTATTTATAATAATACATATCATTTTGATATAAGAAATGAAATGCACCGCTCATGGAGACGGTGTGTCGTACGTATGCATGAACGCTACATTGATTTAATATTTTAATTTTTAAAGGAATGAAAACCCAATGATACATAGGTATATTATTATACTAGTATAATATCATATTTTATATACATTAAATAATTTCAATAATTTCATCTTTTATATGTTCCATATTTTTTATTAATTAGTCTTATCACTTTGAGGGGGCGGTAGTCTACATTTCCTCAAATGAAATTATCGTATTTACCAAATATGGAAAATATAAATGTATGCTATAAATGAAAAAATAAACATATAGACAATATAAATATAATATATATCACATATAAATATTGTTCCATATTAATGGCCACCATAAGATGTGGTAGGAGAATATTGAACAATCATAGTTTTGTGAGGCAGTAGTTCGCCATCCACACACACAATATGTTCGTATCAATTAGATTGAGGTGTGTGGAAGTGTAGTTATAGTAATTATCATAACAAAAAACTAGTATATTTATGTTACTGGTGTTGTTATGTAAAGAAATAATAATAAAACAATAGGGAGTGAAGAAGTAAAATAAAAGAAGAGAACTTGAGGGAAGATGTTACATTTAAATCCGGTAACTCCCTTTGGTTTCAACCAAAAGGCTGTCTTAATGTGCCTTATGCACAAGGTTAGAATTTTTAGAGAAAGAGAGGGATGTTAGGATATTATTGGGTCCAGTTTTTGATGAGCCAAGGGGCTTGAGAGGTTTGTTTAATGGGTTAGAAGTAGTGGCCTTCTAAAAGAGGGTGGAGGTTATCTTTAAGAATGTTTGAAAGTATTATTTTATTATAAACTTATTTTAGGTTTCAAAATGTCCAAAACATATTTTATTCTAAGATAAGGTGCATATAAGTCGATATAAAACCATCTAATAAGAATTGGATAGGTTTTGTATATTTTTCAATCCTTATCTTTTTTATTGAACCCTTTGTTAACTTATTTAACTTTTACTATGTCCTCTTATATATTCAGACTATATAGTTAATATATATCCTATAAAATGAAGAAAGGCCCAAAATGGATCATTAATGATATTTTTAACATCATTTATGTAATTTTTCCGCATCATAGATTTTTAAGACTGTTTTATCATTTAATACAATATTGAATGATTTAAAAACTCTCTTATGTAAATTTTAATACTATTCATATGATGACTTTTCAAAAAATCCAAAACAAAATAATTATTTAAAAATCATCATTAATTAAAATATAACAAGTCATGATAATCTATAAAATTCATTGATGGCATAAAAATGATTAAAAACATTTATTTGAATATTTATAATATCATTTATTACAATCCTTTATTAATGAAGCTATTACTGCATCACTATTGTGTCATAATTAAATTTTGTCATTTAATGTCTAAAAATTATAAATAAAATACCATGATGTAGGAAATATATTTACATTTCCAAAAAATATTTATAGTTGAATAGATCACTTATATAATCCCATATAAAAAAATTTACTTAAAGGATTCATGTTAAGGATATTTTAATTTTTTACTTTGAATAAAAAGTTATTAATATCATTATATTACAGAGATGGATTTCAAAGGACAAAAGTCTCACCCAAGGATTTTCGTGGTCGTAAATTACTTATCCAATAAGGCTATGAAAAGTGTTAAGTTAATTTCATATTATTATAATATTATTTTAACATTGAATTACCTTATTTACATTTATCTATGATAAATAAAAATCAAACGTTACTACTCACCAAAAATTATTTTTATCATATTGGACCACATTTTACTTACTAATGACAACCATGAATATAGAATTTTTGAAATTTAATTTCCAGAAGTGGTAAAATTTCATTTAATTGAAAAATCTGGTTTTTAGATACTATGTAGTGTTTTTCAGTATTTAATAAAAAAATTAATGTTTTCAGAAAGATACCAAAAATTTACCCAAAGGTAATTTTGTTATTCTGAAATCTAAAATTATTTCTATTTTACCAAAATCAAAAAATAAATTTTTCATTAATTAATTTATAATTAATTTCAGTTATCAAAACCAAAAAACGTGTTTTTAAGAAATAATAACTATCAAAAGATTGACACTTTTTTAGGTCCAATTTTAAAGTGATATTACTTCCAATGACCAAAATTGGATTAAATGGACAAAATAAAATTCATTTACACTTTAAAACCAATAAAAAAGATAATATAACCACATAAATAAATTATATTAAATGGAATTTTTGAATTAAAATGTAGTATTATTCATTATACATTAAAAATTGAACTTTATATGAAAAATACCAAAATTTCTTCCAAAGTAAATTTTGATGACCTGATTCTAAAGAATAATTTTATGTTTTTCAAATAGAATATATAAAAGTGAAAAAATCTATATCAAAAAAGGTTTTTCCATTAAAAGACAGTAAATCGACCATTTAATTAATATTTGTGTTTTTATGCTTAAAATTGGATCCATTCACCTTTTAAGCCTCTAACATTTATCTGAAAAATGTAGAAACATTTAAAAAATTGTGCAATCATATTTTTGGTTGTTCTGTTCATTCCCTCCACTACACTGGCTAGAAGTTAACTACAATTTAAAAGAATATTATATTATTATTTTTCAGTATGACCAAGTCTTTTGTGAAGATGAGTATTCAGAGAAACCCATTGTTTTGTGTCAGGTACGCCATCAAACATAGAATCCCCTTTAAAGTAAAATTAATATTTAATTCACAAATATTAATAAATATGAAAATTTAATATTCTTTATTTACATAAGATCTTACATTCATAATTTTAATTATATAATATATACCATATTATTTCATTAAATATAATTGAATATGTCCTTCATGTGGTTAGGTGATGAGCCATGAGTCACATCGCTTCATGAAGGTGGTAGTACACACGTACAAGAACGATGTTATCATCATTATGTGAGTGATAATGTAAGAAAGAATATAATATTTTCAAAATGATAAATATTTATTGAATATTTTAATTATTGCATTAATATCACATATATTGACTAAAATAATCAACATTAAATTTCACAGAAAGTGTTATTGTATGACGAAGTACATCTCATCATGAGGTTATGGTTTGCCATGCGCTTGAGCGAAGTTGTCATATCCCATATAGAATGGACTCTAAAATGGTATATATGTTATAATTAATCCATAGGTATATTATTTTATATACATCATTAATATAATTTAGATATATCATCATACCCCACAGTGAGAGGTGTTAATGGAAAAACAAATGATATCAGTTCCAGAGGTGGTAGTCCGTCAAACACACTAATGATCATTTAATAACCAATTTAATGGAAGTAGATACATTTTTATATAATTATGTTTTTATAAATATATCATATTATAGTTAATATATTAATTTTATTATTTTTTAATGGTTATATTAAAATTAAAATTGGTTTATAATGAAATAAAACAAAAAACCTCCTTTGAATAACATTATACTATTTTCGGGTATCCTCCTTAGGTTTTCACTAAATTCTTACTAGGTTTGATTTATTACCAACCTAATTCCTCTATCATGAGAGTAAGGAATTTGGGAATTTATTTGTCCTGGTTTATTTAAGGAAAATGTCTATAGATGTTTGAGTGAGTGGAGTGAGTTCCATTTTCTAATTTAGTAATGGTGTCATTTTTGTAAATACCCAAAATTATTCTTTATTCGGTGATCAATATTACTTAAATTGGATAAAAAATTGATAAATATAGGTTTTAAGGATGATATGGTTGAAATAAACCTTCACTACTTAATGAAACACAATTTTGAAGTATTTTGTTCCTTAATTTCTATGTTTATATACTTTTACCATTTTTGTTTTCTACCACATCAAGTAGTTTTCTAGCCTATGTAATTTTCCATTTATGTTTAAAATATAATAATTCATACCAGAAAATTTATAGCCATTGATGATAAATAATAAATACAAAATATCAAAAAATCCTATGTATGTGAAAAAAATAATTTTAAAAAAAGTTCTTGTAACACACAGATACATTACTTTAACCGTAAAAATGATAACATAGTTTTTTATATTTAGGGTTTAATTTAATTATTATAAAAATAAGATGGTCTATGAACGGACCATAGTTTATATTTTTAATAGTTTAAAAATCCCTTGAAAAAATATGTTATTTTTATAAATTTTAAATCCTTTAATAAAATATCATTTATTATAAAAGAAAAGTAATGTCAATTTTATTACTATTCTTTTAATTTGAATTAAAAAATATCATGAAAATTATGGAAAAAGAATATATTATCAGCAAACCCATATAAAATGACATATTCATCTAAATAATTAATGGAACACAATAATTTGTTTAATATACATTAATTTTAATATTTATAGTATCATTTATTTTATTCAATTATTAACCAAATACTTATTATGTTGGAATTTCTTAAGAATATTATGTAAGTATTTCATCACAAAAAAATTAAAGCTAACATATAATGATAAAAAAATAATCATTACTATTTTAAATTAACATCCATAACTTAACCTATGTTGTCTGGGTCCTCATCCCAAAGAATTATAGATATTTAATGCAAAGAATGTTTTTTTCTCTTTTTTTACTTAACTAACTATATAGGTCAAATTCATAGATAAGTTGAAATAAATTGCCATATTTTAGATAATTTTATTTTCAAGGTATATATATAATCATAAAAATAAATAAATATAACATTTTAGGTCATTTACTCACTTATCATTTTAGTTTAACACCGAAGTTATTCAATTTTTTCCTAATCGACATTAAATAAGTTTGTTTTGTTTTTAATATTCATTTTGTTCAAAACATATTCTATGCTTATTAGTCATTATAAAATAATTTATTCAAAAATATATAATTAATTATTATATATTAAATTCATATAAGTAAAACTATTTAATTTAATATTAATCCTACATATGTGATGAGGAAACATGTTTTTAAAGAAGAATTGTGAAAAAAATTACAATGTTTTCTTTATTAAAATCAAATATGAAAATGATTTCAAGGACCCAAATTGGAATAATTTATATACAATTAAAATTATTTTAGTTGAAAACTATTTAAAAATATAATTTATTATTATTAATAATTAAAAAAAATGTTATTTTCAAATAAAATTTGGTATTTTTCAATATTAATAAAAATATGTAACTTCTTAAAAAAATCCCTAAAAATAACCCTAAGACAATTTTTGTAATCTAATTTCATAAATGAAGTTGGTTTTTTATAATAAAGTTTCTAAAAATGGTAACAATTATTTTTAAATTACGTGTTCAATGAGACACTAATAAGAGTTTTATTTAAACCAAGTGTTGCAAGCCTCACAAGCTATTGAAGAAATTAAATTCGATCTAAAATAAAAATATTGAAAATACAAGGTGTGTTACATGGGTAACATAATATTACACTGTGGCTGCTAAGGGAACCTGATATTTTATACCCCTACCTTATAAGGGTTCATATGATTGAAAATGATAAATTTTCTCATTCAGGGTTTGTCTGTGCCTCAAGAATTTGATTGATGTTGTTTTTCAGGTATTCCAATGGTGAATATGTTCAATACCACTAAAAAATATATACATTCTATGATAATAAATTTTCAGTATATAGAATATTATAATATTTTATTTCCATTTGACATTATCTACCACATCATAATAAATATACATGATAAATCCAATTTTTTAGTTCAATATATACAAATCAAGATAAATATTATCTTATAATGATTTATTTATAACTTCAGGTTTCCATTCCATACACTTAGTTTTATGCTTAACATGTTGGGGTTACATGGTGTTCACTAAATATTTATTCTGTTTATGGACCCTATATATTTCCCTAAGTTTTTTATATATAAATTATTGTGCATGATTTAAGAAAGGAAAAGAAAGAATCATTAAAGTGTTCTCAATTGAATTTATGATGGTATTTATTTGATAAAATTTAAAATTTGGTAGGATGTATCGAAATAAATGTGTTTGGGTTAATTTTAGTTTTCCTTTTAAGGTTTTATGAGAATAAATATTCCATTTAGTTATCTATATTGTTTAGTCCCCAACTAGTTTGTATATAACTATCTAGTTGGATTATGTATTGTGGTTGGATTACATTCTTGTATGTATACTATACTTGATTTTTCATGTACATATGGTTTCATATAGATATATATATAATCTGAATTGGTACACCTCTTGGATATAGGTTCATTTCTAGAGAAGAATTTTTTTTGGATTTTATGAATGTCAAACATCTGAATGAGACATGTCGATTTTATAGAAGGAAATGAAAGGTTATTAGCATAATTATATTCTAATAGATTAAAGCAATTGTTAATATAGAATTACATTTCCCTAAACAATTATACTAGCCACAAGAGATAGAGAAGTGCACCTTTGTATTTGGGGTGGTCCTGGTAGGGTCAAAGGGTGATCTGAGTTGGGTTATTAGAAAATATTATTAAAGAAATTTCCATGATATTGTATTGAATTTAATTCGAAATATAATATTATAATGTCCGATGAAGTGAAACATTAATATGGTAGGCTAACAAAGTTATGGTGGAATATTGAGTTACATAAGGTAGTCTCGAATTTATTTGGGTTTTTCTTGATTTTTATATATTTCATTAAATCTCTAGAATCTGGTGTAGATCGTGACATGTTGTAATATGGTGAAATATTTTCCATATCATTTTCATAAAATTTATTTTTAAATTATTTATGTAATGAATTTGATATTTACACCAAATAAAACATTTATAAAACATATAAATTATTTCTGTACTAATTTATTATTGATGATTTGGATAATTAATATCATTAATTAATTAATTTAATTTAGATTCACTTTATTATTATTAATTTATATATATTACCGTATTTAAATTGATGTTATAAAATATTTATTATTTTAGATTTAAAGTAAAAATGATTTAAAGAAAATGAAATGTAAGAAGAGAGGTAGGGATAAATCATTACCATTACTGGTATGAAATATGTTATTCAATAAAATATCTATTCAAGGAATAAGCATATAATATGATTCTATACTCAAATGTAGATTATTTTCAACGAAGACTACATATGGTTATGAATGTCGGGTAGATGAGTATTCTGTACCCACAAGGCATTTCATTGATCCTTAGATTCTAAATAGGATCTCATAACTACTCCAGGATGCATAGAAAAGATTAAATTAATGGGAACATATATATAACAAGATAATAATGAATTTTGGTGAGATATTTAACAATAATAAATTTAATAATGGTTTGAATGAATCTAACTCATTTATAAAATTACGAATTTTTTTGATCAATTCTATGGTCAGTGAAAACCATTATTTTTAAAATTTATTCCCATTGTTGTTGGGACTTTATCGGGGATTATAAAAATAATGTGAAGTTAGAAGATGTGGAGTTCACTAGTATATGAATACAATATTAGATAGATACAAGATGAGGTTGATTCCTTCAGGGAAAAAAAGTTGTAGTTATTTCTCTACATATTGGATTGTGTAGACAACCGCTATGATGTGATTAATAATTATTTCAAAGAAATATAAATATTAGTATCTATAAAAAATCAATTAATTTTTCTGAATTTTTTCAGTAAAAAACTAGGAGGGTTTTTAGCAATTACCTATTAATATAAATTATATCCAAAGTATTTCCTTGATAATACTAGAATGGTCTTACGAATTGATATGTCTATTAAAAATTTAGGTAAGTTTCTTTATAACATTTGAAATGATAATTTGTTATAATAAACATTATTTTATCATTATTTTAGGGAATATCCTATAATTCATTTATATCTAAGAAATGAATATCGATTATGTAATTACATATAGAATTATCATTGATATTGATATGGATATACACTCCATTGTGAAAATGACTAGAATATATTTAGATATTTATGTATTGTGTTATTGTTTTGGGAACATAAAATAAGTTCTAGTATATTATATTTTAGATATGAAATATTTTGATGTTATTTTTTATGGAATGGTTGATCTAGTATTAATGTCATGTGAAATGATATAAAAGGTGATTTTATTTTACCTCCCCAATTGATGATCTATTGAAATTCATCATAGAGTAGGAATTTAAAGAAGGTTGAGTGGGGATAGATCATGAGTATATTTGACATATCATAAAATATAAAGAAATTATAATTAATGAGGATGTTAGAGTTAAATAACTAAATGCATTACCTCATTGATTTGATCACATCAGTAATGCATTTCATGAAGATCTACTAGAGATTCTTCTATTATGAGAGGTATAATTTCCTATCAAAATTTTCTATGAGAAGAAGAATAAGTTTTGTAAATGTTATCTTATATACATTACAAATATTATGAAATAGGAAATGAATATGTAAGAGAATAATACCTAGAGTTTCATTATAACCAACGCTTCTCCTTGGGGGGGGGGATTTGGTTCTTCTTTCTAAAGGGGGTAATATAAGTTTCTTATTTTTTCTGACTAATGAAGGATGAATAAATCTACAATCAACAACTAATTATGTGTATTCTAACCAATTTCATTATTTGTTGTTAATTACTAATCACTATATAAGTTTTTTTAATTTTTTTTTGTTTTTATTGTTATAATTTTATTTTACTCTCAAATATTTTTTTATTTTGTTGTTTTCATATTAAATGTTATAAATAATAAAATAATATGTAGTCACTTTTTGAAGATTGGAAAAAATAAAAAATAAAATTACGATTTTGACCCTAATAATGGTGTTTTTTATTTTTAAAACCCATATGTTTGAAGGTATGAATATTAAGTATTAATAATAAATAATGAATGATTCTTACCTAATAACTATACAACTTAAAAAAAATTAATGTTTTTAATTTTAATAAAGATAAGAACCATTATGTATAATGCCTTAAAATTGATATATTTGTGTTTTTAACTTTATTAATCAATTATATTGCGAGAATAGCCACGTGTAATGGGAATTTCTCAAAGGTATGAAGCTTACATACTAAAAATTTACTCTTACACGTTACATAGAGTATTTTATTTGAAAATGTTTGGAATATCACTTATAAAGAAGAGTTGTTAATATATATTAGGATTTTTTTAAAGCGATGACTATTAAGTAATACAATGAATTCTTTTATTACTCTTATTTATTAAGATATTTATCTGATATAATTACATAACATTAATTTCATACTATTTTATAGGTTACATGATTTAGAAGTTGAAAATAAATGTGTTTCAGAAAAAGGATTCAAATGTTATAGATTTAAAAGATATACTTTTACGTATTATTAGTTCACTGCCTAATGAATTATTAGTTGTTGATTATGGTAGGATTATAAGTCCTATGTTATGATATATAATCTTGATATTTAAAATTATATATTGTATTATGATAAATCTATAGTGTTATTCATAACAGTTTAAATAATATTTCACAATGAAAAAATTAACGTGTAATTTCATAGTTTTTGTTTTTGAAAATTCAAAGCATCAATGACTTTAAAGATCATGAGGAATTATTAGTCAACTATGAAGTCATTTTTTATTGAATGTAATTATTTTGGAAAATTTTTCTATGTGTTTATGACTAATATATATGGAAATAACTATCCAGTAATCATGTTTACTTAATGATTACAAATTTAAGAAGTTGCAATTATTACAAGGGATCAAGAAGTACGAGAAGTAAGAGACTCTTAGAAACTCGATGATTGTAATTTCAACTCAATATATACTATAATTATCTATAATTATAAGTCATTTTAAATTAATTTCATAGTATTATTGATCTAAAATAAATCTTCATGATATATCCATCTTAGTCTATTGTTGTGGTTTTTGCATTATATTTTCTTAATCATATCAGAAGTTGTGTAATTGTAATTGGTTATTTTTTTTAAAATGTCTATATTATTTATACCTCAATAAAAATTATGTTTTTATAATCATGTTTTTAATCCAATATAAAAGTCAATTTTTGTATTTTTTGATCATCAACTATAAAAAAGATGTCAAATTTGGATCTTTCTTATATGAACTACTATAAAAATATCCAATGTTGAGATTTAATTTCCTTATTTTATTTTATGTTTAAATTTCAATCAATTCACCCAACTATTGAATATTAGGTATATGTTCATCTAGGATAACCATTGGAACAGAATATTTGATACTTCTATATTTATTTTTCATTTTAACTAGGTCTTAGGCTAAAACATATATGGGAAAATAATTCAAGATTCTATGTAATGGATCAAATGACGGATGTATTCCCATAATGATACCCTTATATGATGGAAATGACTATATTTATTTTATTTTATGATATAAGAATACCTCAAGAATTTAAGGGTTCAACAGTAAATCTTAATGATAAAAAATTATAAACATCAAATATGAGGCCTGGATATTTTCATTGTTAATGATAAAACAATGTATAATTTAAATTATATGATCCATAATATTTAATATTTTTCTATTATCCAATATAAATTATTCATGTATATTAATTTATTAATATTTATGATATCTGATAAAGTTAATATATTGTAATTATGATATAAATTCTATTAAAATAATTTACATATGAATATTTTATGCTGAGTACCAAATCATAAAAATGAGATAAAATAAGGCAATCAATCAAATGTTCCATAGTTTCAAAATAATTTCAAATTGAATGAGTGTACATGGTAATTCTTTGGAAAACATTTCAAGGGTTGAAAGAGTCATTATACCACTACCAAATAAGAGTAATTAGAATAATATATCCATTATTGGAATAAAGTGATTTAAGGTCTATACACTTGATGAACATATTAATTATATTTTATAATAAGAATTCGTGTTCTAAAACAGACTTTAAGAAGGAAAAACTATACAGAAATATGTTTCATTAAAATCTCTAAATAATTATTCAAATTATTTTTGGATACAAAGAAACAAGAATTTGGAAAAAAATACTTGGATCAAAATTTTAAAGGAATATTAAAAAACCAAAAAATTAATAAATTATTATAAAGGATATTTAGAAAATCTTATTGAAAAGTTGATAATAATGGAAATAATAAACAAAATTATAATTATAATTATAATATATCATATCTGCTTAGTTATTTGTGAATAAAAGAATGTAAAAACATACAATCAATGAATAAATAATTAAATTATGAAAAAAAAATAAAAAAGAAAGATAACATAACATTGGATTCTGAATATAGTTTCATGGAATATTTTGATTCATGTGACGAATCTAAAACTGATAAAGAATATTCTTACTCATACTTCATTGAAACTATAAATGATGCTTGGTATTTTGGTTTTAATTTTTACACTGATTCTAATATGAAATATTATTGTGTTAAATATAATTTGATTAGTTTAATAAAAATATTAAATATTTGAATATATACATTATTTTAATCTATGAGTTTATAAGGAATGTAAAGGAAGTAATAAATAATTTATGGATAAAAATGTTCTCTATAAAGATAATTAAAAGTCTAGGAACACTAATTCCAACATGAATATTTCTATTTTTTATTATTTTGGATGATATTGAAAGGGATAATTAAAAAATGATGAAAGAGATTTAATTTATAAAAAAATTGAAACTTTTTTAATGAATAGAAATTTAGGAAAAGGTGATGACCATAAACAAGATATACTGAAAAAATGGAATTGGTTACGATAATAATCTACCTCAAATTTATATGAAATTCATTATAAAAAACATTAGAGATAGAATCTCTAATGTTATTTTTTTAGATGTAGGTTTCAAGGATACTATTCTAGTGGAGATCATAAAAGATTCACATAGTCCATGAGACATGGTAAATCATATATATATAAATATTTATCTTTTAGGATTACAAATAATACTTTATTAAAAATACAATGGGATACTAAATAGTCACTTAACTAATCCTATTATAAAATGTGTTTGATGGGAACCAAAATATTCTAATATTTAATTTCTAAATAAATATTCATTAAAAATATCATGAATAATATATGGTGCATTGAAATTGGATGATCTATGAATAAAAATTTAAACACATAAAACTCACATTTTTATAACCCATGTGATGAAGACATTATCACATTCAGAGATAATTGGTTTTTGGTGAGGTTGTGTTATCAAATTATATATTTTTTATGTTTTGTATGTTAATGGTTTACTATAACACCCCAATCTTCTACGGTACATTTCCCTTTGAATAATGCAATAGCTTGCATTGTACGCAACTTCGAGATTCTAACACACCACAACCAATCGAACTAGCCGTTATGAATAGTAATACTATCTTTTTGAAATTTTATATTTCAAAATGGACTTCATTTTTGGATTCGGAATATCGAAATTAGCTTAGGGTGAATTTTTGTTATTTTTATGAAAACATTCAATTTTTTATGAATAGTGAAAACGTTGAGTTGTAGTTTAAAAACGAATTTTTATTTATGTAATTATTTTTTTATTTAAATTTATTTTAGGTTAAAATAGATACATAATACATATATAAGTTAAATTTATTTATTTGGTGTTAGATTATACTAATTTTAGATATATAAAAATTTTAATTAACTTTTCACCGTCTTTTACCCACCTCTTAGGAGAATTTTCAAAATCACATAAATCATAATTTTACCGGTTCTGTGAGTGGAAATTTGAAAATATGAGAGACACGTTTAATATCAAGGAGTAAAATGTGGTTCAATAAGAAAAAATATAATTTTTAGTGAATACTAACTTTTTACTATTATTTACCACGGTTAAATGTAAATAGAGTAATTAAGGGTATAAATGATTTTATTATTACCCTAACACATGTCCTAATTCTATTGGATAAGTATATTTAGACCCAAAAAAACCTGAGGAATAAAATATGAACCTTTTTGGTACACCTGGATTAGATTAAGACACTTATTATTATTTAATTTAAAGAAGACCTAAAAGAGTTAAAATCAAAATTTAATAACTAAAACATTTTTAATGTATTGTTAAACATAAGATAAATTAGACTGTAAATATTAATTAGAAAGATAAAACGTTTTCCTACATAATGGTATTTTATTTATATTTTTTATTCATTAAATATTTTAATTTCTTTATGACACAATGATGATGGAGTAATTACATAATTAATGAAATAATAAAATAATCGATATTATAAATATCCAAATAAATGTAATTTTAGACTCTTTATGAATTCAACTAATTTTATAGGTTAATATGTCATATTAGGGTTGGTTATATTAATTGTATTAGAAACAATAT
The DNA here is from genome assembly GCA_963277665.1 of Viscum album. Classification (NCBI taxonomy): domain Eukaryota; kingdom Viridiplantae; phylum Streptophyta; class Magnoliopsida; order Santalales; family Viscaceae; genus Viscum; species Viscum album. Next base: position 1,697,835,447 of record OY728158.1, on the reverse strand, counting down.
TACTGTTATGAATTTATAAAAAACAAAATACCAAATAGTGTCAAAATTGACATAAAAGAGTTTTTAAAACAAATATTATAGTATTAATTAATATTTTATTCATAAAAATATAAGGGTCATCCAGAATACTTATATAATGATAGGTGCATCATTAATTAACCATTTGGGGTTCGCTTGGAAGTAAATAGTATGTTTATTAGCCATATAATATAAAAATACAAAGAGACCTGGTAAAATGTCAAACTATTTAACTAAGAGTTAAATCTAAACGATAAAGTTAATATAGTGACCCAAACCTATCTAAAACCTATTGGTTGATTGGTTATCAACCCATACCCACCATATCCTTTTAATAATCTATTTTTGGTACATTAGAAACCGAAAATGATTTTATTATAAAATAATATTTCTAGCTTTTCCTATGGTGCCCCTCAACCATCTTATAAAATGGCACTCTCCCTTGTCTCTAATTCACACATTAAAACCATTTGTCTCAGACAAAATCTTCCCAAATACCCTTTAAACCGTCCTCCCTTAATCCTAGGGGCCTTTTTTTGTTAGAAATTCAACCTAAAGAGTCCTTTTGATCAAATCAAAAGGAAGAACCAGAAGAAGAGGTAAAAATCTCACCACCTCTTTCAAGTTCCTAACTTCTTCCACTTCCTTATTCTTTGTTGTTTCCATTATAATATAATAACTATAGTATCTTATAAATAATTTTATGTTATTTTAAATATTTTACAACCAAATTATTTATTCTATCTATCCTTTTAATGACATATCACTATACGTGCGTACATACGGCTTACTGTCTCCACATCGTGGTGTAATTGTTATTCAATACATTATTATTTGGATGTGTATAATAATGATGTGTAATTGATGTAAATAATTAATATAAAATGATAATGATTCTTTATATTTGATATACCATCCAATTATATATTATTTTAAGAACAAAAGAATGATATTGTTGCTCGTTCTTACGTACGGATTACAGTCTCAACGAACGCGATGAGATTCATTTCCCATCAAATCCATTTAAGACTAATTTTCATTATATGATTTAATATAATGTTTAAATACTTCATATCATTTTGGATATTAATAAGATACATCCCATCAATAACAAATATAACTCAGATAATAAATAATATAAAGGAAAATGAATCTGTTAACACCCAAAACAACGATAATAAAAAGATATTATTAACAAAACAATGTTAAAAGATCATATTTGATATCATATTAATGTATATGATTATTGTATAATTTAATAACAATTATTTACCTATTATAATGAATTTTAACCTACCCTCGTCCAAGGAAAAGTATAAGGTAAGGGTTAATTTTACAATCTCCTCATTATCCGAGGTTGTTTATATGTAATTATCTGCTTGGACCTCTTTATCATCCTCATCCATATTTCTTAAAAATTTATTTCAAAAAATTCTTACTATTTTATAGACTATGGGTTAAAGTAATTTATACCCTTGTTTGACATTTTATAAGATGTTTATAAAGGAATCTTTTAGTAATTTTCCAAAAAAGGTCATTTATAAACATTTCGACAAAATTAGGGTAAGAATGTATTTTTTTTAACTTATACAGAAGGTGTGACTATTTTATGCCATTATGATATCATAAAAGTTTCCCTTACATTCTTATAAGAATATTTCCAAAATAAATGCTTTCTTTTATAATTAAATGAATTTTAAAATATTTCAATATAGAAAGAGATATTTCTCTAAAATGGTTTTGATTTCATCTATGTCAGCATCCTTTGATTGATTTTATGTTTATTTCAAGTTGATTTATTATGATATAAAACATCCATATTGTATTGAAGGTTTTATGATATATATTACTATGGATGTGTTATTTTTATACCATTCATGGTTTATGAATATAGTATTGACATTTCATATGCTAGTTTTAATACGAATGTTTATGTTATGTTTAAACCTTTTCATATGAGGAATGAATTGGACTTAGTATGTGACAGGTGGAGCATGCTATAACTCTTTGATGAATTAGTAGGTCTCATGAGACAGACTAGTGTCTTGGGATAAGGCCTTGACAAAATCTTATTTGTAGTCTTGGCACAAGGCCTTGACTATGTGGTTATGATAGTATGTCATTATGCATTCCATCATTATGAAAGTGGTTATTGATATTGCATGTGATTATTCGACTAATAAAATATCCATGTAAATAAGTAAATGACATTATTTCATTTTATTTTTTCCATGTTATGCTGAAGTTCATGTTTAAAAGGATTTTGTTTTTGTCATAGATTGCCTTAAAGGTTTATTCTTATTTATAAAAGTTTCCGTTATATTGTTATCCTTACTGAGAATCTAAGCTCACCCTTTCTATGTTTTATTTTTTCACAGGATGTGAAGAAGTATTTTATGACTCACCTACAGGGATAGTCTAAGGGGATATGGGTGTGGACTCTGGAGACAATTGTTTTTAGTTTTCCATTTTATCATGTAATGTAAGACTTATGAATGTATCTAGTCTTTCCAAGGATACTAAACTAATTAGTCTTTTGAGACTTGATCATTTCTGATCTTTCCAATGTTATGTAATAATGCACTGACTCTGGGTAACTGGGGTCGGGGTATTCATTTACAACATAAAATCATTAAAAATTCCCAAATATATAATGAAGGAATTTGTGTTATATTTAAAAATTATAAATGTTTTACGTTAATGATTATTTTTTTATTATTTTAAGCTAACATCCAGGATAAAATTTATTATATTATCCTTGTAGATTTAATGGTGGAATATGTTAGATATTTAAAAATTGTATAGATTGATAATATAGTTTGGAATATAAGTCTTGATCATTTAAAATGCATGATACTTTAAGATAATTCAAATTATAAATGATTGCAGTAATTTCCTAAACATGAATGGGAAAGGTATATTGTTTGTGATAAGTCAATGATGTCAAAGTATCATAATGAGTTATTTATGATGATCAAGATTTTGAGCACAATAGGACCACAATATATGGTTCACCAAGATTTTTTTGGAACCAATAATAGTTATATCCCTTTAGGAAATATTAATGAAATATTTATTATGGATTAATACATTAGGTTTACATGGGAATATTTTCTATCTCACAAGAGAAATTTTTTAATGTCTTCTTATTGCTAAAATTTTGTTCTGAATGAGAAACTATAAATGATATTTTATATTCGAAATAAATGATGAGGTTAATTTTAGATGTTATAAATTTATAAATTCTAGGAAAATAATTATTATTATCAAAATGATTTATCCCATATAACATTAAAAAAATGGAGTAGTGCAGAGAAAGAATAGAATAAAGTAAAAATTGAAAGAACCTTTCCATGTGTGTATGGGAAACATAGATGTTTTTATATATATGTTGTACATTTTTTAGGATTTCAATAAAATTGTTACTAGAGGAATTCTTAAGAGGAATTAATATGGTTTTTCAAAAGATAATAAACTATTTTTTAATTATTTTGGATCTTTTGGATGTAACATATTTATTCTCCATAGTAAAGAAAATTGGATAACATTAATGACCAATATGAGAAAGAAATTTTTCTGGGATATTCTAATACTATTAATTATTGAATATTTTCTAATAAAGTAACAATGATTGTTAAATAATCATTTCATTTCATATTTTATGGAAAATAGTCTATATATAAGGCTTTGAAATAATAATATTTAGAATAAGAATTAGGACAATTAAATTTTGGAGATCCTTTATCTATAATGAAATCAAGTCCATGTAGTATATGCACCAATTGTGTGGGTAATGAACTGGATAAAAATTTATTTAGATGATACATAAAGACCACCATATTTAAATTTTGATCAGTGATAGTGAATGAGGAGTTCAAACCAAAAATTTAGTATGAAATTATGTGAACAATGGTATTTTATTTCGATATTTTATTAAATAATATCAAAAACAATTTAAAAGATGTATATCAGGATATGGTGATATAAGACGAACTTAATCAATTTTTAAAGAATGATGTTATAGAATTTTCTGAATAACCTGTAGATCATCAAGTGATATGATTTAAATGTATTTTCAAGAATAAAATTGATTACTTTGTACATATTGTAAGGAAACCAAATATTCTTATTTCTTAATGTTTTAAGAGGAATAAATTGACTAAGATTAGAATTTTGAAATATTAGTATGATCATAAACAATTATTATTTTATTATATTATGTAGCACGACAAGATTTCATGATATTTAAAATGGATGTGAAAATTTTATTTCTTAATGACTGAAAATTAAAATTTTTATTGTCAAAACACTTTTGAGTAAAATGTGAGAAACCACAAGATCCAAAATTACAAACAATTGGAACCCTAAAGAGATAGCCCAAATAAAAACTATTGGATCTGCCCATCCCCAACTACTACATCATGATGTCAAACATTCATCATTTCAGGTCCTCCTGACTAGCTGTCTCGTAAAGGGTTTCATATTCCTGGTACCGATGGCAGAGCCATACCCTCTCAGTCTTCGTAATCATATGATTAAACATTCTTTATAGTATATGATTTAAAGTGGACACCTTGAGCTCTGAATGAGAGGGTATCATTTTTTTCATTGAATAATTATTTGTTTATTATAAATTTTATACTAATTTTTTATTTGGGGTTATTTCATGAATATTGTGGTTATTATGATTTACGTCGATGATATTATACTTGTTTCATATAGTGATTTTTTTGCAAGGAATTTATAGACATGATGAATAAAATATTTGATCATATTTTTATGAAATAATTAATGATATTTTATGGTTTAATATTTATTAAATGGAATATGTATATTTTTAATTGATGTAAGCATGCCATAGAATTGGTGAAAAGGTATAGTCAATATTTTTGTAAAAGCAGAAAAAAATATATAATTACATCATGTATAATGGATGAATTATCTTCCAATAAATCACATTATTATTAAACATTCAATGTGATTATTATAAGTAGTTTATATTTAGTGTATATTATACTTTTTTTTAATACATTAATATCTATTTAACCTTTTAATCTGATTAAATGTAAATAAATTTAACTATAATAAAGATAATTATTAAATATTCGAAATGTACTATTAATCTTGTATTATTTTGTCTAGGGAATAAAAAACATAAATTACAAAATTATTTAGATTCTAAATTTATAATTATAAAGATTCATAAAAATAAAACCTCTAGAATGTTTCGTTTTCACAAAAAATTATTGGTTTTATAGTGTTTTTGGAATAATCATTTACTAGTCTTATTAATGGAAGAAGTTGGCCAGGATCTCGAGTAGAATACCCCAAGTCCAGATACTGTGCATTGTAGTCAGAGAGAGCTTGAAGGAAACTCCAACTATCCCTACGTGGCCGAATCTGATGGAGAATGACAACCCACAGAAGACACTTATTTTGAAGGAGCTGTTAAAGGTCTTCACAACCAAAGGAGAAAGAAAGGGAATAAGGAAAATAGGGACCCATGGAGCTATATAATTTCCATGGAGCTGAAACCTAAGGATCGTAAGGACTACTCCTATCTTCCTAAACCGATAGAGACACGGTTGTCCAAAAAAGTGGGTAAAATCATGAGGCTTGAGATCCTGTTAGAGGCAGGAGAGGAGGCTCAACAGGTTGGTTCCGTAGAGCCTCAACTACAGGCAAAAAGAGCCTCTAAGGAAAATGAAGTGGAGGCACATCTGTATTTTGGGGATATGAGGCTGGTGAAGGGGGATTCTATTTCCCCTGGACAATAATGGGATGTAGGTTATCGATATGGATTTCAGTGCCTAAAGGATGTGTATTCGGAAACTCAGATGATACTACTCATGTATTATGGCAATGGAATGAAGGAGGATGTCCTAGTGATCAAGGCGGAGAGGGTAGACGTCGACCAAATGATGGAATGATTGATTCAAGTGGAATTTTCTAGGGAGTAGGCGTAATGGATTGATAAGCATGATCGTATATTGATTAGAGGTTTCAATATGGATAAGATCACTAAAGAATGATATATGACATCTTGGGAATACCTTGCAAGGCACAATGATGAAAATATAGAGAATGATCCAGACTGTATGGTAAGTTCCCTCCCTTAGAAACTGTTGAGGGAAGGAGACTCTAATCACCTTAAACTTGTGTTTAGAAAATCAGTAGTTTCCTTTGTTGTTTGAACTTTTTGAGAGAGTTCTCACTATCCACTTAAAAGTGTTAGAAAATAAAAAAATAAACTTTGATGGACATAAATGATATGTATAAAGTGGATATTAGTTTGTATTTTTCTCCTACTGAAGAACAACTATTCAATTAGACTATTTACAATTATTTATGTTTTATTATTTATTAATCCATAATTATGTGATTTCTTTATTTATTTATATATTAATGGCCACTTATTTATGTTCTAGGATATTTATGTGTTATTATTATTCTTTATTACTATTATAATACTCTCATATTTCATATGAAAGGAAATAAATGATTCTAAAATCACTATTTGAGGCGTATATTACCTTTATAAGAAATGAATTATAATAACACCAATGATGTAAGTTTGGAATGTATATACTCTTACATATAATGTTTGGATATTTACATATTAATAATAATTGTGTAATGAATCTTACCTATTAAATCAATATATTTATATGTTAGAAGATATGAATTATGTTAAATAAATTTACATATCAAGTATTTAATTTTATATATTAAAGTTATTACATTTATATATTTGCTACATTTAGAGAATACCCTTACATATATGAAATTTATTGACGGAAAATATCATGTATACTGGAAATTTACCCTTCTAATTATAGAGAGTTGTAAATATTAAAAAGTATGGACTATTTTCTATAAAGTTGAGTTACTATTATGTATTTATATTTTAGTAACGATATGAAACACACATATTATATAGTATTCATATGTTTTGGTTCAATTTCTTTTAGAATAAATATTAAATATTTATGGTTTCAAAAGATATACTTTTACATACCATTAGTGAACTACTTGAAAATTAATCGGTATATATTCAGAAAATGATTATAAATCATATGGAATGATTGATAATATGGGAGACATAAATTATAAATTATTTTATTACATATTTTAAGTAATTTTAATATAGGTTTAATTGAAAATTAAAAGATTCAAAATTATAGAGATATTTTAAAGCCAATTTTTTCGAGAAATCCAATAATAAAAGGCAATGAAAATATTAAAGAGAGACTAATCAATTATGTAGTAGTTCATTATTCAAAGGTAAGATTTTGGATAGCCTAATTATGTATTAAGAAATAATATTTTGCAATATAAACTAACCGACAAGTATGAATATTTGAAGATGCATATTAGGAGAATATATCTCCATATAATGAAATAAAACAAAAAAAATAACATTCTATTGGAAACAATATAATCAAAATCAAGGCAATCCTTCTACAACAATTGTTGTGAAACATTAATCATTATAATTTATTATCATGTTGCATCATCGAACTATAATGTTTCTAACTATATCTATTTATGTAAATAATTATTGTTTTTTAAAAGTATTTTATTTATCTTTTCTTATGTGGTGTAATAGAAAGTAGTTAATGTGTTTTCCTAATAAAATTAATTTCTATATTTTTTATACACCTATAAATGTTTAGTGTCTATATCCATGTTCTGATTCCCATCTAAAAGTCTAGTTATGTGTTGGGAATATATCTAGTAGAAATGGAAGGTTGTAATTGTTTTCCAACTCCACTAAAAACATAGATTTTTTAGTAAGTACCAAACCTCTCAAGGAGTATACCAGTGAGAAGAGTAGTAATAGAATATTTATATTCAAAACTAATTTAAAAATATTATTTGTTCCTAATAACATTACTCTTTTTAATTTTTGTTAAAATTTTATTCAGTTTATCCCCAATTGAATCTCATACCTCTATTAATATGGGCTTACCAAACTACCATTGTTTTCTCTAAATTGGAGATTTAATTGTTAAAAAGATGTAAACAATATTTTTATAGATTGATCTATACACTAGAGATTTTCAACAATGAGTAATGGAATAAGGAATTCAAAAGAAAACATTTCTAGTTTGGTATGAGTACTAGAATTATCTTATTATGACTTGCATATATACTAGTTCCATTATAGTTTTTATGAAACAAGTTAATAGTATATTTCATACATTTTAAGATACACTTTTGGTATCCATCATGGATAAGATTTTTGTGTACTTTAATTTAGGGTATGATAATGGTTGAATTCATTTTTGAAAGTTCCCAGTTGGAGTATTGTATCACAGAGAGGGGGAGGGGTAAATTAGTGATACACTTTTTCTTTAATGTTATTTTTCAATGGAAGTAACCTTCTCATATTGTTAATGATTTCAATTCCCTAAATAGAAAAAAAATCAACACACATCCCAATGAGCATAAATCATTATGAGGTTTCTTATTCAATAAGAATATCTACGTCCTTGATGTGGTTTGGAAATGATCCAATACCCTAAAATCCATTAAGAAAAAAAATCCTTGGATTATAATGAGTAGGATACACCCTTACACATGGGTATAACTATGGAACAACCACACCAGTGCATGTACACCCTCTTTGAACAATAGAGTAATACAATTGTTTTGGGAAGAATCATGTTACCTAATATTATTTTAAATTCAACAAATGTATTTAATTGAAATAAAATTCAAATACAATTGAAATATAATTCTTTAATTCCTTACCCATAATAATGGTATGAACTACCTAGACATTGTTATGAATAATTGAGTCTAATATTTTCTGAGTCCCATTCCTCTAAGTCCGAATCATACAAAACAATACTACTTGTCTAATTTTTTAATAGAATACAATATAGTATAATTGACACCACTTAAATTCCTAAATTCAATTGTCAATAAAAATAGAATACAAATGAATCGGAACCACCCACAACAATTTTCAATTTGAACAGAATTGATCTATTCTTCTCTTTAAAAGCACAAATCTTCTCTCCCTTTGATATTGAATCGTGCATCCATATTTACAAAGTACAATGTACATGTTTCTATTTTATAGGTGACCCAAAATGAGTTTATGTAGGAATCAAAAACTGTTTCCCACTCACACAAATTCACCAACATTTTAATTTCCCCTAAAATATCGGAACAATTATGGATTCATCAACACTTCTCGATTCTTCTCAAAACTTTTACAATTTTAATCTCTTTGTTTCCGAACACCCATTTCAAATACTATTACAATTGGTGATAAATACCTGGGTCTGATCATCCGAATCCAATTCCCTCATGATGATTTCTTCAAAAAAATGCTATATACCATACCAATTATATGTGTTTGATGAAATGAACATATCCACTAGAGATATAATCATTATTTTAAATGAAAGGGTCCCCATTGATAATTCATTGATTAATCACCAATTTATTTTCTTTTCTCTTGGTCCTTTTTAGAAAACAAATATTCACATTAAAAACATATGATTGAATGATGACTTCTTTTATGAATTTGAACGCATTGAGGATCAGATTTAGAATAGTTTGAATTCAAATAGAATGTATTGTATCCTTACATCCATTCTTGATTATTTCTTTTCTTCTCAATCCTATCTTGATTTTTAGGAATACAAATGGTTTGTATACGACCATCTGGAATATGATCAATCTAGATATGATTAGTTCTGGTTACGATGATTCTGCATACGATCATTCTATTTATAATCATTCTGGTTTTTATCATTATGGTTACAATCATTATGTTAATGATTATTCTGGTTACAATCACTAGTTACAATTGTTGGGTATGTTCTAATATAATTCAAAATCAATTATCTTCCCCGATATGACACAATCTAAATGCGATTCATTCTCAATCGATACCACATAATCCCTTTTCCTCTACCTGAATATAATGGTTTTGGAAACCCATCATTGTATAATCTTCAACTGGCATAACCTCTTCCTTCAAAACCACTTTGCTCAGCCCCACTTTTCATCACCTTCACCATTCCCATCGACATGAATTTGATAAACACCACTTTCTATCAGCATCACCTTTCCAATAAGGACCACTTTTTCAATTAGTAACACCTATTCCATTGGAACCACTTTTCGTTAACAACACCTATATACCAATCATCACCAGATCTTTTACATCCACTTGGTATCAATTTGTTTTGAAAGAAAATCGATAAAATCTGGATTGAATTGTTTTCTAATTGTTTTTAAAAACAATTATTACCACTTCTCTCTCTCTGCCATCCATATACGACAAATCTAAATACGATTCGTTTCTGATGTTCTTGAAAAAAAATCTGAATACAATTATTTTTTGAATTATTTTAAAAACAAGATAAATATTATTCTTTTCCGATTAGCATCATCTCTTTGACTAATTTTTCCTTAAATCGAGATTACATAACAACTCCTTAATACAACTCATGATTTATATGACATAAAAAATCAGTAAAGCATGACCACCATTAACATGGGTCTAATTCATTTCAAGGGAAACCCAAATCAATTATTTTCACACAAAAATTTAATGTTATTTACTTTAAAAAAAACATACATTAAAAAAATGACCACAGTTGAATACCAAACGCCTTCATCCTAATCTTGGTCCAAAAAATCTCCAACTTTGTATTCTTTTTCATACCATGTTTCATAAATCACTAAATATTGTAACATCAATAAAAGGATTTTATTAAAATAATTACAATAATACATGATCTAAATCATTGTAGGAAAAATAATCATTAATAGAAAAACTATTCTATAAAAAATAGTGATCATGAAATTCCCTTTCATTTATCTTAATTTTATTCATTCTGCATATAAAATAATTCATTTTCTTTTCCTACAACCACTCTAACAAATAGTTATAATAGTTCACACACTAAAAAATGCTAAATTCAAACCTTTCCCACAACTATCTCTTTTTTGTAATAGATTTATGAAATAATTCAATTATCCCCCCTTGACAAAACAATCCAAAGGATTGCTGAGAGAGGGGACAGATACACATACCTCAATCTTGAAGATAAACAGATAGAAACCCATGTTCAACCTCATTTTTGATAATGATTCTTTCAATAAAGGTTTTGTAAAGATATCAACAACTTTTTCTGATATTGTAACATGCTCAAGATTTATTTCATTATTTTCCAAATGCACTTTGATGAAATAATATTTAATATCAATATGTTTTGAATGAGAATGGTGTACTATATTTCTGGTGATATTGATTGTACTTTAGTTGTCACAACCCAATATAAATGGTAAATTTACTTCAATATGTAAATATTCCAACTCTGTTTTCATCCACATTAGTTGAGTAGCAGATTGAGCAGTAGAAACATGCTCAGCTTCGACCATACTAAGAGTTACGGTGTTTTTTTCTTTGAATGCCAACAAACATAGCTATTTCCCAGAAATATTACAATACAAGATGTGGATCTTCAATTATTAACGTTTCCTACCCAATTTATATTTGAATTCCCAAATAAATCAATATTATATAAGCTGCAATACCTAATTTTAAATTGTGTTGTACCTTTTATGTATCTGAGAATTATTTTCCCAGTAAAAAGATGTGATTCTCCTGGAGCACTCTAAAATATTTCACATATGGCAATATAATAAACAATGTTGGGTCTTCAGGTAGTCAAATAAAATAGATTTCCTATTAGATTTTGATAGTCATTATGGTCCACTTATTTTCCATCTCCATATTTACTCATCTTTGTTCGAACTAAAATGGGTGTAGAAATAGGTTTGTAATTTCCCATGCCAATCCTCCTGAGAAGTTATTTGGTATACTTTTTTTTGTTAGAGGAAAATGTATTCTTTCTTTTGTTTGATTTGTATCCTATGAAAGTATTTCATATCTCCCATTATAGACATTTCAAATACCTTCTTCATTTCTTCTGAAAATATTTCCCAACTTCCTTCATCATTCTCAGCAAAGATAATATCATTAAAATTAATAATTACAATGATGGAATACTCTTGAATTTATCTGATATAAAGACTTGTATCCACTCTTCCATTGTTAAATATCACCATTCTTATGCATGTATCCAATTTGGAAAACCATTCCCTCAAAGCTTGTTTTAGACCATACTAATCCTTTTTCAATTTGCACGCATAACTTTCATCTTTTCTAATAAAATATCTACATGTTTTTTCAATATAAACCTCTTATTCAAGACCACCATTTTGAAATGCATATTTAACATCGATTTGGAAGACCATATAGCCTTTTTGATCAGAAATTGCAAGAATGGGTCTGATTGTTTTAAACCTTTCCAATGGAGAAATGGTTTTATAAAAATCAATTCAATCAATTTATGAGTACCCTTTGGAGACCATTCTTTCTTTGTTTCTTATAACCTCTCCTTTTCATTCCTCTTGTTCTAGAAAACCAATTTTGTTCCAATGATGTTTTTTATTTTCAGGCTTGGGTATGATTTCCCATGTATTATTCTTTTCAATATAATCCAATTTTTCATACATAGATTAAACCCATTCTGAATTCTCAAGAGCTTTATTCACATCATTCGGTTCCACTTTTGAATACAATGAAGTATGTATAATGGAATTGGTTTTTCTTCCCATTAGAACCTTATTGAAGTTGATCACCAATTATATTTTGCACTTCCACATGTTTCCTAATCCTTAGAAAAGATTTTTGATTGTATTCATCACCATTAGAAATAGATGAGTCCAATTCTTCATCTTTATTAGGGTTACAATCTGTTGTATCCTTATCATAATTATCATCTTGAACTTTCATAACTTCATTTTACACCTAAACATGTTTCTCTTTCTCAGACTATTCAAAAAAATATACATCAACATGATCAACAATTATTTTTGTTTCTTTGTTGAAGAATATGTACACTCTCCCTTATGGATAATGGCCATGAAATATTACATCATCATCGTTCTGCTCAAAATTCCATAGTATCTACCGTTCTTCATTATAATAAAAGGACTCCCGAAAACTCTAATGTGCTTCAAACGTGGATTTTTTTCCATAAAACAATTTATAGGGAGTCATACCTGATTAATTACTATAGAAACAATAGTTATGAATATAAACAACAACACTCAAGGCATGCCTCCAAAAGTAACGAGAAAGGCATTGCTCAAGTAACATGTTTCTTCCCATTTCCACCAGGCTTCTATTATTTCTTTTAGAAACCTAGTTTTTTGGGAGTGTATGGAGAGCTAAAATCATACCAAATTCCTTGCTTTATAATATATCTTCAAATTCTTCACTTTTATATTCGAAACCATTATCACTTCTCAACTTCTTTTCAGAATACTCATATTATTTCTCTTCTTTTCATCTCGAAAATTTAATCATTTTCAACGAATTTGATTTGGGTTTCATACATATAATAGAATTACTAAGATTTAAATAATAAATGAAATCAATGATGTACTTATCCCCATGTTGATTGTTTTCACCTAGGCCCACATATATTAGAATGGATAATCTCCACAGGTTGTTTTGATTAAATATCAACTTTCTTTTGCACAAAATTTGTAACTTTTTTTTCTAGAAGATTATGCAACAAAAATCTCTTCTTCTTGGATAATCTAAAATGTCTCAAAAACTATCCATTTTAGATAAATTTCTCATGTTTCTTTGACACATATGTCTAATACTTTTATGAAATAACTAATTCTATTCCACCATACTCATGTAACAAGAGTTCTGTGAATAAGATACCCGAAACAAATTTCCTTTCATACGTTGGCCTCTTGTAACAATATTTTTATCTTCTCCACCATTTATAAAAAATACATCTTTATTGAATATAACCTTGTCACCCTCACCATACAATGAGTCATCATTTCTAAATTTCATTATGACATCTTTATAATCTTTCACATCCATAAACAGTTCCCAGTCTCTTGTCACGTGAGAAGAAAAGGGATAATCATTTATCTAGGGACATTCTCCTTTCATTGATCTTAATGTAGTTTAAACAAGAAGAGACATTTCTCTATTCTTTTCATTACTCACCTACATCTTTTAAAAAATGAGAATATTTTTCTGATATGGTAACAAAACAAGAAATCCTTTTTCAAGGTGTCCATGTTTTTCATATATTTCACAAAATGTTTCGAAGGTTTCAAACATATTTTCAATCTTCACATTATTCATTTAAGATTTATTCAAGACAACATTTACATTTTTCTTTTACTATTGAGGTTGTTGAGGAAAATACTCTTTCAATGGGTCTTGCTAGTATTGTGGGCTGTAAGACAATCTTCAAATATTCTTTCAAATGAATTTTAAGTTGAGTTTCTTCTTATTCTTATTTATAACTACTATTTCTAAATTCTTCATCATTAATAGTTCCAATGAAGGTATTTGAATTACCATAATCAAAGGATTTTTTAGTTTCATCATCACACTCTTCTTCTTCTTCATCTTTGGACATGAATATTTTTCATTTTTATTTGAAGAATTTATTTTCCATTACTTTACCCCATATATTCTTCCTCAGATGTCTTATCATTCTTTCTTCAATATCACTATCCTATTATTTCTTTAATTTGGGTCAATTAGCCAAAAAGTCACCAACACCTCCATATTCAAAATATCTCAATGGACGTTTCCATTTGTATTTCCATGTACACCTTTTAACATTATTAGAAAACAAGGATAGTATTTCATCAATATTTTTACATACCTCATTTTCAGAGACAGAATATCTAGCTTCAACTTCAATAATAATCTTATTTGAATTTTATTTATGCATATAATTGAAAGAGATTTTTTCTATCAAACTTTGTTTTTTCTCTTCATAGAATTCTCTCTTACATTTTCATAGCTATTAAGAGTGATATATAAACAACCAAGAGATAATGTTTTAGGATCTTTGTCTCTTAATGAAGATACTATTTCATCAAATTTTTCAGATAGGATTATGAAGAAATTTTCAACAACTATAGAGTATTTCATCTTTTTAACAAAGTCATGTGATAGTTCTCCCAATAGATTCATGGTCACCCATCATTAAATCTTTATACATAAATCTCTATATTTGTAACTTTTCCTTATTCTCTTTTTTATTTCCTTTGTATATGTTTTTCAGTTTATCACATATACCATTAGCTGGGGAAACACCTTTCACTCTCATGAATTCACTTTCAGAATGAGACGATAATATCGAATTCTTTGACCATCCATCATT
This sequence comes from Viscum album, assembly GCA_963277665.1. Lineage (NCBI taxonomy): Eukaryota > Viridiplantae > Streptophyta > Magnoliopsida > Santalales > Viscaceae > Viscum > Viscum album. The sequence goes on along the minus strand of OY728158.1, from coordinate 1,697,820,181 downwards.
GTCAAAAAAACTTCTTTTCAAGAGGTGTAAGTGGAGCACTATCATTAATGGGAGGAAACCCAACTGTTTCAGCTTTAAGAAAATCATAACTGAAAGAAGTAAGATAAGGCAACATTTTGTATTCTTAGATATGATAGTTCATTCCATAAAAGATTGTGATAACTTTACTGTTCACACAGTTCACGTTCTCCCTCAACAAAGTATAACGAAGGGATCCGAGGCTCTAATACCACTTGAAAGTGCCCAGTTTGAGTATTAAATCCTTGATAGGGGGATGTGGTGATTCAGTTATACTGTTTTTCTTTTATTTTTATTTTCAATTGAAACGTCTTTCACCACTTGTAAAAGATTTTAATTACCTACTGTGAAATAAATCAATACACAACAAAAGGAACACAATGATTTACAAGGTTCACTATTCAATAAGAATAACTAATCCCTTTATATGGTTTGGAAAATATCCAATACCATAAAATAAACTAAGAAAAAAATCTATGGATTAAAATGAGTAGGATATACTATTACACTCGTGTAGCACTACGAATCAATTCAACTAGTGCATGTCCACCATTTGAGAATAATAGAGTAATACAATGTTTTTGTAAAAACTCATGTTATCTGAACTTCTTTTTAATTCAACAAATGTATTCAATTAAAATTAAAAAAAATAAACATAAATACAATTCATGAATTCTGTAACAAGAAGAAATTTAAGAACTACCTAGACTTTGTTATGAAACACTAAGCCTGATCATTTCTAAGTCCCATTCCTTTGAGTCCTACTCTTACAAAATAAAACCCCGACTACAACTTTCCAAGAGAATAAAATAGAGTATAATATGAACCACTTAAATTGCTAAATACAAATGTCAAGATGAATATAATTAGAATGAATTGGGACCACCCACGAATATTGTCAATTTCAATAGAGTTGATCCCTTCTTTTCTCTAGAAACCCGAAGATTCCATCCATTCCATGGTGAAGAGTGCATGTATTTTTCAAAAGTACAATGTTATTCTTTCACTTTTATAGGGGACTAAAAACGCATTTTGGTGGGAATCCTAAAATGTTTCCCTCTCACACAAATTCACCCACATTTTAATTTCAATTGAAATCTCGAAGGAATTATAAATTTGTTAACAAATCTCAATTCATTTAAAAAATTATACAATATTTATGTCTTCTTTTCTAGAATTAGATTTCAAATATGATTACAATTGATGAGAAATACATGGGTCTGATAATCAGAATCTAATTCCCCACATGTTGAATTATTCAAAACAATTATTGATTCGATGCCAAATGAATGTGATTGAAGAAACGAACTTCTATTCCTGAGATACAATCACTATTTTAAATAAAAGGATCCCCTATGAAAATTTATTCATCAATATCCACTTTCTTTTATTTTCTATTGACCCTTTTGAGAAAAAACGTCTTCTTATTCAAAAACTATTCTGAAATCATGACATCCATTAGGACTTTGAATTCATTGAGGATTGGCTTTAGAATCATTTTAATTCAATTAGAATGTATTGTAACATTCCTCAATTCCTCTTTCCTTATTTTTTCTCTCAACCTAAGAATGATCCTTTATGAATAAAAATGTTCTAGATATGATAATTTTGAACATGATCATTATGGAAACGATCATTTTTGGTTATGGTCATTCTGGTTACGATCATTCTGGTTACAGTCATTCTGATTATGATCATTCTGGTTACGATCATTCTGGTTATGATCATTCCGGTTTTGATCATTGTTATTATGATCAATGGTTATAATAATGGGGAGAATCTGACACAATATGAAAACAATGATCTGATTGGGAAAGATAAAATATAAATGTGATTCATTCTTTATTGATACCATCTCTTTGATTTTCTTCTACCTCGGTAAGATTGTTTTGAAAAACAATCGGTGTCTCATCTTCCATTGATATAACCTCTTCCATTGACACCACTTTGATCGACACCACTTTCCATTGAAATCACCATTCCCATTGGAATCACTTCGATCAGCAACACATTCCCTCAGCATCACCTTTCCCTTAAATCAGTATCACTTATTTCATCAACACCACTTTCCATCGGCACCACTAGAAAACCAATCAGAACGATATCTTTTAATTGCACTCGGTATCCAATTGTTCTAAAAGACTATTGATACAATCTGGATATGATTGAGTTCTGATTTTTTTGAAAAGTAATCGGAACCACTTGTTTTTCTATTCCATCCATAAATGATAAATTTGAATATTATTCATTTCTGATTATTTTAAAAACTAATCTGAATTCAATTCTTCACTTATTAATTTGAAAAATATTATGAATATGATTATTTTCTTATTGGCAGTATCTCATTCACTCCCCTTTCTTTCTATTAAGCTTACATCACATGTTATTAATAAAACTAATGATTTATATGAAATAATAATCTGAAAATAATCCTCACAATTTACATGTGTCTAATTCTTTTCAAAAAAAACCCAAAACAAGTTTTCCCATAAAACCAAAAGATGTTATTTCCTTTCAGAAAAACATACCTTGACAAAAAAAGATAACACTTGAATACAAAACAACTTCATCATTAGCATGATCCTAACACTTATTCATAAAAACCTATGTTTCCATTGAATTTTTGATAGATCATCTAAATTCTGTTCCTATATTTTAGATGTTAACCTCCCTTATCATGTTCTTTATAATGGTGTGATCTAATTGGACCCTAAATGTTTTATGCAGTTTTTTACATGATGGTTCTGATAAATTTTTTTGAGATGAGGATCTTTCTATGTCATGCATGAAAATATAACCACTTCACCTGGGAATTTAATAGGTTTTATATACCACTTATAGCCTTAAAAATGTTTATATGCCTGATTTCATAGGATAATTAGTGTGAAACGATTCTCTTCAAGATGATGAAAATTTTGATTAAAACTCCAGAAACTTTTTTACCTTAACCAAGTGAATGGTTTGGGGTCTATTGTGATTATTTTTTAGTAGAACACTTTTATCTTCTCATGGAAGGTAATTGGGTATTTGTTTATGGTTGACTGAAAATATAACCTCCTGAAAATAATTTCCTTATCCATGATCTCAAATTTTCTAATGTAGTTCATTATTTAAATTGAAAGAGGAATAATATTTTTAATGAGTGATTCATTGTATTAAAAAAATTAAAAGAACTAATATATCTTTCTCTATATATATTTAAATCTCATGTCATATTAGTAAGACGAATTCCTTGAATCATTTAAAATTGAGATTTTATATAATCCTAGGGAGGTTAATTTAGTTATATATGCTCTCACCATGGAAGCCCAACTTTAGAATGTATATATAAGGAAGGAAGAGTATAGGGTGAGGTCTTGGATGGAAGGGATTTGTTTGCATGTTACTAAATATTGATATGTGATTTGGTTATTATTTATTGGTCTTAGTTTATACATTATGGAGTGATTTAAGTATTACCAAATATAAAATAATGATTGTATCATTTTCAAGGAAATAATAGACAGTGGTGATATACAGAATGGTTATTCATAAGATTCAATATAAGAGATAGATGGGAGATTCTGGTGGTTCCTATAAAATATAAAATAATATGAAATAATGGAATAATATATATCCCATAGGTTACATTATCCTAGGATAACAAATATCTATTGTTTCATTAAAAGGATGTTATAGAATCTTGGGCTTAACATACATGGATATTACATAATATTAGATAAATATTAAACATATTACAAAAGTACATTCCAAAGGACTATAGTAGTTTACTGTATTTGGAAACAGGGAACATAATATTCTATTTGGAGAAAGATCATAAATGATTTCCACAATGATCTTAAAATTTAGTACTCCTACCAAAAACCATTCTTCAAAACCTAGAGAAAGGAATCATTAAAAAGGGTGAGATCATATTCTCAGTAAAGGTGAACAGAAAAAATACAAAAAAATATCATGAGAATAAAGGTACGAGAACATAAGAATAACATTTCATGATCATACCTCGTATATTAAAGATCATATAGTTGAGTCCTGGAATAATGTTTGGTAGACCGTAACACATGAATCACATGCTAGTCAAAGGATTTTCCCCATGATATTGTAACATAATAATAAGACATATTTATTTTTGTATACACAAAAGAATGAAAAATCTAACTTTAAGGGTATCTACTATGACCTCAATAACATGTTTGGATTGGGATGAAAACCTAGGTACCTTCTATGGGGTGGTATGACCACCCATATACCATCCATTAGAGTCTTGGAATGACCCATTGTCTACCCTTATTTATAGGCTAGGGATGACTACCTGTGTACCAACCTTTATATTATTCTAATGACCACCCACGTTCTCTCTATTGAAGGCTTGACCTGACCATTTATGTACCCTCGGATATCATTTAACATTTATCATTACCCAATGAATTAGATGAATATATTGGTCCCACACATCACCTAATAAAAGAAAATATTTTTGTACAACTATATAATAAAACAACCATCATATCATGACCCATAAAAAGATATCGGTTCCATAATAACAATGTCATAACCCATGAAATGAGATGGATAAAAAAATCAATTCAATATATCCTAAATTATGGAAAAGATATATGTTTCATAAAAATTTCAACATAGAATAACCCATGAAAGAAATCATGATTCATAAGTGTTTTATCGTGGTATAACTCATCGAAGAGGAATGAAATTCATAATCAAAATTTTAAATTAAACATAAAACTTCCAAATGAATAAAATTAATGTTTATTTGGATCATATTTGTATTAAATCAGAAACTATATCATATTATTACATATTTGAAAGAGAAGGATTTTGAAATATCACTTGGAGCATTTCATAAGTAAAATAAACATTCATTGAAAATCACTTTTCATGAAATAAAAAAGTTTAAAAAATAATTTTCATTGAATATTTTTTTAAAGAATAATTTAATATTTAAAAAAATTTAAATAATTTCATGATTAATTTATTCTTTCTGAATTTAAAAATAGTTTTTAAAATGAAAAACATTTTCGAAACCTTTTTTTTTGAAAATAGCCTTGAAAATTTATAAAGGGAGTTTAAATTTTTTTTAACATTTTTCAAAACATAATAAAAATTTTATATCATGTTGATCAAATTTTAATTTAAATATAATTTTAGAATCATTTTTTTAGAAAACATCGTTTTCAAATAAAATAGATTTTCACCATATAGAAGATAATGTCAGATTCTATTAAAACCATTTTCCTAATAATATAAAGTTCCCAATAGTTTAAAAATAGTTCTAATAAATGATATATCATGTATAAATAGATCATAAGAAATGTAATAATAATTATTGAGATATGGATATTGATATTTAATCAATGGAATCATAATTATAAATAATCCTGATAAATGGTGAGATTATCGTAATAAACTCTTAAAAAATTGGTAACTCTGAATCATAATAACTTTGAAATAATGAAATTATGAGAGTCATAAAATAACATTAATATAATTATATTCAGGATATATAATTTCATAGGGGTACTGAATATATCATGTAAAAGAATATAGGTCTAAAACATAACATGTTTCTCAACCTCTTCGGTAAAATTTAAAACACATCCTCGTGAAGGGGAGATACTAAAATAGATTTTTAAATAAAAAAATATTTAAAAATCATAATTTAAATTCATATGTACTATATACACCACTTTCAAGAAAGATATGGTGAATATATCACGTGTCCCACAAAAGCTGAAAGTGATACCTAAATCCATTACTACTTGAGTTACTTTCGAATCATTTTCCAAAAGAAATAACGAGTTAAATAGAAAATTTTGATAACATTAAAAAATATATATTCATGATATAAAATTTGATATCATAATATATACACCATACAATATAAACATGTGGTAAATATTGCATATGTTTCATAGAAATAAAACTGAGACTAGAAATCTCTTTACCTTAAGTATTGAATTACTCTGTACATTTTCAAAACACATATATAATAACTATAATTTATTATAAATCTCCCAAAAAATAATATTAATATATATAATTCCATATATGCTGTCCTATGGCCTTTTATTACCCATTTATTAACAATACTTTGTTAATTTCTTGTTTCAGGTAATAACCGCAATGTTTTTTGTATAAGACTATCTTTGTTAAATTATTTCATTATATTAATTTAATAATTATTTCATAATATATATAAAATAAGAAAAATTATACAAAAATAATATATATTCATTATATATTTATTTATAAAAATCTCAAAAAGATAGAAATAGAATGTGAAATACACCATTCATTGATATAATAGTATGTATGTATGCATGGAATCTCTTTTCATTTTCCTAATAGATTGAAAGAAATATAATAAAATGATATATATATATATATATTATCTTTACAATAAAATTATTATGTAATTGTTTTTATAGATGTATATTATTCCCATCATTAATACATTCAATGTAATGCGTGAATGAATCATATCGCTTTGTGAGGTGGCAGTCTGTCATACACATTAATGACGTTATTATATTCTAAAAAATGTAAACAATAAAGGAGTATGTTATTTAAAAATTAATAAAATATAAACAAATCATAAATTATGTAAATAACAAATATAAACTATAAATCCATCATTTCCCCATTCTAAAAATGTCTTAATGGAAGAACAAAATACATTTTTTTGTGAGGTGGTTCTCTATTGTAGACACAAATGATGATTGTATATACCATTTAATGGAATTTTGTAACATTTTAGGTTATATGATTAAAGAAATTGTCATTATATTTAGAAAAATTATTTTATTAAATAATCATGTTATACAAATAATTTAAGAGTATGGAGAAGAAAAAAAGAAAACATAAATGCATGATAATGAACATTACCTAATCTCTAGGTAACTCCATTTTGTTTGTAAAAAAAAGTCATTGGATGAATTTATTATGAAAGAGAGGATTCTATGTTGAGAGTATAGAAGTTAAGAACATATTTGTATAACTATTTTCTAATCCAATGTGATTTATAGATCTGAAGAAGTTCGGACCATGAAATCCTTTTTATATTAGAAGAGTTACAGTATTGTAAATACCAAATGGTAAAAATTAATGATATGTATCCCTAACATAATTTTCCATATATAATTAATAGTATTCGATAAAATCGGTTATATGGTCAAAATAGTTCCATAAAATTTGTTTTGTATATGTTTCTAGGTTATTTTTTCCTTTATGGTAAAAGTTCAATCACTCAGTAAATTCATTTTTCTCTTAATCAATATAATTATTTTTAACTATAGTCACTAATAATTTTAGGATTATTAGAAATTAGAAATTATTCTTTTTCCCAATATTTTAACCATTTTTTCAAATTTAAATCATATAAGTGGCATAAATTAATTCAAAACTAATCCTGAAAATGGGATGAGACATTTGGTTTTTGAAATGAATATATTTTGAAATGTTTTTAAATCCAATTTCTTTGTTAATATGCATCCAATGACCTAAATATTACTTATTTATTTATAATTTAACTAATTATACATTAAATAAAATTAAAATATTATTTTTATATATAAATAAATTTGATGAAATTACAGTTAACAATTAAAATTCAATATTTTTCAATATTAATCAAAAAATGAATATTTTCTAGATAATCACAAAAATTCACCCAACGATAATTTTGACGTTATTTTTGGAAAAAATATTTTTATTTTTTTAAATTTAATTTATTAATGTATAGATATCTATTTTAAAAATATTTTCACCATTAACATGTGGTAAAACAATCTTTTAGAGAAAAACAACTTTTTATGTATAAAAGTTGATTTCTTCTTATATTATTCATATAAAATCTATTGGACGAATGTAAATTTTTTTAATTGAATATAAAAAATATAAATTTAAACAATATCATTCCTCTATTTGTGCTTTAATTAATTTATTAAGGTAAAAGGTTCATGATAAAAATATATTTTTAGAAAATTATTTCCATTATTGTCAAAAGAGTTTAATTTTCATTTATAGTTAATTTTTTACATTATAAATCATCTTTTATAAATGTGTAAATAATATTTTCATAATTTATTTGATCATATTCATAACCTTTATTTAAACATCCAGGTAAATAGTTTTATATTAGACAATTATATTTTTATAATATGTTATGTTTCACTTAAACTCAGTTTTGTGAATAAATCAAGCTAAGGTTTGTGTTGTGTGTAACTTAGGGTAAGAAAATGTTGTGTATTGTGACATATTATCTTGGTTATTAATTTGAGAAAATATTAATTGGTGTAGGATGAAAGAAAAACCATTAATGTAATTTATTTTATTCTAACAAAATTAATTCATTAAAACTCAAGGGGTTACATTCGAACCCCCTCCAAATGAATTTATCCATCAAAATTTTTCTGTAATATCAAAGTTGTAATAATTGAACATTCCAATCCTAGAAACATAAATTGTAAAAATTAATAATAAATAAACCTTTAAAGAGGTAATTTTGGAAACATAATGGTTAAACAAAGTTACTCCTAACTAGTTTTCCACATTAGAGAATATAGGTTGGAAGTGAATATTTGGACAAGGGTGAGAAGTCTAAAAAATTAAAGAGAAATATATAAAACACTGATCAAAATAAATTGGTTTATACTAAGAAGGTTAGTGATCATAAAACGATATATTTAATAGTTTCGGAAAAGTTAAAATATATCATAAAAAATGTTGTTAACAGGAAAAAAATTTATTTTTAGACTCTTTGCCTAATGTCAAAGAATTTTCCCAAGAATATATACTTATAGGATTTTCTTACATTTAATTTGAACAATATAACCCTTTGGGTTTCAATTGATAAAATTAGACATCACCTATTATTCAATTAAATTAAGTTGAATTAGTTATCCCTAATGTACTAACATATCATAAGATCCATACACAGACCAATAAGTTGTTACATCTATCTTCAGGTTTCATCAAAATGAAAAGGATAGAAGTAGTTATAAAATATTCATTAATATTTATATGGATAAATAATAAATAAATATCAATATCCACATTCAATTTTATACATAAACCTTTTCATTAATGGATATCCATATGTCCCCTTTCAGATAATTTTAATACAAAACATGAGAATGATAGTGACTAAATGTTTCAAAATCCTCTTAAAATTGATCCCCATATATCATAATGTTTCTCTTCATTATAACATAAAAAACATTTAAATACCTTCATCATTTATTCTCATGAATCATTATAATAAAATTAATACACATAAATATATTGAACACATGCATGATTTTTCATTCATTATACAAGCTCTTATCTTATACAAAAACATTTTAATTTGTCGTTTTGTTTCGTCATTGTACTGATAGAATATGTGATTTATTTTTTCCAAAAAACAAGGTATACAATCACATAATATTTCAAAAATTTATAAAAAATATTATTTTCATAAGGATCATATATAAAAAATCAAACATGAAATTACCAACTAAGGATATGAGGATATATATTCCATAATTAGGATTGTTAACTTTATACATTATAATGGAATAAGGTTTTGGTTTTACCTTTTTCTTCAGATGTTTTTCTATATTATCCCCCACATTATTCCTTATATTGGGGCACTTGTTATCATAATGAAAAAACTACATTCAATTGAGACATTTATGTGTAGGAGTTTTAATCTATGTGGCTTTCTCAATATTCACACCATTAGCTAATTTCTTCCCATAACTTTTGTATTCATATATTCAATGACCTTATCTTCCACATTAAAAACATTTAACATACCGTTAATATAATTCCCTCATTGTTTATTCCCATACATTGTTCGTATTGGTTGACTCAAATTTTTTTATCCATGGTTCTCAGATTTTATATTGAACTGCGTCTTCCGTTTATTTTAAATACATTGAGATTGTTACAAAACTCGATCCTTCATTTACACCTTGATAACACATCTAAAAAAATATTATTAGATACTTAATAAGGTTATATAAATCTACTATTAAAGACTTAGTTTATATCCACCAAATAATTGATCTGTTTATCTTTTAGGGATGATGATAAAACCCGAAGAATACCTTGAATCTGTTGTTAAATTAGATTCATAGGTACAAATAAATTCACAATTCCTTTTAAAGCTCATGGAATTCATTATCCATATTTTTTTTGAATAGGATTGATTTACATACAAAAAATTATCCCATTACACTATTCTGATTCCATTTTACAAAATTTCATCTTATTTACTTATGATCTTAATAAGATCCCACCATTGATTTGATTCACCTTCTAAATGATAAACAATAAAAAATTACTTTTTCATGTTATTAACACTAGAGAATGAAGAATTTATTTTCATTGGTAAGAGTCCATTGTTCAGCTACAAGTGAATTAGAGTACCCACTTAATGAAGGAATATGTTTCCTCTTAAAGGAGTCAATAGAATATTTTTATGTCCCTTTCTCATTTGGAAGTTAATCCTGATTCAATTATCGAGAATTATTGGTGAGTAAAACAATGTGTTTTCTTATTCCATCACCCATAAAATTTGTATTCTCATGAGGAAAATTATATCATTATTCATCGGAATCATCAGTTAAACAGTTCCTTTAGGTTACATCCATTGACTAAATCCAAAAAACATTGTGTATGAAACCATAATCATATTATGGAACCACATGATAATTGAAATCACTTATAGAATTTATAAATTGTGAACCCATATTTAATCTATCATAACTTAAGAATACCCTTGGTTTTTTATAGTCATCATCTATATACATACATCATTATAGTTCTTAAATAGTTTGTTAACTTCTATATCATATCCACATAGAGTATCAAACCATGTTTTCAAAAAGGACCATTGTCATGCATCTATTCTTGGTCAAGTAAAACTCTATATAGTGTTTTAGGGGTTTTTATTCCTATGAAAATCTATGAAAGGTCCACATATACTTATAGTATTCAAAAAAGGACGTAATTTCATAAAAACCACTCTCTTAATCCTTTACCAAAATTCCAGAACATTTTCCCTAACATTGAATCATCCTTAGACTTATCCCAAGTAAAATCCATGTACATATCTATAGAAAAAACATAAGGATATCAATAAATATTTCAAATCCCAGTTTTCCAAATGTTGACTAAAACAACCCTTTTATACAAACTATAGACCCACAGGATGAACATACATTGATATTACATTATTTTATCTGAATATCCAGCACATTTAAAAATTATATACCTGGATACTATAATATTTTAGTGTCTTTGTAATCTTATAACACAATATTCTATCTTGGAAAAATATTGTAAAATTTTCCCACAAATATTATCGAATTTAGTACTCCAACATAAAGAATGTTTTTATAACCCATGGAAAGGAAAAATAATAAAGGGTGATATTAGTTTCTCAGTATGGGTAAAAAATGTAGATACATATACATAACAATACCATAATGGTATAAGAACATGAGAATTACATTTCAATATCAGACCCTGCATATCAAAATCGCATACATAATTCAAGTAATAAATTTTTTATGATCATAAGACAAGAATCATAATGTAATCAAAGGACATGTCCCAAGAGTGAATAACATTGGCATAAGACATATAATTTTCCTATACACAAAATTAGAAAAAATAATATAGAAAGGATAACCACCTTGAGCTTCATAACATTATAGGACTGGGAAGACTGCTCATGTACCTTCTTTGGGATTGGGATGCCCACCCATGTACCTTCCATTATATGCTAGGACTGACCACCCACGTACCATATATTACAAGCTTGTTCATAACACCTATGTATCCCATTTTATAGGTCTTGAATGACCATACATGTACCCCCTTTATAGTCTTAGGATGGAAACCTATGTACCCTCTAATCTCATATAACTCTTACCTTTTTCTAGTGCATTGGAGGGAGATATAGGTCTCTCTTTTCACCAAATAAAATCAAACATATATTTTCCATATCTTAATAATACAATAATCATATCATGACTAAAAAAAGAAATATATGTTACATAAAAAATAATATCATAGCCAATGAAATGAAATGGGTCTCATATAAATTTCACTGTATCACAACATGTGCAAAGATATAGGCTTCATAATCATTTCTTCACAGAATATCCAATGAAAAGGAGTAGGTTTGATAAGTGTTTTATCATTATATACTTCATGGAGGAGTATTGGGTTCCACAATAAAACAAGTCATCATAGACATAAACCATTCGAATAAATAATATGAAGGTATTCTATGAGTCACAGTACTAGAAAATAATAAACATTATAAATGCATTTCATCAAATATGGATAAGGACATTGAAAGATCACTTAAATCATTTCATAATGAAAACACACAATAATTTAAAATCACAATTTAATATAAAAAATAATTTCAAAATACTTAACTTTGAAAAAAAACAGTGATAAATTATGAAGTATTATTTATAAATCAATTAAAAATGTTCTTAAAAAAATTTATTTTCATTATGAAATCCACTTTCGAAAATATAAAACATTGTATAAAAACATTTTCATAGAATATAATATTGAAAACATATATGGGTATCTATGAAAGAAATTTAAACCCTATATAAATAATATTTTTTTAAAAAAACTTTTCATTTAAAATGTGAATAAAATTTCATTTAAAAAAATTTTGGAATTTTTTTATCATACATGGGTTTTTAATAAAATACATTTCCAACCAAAGAGAGAAAAAAATTCATTTTTTCATAAGAAACATTATTCATTATACTTTTTATAAAATAGTGGGGAAATGGTACCATTAAAAGAATTATAATTAATAACAACAGAAGAATATAATTCATGAAATTTTTTTGACATAGATAATAATATTTCACTACTGAAAACATAGTTTTAAACAATCTTGATTGATGGGAGATTATATAATTAAACATTTACCACTTTGGTTACATTGAAAAACAATCCCTATGAAATAATAAAATTACATGAAGATTAAAATATCCTGAAAATAAGGAGATTCATGATATAACATTTCAATGGGGTTTTATATAAACTTTGTAAAGGAATATAAGAGCATAACATAACATCTGTCTCAAAAAAGGAAAATTAAGACAAAATATTCTTACCACTTTTAAAAAATTTAAACTATGACCCCATGAAAGATAGATCCCTATATAGATGTGTAAATATGAAAAATTAAAATTATAAGATTCATAATTTACATTCATGTAATTTATATAAACCAAATATTAGAAATAATTGGTGAATATAGCATGTGCCTCACAAAATTAAAAAATTAATTCAAAAATCCTTTACTACATGAGTAACATATGAATCGTGGGACACGAGAATGAATAACATCAATTGAAACTTTTAGTATCATTAAATAAATGGTATTAATTATATAATATTTCATATGTATGTATACAAATCCTAAAAAATAGAAGGTGAATATTGAATAATTCTCATAGAAATAAAAGTGAGACTAGAAATTCCATTACCATAAGTCTTAACTACCTTCGTACATGTTCAAAACTTATGTATAAAAAATATATATTTATTAAAAATTTATTTTATAACCATATTCACATATATATATATATATATCATATTTGATTTTCATGTGACATTTTATTACATGTTTATTAACAATACTAAGTTAATATCGTGTTCGGGTAATAACCACTTTTTTCTTAAAATCCTTGATTTTTTTATTTTATTGTTATCTTACAATAATCATGATTTAAATATATAAATACGGATAAAAATGTAATATATTTCATATATATTAATAATATATGTATGTATAATGACCTATATAATATATAAATAAGAAATGAAATACATAGTTTATAAAGAGGGTAGGCCACAAGTATGAAGGAATAATGTTTTCAATTTATTTTCAGATTTAAATAAATAAAAATAAATTATATATATTTTCATTAGAGTAGAAATATTATATATATATGTATATATAACATATTTATATTAAACTCATCCTTTATAAATTACATGTAATTTTTGAACAAATCACATCGCTTCAGGTGGTAGTAGTCCATCAAACACTTGAACGATGTTATATTATTCTCTCAAAATCGATAGAAGGATGTATGTGTTATATAATAATTTTAGAAGAATAAATACCTAATAAATATAATATATATCATATATGTTATATAAATCCATCATTATTACCAACCATTAAATGTGTTAATAAAAGAACAAGTGACATCGGTTCGCTAGGTAGTAGTCTGCCATACACATGAACGGTGATTGTGTATCCCATTTGTTGGAAGTATGTGATGTTTAAGGTATTATCCTTAAAATAATAGTATATGAGTATAGTATTTATAATTATGATATTTGTAACATCTCGATTCCAGAATCCACCCAAAGGCACCCCGTACCTGGTTTGTTACATGGCCTCGAGCACATTTTCCAGAATGCTAGAGGCTGCCAAATAGCAGCGAGGGCCTTGGGTATGATAGTGGGGAATTTATTCCCTCATTGGCAGAGTATCATAGTATAAGGTAAATGAAAACACAATATTGGAATTAGTAAATATACCAACAACATTAATATCAGGTGACTGGAATAACAAACAACTGAAGCGCACGCGCACACACACACACACACACACATATATATACGATGAATGGTACATATGTCTAGGAAAGCATCCAACCAAATAACAATGATTGAATAAAAACAGTACTAAACCAAAGTAGAAAAGGAAAAAATAAATAGCTCATCAGCATTGAAATCCTAAGCTTTGTCCCATGCTCTCCTACTCCACCGCAAGTCAACTACCTAAATTAGAAGGGTGCTTTCCCTTGTCTATACCGGTAGTAATATAATCTGTTTGGGCCCAAAATCATGGCCCAAAGAGAGTGTGAGACTACATCCCAATAAGCAGCCACCCAGTGATATGTGCCTAACAATCAGAGAATATATGGCAAGAAAAATTACAGAACTAGTAAACAAGAAATTACTCAGTAGAAAACAATTCCACAAACAAAAAGCATCTAATGAAGCATAGTAACCCTTTAGGAAGTGCACACAACCTTTCCCCTCTAGTTCAATTATAGGAATATATAAGGACGCTCTAAGAAAGCACCCACAGTCAATTCCCCTTATAGTCAAAGGTAAGTCAAGACTCTCTAATAAAGCTCACATGATCAATTCCCCTTTTAGTTTATGGTAGTTCAAGGACTCTCTGAGGAAGCTCAAACAGTCAATTCTCGTTATTGTCCTAAGATCACGGACTCTCTGAGGAATATCACTCGTTCAATTCCCCTTATAGACCCAAGTGGTTCAAAGAATCTCTGAGCAAGCTTACTCGGTCAATTACCATTATAGTCTAATGTGATCAATGACTCTCTGAGGAAGATTGCTCGGTGAATTCCCCTTATAGTCTACAGTGGACAAAGACTCTCTGTGGAAGCTCACTCAGTCAATTCCCTTTATTGTCTACTACACTTGGTTCTCATGACCCTGTGTAGGTCGACAAGCATAACAAGGAAAAAACAACCAAGGTAAACCTCAATAACTACTTGGATAATCAGTCTACAACATATCAAGAATGTCAAAAACAAACACTCCACCCTACAACACTAGGCATGGAAAACAGGCAAGGCGGCCAAATAGGCTAAGAAGACCAATGGTCATAAACAGAACATGCATGGGAAACACATCCAAAGAATATAAATCAACCCTATCCATATCCAATTAACCTCTACACAAGCATACAAGCATGGAAGGAAATCAACATGGGTTAAATGGTAAACATGCAATATCATGTTCAATGGTATTGGTGAAAATTCCACACAAGACTCAAAGGCATTCAAAATAAAGGCACAAACCACCTACTTCTGCATTGGAAGATCACTATATGTGAACCACGAGGCATTAATCACCTTGGAATGCCGAAGATATACAAAAACGTCTAAAATTTTCAACCCACAATATCTCATGAGAGAGGAGACATCAGAAGATGGGGCTCTAGGAGAAAAGGGAACTCACCGATGTGATTCCAAGGTAACTTACAGTGTTCAATTTGGAGGACAGATTCTCGATCGAGGGTTTGTTGAACATTCTAGGTTGTACTCAGATCTTGGTCGAACGAGACCAAGAAGAAGAGTGTTCTAGAAATTTTACATGACCCCTGTGCATTTAATGAACAAATTAAAGTCCACGTCGTGTAATTTTGAAGTACACGGCGTGTACTCTCCATTACCATATGTTGCTTTAATCACCCTCCAGGTCACCCCACATGGTCATGTGTGTGGCCACTACACAGCTAGCACACGGATACATGTGGTAACCTAGTACATGGTGTGTACTCATTAAGTTCATTGTGTGTACTTTGGAAATTTCCAGAAATTCCTTTTTTTCACAAAAATGACCCAAAAAGGAAAACATACCAGAAAAGTTGGTGTGGGTTCTTACAAACATCCCCCCTTAAAAAAATTTGTCCCCAAATATCCCGATCACGACGTAGAGGATGAAACCCCGAATATCTTCGACCACTGTGCTCGTACATTGGCCTCCCTCTCCCAAGTCTCATCATGTACTCGCACGTGCTATCATAGCATCTGTACCATAGGAACAGACCAGCTACAAAGAACCTTCGTACTGTGATCCATAATCTGAATATGATGCTCTTCAAATGACACATCTACTTCGAGATCATCCTACCCTGGTTGAAAGACATGAGATGGGGAAAAGTATCATCGGAGTTGAGAAATGTAAAAAACATCGTGCATATCCCGATACCTCTGAGGTAACTACAACTGATAGTCAATCATCCCAACTCCCTCCAACACCTCAAACGGCCTGACGTACCTTGGCGAAAGAATACCCTATCTCTTAATCCAATTGTGTCCCAACCTCAGTGTAACATGGAGGAAAACCTAATCCCAGACCTTGAACTCCATAGGTCGTCTCCACTGATCATAATAAGACTCATGTCGAGACTGTGCAGTAGCCATCCTCTTCCAAATCAACCCTATCTTTTTTGCGGTCTCTTGAACCAGATGAGGTCACATCAATGCTGCCTCTCCTACCTTCAGCTAATATAAGGGTGATCGATATGGCCTACTGTACAAAGCCTCATAAAGTGTCATCTGAATATTTTCTTAAAAACTATTATTTGTGGAAGACTCCACAATAGGCATATAATTCTCCTAAGAACCTCCAAAATCCAGAATACATTCTCAGAGCATGTCCTCAAGCACCTGAATTGTATGCTCAGACTGAGCATCTGTTTGGAGGGGTAAGCTGTACTCAAAAGTACATGTACACCCAAAGCCTTCTCAAGCCCCTACCAGACCCGAGAAGTAAAATGGGCATACCTATATGAATCAATTGAGTGTGGAACTCCATGCAGACATATAATCTCACGAATGTACAACCGTCACAGTTCATCAACACTGAAGGTCTCCTTGATCATTAAGTAGTGAGCAACCTTCGTATGCTTGTCAATGAAAACCCAAACTGCATCATTCCCTCAAGGTTACCTCAGTAAACCTGTCACGAAATCCATCACGAAATCATTCCACTTCCACTCAGGAATGGGTAACTGCTGTGAAATCCCTACAAGCCGCTGATGCTCTATCTTCAATAGTTGACAGGTGAAACACCTCATAACGAAACCGGCAAAATCCCTCTTCATACCTTGCCACCAATACTGGAGGTGTAGATCAAGATACATCTTTGTGACCCCCGGATGAACTACCCAAACTGAGGAATGAAAATACCACATCAACTCCCCGCATATATCTTCTGGCACCCATACGTGCCCCAGGAAACACAAGATCTCATCCCCTCCTACTATCCATCCATGAATAGTGTCCTCCCCTGAAACACTCTCCCATATGATTAGGCCTTCTGAATCCGATAGCTTCCTCATTTCCACTCGATCAAGAAGAGTAGAGGAAATGACTATAGAAGAAAGAAATGTCTGCCCTAAATTTCGTGCACTTTCTAATTCATCTCATAGAATAGATCCATAAGCTACCACTCACTACTGGACCCCTGAACTTCTTGTACTGGAGTCCTCCTGCTCAACGCATCAGCAACTACATTGCCTTTCCCATGAAAATAAGCAAGCTCAACCTCAAAGGATTGTAGGTACTCAACCCACATTTATTCCCTCAAATTCAGATCACACTGAGTGAAAATTTACATGAGACTTTTTTGGTCGGTGAAAACCAAAAAATGCTCTCCTAGAAGATAATGTCTGCAACAACGCAAGGCATGAACAAATTCCACCAACTTGAGATCATGTGTGGGGTAATTCCTCTCATGTGGCCAAAAATTCCAAGACCCATATGGAATGACTACATATCCCTGCATAAGCATAGCTCCCAGCCCAATACCTGATGCAGTGCAGTAAACAATATAACTTTTTATTGGCTCTGGTAAGAATAGTATCAGTGCTGAAGTCAACATCCCTTTCAGCTCCGGAAAGGCTGACTCACAAGAATCTAACAATAGGACCTTTGCACCCTTCTTAGTCACACCCATTAGTCATGCTTCTAGGCATGAAAAGTCTTGTATGAAACATCTCTAGTATCCAGGCAGCCCTTGAAAACTCTGCATCTCAAAGATGTTCTTCAAATTCTCCTAGAAAACTACTGCTCTCACTTTATATGGGTCTAATGATACTCCTTCCTCAAAGTTAACATAACCCAAAAAGTGAATCTGATCCATCAAAAAGTGGAATTTTGAGTGTTTAGCTTATAAATGGTGCTCTCTCAGTGTACTCAAAACAATCTCAAGGTGTGTGGCATAATCATGTCGAGTGTGACAGTACACCATGATATCATCCACAAAAACCAACAAGATAAAATCCAAGTATGGATGGAACAATTGGTTCATCAATTCCATGAAAACTGCAAGCACGTTCATGAGACCAAACAACATAACAATATAATATCATAGACCATACCTACTCTAGAATGTTTTAAGTCGTATATCTGATGGTCTAACGAGCAATTGAGTGTAACCGGAGCTCAAGTCCGTCTTTGAGAACACCTAAGATCCTTGAAGATGATCAAAGAGATCATAAACACTATGCAATGGATATCAGTTCTTG
This sequence comes from Viscum album, assembly GCA_963277665.1. Classification (NCBI taxonomy): domain Eukaryota; kingdom Viridiplantae; phylum Streptophyta; class Magnoliopsida; order Santalales; family Viscaceae; genus Viscum; species Viscum album. The sequence continues at coordinate 1,697,801,031 of OY728158.1, read as the reverse complement.
ACTTTTAATAGGTTCAGCTTCTGATAATCCACACAAAGCCTGAGGGTACCATCTACCTTCTTCGCAAACAGAACAAGCAAACCCCAAGGAGAAGTACTGGGTCGGATGAAACCCTTTGCCTACAAATCCTCCAACTATTTCTTGAGCTCCTGCAACTATGGTGTATCCATCCTATAAGGAGGAATGTACACCAGTGCCACTCCTGGCACAATCTCAATAGAATAGTCTACCACACACTCTAGAGGAAAAGTTGAGAAGTCCTCTAGAAAAACATCTCTAAAATGATCTACCAGTGGAGGAGAGCCTAACTATGAAGTCCTCTGGTCATCCAGATATAGACTAGAAATTTTGGATGTAAATCCTCCTAACCTGTGATGCTCGAGTCTCACTCTGCTCGCCTGGAAATCCCGTTCTCCTTTATGAAGAAAAGATTCACCTTTTGGTGACGAGAAACTCACCATGCGGCGATAACAGTCGATGACTTCCTGGAATGGAACTAACCAGTCCATCCCAATAATTAAATCATATCATGGCATCTATAGGAAATAGAGTTCGCATAATAACTGACACCCACTAACCCGTAGAGGGAACTCCCTACAATGACGTACACTAGTCGTTCTAGTCCCCAACGGAGTGTTCAACATCAAGATATTGGTAGAGGAAAATATGTAGAGACCAAGGATCTCCACAACAATAATATCTATAAATCTTTGGGAAGCCCTTGTATCGAAAAGAGCAGAGGCTATAACTGTGGCTACTAATATCCTACCTCCAACGGTAGAGGGTCCGGGATCCTACTCATTCTGGGTCTGATCCATTACAAATGCCTGGCCAACTCCATAGACCTGTAACCCTACATGAAAACTCTGATTTGATCCACCCTGATGTTGCTGAAATCTTGGTGACTGACCACCATGGCCACGACCTCCACTTTTTCTTGAATGCCCAGAAGAACTCTAGTTCCCTGACTGGAGAGAAACTGGTGGGGATTCTCTTGAACGCAGAGTCATAGAAGAACCACATTCACCAGCTGCTAATGAGAAGATCTGACAGAAGCGATGAAGGTGAACCATCTTGCCTCAATATTCACACACCACTGAGTCTCTCAGGCAATATGGCCGCATATGCCCACTCTTCCTACACTGGTAGCACACCACCTGGCTACTAGAAGATGCATCCTGCCTAATCTATTCTCCACATGCAATATTCCTACGGTACTTCCTACTATCAGAATGAAGAATACTAACTGTGGATGATGAAAATCCATGGCTCATAGCTCCAAAGACCCTTAGATTAGGCTCTATGATCAGTGTCTGGTTGACGATAGAGGATATTGAAGTTAATGTGTAGATGTTCACATGATATCGGATGTCATGCCTCAAACCATCATCAATCTTGCATGCATAGAAAAACACATCACCTCCTCGAATAGGTGTGAAATGTTGTAACTCTTTGAACCAAGAGGAATAATATATACCCGTAAGAGTACCCTACTCCAGACTCATGATCTCCCGGGCTCAATCATCCCTCACGGTCTCTGGATAGAAGCTATCATAGAATATGCACCAAAACTCCTCCCAAGCCATTTTTTAATGGCGTCCCACATGTGAGATCACATCCCATAACCTCTTGGTGGAGTCTAGAAGCATATATGTAGTGAGCTTCACCCTCTTCTCTTGAGGTATCTCTATATACTGGAAAATCACTAGCGTGGCTTCTAGCCGTGACTCGGCTGCCTGAAGTCCTCCATCCCCTGAGAAAGTGGGAGGATGCTGCTACTGAAAGACTTGTGTCAATTCTTCCATCGACGGGGTAGGAGGCAGCAGTCCCTAAAAGGATTGAGTCATCCTCAAAAATCCCCATCTAAAATGTGAATCAGCACCATGTCAGGTATAACGGCTGGTGCCAAGACTGTCACGATAGGAGGATTTTTAGGTAGTCCCTACTCAGCCATGTCTGGTGTCTAATCACCACCTAGAATCTGGCGTACAACCGGAGGAATTCTCGTTGTCAAGACTCTACAAGTTCAAGAATAGACATTAAAATAAGATTACCAAGGACTGAAAACTATAATTGTATGAAGGGAACATGATAAATAAATCACTCATGTTTTAAAAAACATGACTACACGACGTGTACAATTCCAACACTACGTGTTCCCTTAAGCCATTTACAGGGGCATGTACTCCTACCTAAACTGGTCGTGTAACACCCCAAACACATGATGTGTTGTCTTAACACATGGCGTGTACTTGAAACCTACTTCCCAGCCCGATTCCCTCTACATGGTTAACCCACATGGTTTTCCTAAGCCAATACAACATGGCGTGTTCACGCTAGCCATAGTGTGTACTAGACATGATTCACCTCACATGTGTTGTCTGTGAGATTGTTTGACACACGACTCCCACTACACGGCGTGTTCACGGTGGACATGGTGTGTATGTGAATGGATAACACCGACCCGTGTTGTTAGTGACACAACCAGGTACCTGGTTCAGACTACACGACATGTTCAATCCTGACACGGTGTTTATATCTTAAGGTTTATCCATCTGTTTTGTTAGTTACACAAGCAGCCACAGGGTCAACACTACACAACGTGTTTAACTGGTATAAGACGTGTTCCCACCAGACTTTCCCCATCCCATGTCTCTTCCCACATAGCATATGACATAGTTAGAGACTACACGACATGTACTTAAGAAAAACAATATCTTCCCGAACAGAAAAACACATGGCGTGTATTCAAAACTATAAGGCATGTGTTTTGGGTTTTTCCAGATAGTAAGCCTCAAAAACTAATCCAAAACCTAGAAAAGAACTGAAACGAACATTCAAAGTGAAAAATTCCGATCTGTGAGGGCCCATACTCCATGATAATCAAATTTTGGCATCTTATACATGTTGTAACATGGAAGACAAGGAAATGATCCACCAAATTCTAGTCAATGAGGGCCCATAACACCTAAAGAACCAAAGTTTGGCATTGATTCCAACAAAACCTTACACAGAAAATAGCAAATCAAACAGAATATATTTTTTTATCATGTCATCTATCACAATAACATGCATATTCTACACAACATCTATCACAATAACATGCAATTTCTAATGCATCCTAGATGTCATGACAAGAATGCATGACATGCGATTTATAGAAAATTCCTATATGATGCATGAGATGAAATACCCTAATCTCATTGGGTTGGAATATAAATAGAACCTCAGTAACATCAATGAAAATAGCACAAAACATGGGAATCACCGAATGATGAAAATCAAGTCATCTATAATGTGGAAAAACCAGAAAATTTGCATTAAACGAGGTAGATTGGATTTTCCATGTACACATGTTAGTTACTCCCTGAAATAGATTATTACCAAGTACCTATTCCATCCTATCCCTGCCTAAAGGCTCCAAACAGTAAGTCAAGAAGAAAATAATCCCTTTGATACCACTTTATAATGTCCCGGTTCCGGAAGCCACCCAAAGGCGCCCCGTACCTGGTTGGTCACATGGTCTAAAGTGCATTTCCCCGAATGCCAGAGGCTTCCGACTAGTAGTGAAGGGCCTTGGGTGTGATAGTGGGGAATAGATGCCCTCATTAGTAGAGTAACATAGTCGAAGGAAAAAAATACACAATAGAGGAAGTGGTAAATATACCAACAACAGTAATAGTGGAAGACTAGAATAACAAACAACTGATCCATATATATATATATATGATTCATGGTACATATGCCTAGGAAAGAATCAAAATAAATCACAATACTGGAATAAAAATATTAATAAACCAAATTACAAAAAATAGAAAAATTTCTCCTCAGCGTCGCAATTCTAATCATTGTCCCATGCTCTCCAGCTCCATAGCCAGTCAAGTACCTGAAGTAGAAGGGAAATTTTTGTTGTCTATACCTACAGATATATAATATGTTTGGGCCCAAATTCATTTACCAAATAGGGTGTGAGACTAAATCCCAGTAAAAAACCACCCAAAGATATATTCCTAATAGTCAGTGAATATATGGAAGGTAAAATTACATAAGAAGTAAACAAGAAAGTACTCAATAGAAAAAAATTCCACATACCCATAGCAACTAATCAGGCACGATAACCCTCTAGGAAGTACACACAACCTATCCCCTCTGGTTAATTTATATGAATATATAAGGATTCTCTGAGGAAGCACCCACAGTCATGTCCCCTTATAGTAAAAGGTAAATCAAGTAACCCTGAGGATGCTCACATGGTTAATTCCCCTTATAGTCTAAGGTAGTTCATGGACTCTCTGAGGAAGCTCACATTTTTAATTCCCCTTATAGACATAAGGTCAAGGAATCTCTGAGGAAGCTTACTTGGTCAATTCCATTTATAGCCTAAAGTGGTTCGAAGATGCTTTGAAGAATCACACTCGTTCAATTCCTCTTATAGTCTAATGTCCTCGAAGACTCTCGGAGGAAGATCACTCGGTCAATTTCCCTTAGAGTGTAAAGTGCTCAAAGACTCTCTGAGGAAGCTCGCTTGGGCAATTCACCTTATTATCTACTACACCAGGTTTTCATGGCCCTGTGTAGGTCAACAAGCATAACAAGTAAAAAAGTACAAGGTAAACCTCAAGAACTTCTTGGATAATCATTCTACAACATATCAAGCATGTCAGAAACAAACACTCCCCCTACTTCACAAGGCATGGAAAACAGGCAAGGTGGCCATATAGGCTAAGCAGACCAATCGTCATAAACAGAACATGCATGGCCAACACATACAAAGCATTGAAATCAACCTTATTCATATCCAATTAACCTCTACACAAGAATACAGGCATGACAAGAAATCAACCTGGGTAAAATGGTAAACACACAATATCTCTTTCAAGGGTATTGTTCAAAATTACACATTATACTCGAATACATTCAATGGAAAGGCACAAACCACCTAATTTGGTGTTGTAAGATCACTATATGTGATCTTCGAGGATTGAATCACCTTGGAACCATGATGATCTACAAAAACATCAAGAACTATCAACCCACGATATCTCATGAGAGAGGATAAATTAGAACATGGGGTTCTATGAGAAAAGGGAACTCGCCTATGTGATTCCAATATAACCAACAGTGTTCGATTCTATGGACAGATGATTTCTTGGGGTTCTTCAAAGATCTGTAGCCATACGGAGCTCTTGGTCAAATGAGACCAAGAAGGAGAGTGTTCTGGAGATTAGACGAGACGCCGATGTGTTTAAGGAAAAAAAAGAAAGTACACGACATGTACTTTTTAAGTACACAACCTGTACTCTCCATTTCCGTACTCTGCTTTAGGAAGCCTCCAGGTCACCCCAAACGGCCGTGTGTGTGGCCACTACATGGAAAACACAGGGATACTCATGGTAACCTTGTACACGACATGTACTCATAAATTACACCTCGTGTACATTGAAAATTTCCAGAAATTCCTCTTTTTCTCAAAAACAACCAAAAAATGAAAACATACCTGAAAAGAAGGTTTGGGTTCATACAATATTATATATTCATGTTATAAAAATATTTTAATGGGTTGGATAATGAACCAAAAAATGAACGTTGATGAATGTTACCTCTTCTCTGGGTAACTCCTTTATATGTGTACCAAAGTATAAACTTGGGTGGATTTGTAGAAAAAAATGGAGGATTATATTTTGAAAAAAAGGGAAGTTATTTCCCATCCCATATGGATTGATATAAGTGAGTATGTGGGGAGAGTGAATTCCCTTTTATAAAAGAGGAGGAGTGGTATTCTTGAAAGTTCCAAAAGGTTGACAATATTTGGAGTTCTATCTTACATAATGGGTATAAAATAATGAAAAATGATATATAAAAGACGATATATGGTCTAAATATGTCTATAGAATTGTTTTTTGAAAAGTTATATTTAATTTCCCCTTATGTTTAATGGTATGTCCCTTTGTAAACTTGTTTTTCTTTTAATCACTATAATAAATTGTAACTATTTTTAATAAAAAATTGGTCCAAAAGTAATTATGAATTTTTAAAAATTATAAATTGTTGTGATATAATATATGTAATAAATTTTTTCAAATTAAAATAGCATATTTTGTTGAAATTAATTTAAAACAAATCATGCAGACGGGATAAGAGAACCAATTTTTAATGTGAAAATGGTAAAAAATTTGTAATGTTTTCATATCCAATTTCTATGAAAAATTAAATAATATAATATAAATTGGATTTTTATGTATAATTTAACTAATTATACTTTAAACATAATTATAAATATAATTTTCCTATTTAAAAAACATCAACAAAAGGGTGGTTTTCAATTAAAATGTATTATTTTCACAATTCATCAAAAAATGAATCTTTTTAGAACAATCTAAAAAATTCACCCTAAGAGAATAGTGATGATAAAATTTAAAAAATGAAGTTTAAAAAAAAATAAAATTTATTAAAGATTAAAATTTTATTTTTAAATTAAGTGTGCTATTAGATGGTGGTACAACTACCTTTTAGAAAACTACATCCTTTATGCGTAAAATTAGATTTTTTTTCTTATCTTATCTGTATAAAATATATTGGATTAATGTTAAAATATATTATTGAATATATAATATATAAATTTCATTAATATAATTCACTAAAATTATTTTAATTAATTAATTTAGGTAAAACATGCTTGATAAATATAGTTTTCTGAAAAATGAAAACCTATAATTTGAAAAGGGTTCTATTTTTATTTTTATTAAATTTTTCCCTAAACAATTAATCTTATATAAATGTTTAAACAATAATATCATAATTTACTTAATCCTATTCATAAAAACAATTATAAAATATAGTTGAAAATTATCATATTATAAAAAAATATATTTATAATATTTTATGTTTCATTTATACTCAGTGTTGCATATAACTCAAGTTAAAATTAGTGTTGTTTGTAACAAAGGCTAGTCTAGTTATTTGGGTAGGATATTCTAAACAAGGTATTGTGTTTGAATAAAGCCTTCATTGTTTTAGCATGCAACATAAACCATCAATTAAATTTAATTTTATCTTAAAAAAATTAATTCCGAATAAATCAGGCTGTTCTGTAAATTTTGGTTTCATAACATGGAAAAAAAGATTATAGGTTTTGTTTCATAGTTATTTACTTTATTAAAAGTTATCGTGGAACAATAGTAAATAATAATGAATATTTATTTGTATATTTGTTTTTCATTTTACCATTTTATCCCTCAATTTAATATAACTTTTAAGTTAAAAATAAATTTTCATAATATTTTTGTTTTTAGTGAATAATATTAATTTATTCTAATTTTATGAGATTATTGATAAAAAAATATACAATAAAAAGGTATTCTGAAACTTGTTTGAATATAAATTCAAGAATGAAAAGATTTTTTCATATTCTGTATATTTTTATTAATTAAGTTATTAACTATTGTTTTCTTGTAAATTTTAAAATATTGTAATTTTTTTTAATTTGTTTTCATAGTTTTATGAATTTATGAAAAAATTATAGATATAAAAAATTATAATAGATATAACTATGTAATATTTAATATATTGAATAAACTCTATAATGGGGTAGATAAAACTAGATGTTGGGAAAGGATGAACAATGGAAGATTGGGGAAAGTTATTGATCTTACTATAAAAACAAGGGGTATGATATACATTGAATCCATATATTCGATCAGTTGTCATGGAATCCAAACTACCATTGATCTACCATATGAAAATCTTTGATATATTTCATTGACTATTTTATGTTTCCATACCTATATGATAGTTTATATTATAGAGGAAAAACAACATGAACTCTAGTTGAACTCATATAGTATTTCATTAACTAGCATTTCTTAGGTTAGAGAGATAAAGAGGTAAAGTTTTATTTGGGATTATAGTTTCTTTTATCAGGGTTCAATTTTTCAATGATGTGATAGATTTGAAAGTGTGCTAATGTGTGATGGGTTTCATTTTTTTCCTCTATAGATCATGATGTAGAGGATAAATATAAATATAGATTGTGGGTGTTCTATTTTTAAGTTGTTTCTCAATATTTTCTACAACTGTTTACTTAATATGATGCTACTAATTCAAATACTGTGGCCTAGGTATGTGTGGCCACTTGAGAAGGTCCCAATAGGCTCCTTGATGGGTGTTTTATAATCTAATAAATATCTTGTTATTAGATCATTTGTTATATATATATTTGAGTAGGTATTTAGTATTGTGTGTAGTTTTAGATTAAAATATGGAAAGATAGTAGTTTATTGTATTGTATATGGTTTTCTAGAACACATATTTAATGTCAAACATTTCCATGACTCTTCTCTTCTGGATTTAGGATCATCATAATTCATTATTGATTCAATTATTTAATATTGGTTTGGTTTATGGCTTTCCTTATCTGTCAACGTAAACTAAATCAGATATATTATTATTGAACATGAAATTTTTTAGAAAATCTTTCTATTCACACATAACATGAATTTGATTCAATTAGTTTTTGAAAAGGGTTGTGTAATTATTTTATATCTCGAACACAACTCATGTAAGAATAAATAGGAATTTTGGGGTCACCAAAATAAAAGACCTATGTGGAATCCTACCTTGACGGAATAAAGATATGATGTCTCTCCAGATTCTTTTAGATGTTAACTCTTGTGCATGCCTATAATCATTTAATGAGTTCAGATAATGTCACATGGAGTTTCCATGATAGTGAAGAAAATATTGGGATAATATTTTAGAAACATATTCCATGTGTAGCCAAGCTATTTTGAGAAGTGAATTCATCTTGATTTGTAATTAAAAAAAATAAACTAGTTGAGTCATTTTATATGCATATTGCTGCATAAGTATGATTATCTACTATTTTTTCATTTAGTTTTTAATCTATTATAACATCATATCATTGTACTATCAATTTATTATATATATATGTGTGTGTGTGTGTGTGTGTGTTTATATATTATCTTCAGTCTACATGATAATGGATAGATAATTGGAGAGTTAATTATTGGTTAAATATTTTCATTTTTTCATGTCACCATTTCATTATTTTTTCCCGTATATTAATTTTAAGAATCTATATTGTTTCTAAAATGATAAGTATATCAAATTCACTTCTTATCCCTGTTAATTTTTTATTTTATTCTTCATAATTACTATTTTTTCTTCTTTTCTTTATTTGATTTACTACTTAGAGGACAAAATATCCAATGGATATGGTTGCATTCTATGAATTTAGGTGAAGATATAATTTTGTGGGAGATTTTTTTTTCATACTAAATAATAATATAATTGATGGATTCCAAATATTTCCTTTAGTTATCAACATAATGTGGTTTCCTTTATTGACATGCATTAATATGTGACTGAATCGTATTCACCTTTAGAATTCAATGCTATATAAGTTCTAGGACTACTATATATATTTCATAAACAATATCATAATAAGAAGGATTAATACTTTTCTTTCAATATAATGTGCCATATGATGCCATTAGAATAATCGAATGCAATAAATTGTTACATGAAAACTGTAAAAAAGGAAAATATAGATCCCATATCTCTTGAAATTAAAGTGAGTAAAACATAAATTTTTCTTATAAAATTTGATTATTACTCTTAGGCTATATATTTTTTATGATGATAGTAAGCGCTCAAATGAAACTCGATATCCTGATGCTTCAGAGACATTTCCAGAATTTTTATTTAAACCACATATCCTAATCAGGAAAAATTATAATAGGTGCAATATCAGGTTCTATAAATTGATTAATATAGGGTTATGAATGGATGTAAAGATGTAAATATACTATTATATCAAGGAAATACACATAGTTAGAAATATTATCAACAATAACCTATATTGAATTATTATTTCTGTGAGACATTGAAATCCAATCACTATGTCCAAATTAATGTCATTCGATTTACACATAGGAATAGGTTGAGTATTTATAATTCCCAATAGATTTTTCATCATGAATTTACATATTTCAAACCAAAGATATATTAGGCATAATCACTAATCTCCTTATTCATATTATCCCACAAAAATGATTTTTCAAATAACTATAAATATTTGTGCTACCATGGTGTATATAGATATTTGAGCTCTGGTATTCAATGAATAATTCCATTTTTATCTCAAGTATAGATGGAACATATAGCCTCATTATTAATTTCAGAATACCAGCTTCAAGTATGAAGTAAAACAATTTTCATTCATTCAAAACAGAAATTTTATTTTGAATCTTCTTTATCATATTTATAAGATGTTTTTACAATTACTGAAAATTATGGTTTGGAAAAAATTCTAAAATTTAGTGGTTTTTCCCTTCTATAATATTTACAATACCCATATTTATTAAATATTAAAAAATGTATCGATTCCGATCCTCATATGGGATAAGAATCCATGATTCTATATTCTCAATGAATCAACTACATTATTTTCCAACATTGGGTGATAATGAATTGGGAAAACATAATCTTTGAGTAGATCTATCCATCCGAATTCTATCATGTTGAGCACATAATGTGAAATTTTTTATTTCATACTCTTATAATATATATATATCAATCATATTTCTACATATCAATAATTTCTCCATATATTCCATGAAAATATTCATCTACGAACTTAATATCATGGGTTGGATAGTTCTATTCATGAGTCATTAACAACCTTTATTGATAGATAATAGAATTGTCATTATACATAAGTAAATAACCAATTCCCTTCTTCAATGAACAACAATATATCGTAAATCTGTCATTTCCTTATGTTAGAGTCAAAATTAGTGTATTAACCAATCTCATATTCAATTCATATTTACATTTTTCATGTTCATTTTTTTAAGTGAACATAAAAATTTTATGTATAATATTAGATAATGGGTTAACCAATTGTGAAAATGATTGAATAGATCACTTATTATGACATTAAATACAAATGAATCTATGTACCATTATTTTATTAAATGGGGTAGTCCAATATTTGAATTCCATTAGATTTATAAGATCAACTACGATTCCATCTTATGAGACAATATATCAAAGAGAAAATACTATGAAACCATAATTCACACTTTGAAAAATTTCCCATATAGGTCTTTTCCAGTAAGAGTCTTAAGAATTACCAAAATGTGATTATCATAGTAATTATAACTTTTTTATTACACCAATATATCGTAAATAAATACGAAATAAAATAAAATATTATTCATTACATTATTAATTAGTTGCAATAAAATTTATTGTGCATTTATTAATCAAAATGGTATTATAGTAAACTCATAATGTTTATAGATCATATGAAATACTGTCTTTGGAATATCTTCCTTCTTTACACACAAATGATGAAAACCAGAATAAAGGGAAAACGTTGAAAATTAATGATCTCTATGAGTTTTATTGAATTAGTAATCAATGTATGGTAGATAATACTTATCACATATCATAATAACATTGGTTTACATATAATCAATATAGAGCCTTATAGGTCCATCATTCATCTTAATGAAATGAATAAGGGATACACAAGGTAAAATACTGTGGAATATAAATACCTTATCACATAACTCCTTAAGTCGTTTCTTCAAATACATATGTTTTATATGGTCTATTCTATCGAGGAAATTTAATATATGTCGTGTATCTTGAATTAAATCAATAGAAAACATATCTCAATACTCTTGTGGATGGATATGTAATTACTCATTAATCACATCAGTATATTCTTGTACAATTGGTACATCCTCAACTTTATGATGAACTTCTTTATCCACATATTTAATATTCTAGTCTTCTACAAGAATCTCATTAAGAATTTCCAATAGAGGTGGATCTAGATGTTACCCATGATAAATTATCCCCTCTAAATATAGGGAATTACTAATATTCACTACCAATCACAATTTCATTACTATTATAATTAATTTTTTAATTATATTTTGAATTCCATTCAATAAAAATAATTAAATCAACTTCAACCATAATTATAAAACCAATTTCTTTAAATTTTAAATTCTCATGTGTCATAATGGGATGTAACAGACCCATCATTGTTATAATTTCTATTCCACTAGGAGTCTTGAATGGAAACTCCATTTTTTTGATTATAGGTAAATATCTAATTTTTTTTAAAAAATTAAATATATAATGGATTTATAAAACCAAAAATCAAATAAAAAAATAGATAAATATTTTTATATGAATAAATTAGCTCCCACCATATTAGTAAGATCTTTATCCTCGACTATTTTGATCATACAAGCCTCTCTTTTGACCATTAACTTCTTCAATAAATAGTTTTTTAGGTGCATTGTGTATTGTTTTGAATAATTCCCCATTTAAATATATCAGAATCATTATATTGTAGTGTTATTCATATTTCCATTACATTCAGCATTAATATGACCCTTATCTCTACACTTTTATAAAACATCCATGGACCTAAAACATTTTATAGGATGTTTAAATCCATAATTTTAATACGATGTGTATTTATTTAATTTCTTCTTATTCATTGTCATGTTCCCTTTTTATTGGTGTTCATATAGAATACTATTTTCTTAATATCCACTAATGATATAGGAAATATAAAACTCCTCTATATTTATGGATTACAATACTACTTTAACATATGATGAAAACATTTTAGAAATTAGTTCCCATCAGAGGCTTGGTTTTATCCCTTCAATAAAATGGGAAGTCTTGCTTATTATATTACTTATTTAATCAATATCATACCAGGATAGTCTTGAAAGAGAGCTGGATACTCCAAAAAACATTCATATTCCTTTTTCATTATTATGAGTAACATTCTCTTCATTTTATATTATTTCTCATGAGGTAATTTTTTTTCAAATAATACTACATTAAAATACATCCATTGTATATGCTCAATTTCATATTTCACCATAGTATTCTTGAAAATTGAAAACTACTGATCAACATCACCTTTAAAAAATATAAATCAAATATAACCTTATCCATTTCATCACATCCAAATGATAGATATATCTTCTCGATGACTTAATCCATTACTCCACTATAAATGGATTAGTAGATCCACTTAAATATGGAGGCATCTTTCCCATGAAAAGATATAATGTAAGTGTATATTTTCATGTAACCTCATGTTCATACATATTTTCAAGGTCATTAGTCATAACATGGGTCATTATCATTAATATGGCCCTGATATTCTCATCTACAACACCGGTTGTATTGGATTTCCAAGAATGGAAAATTCTACATTAACCACAAGTATTAATACCATTAATTATACCATGAACTATTTCTAAACAATGAAATATAATGTTTTTTCTCATAAAATTATGAATTTTGAATCATAATAAATAATTCTAAATCTGGTGTAACACATTAAATAAATTAAAAATATATATATTTTTAATATCAGAATCATGATCATGGTTCATTAGGGATATATTTAATTCATAAAAATATTTATAGATGTTTTATAATATTTTTATTGAAAATATGAATTAATCCAACCATATATATTGATAGTGTCAAACCATTTCTGTAGTAAGGGACCATTCACTGTATAAAATATTGATGGCTAAGATATACCACCAAATATTGTCTTGATTTTATAAAAGCACTTTATGGAAAAGTGAGAACCGACATGCACAAAAGACACACAGAAGCACGACGGGCTTGAAACCCTGCCCAAGACCAGACCCACTCAAAAGGAGAAATAGAACAACCAAAAACAAAAAATGAGATAGCCAAGGAACACTGCCTAGGGCTGACCCGTCCGAAAAGCACAGCTAGGAAGTCAGACCATCGAACACTGAGTCCATATTGAAACCATCAAACACATTACCCATCCTCGGGATGCTACACGACCGCTGTCGTGACCACCCATCCATGAAACACATCGCCGGGAGTCGGAAAATGACTTCCATACCAAGGAAACAAGCACCATCCAAAATGCCATGGGAGCTGTCGAGCTTGACCAATTTGGAGTCAGGCTCGGCGGGGCAGAGCAAAATGGCTGAGGAGTCTGGGGAAAGGAAATATCATCCAAATCTAGGAAAAACAAAAGGCTGCAAAGGTCCATACCATAGATCAAGGCCGCAAGAAAACCGGGAAGCATAAACTCACAGAAACCGACGACGGAGGATGAGCGATGGAGAAGGCTTTGTCAACAGTACTCCGAACACGAATCCAAGGGATGCAAGACTGAAATGCCCAGATGAAATTCCAAAAAAGAACTGAATAGGGGGACGAATATGGCTTAGAGCGTTCTTAAGGTTGCCCTCAATGACGTCGTAATGACCCACTTGTTGTACCTAGAAAGGGATGTGATCATAGTAAAACAACATAATATCTAATTAAAAAAATTTAAAATATTTTCCTAAAAGTTTAAATATAATCAATTTATATCATATGATTATGTTACATAATTTATCATTTCAAAAATCTAGTTTCCAATGTCTCTAATAAAATTCCTCTGATATTAACTATAATTACCCCATATCTAGTAAACCATTATTGGGGAATACATTATTGAATTTGAATAAATTACAAGGGGTTATATAAACCATGTTTCCTTAGATTATAATTCATAAATACTAGATATATACACACTTCCCTTATTACAATGGAAATGAAATATAAAACATAAAACCTGATATTGTTCGGTATCCTTAAACTTCATTTGAATATGTTTTCTTAAAATCCTAGGGAATGGAATGAAAATAAGGTTAATCTCTAATGCTCTATAATGGTTTGGTATGTTGAATAAGTCATTATTAAATAATGCGTATTTAATATAAAAAATTATATAACATAAAATGAATTCCATTTAATCAATAACATGATCATGAAATGAATCCATGGATAATATCAATGAAGTAGTCTCGTGGATAATAATAACTGAATTATCAATGTAGTAAAAACATAATATTTAACATCATTATCTATAAAATCACGAAATTTTCACTGTTAAAACCTTTTTCCATGATAGTATAATCGATGTGTATATACACAGTAAACACTCATACAATAGTTTTGTCTAATTAGGTTTTCCCATTCGAAATTTCAATGAATCATGGGGATATATAGTTCTATTCTCCACCCATAACATCATATCCCATGTATTCCTTTTATATTAAATGTTCAATTTAATTTGTTAATAATATGCTTTATCAATAAATATCTATATTGATGAAAGGATATATAATATCAATATTCCTGAGGTTAATCAAATAAAATTCATAGAAAAGAATCAGATGATGTAATGGTATATAGTTTTAGTATTATGAATATCCATGATATGAAATATATTGATATTTTAAAGACATGTAATGTTCAATGAAATAAGATCACAATAATCTGAATGTTTTACGAAAATGTTAGTAAGGAGAAAATTAACAAGAGAGAAATTCATTAGAAATATATATTTTGTTATAAATTCAAATATAATAGATAATAAAATTAAATGAAAATGGAAAATGAAAATAATTTTTCATTAATGATATTTAATATCAAAATTATTTAAAAAATTTATAAGAATCAATATATCATAAAATTATTTTTTCTATGGGATAGCCGGATGATTTCATAAATATTCAAACTGAAATTATTCATTTTGATTTTTTATAAATAAAGACATAATTTTATCATTTAGAAAAACTCTAAATTTTAATTTCAAATATTAGAAAAATTATAGGATAAAAAAATATTTCCTTAATATACCATTGAGGTATATAAAAATTATATTTGAAATAATAAATAAAAAATGTGAATACGGAAGAAAAGTACAACAGATCCAAAAGAAAAATAATATGTGTTATTCAATCAAAAATTTCATTACATGATTCATCTTATAATAAGAGTAATGGTGGAAGAAAGTAAGGAAAATAGACGATAATAAAATATATTGATTTTTTTATTGTTAGATTATAATATTTCTTTAAAGGAAAACACAACAAACACAAGGAAAATGAGATTTTTAAATTAATTCTTGCATATTTGGAAACATATAAATTGTAACCACGTGAAAAAGTAACATTAATTTACAATTAAATCATCATTAAAAATAATATATTCATATTAATTTTTTTTAATGGAGAATCATATACAGTACATAATAGTAAATACTTGTATAATATAAAATATGTCTTGATAATGATGAAATTGAGATGAAATACCTTACTAGATGATTTATATTCTTGAGATTGATTTAAAATCATGTATGATGGTTTTAAATTTGTTATAAATATTTTCCTGAAAGGTAACCATATTTATATTTTCATATATGATCCCCTTATAACATTTTATCACAAAATCATTGACTATCATTCATTATTATTATTAATTTGGGTGTCAAATCCTTAGTTTTCTCATATATGATTCATCACATATGATATGGTTATTTCACATAGGTTATATATTCCTAAAATATAGATTTACATTAATTTTAAAAATATAATATTTATTTAATTGATAATTTTATAAAATCATTTAATAATGTTGGACATGTAATGTAAATTATATCGCTTAATGGAGACGGTAGGCCATACGAGTGCTGGAACGACATTATCTTTTCATAGTTGATTAAAGGGAAAGAAAGTAGATGATATATAAAATTTATAGAATAAATATTAGCTATTTATTATCATATATATTAATTGGATCAATTATTAGGACTACCCATGTGATTCGTTGATGGAAAAAGAATTATATTGGTTCATGAGGCACTAGTCCTCTATACACACAAGTGATGGTTCAATTTCGCATTCGGGAGAGAGTGAGGTCATTCAATATTATTCCATCAACATAATAAGAACATAGAATATGGTACATGATATTAATTTTATATTGGAATTAATATGATATATTCTTTTATGGTAAAAGGTGAACTAAAAAAATTGACTTTCATTAAGATGATTACATTCACTTAGATAAACCTCCATTGTATCTATTATTAATGACCATAGGGTTTTTATTTTCTGAATGCAAGAACCTATATAACATGGATAATATTTTTTGGAAGATATTTTTTATGGTTTGGTCAATCTAAATGTATTTAATGTTGTGCATAAGTGAAGGGAGGTTGTTCCCTTTTATAATTTTATTGAATGGAACAATTGTAATTTTTTACTATATTAAAATATTATCATATAACATTATAGAATTTTTTTTCCAAAATGACTCATATTCGAAGGTAATAAATTTATTTCATAAATAAGACCAACCAATGTTTTTATGAGGGTTTTTAGTTCCTTTTAAACATTATTTTTTTATATTAATCCCCCGCAAAACCCATTATAAAGACCATGAAATCTATTTTAACTATTTTTACTATTAATTATGACCAAAAACTAAGTTAACCTTATTACCAAATAATTATTATTATAAATGAAAATATTTACTAAATTTTATTAAGAAAAATTATCAGATGTGGACGTATTGAAATAAAAATTATCCTACAAAACATGATGATGTTTTTTTCATGGAATCCTTTTTTCAAGGATAAGGTGATATTACATAAACTATATTGTTAATAATCATAATTATATAGAATTAATTTAATATTGTTAGATATATGTTATATTCATTACATTTAAATCCTTCATTATCAATTAGTAATCTAATTAACTAAAATGGAATGGAATTTTGAATTTAAAAAAAGTTTTTTTTTGAAAAATATTCCATTAAAAATTTAATAAACCCATCATTATTTATATAAAATGGGAAATCAGTACCTTTTTAATTAAACATATTATAAATTTTAAAAACTAATTCTATAGGTAAAGTTTCAAAAAATAATTCTATTCTAAATTTGAACATGTATGTTTAAGATTAATATTCATCAAATAAAAACATATTTTTTAGATGAAAATTTAAAATGGGAATTTTATTATGAATTTTTATAATTCGAAATTATTATAATTGATGTTAGGGTATTACTATAAAATTTCAAGAATTATATAGATTGAAAATCAATGTTTTTAAAGTCATTATATATTTCAAATAAATGTAAATAGGAACTTTAAAAAAATTATCAAATTTTAAAAATGAAGAAATGGTTTTCATGGTACATAAAAATTGAGAAGATGTATTGAATAATGATGAAAGTGATTTTTTATAGTAATTAGGGTGATTTAATGTGTAACAAATCTTTTATTCTACATTCACTATTTCTATACTACCATGTCTTGGAATGGAAGAGAAGAAGAGTAAAGTAGGTAGAACCCATCGAGGAATATTGTAATTGGTTGATAACTGGTTATAAATTTTAATTTCATTTTTAATTTCCTACTCAGGAATGATTTTATAATGATTCATGATATATGTTGTATATTTTATGCATGATAAAAACATGTGATGTGAATAAGAGATGATGAAAAAATAGTTTTTTCTGAAAAACATTAATTAGGGATATTTTGGGGGGGAGTAGAATAAACATTTTTTGTTTAACAAGGTGATAAAGAAATAAACCTACAATAGTATTTGTTGAAGGGGAAGAGGAAAAATCAATATTGCATTATCTCTGTGGACGTATAGTTCAATTTAAGGCTTTCATGTTGTTGAAATATTAACATATATCATTTTGACCATGTGGGAATCCCTCAACACATTCATGATATGTGTAAAAAACATCAAAATGATGTTTCTTTATTTTTATACCTACATTTTGATACTATAGGGACAGATGTTATCAGTGGTGTCTAGATCATTCCATAGCATAGCATTTTAATTTCAAAAGGTGGCCCTTATAAATATGTTCTACCCTTTCAGTGTTCTTAGATGAATTTATAGTGAATATATTTAACATCTTAACTAGTTGAAAAGGGTTTTCCAAAATGAAATATAAAAATCAATTTAAAATCATTTATTTAAAACCCTCCAATGAAGTCATTGATCTTGTTTTTATTTTAATAAATCATGAACTATCACCTTATTTTCGGATCATATTTTTTGTAAGTTGAGGGATATTAAGATATAATTTATATTCATGAATAATATATAACTTCCTTATAAAGGGAATATTTAGAATAAATATTGTAACTTCAAAGGGTTTATAAGATAAATAAATATTCTATAAGTGAATACATGATAGATGATTATGATAGAGGATTATAATATAATCCTTAGAGGGTATTCAATTGTTGAAAATGATACATATTACTCTAATATGGCTGAGGATTTGATTTCAATTATGGTATTTTTGTCATAATTTGTTACATTTTTAAACATTATATATATTGTGGAACCCAAAATGTATGACAATGGACACAACAAATGATATGACCCCAACCCTAGTATTCTGGAGATGGTGCCATAAATTTATAAATCTGTATACTTACAAGGAAATTTCATCCCGAATTACTAAAGAGCATAATAGTTTTGGAAAACTAGATTCAAAATTAATGTTTACATTATAACGTGAAAACAAAAACAACATTTCAAATCTTTTGGAAACACCAAAATACTCATATATTATTTTTCCAAGACATTCATAATAATATTCATCTTCGTATATAGTGGAAAAATAAAACATAATAAAGGGGTGATATTATTTTATTATTAAGGGTATGTAATAATATAGAAGTTATCTTATAGAAACCATTAGGCATGGTGAAAAAAACACATGACTTTAAAAATAAATCTGAGAATAATATTGTGAGAATGGAACATGAATACATAAATCCATATAAATGATCATAATAGAATGAAACATAATCTTGGATATTATAATTTTGAAATATAACTTGTTTTATCAATTGATATTATCATAATGAAGGAATTTATAATGCAGGACATCTAATACATATTGTGAAAGCCTTAGGAAAGATGTCTAAAATACTATGTTAAGGCCTCTACCACCAAATTCTGTTTTGTCTCATTAGACCTACCAATGCATCGAGGGGATATAAAAGAACACACCTATAACATTCAAAGTCCAACTATTCCTCAAATGAATGTGGATAAACATAAAACACATGAACATAAGAAATAACATTCCCCAATCTATAGACATAATCACTAACCATTTTGAGTAGTTTGGTGACTAGTATCAATATAGCACATCTAAAATAAAACTATCCCTAAAAAATTTAATAAAATAAGATATATCAAAATCATAATATTTTAATCCTAATAAAACATAATATCTTATAGGTGTGTTAAAATAGATGAAAATTCTCTAATAAATTCCTCGAGAAATTCTTGAGAGTAATACCCTTTAACATTGAAAAGAATTTTTATTTTGGAGAAATAATTGAATAAAACTAGAAATGAACTATGGTAGTTTTTGTAAGATAAAATTAGTGATTTTATGAAAATTTTTGTGGCTTAAAAAATATTAAAAATATCACTTGAAAAGAAGTAAGAAACTGTGAAGTTTCTTTTAATCGGGTTTTCTTATCATGAAGAGTTAAGATGGGGACCCTTTTAAAACACGTATTTTTTCCCAAAAAAATTGAATGGATTAGAATATAAGATTTTGGAACATATAAATAGAATTTAGAATATTTATATAAAAGAGATATATAATTATATTTATTTATAGAGGAAGAAGTCACAACCAGAATGAAAATGGAGGTTCAGGAAGAAAACCCTTACCTTATGTCTGGATGAGTTCTGCACATGACCTTAATTTCCTAGAAAATAAAATTAAATATTTTAATTAGGTAATTGAGAACATATTATATAATTATATTTTTTATTATATATTTATAAATGTCATTTATGGCTTTCTGATAATTTATAAGATTGATTTCCCTCATTCCGGAGTGTTTGTTTCCTTGATTTCATGAATGGTTTGCTTGATTATATGTAATTGAGTTCATGTAAAATGTTTATGATTCTAAAAAATTGGAATTAAATGTTAATAATGAATAAAAATGAGTTTAATTGGTATTATGTATTATTTTTTCATATATGAGGATGTATCATTAGAAATTTTTTTAATGATAATTGTTTAGCTCAATTTTAGCAGTTTTTGGATCACAATGAACTTGATTTGTTATATTATTTTATATAATTTATATAAAATGGTTCTATAAAATTAAATAAGATATAATTAATATTAAATAAACTTGTTCAACCATAAAAAATTATCATAAATAGCCTTGAAGGAGAAATTAAATAACGAATATTCATCAACCACAAAGGCTGTAAATTGGAACCTCCAAGATAATGATTTTGATTTTAAAATAAAATATATAGGGAAATGGGTCTGATGAATGATATTCCATTAACATGATATCATTACATTATATAAAAGATAATAGTGTTATAATTCTCGTTTGGAGATACGAGGTTAGGATATTATAATAAAAGAATGAAATTGAAATGAGAATAAAAGGAAAAGGAAGAGGACTCGACCTCTTGAATACTCCTCCTTGAGAATCTCTTTAATGGGACTGATTTTAGTCATTTGAATATATCAAGAGATTTAGAAAATGGGTTAGGATCTTACGAAGATTATTGATCCCAAATTTGAGAAGGATAAAATCATGGAAGGTTTGAGGAGAAGTGGGGGTGAGGGTGGATTATATTGTTCAGGTGATGGGTAATTTGTAATTATTTTATTCATTATTTTATTATTTTGATCAAGACGGCCAATTTTGTTGATTATTGTGACTGAATTCAAAAATATGTGTTTTTGAGTTCAAACCAAGGGTGAAGAAATCATACATGACCCATGTAATGGTGTATTTAGCATATAATGTATTTATATCGTAAATTACTGTATTTTACTACACAAATAAAAATGGAATAATTTCAAAACATTCTCAAAAAATTAGAACAAATATTTTTTGAATTGAAGAATTTAAAAAAGAAATCCATTTTATGAAAAAAAATTCCTAAATATGAGATATTTAATTTTTAATTAAAAACATAATTTACTAAAAAATATAGTTTTTAACATTAGAGATAATTTTATAACATCCTAATAATTTAGAAAAGGCAATATTAAATTATACTAAAATAATTGGAAAAAATATTTTTTTATGAATGTAATTTTTGATAATCAATTTATTAATTATTAATTATTTATAAATCATAAAAATACCAACCCTTAATTATGAATTTTTTAAAATATTCACATGTAATATGATATAATTATATCATACATTATTTTATAAGGTGCCTAAATTTTATTTATACATTCATGATTGAGGATACTATTCATTTAGATGATTTACTATACCTAAGTGTCATATTACTATTCATAAGGGTATATTACTATACCAAAGGGGAAAGTTAATATTCATAAAAAATGTATGTTGATCGAATCATATTCTAAATATCTTAATGATCGAAACCGTGTATGTCTATTTTTCAAAATCTAAAACATAGAATTGTAAATATTTTGGTCAACCACTACGATAAAACAATCTCATATATATATATATAAAGTTTTGTTTTGTTGAGACTCATTGTTTCATGCATTTCATTCTATATTAATTTTTTTGAATACTTTGGGTGTTATATTCTTCTCTCCTTAAAAAAAATTCATCCTCTAAATTACCAGAATGATACCTCATAACCAATTTGGTTAGGTCATCTTCATAATATCCTCTAGCTCCCATATCACATCTTTAATTTTACGATTTTTTAAATTACCATTACCACCTGAGTTATCTGATTCCTCAAAACATGTTATTTTTTGTCCAAAATTAGGATAGGATCTTCATAGTAAGATAAATCATTTCTGGATCTAATTCTTTAGAAGTGAGGACATGCATTAGGATTGTTTATTACCTTCTTATGATTTAAATATGGAACACATTATGTACATTAGAAAGTCGAGTTGGAAAAAAATGAAAATCCCCAACTTTGATTCTCTCTCGAATTTCAATAGGACTAATGTATATGGGGATCAGTTTCTCTCTCATTACAAATAGTATAATACCCTTCCATGGAGAAACTATTAAGAAAACATGATCTACCACTTGAAATTACAAATTCTTCCTTTGATTATCAGTAATTATCTGTTAATTGATTCCAGCTTCCTTGATATGGGTTTGAATGGTCTTTACCATCTCTATTGTCTACACTAAATTCTTTGGACCAACATACATCCTTTCACTAAATTCTTCCCCACATTATGGAGTATGGAAAATCATTCCATACAATGCTTCTATATGCATCCATTTGAAAAATTAAATACAAAATATTATTTTATGAAAACCATATTAAAAGAAAATACGAATCCCATATATATTGAATGTTGAGGGATCATGATCTCAATATGTGTTATAATTTTTGAATTGTGCTTTCAAACTACCCATCAGTTTGAAGGTGATAATAAGTACTCAAACGAAGCTCAGTATCCAAGTATTTCAGAAGACTATTCCAAAATTTCAATTTAAATCATGGATCATGGTCAAACATAATTGAAATAGGTTCTTTATTATGTCGTAAAACATCCTTAATATAGATTCATGCAAGGATCTTCATTAGAAAATCCTTCATTATTGTGAAGAAATGTTCATATTTGGTAGTCGATAAACAATTACCCATATTGTGTCATTATTTCTTGGTGTTTTGGGTAAAATAATGAGAAAATCTATAGGAATGTCATCCAATTACCATTTAGTAATAGGAAGAGGTTTGGTGACTCCCCTATGATGTTGTCAATCAACCTTCACCTATTTATATAATAAACATCATGATACATAATTTAAAATTTTTCATTTCATATTATCCCACAAGAAAAGTTTTTCAGATCTATATACATCTTATGGAAACTAGGGTGTATAGAGAAATTGGATCAATGGTAATCATCCAATAACTCTCTTTTTATCTTAGGTATAGAGGGAACTCAAAGTCTTCCCCCAAATTTCATAATTATTTTTTCATACACGAAGTCTGGAAACATCCCATCCTTCACAACACTAATTTTATTTTGAGGATTCTCATTATCAGCCATGGGAATTTTTAAATTTTCTTGATAAATATTATTGTAAAACCAATTACAAATTTAATGATTTTTCAACTTAATTTATAATTACATTATTTATCATTACTAGATACATAAATACGTGATCCCTTCCAATCATTATTTTGTTTAAAACTCCTTGATCCTTACTTCCCAATGCATCTTCCACCTTAGTTTCCTTCCCTTTGTGGTAGTGTATAGAATATTAATAATTTTTTAGTAGCTCAATCCATCACCATTTCCTCATGTAGAGTTATTACTATAATAAGATATATTTCAATATCTTGTGATCTATATATATCTCACATCATTCAACATTAATATAGTGTCTCCATATCTTCAGAAAAAATGTAACATCTTCTATCACAATATCATGAGTTAGATAGTTTAGTTCATGGGTTTGTAACTGCCTTGATGTATATGTAACAACTCTATCATTCTTCATAAGGACACAACCAAGTCCTTTCTTTGATTAATCACTATAAATCACAAATCCCCCATTTCCCAATGGTAGAGACAACATCAGAGCATTTACTAATATCTTATTCAATTCATCAAAAAATTATTCACATTTTTTAGTCCATATAAACATATCCCCATTATGAATAATATTTGTTAAAAGGTTTTATAATTGTGTGAAGTTCTGAATGAATCACTGGTAATAACCTGTTAGCCAATTAAATCTATGTACCTCAGTTATATTTGTTGGAGTGGAGCATTCATTAAATAACTTTTACATTACAGGATCAACTAATATTTCATCCTTAGAGGCAATATATAAAAGAATAGATATTGTTTCAAGCTAGAATTCATATTTGGAAAACATCCCTTATAACTCATTTATTTTTTGATTCTTCAGAATAATGCTCACATGATTATCATGATCTTTTTTTCTTTTAGTGTATACCAAAATATCATCAATAAATATCACCACTATGTCATAAAGATACTCCTTGAATAAATTATTCATTAGATACATTGAAATAGATGGTCCATTAGTTAGTCAAAAAGTAATTACTATAAAATTTTAAATGCACATACCTGTTTCAAAATAATGACTTTGGAATAGCTGCCTTCCTCATACACAACTGATGATATAGAGATCAAAGGTAAATGTTTGGAAAATATTTTTCTCAATGATGTTGATAAAATAAATCACCAATGTGAGGAATAAGATACGATATATTTATAGAAATATCATTGATTTCCATTTAGATATAATCACATCCTCATAGATAAATATTTATTCCTAATGAAAATATCAGGAGCTCCCCATGGTGACACATTAAGGAGGATAAATACTTTATCACTAAACTCATCTAGTTGTTTCTTTAGTTATACTAATTCAACTATGGTGATTCTATAAGTATTATTTCATAAATTACTTACACTATAAATAAAATCATTAGAAATCTCAATTTCATACTCCGTAGGTTGTCAAGGTAAATCCTTTGGTTATACATCATTATATTCTATCACTATAGGTACATAATCTATTTAAATATTTCTTTCCTCACCAATTTTTATCTCATTTTATCCCCATTAATAATTCAATTCAACAGAGCTACTGGAGGTGGAGCTAGATAAGGATCAGATGGGAATGCTTCTACTATAAAGATAAGTGATTCAACACCTTCCTCACAAATCATAATTTCATTCTTATTACAATTTAATTTCGCATCATATTTTGAAATCCAATCTATAATAATGATTATGATAGTTTTTTTCGTAGTTATAATGATAAAATCAGTAGATAAATCACATTTATATAAGATAATGTGAACTATCTCACACATATTTATTGCAATAAGACATCCCCTAGAGGTTTTTGACTGATAAATCCCTTGTTAATGAGAATTCAAAATATCTAATTTTTCATGAAAATGGGAAGATATAAAGGAGAATGATGATCAGAATTAAATAATTATTTTTCTAAATTTGAGGAGATGATTAGTGCACATGCCCCCACATCATTCAGAACATCAACCTCAAATTTTGTGATTTCGTAAAATTTTCCTTTCTCCCATTGTCTTTTCTATGGAGGGATTTCATGATGCATTAAAAAATAATTATCAGAGTGTCACATCTCCCTACAAATTATTGTATTGAGCATTTGTGGCTTCTTTCATTCTCATGTAATCACAGTCTTGATGTATATTTTATCCACACTTTTTACAAACTCCTTTTACATTAAATTAGGCTTAATAGTGTTTCTTTACATTTGAATCACATTTTGGAAAACTCAATTTTTTATTATACCCTTTATCCAATATTTCCTCTTCCTCCATATTCTTCTCTTACTTTACTATAAAGTCCTACGAATTAGGGAATTCATTCTCTATCTTGATTTCACATGAGACTATTTCTTTATATGATGAGAATGTTTGGGAAACCAGTTCCCTTTATATGAATGGTTTTAATCCATAAAAAAATCAATAAATATTTCTCCTTGAATGATGTATGTTGTCCAAAACATGTTGTGCTATCTATTTTCGATGATTTCATAGGGACATGCATCCGTCAGTGGGGATGCATTGGTTGTTGTTCCACATTCCAAGTTTTAAAAGGCAGGTGACATCATTTTCTTATTTAGAGGAATTTTCTCCTTGATCAAAATGGGATGAGGGGATGTTGATCTCTCCTTCTGTGGATTACTCCATGGAATTCGTCTTCTAGCATGGGTCTCCCATTAATTTTAAGGAATTTTTCTTGAAACAATTAATGATGTCGTATCTTTATGGATGTTGGTTAATTACATTGCTTCTATTAGGAAATTCTAGTGGGTATAGTCAGGGAAGCATACTTTTGTTAGGGTTGTAGTCACATTGGGAATCGCTGGCATATTTGAGCACTGGAACACTCTTATGGCTATATTATTTCCATTGTGATAGATATTCTTGAGGGAAATGAAAGCCTAAGGCATCCCTTGTCGAGTGAGGGAAATTTTATGACATTCATGTCACTGAGGTTTTCCTTAGCCTCCCATGTTTAACACAAGGTATACCACAAGTTTAACACATTGGAGAGATGGAACAGATTGATCAAAACACTGATGGAAGTGGATATGATAGGTACATCCCTGGGAGGGAGTACTTATGAGGTTTCCAATATGGGTTGATCAAGACTCCCAATGATGATAGTTCCAAGTATGATTAGGTCCCGACAAAGGGGACACTACGACTTACCATTGTTTTGAATTAATCAACATAGAGGCCTCCTACATACCCTATTTTGAGGATAGGGATGAAAACCCACGTAGTTTGAGAGGGTCAGTCATGGGATTTGGTTGTACACAATGGATAACGACCCAAAGATATGTTGGGGCTTATACATGGTTAGAATCCAAGGTTCTATAAATGAGTAATGAAATTAACAGGGATTACACATGGTTAGCTAAATATATGGATTTCATGGTTTTCATAGGATGTGGTGGCCTGAGTGGAACCAGTATGGACATGGATAGTTTATCGAAGCATGGAATGATTGGTAGTGGAACCGTGAACTCGTGTGACGGTTATGGTTTAGGTCTTGATCCTCGAAGAGGTTTCCTATGTATCCATGTGATAGAGAATCAAAGTCCACATAGTTCTGGAATGGGATAATGAGTCACCAAGGTGTGGAATCAAGAAAATGGACACATGGATGTGACCTGAAGAAATTAGAACCTTCAGGTTGGGGAATGACCTTCCCGAAACAAAAAGGCTAATGGGAGAGACCATGATGGGACAAGTGTGATGGTCTTGAACCTCAGGGAGGCTTCCTACATATCCCTGTGGTAGGAAATCAAAGAACATGTAGTTTAGGAATGAGAGAATGGAATTAGAGTGTACAGAATGTACAAAAATCCGAAGAAATACTAGGGCTTACACATTTTTAGCAAGAAACAACAAGAGGGTTACACTTGGTTGAAGGGGTGTGAATTGAGAGTGGAGATTATGAATGGTCAGTTTCATAGTAACTTGTCTAACGCCACTAATAGGAAGACCAAGGATGTTGGTCCTAACAAAGGTGACACTAATGTTTACAAGTTTTTGGTGTTGATCCTCAGAGAGGTTTCCTTTTTACCCTCTCTTGGAGAAATGGATAAACCCCATATAGTTAGAATGCCTACAGTTTAATGTCATGCATGATGAAGATGGAGTATAGTTTAATGGAATGTGGGGTTAAGATGGAATATAGTTAAACGTCATGCAGGATGAGGGAAAGCCATCATGAATTGGTTGGGACAGATTGGTGATGGGATTGAATCTCTGAGAGGCTTCCTACATACCCTTACTGGCAAGGGAAAGGATCAAAGTCTACATATTTTGGCTAAGAGGGACAAGGGGATTACACACTACGGTGACCCATAGAGGATTACATGATCACTATTTTATATAATTCCTCTTGTGAATTTCTCATAGTAAGAAACAAGAAAAAAATACCTGACCATCATGTTGTGAAAGGTGGCTATGTGAGGAATAAAACAAGGATTACGCATGGTTAGTGATCTAAGTGAGGAATAATGGGACTTAATCAGGGAGGGAATCCCATGTATGGGACCAAATGTATGAGGAGGATATGGTCAATATACATGAAAAACCATCCCATGTTGGGTTGGTGCTTATGAAAATACTGAATGAGGTTTTATGGTGACAATTCTCAAAGGGAGAGGGTAGTAATAAGGTGATGGTTCCCATCCCATTCATTGTCCTATCCAAACTTGTCACGTATGTAGTTATCGTTGTTTAACGTTATGTGTCTGTGACATGATTTTTTCGTAGTTTAACATCCTTAGGTCAGATGATGAGGATTCTCTCTTCAACCCTATGACATACATAATAGTCGCAGTTTAACCCTTAGTGAAGTTAAGAACCAACAATGTTGTATGAAGATAGGGTTGTTGAGTGATCCCTTGAGTATATCATGTTATCATGACTATTTGAGGAAACAACTTAAATTATCATTCATATGCAATGAAGCATGAGGAAAATAAATGCAAGCACCCCCTAAGGGACCTTGAAATCACTTCGTAAAAACATGGGGGACATACAGGATAATTATGTGAAATACCAGGGTGTTTTCCGTAATAGGGGCTCAAACATGGTGCCTTAGTGTATAGATGACACACGAAGCGCACTAGGAGGGGCACAAACAATATTTAAGGGTTGCACGCAAGATGAGGGACTACAATATAGATTGGATGGTTGCATTCAAATGAGTGGTTGCACAGAAAGGGGAACCCTATATGAAATATTGAAATGACATAAGGGAGAACTTTCACATTAGTATACCCTTTTGCACATAATTTCCATGATGTAAATGTAAATGGGCATGGGTCAAGACCTAGTGGGCCCACCCAAAGGAGGATCCCTGGGAGACTTATCATGCAAAATCTAATACCATGAGGAAATATCTTTCACTTAGTCATGGTAGAGAAATATTTCGTGCGACATGACATCGGTTCATCTTCTATCACCATCCCCCAAAGTGAGGGGGTAGATTTCTATTTAAAACCAAAAATATTTATGGTGGTGTTGATGGTGAGTTCCATGAAAGTGGAATTTTGATGATGCATTGGGTGCGAAAGATCTAGTGTGCAATTTCCAATCTTACGTGCATGCCAATATTATTTCACGTTGCTGACCTGGCTATTTTTTCAGATGATTGATGAAGAAGAGTCCATTTAATGTCATAGTGGGTGTGTGAGATCTTGAAAGAAATTTTCAATCTTGATCACGTGCCTTAAATCTTGCATGGACCACCCTTGGGAATCTATGGATTGTTCCTGGATTCTATATATGCATTTAGTTTTCCCAACAATGTCCATTCAAGGCCTTATCCAACATTCGAAGGAAAAATGTGCTCCCCCACAGAATCAAAGATGCAGGGTGGAAATGCTGAAAATCTGAGCGCCTCATAGTGGTGCATGAAAAAATTCTCATTTGGCACAGAAAACACTTCCATTCCTATGAAAGGGTCATTTTTCAACTATAAATATGCAGGGGGGAGGCACCACATTTTGAATTTTCATATGATATGGTACTTTTCTCTCAAGCATGATAGATCATCCTCTCCATGAAAAATATCTTTGATTTGGTTTTCATATTTCACATAATCGCGGACTCTTCCATGTTGTTACCAATTCCTGTGCACACTCAACTAAGATGTATTGTTGTGTGTCCTAATCCCATATTGTGTGCCACAAACTATATTTCACACTAAAACACCATTATTTTTTACAATTCCCTTTATGAAATTTAAAACCAGACAGAAATGGATGCTCAACATACTAACACTTAGAGGGAGGCTACCGCAGCTGCAAGGAGGGCCTAAATGATTATGAATCCTTAGATTCTTCATGAGATAATATTTGTGTTTGGATATCATGTGATTTCAGGTATGCTGATGAAATCCCAACGAATTAGGTTCTGGGTGAAAGTCTACATATATGGAACTATATTTTTTTGGAAGATGTGTTGATGCTAGGTTTTGAGACTGATATGCCACATCCATGGGTAACACATGAGAACAGACTACCACAGTTCAACATCACAATCAATGATCACACCATTATTTAAATGAACAACATGGTCCTTTATATCCTTAATTTGAAGACTAGGACTGTTGTAGGGAGTGATCTGGAACTTATGGAATCTCTATCTTATCATGAGAGAAGCTTCAAAAGCTACATTACTTATGTGATCAATGGTTTTCAAGAATGTGACTTCAAGTATGGGGTAAATTTCACATGTAAATGGGCATGTCCATACTTTTTACACTAGACATGCATGGAGTTTGCGGTGGAGTTGTGATCTATCAGGATTTTTGAAGCTATGAGGACATTTCAATTTCAATTATACCATCAGAAAGACGTCATTACACAACTCTTTAGTCGATAGTCTCCCAACACGAATACCTTCCACCTCCACCATGGGGAGGTATGCATCATCCTGTGGTACATTCATTGCATCAGTGGAATTCCCCTATAAGGATTCAAATATAATGATTTCCATACAATAGAGAATTTTTGGGGAGATAGGATGTACACGCCTATTCTGATATGGAGTCTTTTGGAGCTGGATAAAGAGAAGTTTAAAATAAAATACATCCTGAAGGTCATATCCAATCCGGGGTGGTTTAGCCTCTTTCTGACATAGGAAAAAGCCATGAAAATTCCAGGTTGAGGGATATAATGATTGAACGCATCGTATTGGGGGAAGGTGGGATCATACTTGATGGTCTTGGAAGCAGGAAAGTACCGATGATGGGGCCTTGGCATAAACAGACGTCTTGATCTGAATGTATGATATTCCTAGTACCTTGAAGCATATCAGAGCAGGTTGTTTCATCTAGTGCAGGATATGAGGATGGGGGTTCGTCTAAGGAAATTAGGGATGGCTGGAATCATAGATTACAAGAACAAGGTTAATATGGGGTTCTTGTACCAGTTAGGCTGTACAATATTCTAGGACACATCTCTAGGGGATGCACACCTAGGAGAATATGAGCACAATTCCAGATTCTTCATGGCCATGTTGCAGCTCATTGTGGTGGGTATGACTTCCCAAATTCCATCCTCCCTCTAGGTCAGGGTCTATGACCATCCTTATTGATCATTATTGGAATTCACCCATTGATGCTTATAGTGGATGGGAACAAACTCAATATTAGAAACCGCACAAAAATCAACATTCATCCATTTTGTACCCCATATGGATAGATGGTAGATGATATGTGAGGCCAATTGGAGTAGGGGAAGTACTTGTAAGACATTAGGGATGGCGTTCTGTTAGCCCATAATGATGTAAAATTTTTTTTTGAACCCTATTCACCGATGATGTTTTCCAGGAAATTCAAGTGCATGCATCACATGCTATATATTGAATATACAGATGTTTGAGAAGAGTGAAATCCTTGAATTCTTTAACAACTTTGGCTCATGTTCATTACATCAGGTTTTGGTGTAGTCTTCACCATTCCCCATTACTGATGTTAATGTCATCCTATCAACAGAGTATGCCAACTATTAAAGAGAAACATAACTAGAGGAGATTCTGCCGAAACACATTTGGAAAATAATGGTGGCTATCATGGAGTCTAGAAACTGAGGAAGAATATGAGGTACTATTGGGAAGGTGATACACGGAATTTTCCAGGCAATTGGAATGGAGTTGGTTGTAACTTAATCATAGGTAGCATCAAAAGGTGAGAATGCACCTCCACCTTTTAAACAGGGGTGGTCTCGTGGGAGGCCTTTTGGTAAAGCTAGGGAACTCCCTGGGAAGAAACTAAGACATATTCTGAATCTGACTGCTAATGCCTGTTTCCCAACTCTGTGGTCCACCTGGAGGATGCTATAGAAATCTATGTCCACTAGAGAGCTGTGGCAGAGTTTAGTGTGCACTAGGCTTGAAATACTAGATGTAGTGAATATTCAAGTGGGAGAGACGGTGAAATTTCATCACTAACATGAATACCAGATTGAAATTGATATTAATGCATTCCAACATGGGTGGTATTGAGAGCCACACCTCCTAGTGGAAGTGATTCATGGCCAGAATCATGACCTGGAAAAGCTACCGTCTGAGGACGATGATGATGAGGAAGAAGAATAAGAATGAGAAGAGGAGGGAGATGAAGAATCTGACAAAGATAAAGAGTGATTAGAGGAAGAGGGGGAAGAGGGGGTTGGGGGTGAAGTTCCTAGAGGTGAGGGACCTCCAGAAACAGCAGTCTGCTAGGGAATCCCATGTGAGAGTGGTGAAATTTATAGCAAGGACACAGAAATGGCTGAACAACTCGATGTGAGTCTTTAATGTTATCTCTGATGTCTTTTCTCTTTTCAAAAATGTAATCCAATGAAAAACAATTTCTCTATTCAAAAACACATCATTGACTATATCCAAGATGCTTCCCCTACATAGGATGATAATGTACTGATGGATGTAGAAGAACATCCCTCAGAATCTGTATTTTGTACTGAGCTTTGCCAAGAACCAACCATGGTTGAAGCGGTTGATGGAACAACCACTATTGGGATTATCAGCGATAATCCAAAATGAGGGGAAGAAATGTCGACCTTAGAGTCTCATGCTAATCCCTCCACTCTGAAGGAGCCAATACCAATCATTGTATTAACATGAGCTAAGGGATCTCTTGTAGTGACGGCTCCTAACATGACTCAGGCACAGGAAACCAGTGCACATGGATCTAGTATGTTTTTACCATTTTAGGCTCACATATTTTATTAGCATACTTAGCTAACCAAGATATTGGTTCCCAATGTAGTGATTGCATGGATGGAGGCTTGAAACACTATCATGTTTGGAACATCTGTAGAGGATCTACTAGTGTTTGCACTATCTCACCTAGAGTCAATTATCTATGATCGTCTGGCCCTCGAACCCAATGAGTGGGGAGCTATAATCATGGGGGATGTTTCTTCTAGGTTTGAGATCTAGGATGGAAGATTTGAGGATACTAAAGAATAAAAAGTTATTTAAGAGGACCCTTCCACTGAACTTATGTTTATTTTTACAGAGTAGAGGCCTACAGATCCAGAGTAGATGGATGAATTTGGCCCTAACACAGCTGAGGAGAGTCATATGATGCAACACATGGAGTGGATGTTCATAAAATTTTTCCTCCTTCATTCACAGAGAGAGTGGCTAATCCTGATGAGGTCACATCACATATATCTACACTTTATCTGTGCTGGAGTGGTGGATTCTCACTGTTTTCAAATAATAATTTTCAATTTTATGGATGAGAAGATATGTGAGATTAGAAAAATCAATAATATTTATCAATTTCAAAATGAGTCATATAATACATAGAAGTTCATAATGATGAGCTAGAAGTTGGATTCATTGTAGAGTAATAAAACTAGAGTGGGGAATTTTTAATGATCCATTTCGAGGACATTGAATAGTTGAAGGCCCAAATGGTGGATGCCCAGGTCCAGTCGGCATAGGAAAGCTGTCAAATGATTGAGTTCCAAGCTGAGTAGGAGAAAATTTAGGCCCAAGATAATGAGCTTTTCTCCACAACAGCTGAAAAAGAGAGGATTCTCAATGAGTGGGAAGCATCCATGGAGGCTACGATCCAGAAAGTGGCAGCACTGAAGTAACCCTTCAAAGGGGTTGATCCATAAGGACTATATTATGGACAACTCATAAACATATCTCCCTCTTTATTTTCCTACCCTGAAATACATGCATGAGCATATTATTTTATTTCATTCTTATTTTAGTGCACCTCAACCATTACTATGATGTAATTATCGATCAATCCATATGCTCTTGTGGGTCATACCTAGTGAGAGAAAAAAGAGAAGACAATGTAATTATTCACATTTTTGTGAGTTTTACAACTAAACATTCAAAAAAATTTGGGTCTATATGACCAACCCAGTATTTTTGAAACAAAATATGGGTCTTAACAAGAGAATAAGGTCCTCATAATAGCCAAAACCCTCTTTCCCATGTACTCTAGTGCATGAGAGGGATGATGCCAGGGGTATTGGAATAAATACGAACAAAAGGTATTAAATAATATGAATTATAATACCCAAAATTATGAATTCATTGAAGATGGAATGATGATATAGGATAGTTGTTGATCAAATTCAAAACACACAATCAGAATTGGATTAGGCTGAAATGGGAACAAACAAATGAGGGTTGACTGTTGACCATATTCGAGATTATGGACTTGAAAAAAATTAGTGTTGGGAGTCCATCAGGGCATTTTCCCAGGATAGTATGAGAAAAATGAGCCCTATAATACACACCTTTAGTGGGTCCCTCTGGAAGTGAAAGATAATGAAAACCCAAATGAAGGAATGTGCGAAGCACGAACATTACCCTTTCACATTTAGTGTCATGTAGGACGAGCACATGAGTGGTAATCTCAGAATAAGTAAATGGAATGATTCTTATAAACCAAAAATAAATAAGGAAAAATGAAGTCCAGACCACACCTCGTAATTTTAGGAGAACCCATGCCAAAAGGGGTCAGGGAGGCGAAAGTTGTTGAAACTAGACCACAGACAGAAAGTATGGGCATCACTAAGTATCCCAGAAGAATAGGATGAAACCACATTGTAACAACCTATAATTTAACGAGATATATTATTTTAAATTTTATTTATGTCTTCTATTGTACACTACACCAAGATTATCCTGCGCTTTATGAAACATCATATTAGTTTTGCAGTATACAGAACACTATTCTTGGCTTGTGTTGCACACAATGTCAAGTTCTTTTGATTGAATTCATTTAAAAAAAGTGAATTGGTTTTATTAATTGTATAAATGATCTAATCATGGAATATGTTATAAAAAACACCAAATTATTCATTCACTACATGCAACACTGACATGGCTTGCATTACACGTAAGAGAGACCTTCCTCAACAGCTTGTGTTGTATGCAATACCGAGTTTTAATAAACAATAATATGTTATTAAAATGTTATATAATCTAGCTGTTATGAATATTATTTACCAAATTTTTAATTTTATATAATATTTTTAATCATCATACACATGATATGAGAAAAAAAATCAATTTTTCCCATAAAAAAAGTATTTTTCAAAAACAAAATGCAGTTTTACCGCCTTTTAATGGTGTACCAATTTTTTATCTTATTTTTGACACATCTAAAAGTTATTTTTGAGAAAATAAAATTCTTATTTGGAATTAGGACATAAAAATTTACTTTGGATAAATTTTTGATATTTTTCTGATAACTTTCATATTTTGAGGAATAGTAAAAACATGGTAAATTTTAATTAAAAACAACTTTTTCGTTGAGATAATTTATATGGTTAAATTATAATGTTAAACTGTTTTAAAGTACAAATTGAAAATATTTTTAACATTTAATATAATTTATGTCATTATAATTAATTTTACATTGAATTTATAGATACAAACATTTCAATATTTTGCAATGTTTTAACTTTGAAAACCCGTTTTCTGAACAACGAGATTAATTTTAAATTAATTACTAAAAATTCTATGTTTTGAATTTTGAAAAATGGATTCCTTATTTGGAATCATTGGATCAAATTATGTAAATAGATTAGTTTTTTTTGGGCATTTTGAATAGTAACTTTGGTAATTATTTTATTATCATAATTAAAGGTAAGTCGGGTAAATAATTGTAAATATAATATTATAAAATTACCTTACCACCAGAAACAAATTCTAGTGGATCAATAAAAGTAGAACCATATTACCTAAGGGTCATAATATATTCATTTCGTGGACCCTTTCCATGGAAAAGGATGAAATTATTATTAAAACCAAAGAAAGTGACAACATGTCACTCTCTTATATGTTATAGGTATAATAATTTTAGATTAGTGATTAACATCATATAAATTTGAATGTAAATATTCAATATAAATATAATTAAATTATATACATCAAGAAAATATATTTATAGTTTTCAGAGATTAAATAATTTCTATTAATGATGACACAATGGTGATGTAGAAGTTATTTTAATAATAGAAATATCAAATACATGGTTTTATAAATATTAAAATAAATATTATTTAAACTAATAAATCTTCTACAAAAATTTCTAGGTTTCTGTTAAATGTTTATAGGGTATTAAATATTTTATTTGAAATTATCTTCTGTTTGAATTTTATATAATATCTTCAAAATGAATAGTGTCAAATTGACCCTCTTGACATTCTATAAACATAACATTTTATTAAATTGTTTAAAAGTTATAAATTTTTTAAAAAATTTGAAGTTTATAATTATATGGTTGAAAAGGGAATAAATTATCCATTTGTGGGAAATTAAAACCACAAATGAAAATATTCATTACCATTAAATATCTAGAATGTTATTAGAAGAATTAAAATGTAACAGAATAACTAAGTGTCAATTAAAAATATAAGGTTTAAATTTTGCAAATTTTTTGTCCAAAATTTATTTCTATATCAGATTACAACCCTATATCATCTAAAATTTTAATTTATGATACTTTGGATATTTTTTGGTAGGTTATTTATAAATTAATATTTTTGAGAGTTTCCTAAAATTTCCATCTCCTCCCTTATAAAAGGGAACCTCCACCCTCTCCTCTTCACTCCATTTTGAGCCTCCAAAATGGAATAACCCTTTCGTATTTATCTTCTCAACTTATGTAGTTAAATTCTTGAGATTTTTTTCTTCTCAAAATACTAACTCTAGTGCCCTAAGAGGAAATTTAAAGGAGGCAAGTCAAGGAAGAGGTAATCTCTTCTACCATTTCATTCAAATTGATTTCTTATTTAACTTCCTTTTCTATAGTAGTTTCATTATAAAGTAATAAAATAAGAATAAATAATATAATGATATGTTATTATAAATATGAAACAACCCTATTTCACCATTTATCCATCCTACTAAAAATGAATTCATCGTGCCTGCGTACGTACCGATTACTGTCTCCAAGTCGTGGTGTAATTGTTTTTCACCAGCACATTACATGGATGGTTATAATTCTTGAAATAATAAAATTATATTATTATTATAAAAATATACTAATTATGAGAAATTATACACCATCCTCTTCAATACCATTCATCAACTATGGGAATGATATCGTCATTTGTGCGTACGTACGGAATATCGTCTCCATGAAGTGATGAGATTCATTCTCAATATTAACCATTCAAGAATGATTATACAGTATATACAATAAATAATCCTGGAATATGTGTCATAATAATTCTACTGGATTTATGTATATATATATATGTGTGTGTGTCTATTTGTGTAATTTACTTGTTTCCATTCAATTTAATAACGAAACGAAAATTGTGTTCATGAAAACATTTCACCTACAGTCTCCCTGAACGATGTATTCCATTCCATTTATCGATATATTATATATATTTATATACTGAATATATATGATATATAAATCATTTTTTACATTCTTGAATTATTTAATTCATAATCTCTGTAATTATATGAAGAATAACAATTCCAAACACGTATGATAAATGAAACTATTATTACCCAAAACATTTTTTTAACATGGAATTGACAAATGAATGACCAATATAAAGTCATAATTTAATCATATATAATATAATAAATAATATTATGGTTATGTTACATGTCAAAAATATGTTTAATCCTACTATACAAGAGTTTTGAACACATACAGAATAAGTCAGACCTAAGGTAAGGGATAATTTTGCAATTGCATTTTTATCTGTGATTCTTTATAAGTAACTATTTATTGGGGTTTTATTTATCATCCAGGTCCATGTCTTATAAATTTTTTTTCATAAAATGTTTACTATTCATACTTGTTTGTTTAAAGTAATTTTTAGCATTTTTTTACTATAAGGTATATAAGGAATATTTCTTTTGTTTACCATACGAGGTACTTTTTTGAACTTTTGAGCAATAGTATGAGGACAATGTTTTTGTTTAACTTTTATAGTATGAATAGATTTTTACAGTTTTATGATTCTTTATTTATATGAATATTCCTCTACATTATTTCAAGTTTATTTTCAACTAAATTAGTTTATTTTATAATTGTGTGAAATTTTGAGAAAAGAAAATGTTCTTGATGAATAAAGGATACTTTCCTCAAGAACTAAGTTCAAGTGTTTTACCTGAATTATTTTCCATATATGATGACATAGGGTAATATTTCTATCCCTATTATTACATTTATTTGATTAAATTATGATGGAGTTATTTTTATGAATTCCATTTACCTTCTATGAATTATGTTATGATGGCATGATGTTTAAGAATCTCATTTTATTACATGGGTTATGCTGTGATGAATGATTTATGTTTTCTTGGAACATGTAAGAATGATTTCAATATGAGATGGGTGGGGCCTATATCTCCATATAGTTCATTAGGTATAGATTTATATCTCATGAGATAGACATGACTGTAATGTAATGTAAATCCGGTTCAGAAATATATGGCTGGAACGACAAGTAAAGTCGGTTCAGTAATGGACTTTGTCCACTATGATGGTCTTGAAAGCAATGTCATGGATACTTTTGAAATCATAACATGTGCTTATTAGTATTCCAAAATTAAAACATTTATTCCAATGTTATTCTACCATGGTTAATGTGTTTTTATGATCCATGCATTATGTACTTCCAAGATTTATGTCATTGCTCACGATTTTGATGTTTTTACATTATGTTTGTGTTTTTACATTAAAATTATTATGGTTTGTTTTATGTTCTCCATGTTTACCATTACTGAGAATTTGAGCTCACCCTTTATGTGTTTTCTTCTACCCAGGATATAAATAATGGTTTTGGGGAGGAAAACACAAGGGGAATATCTTTATGTGAGATGTTGATGATCATTCATCATGATTAGAAGATTATGATCCATGTCTCTAAATACACTAAACTAATATGGTCTTTGGGCGTCTCTTTTTTTCAGGTATAAATTATTCCTCAAAATTATCTTAATTCCCTTGTAACTTAGGTTTTGGTCTCCATATTTGGTATTAGAGTGAAGTTTTAGTCATCCATTGGAAACTAGGATGAAACAAAATTAGTGAGATACCTAGAGATATAGCTAAGGTTTTTCTAGGGATGTACCTAAGGTTAAGTATAAGTATAGTTTTCAATGAAATAATTATTATAATGATCATGAATAAACTAAGATTAAACCTATGATGTTAGTAATTGAAAGTACCCCCATTGATTACGTTGTTTTCCTAGTTTGAATTTTTCCTCTCACACTATTCATTTTGGGTTGTATAAAATTGTTGGAACATGAAGGAAATGTGTTAATGATCAATGCACAGGGAAATGAAATTATTTTCCTCCTGAATAACTAAATGTTGTGGGTGAGAGAGTGAAAAATATTATTGCTATACTTACATAAGCTATGAATCATTTTGGACATCCAAATGAGCCGATAAGGGAATAATATTGTATCAAGTCCTTCATGAGGAAACATCCACCATTTTTCAGTTGGTCTTCTAATCCACTTTTTTTTGGAACAATGGATAAGTACCATTGAAAATATATTTTCCATCCTTCACTGTTTGGAAAATGAAAATGTTGTTTGGGATGTCTATCATTTATAATGTGAAGTAGACCAGTGGTGGAATCTAATTAAGAATACAAGGCATCATGATGAAATTGAATCCATGGAATGGTATGAGTTCAAGACAATATTATTAAATAAGTAATTCCCTCATGTTATTCAAAAATATATGTTAAAGGAGTTCCTTGAGCTTAAAAAAGGATGATGAATCTGTTGGTACATACAAGGTGAATTTTACAAGACATGCAAGGTATGCTTATGGCTTTATCATCCAACCTGAAAGTAGTGTAGATCAATTTTTCAGTGGCATAAAACCAAATATTCGAAGGGCATTAACTATATGAGAATTCAATAGCTATGAAGAGATTGTGTGTTGTACGATCAAGGTTTAACTGGAATTTGTTGTTACATATCCATCTCATAGTTTTAACAAGAAATGAAAGATGGAGTTCAAGGGAAATTCTCAAAACAATGGTGAAAAGAAAATAAATGTTTCCTTATCCTCAATGTGAACAAATAAGTATGATGGAGATTTT
This sequence comes from Viscum album, assembly GCA_963277665.1. NCBI lineage: Eukaryota > Viridiplantae > Streptophyta > Magnoliopsida > Santalales > Viscaceae > Viscum > Viscum album. The sequence goes on along the minus strand of OY728158.1, from coordinate 1,697,760,502 downwards.
CTTGAAGGGACTAGATAATGTTTCAAGTGTGTAAAAGAAGGTCATTGAGCACTTTATTGCCGAATTAATGGGAAAAAGGTTTCTAATGATGTGAATAGAGAAAAGACTACAGAGAACGCACCTCTAACACTTCAATTATTTATGTGATAGGAAATGGTGCATTATGCTAACCAATACCCTAATCCAAGGGTTAATGATGATCGGCGTTAGCAACCTCTTAAGGAAAAAGAAAATGGGAAGTCACAATAAATAACTATATATGATGTTGAGTATGACAAGAATGTGGTGGAATGATTAAGGGTTTATGTAATGGGATTCTAAAATAGTGTTGTGGAATCCCATTTATAGTATTGTGGAATTTTGAAATATCCATGTATAGTTTTATTATGGTTTTCTATAATTATATGGTCCTGATAACAATGAAATATGATTGAAATATTTTTGGAAATCCGTTGATATGCGCATAATGAAGGGATAAGGAGAAAATAATATGTTTGATATTATTAATGAGCTCATGATTGATAAAAGGGACAGAGTGATATTATGGTTTGGGTATATAGAATTTTCGGTATATATGGTGTTTCAAAAGAGTTATTTTTGATAGAATTCATGTTACCTGTAACGCCCCGACCCTAGTTGCCTAGAGTTGGTGCATTATTACATAACATTGGCATGATCACAAGAAAGATCAAATCTCGAAAGACCGATTGGTTTAGTAGCCTTGGAAACACTAGATATATTCATAAGTTTTACATTACATCATAAAATGAAAAACTACTACAACAACATAATGTCTCCATAATTCACACTACTATCCCCTCATAATATCCCTGCAGGTCATTCATAATTTACTTCTTCACATCCTGGGGAAAAATAAAACATAGAAAAGGGGTGAGCTCAAATGCCCAGTAAGGATAACAATATAGCGGAAACTTTCATAAATAAGAATAAACATTTAAGGCAATGCATTACTAAAACAAAAGCCTTTTAAAATTGAACTTCAACATGGTATGGCAAAAGTAAAATGAAATAATGCCATTTACTTATTCACATGGATATTCTACTAATCGAATAATCACATGCAAAAATCAATAACCACTTTCATAATGTTGGAATGCATAATGCCAGACTATCATAACCACATAGCCAAGGCCTCGTGCCAAGGCTACAAATAAGATTTTGTCAAGGCCTTGTGCCAAGACACTAGTTTGTCTCATGAGACCTACCGATGCATCGAGGAGCTATAGCGGGCTCCACCCGTCACTTATTAAGTCCAATGCATTCCCATATGAAAAGGTTTAAACATAACATAAACATTCGTATTAAAACTAGCATACGAAATGTCAATACTTTCACAATAAACTATGTATGGTATAAAATAGCACATCCACAGTCAAACATATCACAAAACCTTCAATACAATATAGAAGTTTTGTATCATAATAAATCAACTTCAAATAATCTTAAAATCCATCAAAGGATGTTGACATAGATGAAATCAAAATTCTTTTTAAAGAAATATCTCCTTTTATTTTGAAATCATTTAAGATCCATATAAAATAAAACATTTTCTTTGAAAATATTCTTATAAGCTTGTGAGGAAAGCTTTGAAGATTTTATAACGGCGTAAAATAACCGCACCCGCTGTATAAGTTAAAAAAAAAACATTCTTACCTCAATTCTGTCGAAAAGGTTAAAAAGGACCTTGTTTTGAAAACGACGGAAAGATTCCTTTATAAACCTCTTATAAAAAGTCAAACAAGGGTATAAATGACTTTAACCCATATTCTTGTAAATAGTAAAAATGTTTTGAAATACATTTTGAAGAAACATGGATGTGGATGATAACGAGATCCCAGTAGATTATTACGTATAAACAACCTCGGATAAAGAAGAGATTGTGAAATAACCCTTACCTTGTACTTTTCCTTGGTTGGGGTAGGTTAACCTCCTGTATAATGGTGAAATAGTTGTTATTAGATTATACAAGAATCATATATATTAATATGATATCATATATGATCTTTTAACATTGATTTGTTAATAATATCTTAGAATTATCGTCGTTTCGGGAGTTAACTTACTCATTTTCTTTTATATGTTTTGTTACATAAGCCATGGTTGTTGTATCTTATTCATATCCAGAATGATATACAGTCATTAAACATCATTTTTAAATCATCAAATGATAATTATACTTGAATGGATACGATGGAGAATGAATCTCATCGCGTTCGTGGAGACGGTAGTCCGTACGTACGCACGAGCGACAATATCATTCTTTTGATATTAAAATAATATATAAATGGATGGTATATCATATATACAGAATCATTAACATGTTATATTTATTATTTACATGAGTTACACATCATTATTATACCCATCCAAATAATATTATATTGAATAACAATTACACCACGACGTGGAGACGGTAAGCCGTACGTACGCACGTATGGTGACATGTTATTCAAAAGGTGGATAGAATACTGAATATGATTGTACCATATTTATAATAACATCACAGTATATGTGAGATACTGGAGTTATTATTTCAGAATGGTAAGAACAAAGGAAGAAGAAGTGGAAGAAGAAATGAACTTAGAAAAGGGTGGTGAAATCATTACCTCTTCTTCGGGTTCTTCCTTTTGATTTGATCAAAAGGGCTCCTTAGGTTGGCTTTCTGATCAAACTAAGGCCTCTAGGTTGTATTGAGGGATGTTGGGAGAGTATTTGGGCAGAGTTTGGCCGAACCAAAAGGCTTTGAAGGTGTGAATAAATGAGAAGGAGGAGTGCCCTTTTATAAGAGGGGTGAGGGGCACCTTTGGAAAAGCTAGAAATATTAATTTATAATAAATTCATATTCGGTTTCTAAAGGCTCCAAAGTTGACTATTCAAAGGATGAGGTGGGGATAGGTCGAAAACAACTCATCCAATAGAATTTAGACAGGTTTGGGTACTTATATTAACCTTATCTTTAAGTATTAACTCTAAGTTAATTAGTTTCACTTTTACAATGTCTCTTTGTATTTTTATATAATATGGTTAATAAACTTACTATATACATCCAAGTGACCCCCAAGTGGTCCATTAATGATTAACCTATCATAATATAAGTCTCTTGGCCGAACCTTAGATTTTTAGGAATTTAATATCAATTAATAATATAATATTTGTTTTAAGAACTCTTTTATGTCAATTTTGACACTATTCAATAGTTGATTTTTGTGAAACTCATAACAGATTGATTACTTCGAAAAAAGTCAATTAAATCAATCCTAATATATCATATTATCCTAGAAAATTAGTTTAATTCATTAAAAGTTTCATATTATATTTATTTGGGTATTTATAATATCAATTATTTTAATTTTTCATTATTATAGTAATTACTACATCATCATTGTGTCATAAATAAAATAAATTATTTAATGTCTAAAAATTATAAATAAAATATCATTATGTAGGAAATCTTTTTAGCTTTCTAATGAATATTTATAATCGAAAATCCAACATGTATAACCCTATGTAAAAATTGTTGTTCTAAAGGATATATGCTTGTGTCATTTTTGTATTCATTTTAACTAAATTAAAATAAAGTGTCATTATCACTTACAAGTGGATCCATGGGGTCCCAAAATTGACAAAAAGATGCCCATGGTCGACCATCTATCATCCAATAGGGTTAAGACACGTTTTTAGGGTAATTTAGTATTATTATAATATTATTTGTTTTAACCCTTATTTACCGGATTTACCCTTAACCATGGTAAATAAAATATTTACCGCAGTAATTATTCAAAATGTCTAAAAATAAAAGTTACCTATTTACATAATTTGGACATCATGATTCCAAATATGGAATCCATTTTCCTAAATTCAAAACACAGAAGTGGCAGAAATTAATTTAAAATTAATTCCCGCTGTTAAAACAAAAAGCGTGTTTTTAAGAGATAATAACTATCAAAAGATTGACACTTGTTTATGTTCGGTTTAATTGTAAAATTATGTCCAATGATAAACATTAAATTGAATGGTAAAAATATATTCTAAATATACTTTAAACCCACTCAAATTCATAATTTATCACTATTAATTATTTTGATTAAAAAAGTTGTTTTTAATTAAAATTTAGAAATTTTCACTATTCATCAAAATATGAAAGTTATCCGAAATGTACCAAAATTTCACCCTAGGCTAATTTTGATATTCCGAATCCAAAAATGAAGTCCATTTTGAAATATAGAATATATATGATTTCAAAAATTAGGTATTACTATTCACAACGGCTAGTTTAATTAGTTGTGGTGTGTGTTAGAACTCGAGGTTGCGTACAACACACGCTATCGCATTATTCAAAGGGAAACGTACCGTAGAAGCTTGGGGTGTTACATTCTACCCTCCTTCAAATAATTGCGTCCTCGCAATTTCTAGGGTATTACTGCATAAAAAGACTCGGGTGGTTCTTCATCATAAGTTCCTCGGGTTCCCACGTTGCCTCTTCCATCTTATGATTTCTCCACAAAACTTTTACCAGACGCGTCGTCCGGTTTCTCAGTACTTGTTCTCTTGTATCAAGAATCCTGACGGGCTCTTCACAATAGGAAAGATCGGGTTCCAGTTCTAATTCCTCATAGGTGAGTACATGCGTTGGGTCAGGCATGTATTTCCTCAACAGAGATACGTGGAACACATCGTGAACTTTGGAGAGACTTGGCGGCATTGCCAATCGGTAAGCTACAGCCCCAATTCGTTCTAGAATTTCGAAAGGTCCGATGTACCTGGGACTCAATTTACCTTTCTTACCAAAACGTATGACTCCCTTCCATGGAGATACCTTCAGGAAAACATGATCACCGACTTGAAATTCCAAATCCTTCCTTCGATTATCGGCATAGCTCTTCTGCCTACTTTGAGCTGCTTTAATGTGATTTTGGATTACCTTCACCTTTTCCACCGTTTCCTCCACCAGCTCTGGGCCTACAAGTTTTCTTTCACCAACGTCATCCCAACAGGTTGGTGTACGACATCTCTTTCCGTATAACGCTTCATATGGTGCCATCTGTATACTCGAATGGAAGCTATTGTTATAGGAAAATTCTACTAGTGGTAAATATTGATCCCACATACCCTGAAAATCAAGTGAGCAAGATCTCAACATGTCTTCTAAGGTCTGAATAGTCCGTTCTGATTGTCCGTCTGTCTGAGGGTGGTAAGCAGTGCTCAAATGAAGTTCAGTATCCAGGGATTTCTGAAGACTTTTCCAAAATCTTGAAGTAAAACGGGGATCACGATCAGAAACAATCGATAGGGGTACTCCATGAAGTCTCACAACTTCATTAATATATAGTCTTGCTAGACGTTCCAGGGGTAGATCTTCTCTTATAGCAAGAAAATGTGCTGACTTGGTAAGACGATCAACAATAACCCATATTTCATCGTTCCTTCTAGGAGTCTTTGGTAGCCCCATGACAAAGTCCATCGTAATATTGTCCCATTTCCACTCCGGTATGGGAAGAGGTTGCATGACTCCTCCAGGCTGTTGCCTTCCAGCTTTCACTTGTTGACAAACCATACATCTTGACACAAAATCAGCAATCTCCCTCTTCATGTTGTCCCACCAAAAATGTTCCTTCAAATCTCTATACATTTTGGTGCTCCCAGGGTGTATAGAGAAATTGGAACTATGAGCATCATCCAGCAATTCCCTTTTTAGATCAGGTATATTGGGAACACAAAGTCTCTTCCCGAATTTCAAAATTCCACCTTCATACGCAAAGTCTCTCAATCTCCCATCATTCACAGCTTTAATCTTCTTCTGAAATTCTTCATCATCGGTCTGAGAACTCTTAATCCTTTCTAGTAAAGATGGTTTGGCAACCATTTGAAAAAGCATTGATGTTTCACCTTCCCTGGTTATTCCCATGTCCATCTTCACTAGATCCATGAAAATTGGATCCCTTTCAATTCTCATCATGTTCAGAACTCCATGGTCTTTTCTGCTCAAAGCATCTGCCACCTTGTTTGCCTTCCCTGGGTGGTAGTGTATCGTACAATCATAATCCTTGAGTAATTCAAGCCATCTCCTTTGCCTCATGTTGAGTTCTTTTTGTGAGAAAATATACTTCAAACTCTTGTGATCAGTATAAATCTCACATTTTTCACCATAGAGGTAGTGCCTCCATATCTTCAAAGCAAAGATCACAGCTTCTAACTCAAGATCATGAGTAGGATAGTTTTGTTCATGAATTTTCAACTGTCGTGATGCATAGGCAATAACTCTATCATTCTGCATAAGGACACAGCCAAGTCCTTTCTTTGATGCATCACTATAAATAACGAACCCATCATTCCCCGATGGTAGAGTCAATATAGGAGCATTGACTAATCTTCTCTTCAGTTCTTCGAAACATTCTTCACACTCTTTTGTCCAAACAAATTTAACCCCTTTACGTGTGAGCTTCGTTAATGGGTTAGCCAATCGGGCAAAATTCTGGACGAAACGTCGATAATAACCTGCCAAGCCAATAAAACTACGTACCTCAGTTATACTCGTAGGTGCTGGCCATTCTTGGATTGCCTTGGTCTTAGAAGGATCAACAGAGATTCCATCTTTAGAGACAATATGGCCAAGAAAAGAAATCTCCTGAAGCCAGAATTCACACTTGCTAAACTTTCCATATAATTCATGCCTCCTCAGAGTCTTCAAGATAATGCGCAAGTGATTTTCATGATCTTCGTAGTTTTTGGAGTATACCAAGATATCATCAATAAATACCACCACAAATTCATCGAGATACTCCTTGAAAACTCTATTCATCAGATCCATGAATACAGAGGGTGCATTAGTCAATCCAAACGGCATTACAGTAAACTCGTAATGCCCGTACCTGGTTCGAAATGCTGTCTTCGGAATGTCTTCCTTCTTCACACACAACTGATGGTATCCAGATCGAAGGTCAATCTTTGAAAAGTATTGAGCTCCATGCAGTTGGTAAAATAAATCATCAATACGAGGTAGGGGATACTTGTTCTTTATCGTTATAGCATTGATCTCCCTGTAGTCGATACATAACCTCATAGATCCATCTTTCTTTTTAACAAAAAGAACAGGGGCTCCCCATGGAGAAACACTAGGGCGAATAAATCCCTTATTACTCAATTCCTCTAGTTGTTTCTTTAGTTCGACTAGCTCTACAGTGGCCATTCTATAAGGGGTCTTCGATATAGGCCTTGATCCAGGAATTAAATCAATGGAAAACTCTACTTCTCGTTCTGGAGGATGTCCAGGTAAATCTTCCGGAAATACATCTACAAACTCTTTCACAATAGGTACATCCTCTATTTGAACATTTCTTTCCTCACCGACAGTTATTTCATTCTCTTCCTCCCCGATAATTGAATTAAGTTGAGCTACAGGGGGTGGATCTAAATAAGAATTAGGTGGTGACGATTCTGCTCTAAAAATAAGGTGCTCCTTATCATTATCATCAAGAATCGTAACCTCTTTCTTCTTACAATAAATCTTCGCATCATAGTCCGAAAGCCAGTCCATACCGAGGATTATATCAAACTCAATCATAGGTATGACGATGAAATCAGCAGATAAAGAAAATTTATGTGCTCTAATGGGGACTGATTCACAAAACTTTGTTGCAACGATACTTCCCTTGGGAGTTTTAACTGTCAACTCCCTTATTAAATCAAATTGGAAATATCTAATTTTCTTAGCAAACTGGGAAGATATGAAACAATGCGATGATCCAGAATCAAATAATGCATTTGCTAAACTTGAGGAAACCATTAAATTACCTGCCACCACGTCTTTCGGAGCTTCTACCTCAGCAGTAGTGATAGCATAAGCCTGGCCTTGATCCCTTGGCCTTTTCTGAGGTAAGTTCTCCTGACGCTTAGGACATGCATTTGCATAATGCCCCATCTCCCTGCAATTGTAGCACTGAACGTTGGTAGCTTCCTTCTTCCCCTTGCAATCATGAGCTTGGTGGCCTTTTTCACCACACTTGTAACAGACTCCCATTCCCTTCAGGAAAGCACCGGGGTGTTTCTTCCCGCACTTACCACAAGATGGATATTCAACCTTTCCCTTCTTCCCCTTATTTCCATTCCCAGATTGATCAGCAGGTCTCTTCTTCTCTTGCTTTTCTTTAAAGTCATAAGACTTAGAGAATTCCTTTTCGGTCTTGATAGCACATGAGACAATGTCTTCGTACGATGAAAAGGATTGTGAGACTAATGCTCGGCGGAGAAATGGTTTTAACCCATCAAAGAAATGATCAATCTTACTTCTTGGGTTGCGAATATAATCACCAGCATACTTCGCTAACCTTGTAAAGTTAGCCTCATACTTTGTGACATTCTCATCCTCCTTTTGTCTCAGACTCAGAAATTGCCTTTCCATATCTTCTCGATGGTCGCGAGGAAAGTATTTTTCTAAAAACAGATCTTTGAACTCCCTCCATTCCATATTTGATACTTCATCATCTTCCTTCGTATTTTGAATCAATGACCACCATTGATCAGCATCTCCAGTGTGGCGGTAAACTGCCATGGTAACTTTTTCCCTTTCACTACTCCCCAAAGCCTGAAATATTTTCTCTAGGGAAAATATCCATTGCTCAGCTACTAAGGGATTTGTACTCCCATTGAACGTTGGTGGTTGTTGTCTCATGAATCGATCTAACATTTATCCTCCACGCTGCGGATCAGGGTGCTCCATACGGGTAAGGTTATTATTCATAACCTGAGTAAGTTGTCCCAGTACGGTGATTAGCTGATCGGCACCAGTTGCATCACCAGCCCCACTATAATTATCTTGAGCAGGAGGGCAATCCCTACATGGAGTGCGCGCATTGATACGGTTTCCATTTCTTCCACTAGGCGCCATTTCTAAACAATGGCATAAACTAGATCAGTTTATGAATCAAAATACATAATCCCATACTTATAAAACACTTAACATAAATTGATCTATTTATGGATATAATACATAATCATAATAATGTTTTCTTTGAGGAAGTATATACTCATAAACCCTTCATAATGATTTGTAAAGATAGTGAGAGTTATCCTAAGCATATCCCCCGGGAGTGTCGTAACCAAGAGTGCAGCAAGGCCCGTTGTCGTGCACCAGTTCCCGTTCGAGTCTAGCTCAAAGCGGTGTTTTCGGGTTTTACCCCTAGGTACATCTGTGCCAGAGCCGCCTCTACCTGCTCGTATCCAGACAGGGATGTATTGCTTGAAAAACTCACAAAATCTCTACAATACCAAAATTCTAGGAAGTTCTTCTATACTAATCCTCAAAGTTCATCTTAGGTCTACGTGCTCTAATCAGAGTTTATCTAAATCTAGCTTCCAAGGTTTGTACTAAACTTCCTCTGATACCAACTGTAACGCCCCGACCCTAGTTGCCTAGAGTCGGTGCATTATTACATAACATTGGCATGATCACAAGAAAGATCAAATCTCGAAAGACCGATTGGTTTAGTAGCCTTGGAAACACTAGATATATTCATAAGTTTTACATTACATCATAAAATGAAAAACTACTACAACAACATAATGTCTCCATAATTCACACTACTATCCCCTCATAATATCCCTGCAGGTCATTCATAATTTACTTCTTCACATCCTGGGGAAAAATAAAACATAGAAAAGGGGTGAGCTCAAATGCCCAGTAAGGATAACAATATAGCGGAAACTTTCATAAATAAGAATAAACATTTAAGGCAATGCATTACTAAAACAAAAGCCTTTTAAAATTGAACTTCAACATGGTATGGAAAAAGTAAAATGAAATAATGCCATTTACTTATTCACATGGATATTCTACTAATCGAATAATCACATGCAAAAATCAATAACCACTTTCATAATGTTGGAATGCATAATGCCAGACTATCATAACCACATAGCCAAGGCCTCGTGCCAAGGCTACAAATAAGATTTTGTCAAGGCCTTGTGCCAAGACACTAGTTTGTCTCATGAGACCTACCGATGCATCGAGGAGCTATAGCGGGCTCCACCCGTCACTTATTAAGTCCAATGCATTCCCATATGAAAAGGTTTAAACATAACATAAACATTCGTATTAAAACTAGCATACGAAATGTCAATACTTTCACAATAAACTATGTATGGTATAAAATAGCACATCCACAGTCAAACATATCACAAAACCTTCAATACAATATAGAAGTTTTGTATCATAATAAATCAACTTCAAATAATCTTAAAATCCATCAAAGGATGTTGACATAGATGAAATCAAAATTCTTTTTAAAGAAATATCTCCTTTTATTTTGAAATCATTTAAGATCCATATAAAATAAAACATTTTCTTTGAAAATATTCTTATAAGCTTGTGAGGAAAGCTTTGAAGATTTTATAACGGCGTAAAATAACCGCACCCGCCGTATAAGTTAAAAAAAACATTCTTACCTCAATTCTGTCGAAAAGGTTAAAAAGGACCTTGTTTTGAAAACGACGGAAAGATTCCTTTATAAACCTCTTATAAAAAGTCAAACAAGGGTATAAATGACTTTAACCCATATTCTTGTAAATAGTAAAAATGTTTTGAAATACATTTTGAAGAAACATGGATGTGGATGATAACGAGATCCCAGTAGATTATTACGTATAAACAACCTCGGATAAAGAAGAGATTGTGAAATAACCCTTACCTTGTACTTTTCCTTGGTTGGGGTAGGTTAACCTCCTGTATAATGGTGAAATAGTTGTTATTAAATTATACAAGAATCATATATATTAATATGATATCATATATGATCTTTTAACATTGATTTGTTAATAATATCTTAGAATTATCGTCGTTTCGGGAGTTAACTTACTCATTTTCTTTTATATGTTTTGTTACATAAGCCATGGTTGTTGTATCTTATTCATATCCAGAATGATATACAGTCCTTAAACATAATTTTTAAATCATCAAATGATAATTATACTTGAATGGATACGATGGAGAATGAATCTCATCGCGTTCGTGGAGACGGTAGTCCGTACGTACGCACGAGCGACAATATCATTCTTTTGATATTAAAATAATATATAAATGGATGGTATATCATATATACAGAATCATTAACATGTTATATTTATTATTTACATGATTTACACATCATTATTATACCCATCCAAATAATATTATATTGAATAACAATTACACCACGACGTGGAGACGGTAAGCCGTACGTACGCACGTATGGTGACATGTTATTCAAAGGGTGGATAGAATACTGAATATGATTGTACCATATTTATAATAACATCACAGTATATGTGAGATACTGGAGTTATTATTTCAGAATGGTAAGAACAAAGGAAGAAGAAGTGGAAGAAGAAATGAACTTAGAAAAAGGTGGTGAAATCATTACCTCTTCTTCGGGTTCTTCCTTTTGATTTGATCAAAAGGGCTCCTTAGGTTGGCTTTCTGATCAAACTAAGGCCTCTAGGTTGTATTGAGGGATGTTGGGAGAGTATTTGGGCAGAGTTTGGCCGAACCAAAAGGCTTTGAAGGTGTGAATAAATGAGAAGGAGGAGTGCCCTTTTATAAGAGGGGTGAGGGGCACCTTTGGAAAAGCTAGAAATATTAATTTATAATAAATTCATATTCGGTTTCTAAAGGCTCCAAAGTTGACTATTCAAAGGATGAGGTGGGGATAGGTCAAAAACAACTCATCCAATAGAATTTAGACAGGTTTGGGTACTTATATTGACCTTATCTTTAAGTATTAACTCTAAGTTAATTAGTTTCACTTTTACAATGTCTCTTTGTATTTTTATATAATATGGTTAATAAACTTACTATATACATCCAAGCGACCCCCAAGTGGTCCATTAATGATTAACCTATCATAATATAAGTCTCTTGGCCGAACCTTAGATTTTTAGGAATTTAATATCAATTAATAATATAATATTTGTTTTAAGAACTCTTTTATGTCAATTTTGACACTATTCAATAGTTGATTTTTGTGAAACTCATAACAGATTGATTACTTCGAAAAAAGTCAATTAAATCAATCCTAATATATCATATTATCCTAGAAAATTAGTTTAATTCATTAAAAGTTTCATATTATATTTATTTGGGTATTTATAATATCAATTATTTTAATTTTTCATTATTATAGTAATTACTGCATCATCATTGTGTCATAAATAAAATAAATTATTTAACGTCTAAAAATTATAAATAAAATATAATTATGTAGGAAATCTTTTTAGCTTTCTAATGAATATTTATAATCGAAAATCCAACATGTATAACCCTATGTAAAAATTGTTGTTCTAAAGGATATATGCTTGTGTCATTTTTGTATTCATTTTAACTAAATTAAAATAAAGTGTCATTATCACTTACAAGTGGATCCATGGGGTCCCAAAATTGACAAAAAGATGCCCATGGTCGACCATCTATCAACCAATAGGGTTAAGACACGTTTTTTGGGTAATTTAGTATTATTATAATATTATTTGTTTTAACCCTTATTTACCGGATTTACCCTTAACCATGGTAAATAAAATATTTACCGCAGTAATTATTCAAAATGTCTAAAAATAAAAGTTACCTATTTACATAATTTGGACATCCTGATTCCAAATATGGAATCCATTTTACTAAATTCAAAACACAGAAGTGGCAGAAATTAATTTAAAATTAATTCCCGCTGTTAAAACAAAAAGCGTGTTTTTAAGAGATAATAACTATCAAAAGATTGACACTTGTTTATGTTCGGTTTAATTGTAAAATTATGTCCAATGATAAACATTAAATTGAATGGTAAAAATATATTCTAAATATACTTTAAAACCACTCAAATTCATAATTTATCACTATTAATTATTTTGATTAAAAAAGTTGTTTTTAATTAAAATTTAGAAATTTTCACTATTCATCAAAATATGAAAGTTATCCGAAATGTACCAAAATTTCACCCTAGGCTAATTTTGATATTCCGAATCCAAAAATGAAGTCCATTTTGAAATATAGAATATATATGATTTCAAAAATTAGGTATTACTATTCACAACGGCTAGTTTAATTAGTTGTGGTGTGTGTTAGAACTCGAGGTTGCGTACAACACATGCTATCGCATTATTCAAAGGGAAACGTACCGTAGAAGCTTGGGGTGTTACATTACCACCAAGGTTCTATGGTAATTTATGTTATCACCATATTTCAAGAGACTACAAGATTAAGGTATTTAGATGTTTGGAATGCGACAACCAAGAACTGCCAAATGAGATTTTGGAGAAAAATGTTATGTCGACTTAGTTCAACTTCTTCTAAAGATTTATATTTTTATTTATTGGATGGATTGTAATGATATCCATTTATGGATAGTTTAATTTATATTCTGTTTTATGTTTTTTAGATTAATGTATTATCTCAAAATATGTGGACTTATAAATATTTAATAAGATGTTTTAATCAATTTGTTGAGATAAGTGGAATGACCTATCATTCTATCATATGATCTGCTAACACATAAAGAATGAAAAATTCAACATCATTTTTTTAAATAAGAGATGATGTTGAAATTGTTCAAGGAATGAACAATGGTGATATTAAACTGAAATCATGTAATTATTTATCCTTATGAAAATATTCATCAACTTTAAGTAAAAGATATTGAAATATAAAAAATTTATCCTAGTACCCTATAATATGATGAATCAGATGGTCCCTTATATCATGGAATATTTATTTTCTTCTGGTAGTTAACATTCTCAAAACCTTATTCTCTCTAACTATTCATAAGAACATGATGGTAATATTTATCTTACATATCCATGTTTTCACATCCCACCAATGTTTTCATCTGTGGAAACTATTTAATGAGTTTCTTTGGTTAACCATTACATTTCTATCTTTTCATTTTAAAATTTTTTACTTAGTATCCCTTTCTAGGATGTGGTGTTCTATGAAAGAAACTTTTATGTAGAAAACCATTTATAACCTAGACAATTTTATAAGGATAAATTAATTTTAATGGGGGTAGAATGTAACACCTTGTGATTTTATGAGAAAGATTATTTCTAATTTCATTGATGTATTGTCTTGCATAATACACCAAGATTATATTTTTTTATATGCAACACTGTATTTGTTTGAAGTATACGTAACACTATTATTGGCTTCTATTGCACACAATTTCATGTTCTATTGATAGAATTCATTTCCAAAAAAATGATTATAGATTTTTTTTCAATGTATAAACTAAATATGGTTGGATTATGTTATACACAACACCAAAGGATGATTTCACTACACGAAACACTAACATGGATTGCATTACACGCAAGATTGACCTACCACGATAGCTTGTGTGGTATGAAATACCAAGTTTTAGTAAACAACAATATATTATTAAAATAATATATAACCTAGCCGTTTCGAATATTATTAAAAACATTTTTAATTTTATATAACATTATAATTCATCTGACATGTGATATGAGAACAAAATCAATTTTTCATACAAAAGAAATATTTTTTGAGAAAAATGGAGTTTTATCGCCTTTTAATGGGCCACACAATTTAAATATACTATTTGAAAATTTTATAAGGAATATTTGAAAATATAAAATTCTTCTTTGGAAGAAAGAAATAATAATTTACTTAGGATAATTTATTTATATTGTTCTAATAACTTTTATTTTTTTGACTAATAATAAACATAAGAATTTATTTTATTAAAAACTATTTTTTATATAGTTAATTTATATGGTTAAATTATAATGTTGAATGGTTTTTAATTATTAATAGAATATAATTTTACCATTTCATGTCATTTATGTCATTATCATTAATTTTTCATTGATTTCATAGGTCAGAAATTTCAATCTTTTGTGATGTTTTAACTTTTAAAACCCATTTTCTCAACAACATGATTAATTTTTATTTAATTACTGAAACTTATGTGTTTTAAATATTGAAAAATTTATTTCATATTTGGAATTCATAGGTCCAAATTACATTAATAGACTACTTTTATTTTTGTGCATTATAAATTGTATATCTGGTAATTATTTTATTACCATACTTAATGGTAAATCGGATAATTAAGGGTAAAAAAATATTATAAAATTAACATAACACCAGCCAAAATTTTATTGGATGAATAAAAGTTGACCCATATCATCTATTGATCAGAATAGATTCATTTCATGGACCTTTTTCCATGAAAATGATCTAACTATTATTAAAACAAAAGAAGGTGACAACAAGTCACTCTCTTATATCCTATAAGTGTAAAAAAATTAATTTATCAATAAACATCATAAAAATTCAAAAGAATATAGTCTATAGAAATCCAATTAAATTATATACATCATTTAAATTTATTTATAATTTTTAGATTTTATATAATTACCATTATTGATGACACAATAGTTATGTAGAAATTATTTTATTAAATATAATAACAAATAAATGGTTTTAAAAATGTTAAAGAAATAACATATGAAGTAATTAATGTGATACAAGAATTATATATGTTATTGTGACATGTTTTTATTGTATTAAATATTTTTATTGAATTTATATTCTGTTTTAATTTTATTTAATGTCTTATAAATGAATGGAGTCAAATTGACACTAATGACATTCTAAAAACATAACATTTTATTAAATTATATAAAAATAATGAAATTATTTAAAAATTGAAAAGTGATAATTATATCGGTAAAAATATAATTATCTTTCCATTTATGGTCAATTGTCACCAAATAAGTAAATATTCATTTCCATTAAATATCTATAATGTTATTACAAAAATTAACATTTAATAGAAGAACTAAGTGTCAATGAAAATGACAAGTTTTAATTTTACAAAATAAGCTGTCCAAAATTTATTGGTCAATGATATTACAACCCTATATCATCTCATATTTAAATTTGGAATGCTTTGGAGGTTTTTGGGTAGGTTTTGAATATATTAAAAATTAATATTTTTGAAGGCTTCATAAAGTTCCTCACTCCTTTCTTATAAAAGGGAACCTTCTACCTCTCCTCTTCACTCAATTTTCAGCCTTCAATATCGGACACCACCTACCTATTTATCTTATAAACTACCCTAGTTACAATCTAGAGGTTTTTTTCTTATCAATAGTCCAATTATAGTGCCATAAGAGGAAATTTTAAAGAGGCACATCAAGGAAGAGGTTATCTCTTCTACCGATTCATTTAAATTTATTTCTTATTCAACATAATCTTCTTTGATGTTTCATTATAATGTAATAAAATCAGTACCAATCATATAATTATATGATATTATAAATGATAAACAACCCTTTTTCACCTTCCATCCATCCTATAAAAAATGAAATCATTGCGCGTGCGTACATACGAATTACCGTCTTCACGTCGTGGTTCAATATAGTTTACACCACCACCTTACATGGATGGTTTTAATGGTGGAAATAATAAGATTATAACATTATTATAACATTATACTAATTATGAGATATTATACACCATCCACTTTAATACCATTCATCAACTATGGAAATTATATCGCCACTCATGCGTATGTATGTCTTACCATCCCCATGACACGATGAGATTCATTTTACATATTAACCATTCAAGAATGATTATAAAGTATATTTAATAAATAATCATGAAATATATGAAATAATAATTCTATTGGATTTAATTATGTTTATATATATTTCATTTACTTACTTCCATTCAATTTAATAAGGAAACCAAAATAGTGTTCATGCATACGTACGACCTACAATCTTCATGAATGGTGTATTCCATTCCATTTATCGATATATTATATATATTTATATACTAAATATATATCATATAAATATCACGTTTTACATTTTTGGAAGTATGTAAATCAAGATCTACGTAATCATATGAAGAATAAAAAGTTCAAACACGTATGATAAATGAAATAATTATTACCCAAAACATTTCTTTATCATGGAATTGACAAATGAACAGGTAATATAAAGTCAAAAATGAATCATATATGATATCATAAATATTTTCATGGTTCTATTACAAGATAATAATATTTTTAAACCAACTATATAGGAGTTTCATACACATATATAAGAAATCAGACCTAAGGTAATGGATAATATTGCAATCTTATTTTTATCCAAGATTGTTTATACGTGCGTATTTACTAGGGTTATATTTATAATCCATTTACACGTTTTCTAAAAATGTTTTGTTAAATTTTTTAATATTATTACAATTATGTATAAAGCCATTTTTAACCATTTTTTACTTTTACTACATTGTATGGAATTAATCATTCATTTGTTTACCATACAAGGTACATTTTTTGGACATTTCCAACAAAAGTACGAGGATTATGTTTTTCTTTAACTTATATGTCTTAAATGGATTATTACAATTTTATGATGACTTATTTCAATGAATGTTCCCCTAAATTATTTGAAGGTTATTTTCAACTAAGTTATTTTCTTTTAAAATTGAGTATCATTTTGATAATACAAAACATTTTTAAAGAAGAAAGTATATTTTCCATAAGAACTATGTTCAAGTGTTTTATCCGAATTGTTTTCCATCTAAGAGTACAAAGGGTTATGTTTCAATCCCTATTATTATACTTATTTGATTAAATTATGATGGAATTATTTTTATGAATTTTATTTACATTATATGGATTATGTTATGATGGCATGATGTTTAAGAATACAATTTTATTACATGGGTTATGCTGTAATGAATTATTTATATTTTTTTGGAACAAGTAAGAATGATTTAAATATAATATGGGTGGTACCTATATTTCCCTCCAATTCATTGGGTAATGTTTTATATCTCCTTAAATAGCGATGACGAGAATGATAGTTAAATCCAGTTCTGTAATACATGGCTCGAATGCCAAGTAAACCCAGTTCAATAGTGGACTTTGTCCACTATGATGGTCTTGGAAAAAATGCCTTGGATAATATGGAAATAATAATATGTTCTTATTAGTTTTCCACAATTATATGTTTTATTTCAATGCTATTCTATCATGATTAATTTTTCTATTTGATCCATGTCTTATGTACTGTCAAGATTTATGTCATTTCTCAATATTTTGAGGTTTAAACTTTATGTTCATGTTCCTACATTCAAATGCTTGTGGTCTGTTTTATATTCTCTACGTTTACCCTTACTAAGTATTTGAGCTCACATTTTAATATTTTCTATTCCCTAGGATATAAAGAATATTTTTATGTAGGAAAACAAAAGGGTATGATCTTTATGGGAGATGTTGAAGATCTTTCACCATGATTGGAAGATTATGTTCAAGTTTCAAATGACACTGAACTAATACGGTAATTGGGAATTTGTTTGTGTCATGGGTTAAGTGTTCTACAAATGTAATGAAAAGTCCATGTACACCAAACATGGGTCTCTAAACACATGTAGTTCTTGAAGGATGCATAGAAGGCAGCCTCAACCAAATGGGAGGGATGATATTCACTTTTTAATAGGAATATATTAAATTTTAATCCATTTTAACGTCATGAAAATGTAGGCAGTAAGAATTGTAGTTCAAGGTTATAGAGCTCAGACCATAATGTGCACAGTTTAATGTCATGTGTGTGGGACATGTTCATCAGTTTATTTTCAAGTGTTAAGGATATAGAAATAGAGAACTCTCGAGAGAGGTAAGTGGCTTGGTTACTACCAACCTAACCTGAATGAGGACTTAATTCCAAACCACCTCACATAATTCTAAGAAATAATAGGACAAAATAGAATAAGAGGGTTCATGGTGAAGAAAATAAACAAAAAACAGAAGTCTGGGAATCACTATGTATCTCATGTGAATGGTAATCAAGCTACATGTAGTTCTTGGAGGTGGTACAATATCCATCTAATATCAAAAATGGGAAACATCCTCTCGAGTGGAGACATCGTATGGCTGGATAATTTATCATTACAAAACATGGGTGAAAAAAACATAGATCAGCGTCATACAATAAAGATGTATGGTATCATAGTTTATTATCATAGATATCATACGAGAATTGGGATATTTCCAAGGAAGAAATATATAAGGTGGTGTTAGAAATAAATCAATATTTTAATAAGGACAAAGAAGTACACACCGCATTAGAAATTTCAAATAGAACACACACACAGTTTAGATTCGTGAAACTTAAACTTGGGGGCCTAGTTTAGAACGTGAAATCCTAGTTTAAGGTTAAAGGGTTCAGAAAAATGAAGTGTGGTTCATTCATACAGGAAAAAACCATACACATGTCCCTAAGCCCATGTGAGGTATGATTAGTGTGGGAAACAAGGGTGGAGAATATAGTTACAACTCATGGAATAATTTGTAAGGGAGAAGGTGTGGGGTCAAAGATGACCCCATGACGCTGAATCATTCTCTTAATTTAAAAAGTGCGTAGAGGGATATCATAAAGGGTGTCAAAATTCCACTTGAACATGATTAATTACAAAGGGATTTGAATTAAAAGACCAATATTTTCGGCATAATGGTTGTGTCATAATGATATAGGATAACTATTGATAGTTTTTGAAACACATCATCCATATCGTGTGACCTGAAATGAGATATAACATCTGAGGATCGGTTTTTGATCATAATATAAAAGTGTAACCTTCCACATAATTCCATTCAAAATCCTCTTGGACGTTGGCCTAAAGTGGTAGGTGAGCCAAAAGTTCAAGCATCCATACCAACCAAGGGTCCCTTCAGATGTGAAAGATAATGGAAACCCAAATAAAGGGAGACCTGATTCATGGAAATGGATGAAAACAAGTCCATGTAGAGTCCAACACTCTAAGCCCCGAGACACAATACATCCGAGCACATTGGTGAGGCATGAAATGGGTTGAGGGGTCTAGTTAAAGGCGAACACCTTAAGGACGTGAGTGGAGGAAAAGGGAAAAAATGAATTGATGAGCATGGGGTTGGACCCAATGATGAAACATCTTGGTTTTCCTATGTATCCCATGTGGATGGGAATCAAGCACAAATTTAGTCCTTTTAAGTTCCATGCAGTTTAACATCATGATGTAAGGATATAAGGGGTAGCAATTTCTCGAGAGAGGAACACATATGGCCTGGTTAAATAACCTAACGTGAATAGGGTTAAAATATTCTTCATACCACACCAATGATGATCTCAAGAAAGAAACTAAGACAAGGGATAGGAGAGGGAATAGAATAAACTTAGGTTTGAACTGAGGATGAAATATTTGGGTGTTTCTAGGCATTCCATAGAGAATGGGAGTTAATCCAAATTTAGTTCTGAAAATGTTGTTCATTTTAACATCATGTGGTAATGATGAGGGAGAATGAAAGGTATATCCATAAAGGTAATTATATGGATGGATCTTATAAACTAAATGTGAATGTGGATAGATGTCAATACCACACCACATACTTCTTACATAGTTCAGGCCATGGTGCCAGAATGAAGGTAGGATTTGAGGTACTTGGGGCCGGAGCTAAAGATGAAATTCCCGAGCATTCTTACATATTCCATAATGAAGGGAATCAATAAAAATATGGTTCTTGAAAATGTATTGAAATGATACCAATGGTAAGGGAAATACTGTCATGCAGGTATTTCCCATGCACTGAAAGAAGTGACATTTGATGGATCTAGTTTTTTGTTTAGTGTGGGTGTGTTTTTTGGGAGAAACAAACCTAGGATGAAGAATATAGGCATCTCTAATGGAATCATTAAATATGTGGGACATAAAAAATATCATGTTGGATGAACAATGCCAAACATGATTCCCTATTAAGTGAGGATACCACAATGTGTTGCTATTTGTTTCATCATGCAACCAGGATGATAGTGTCACAGTTTAAGGTCATCTAACATAACCAACCCATTCATTTTAATTTCATGCAGTAAGGATGAAATAGTTTAATGTCATTTGGTACGAAGTATCATAGTTTAATAATGTATTTCATCGGCTTATATGGAATAACGATGTTCTAAAGGGAATGTGCATTAAATGATAAAGCATACCAGATGTGAATGAGGATGAATGTCCACACCATGCCAAGCGCTATACCTGGGGGGCCTCAGGCCAAGTGGCCCAAAAAAGATTGACGGACATGGGGATAGACCCAAAGACAAAATTATTGGGCATTCCTACATATCCCATAAGGTTGGGAATCATGGAACACATAGTCCTTGAAATGTATTTTAGTTTAATGTCATGTGGTAATGATGAAAGGAAATAGGGATGCAGAGCACTCGAGAGAGGTTTGTGGCATGGTTATTTCAAACCCGGCATGAACGATGACATAATCCCACACCACATAACCTACCCCTAGGAGAACATAGGCCACGGGGATGGAAGGAAGAATTGGTTTCTAAACTCCTGGGCTAGGCCCGAGGATAGAATATTTGGGCGTTACGGTGTATCCCATAAGGATTGTAATCAATCGACACGTAGTAATGAAAACACTATACTATTTAATGTCATGCTATAATGATATATAATGAAGGACATTACGGAAGTAGGGGCCCATGTTGTGTTCAATGTAAACCCAATGTGAATGAGGAATAATGATGTCCAAATCACACTATATGATACCCTCAAAGAGAACCAATCCCAGAGGGGAGAAGGGTTTTGTTGGGTTGGGCCTAAAGAAAAAATGTCTGTGTGTTCCAATGTATCCCATAAATATATGAATCAAGATGTACATAGTTATTTAAATGTCGTGTAGTTTTAACATCATGCGGTAAGGATGTAAAAAGGATGTAATGCCCTGACCCCAGATTCCCAGATTCGGTGCATTATTTTAATATATTGGCATGATTACAATGAATCAAGTCCCAAAAGACCGATCAGTTTAGCAGTTTTGGAAAATAGATTGCATACATGAACATTACATTAGACTTTCTAACATACAATAAAAAAATAGTTCTTAAAGAACTCCATTATTCCGATTAGCTTAACCCTTCATATCAATCATAATACATTTCTTAGAATACTGGGAAAATAATACATAAGAAAGTGGTGAGGTCAGATGCCCAGTAAGGGTAAATAATTTAGTAGAAGCTATAAAATTTTAAGGAAATCTGTGTGATAAAAACAACATCCTTTTTAAACATAAACATGAAAATAATATGAAAATAATAAATCAAACATTAACATATAAACATGCACATGGATTTTCTACCAGTCAAATATTCACATGTAATAACTAATTTCATAATGAGGGAATATATAGTACCAGACTTTATTTTTTTTATCAAGGCCACTTGCCATGACCTATGGGATAACTGTAACCGGACTGAAACCTAGAGAGCCTCTATAACCGGACTCCATCCCAGAGAGCCTCTTTAACCTAAATCCAACCCAAATAACCTTTGTAACTGGACTCCATCCCAGAGAGCCTATGTAACCGGATTCCAAACTGGAGGGTCTAGTGTAACCGGACCCCAACCAGGAGGGCTTAATTTTACCATTCCCCAACCCAGAACATACTAGTTCAATACATTCATCATAAGAAAATGTTGAAATATAACATAAACATTCATATTAAAACTAGCATACGAAATGTCAATACTTTATCCATAAACCATGAATAGTATAAAAATAACACATCCACAGGAAAATATTTCCCAAAACACTCAATACAATATGTATGATTTGTATCATAGTAAATTTACTTAAAACAATCATAAAATCTATTAAAGGATGTAGACATAGATGAAAATGATTAGTAAAATGCATTGAGAGAAATACCCCATTTTCATGAAATTGTTTAAAATTATCTCAACTCATAAAGGTATTCATTTAAAAGGTATTTTTGAATCAAAGTGTCCCAAACCACTTTGAAATGTTTTAAAATAATTATCATTTCTAAACATTCATTTCCATATAAATAAATCCTTTAATTCATTTTGAAAACATAGACATTAATTAAATTTATTTAAAAAGATAAATCATCAAAAAATTTAAAATTATGATCTTAATAATGACTACCTTTCACAAATCCTTAAAATATTCATTTCGAAATCATTTTTATGAATAATCGACATGGATGATATAAATTTCCCTGTAAGTACTTACACATAAACAATCTCGGATAACAATGAGATTTAGGAATTAACCCTTACCGCGTTGTAATCAATCGAGTCATATGAACAATAGTCAATAACCACCAAATGAATCATAGAATATCATGAATATAAATATAATCATGATAATTTATATAAAATGGTAGTACACAATACACCACATCAAATAAATAAGTGGTGACCAATGGAAATCTCACAGAATTAAAAGTTAGATAAGAAAACCCTTACCTTGCACTTTCTTTTAGTAGAGGGTACGTTTGACCTCCTGTATGAAGATCGTATTATGTTATTAAATTATAAAAGAACCATATTAATATTTATGATATCATACAAGATTAATTTATGACTTTATACTACCCATTTAATAATAATTTCCATGTTAAATTAATTTTTTGTGTAATAATCACTTTTTTTATCATAAGTGTTTTATCTTGTTACTCTTGATTGTATCACATAGAACAAGAATTA
This sequence comes from Viscum album, assembly GCA_963277665.1. Classification (NCBI taxonomy): domain Eukaryota; kingdom Viridiplantae; phylum Streptophyta; class Magnoliopsida; order Santalales; family Viscaceae; genus Viscum; species Viscum album. The sequence goes on along the minus strand of OY728158.1, from coordinate 1,697,736,922 downwards.
AATACTTCAAGAATATAAAACATGATTTATATATAATATATCATTAGAATATAAATATGTATAATAGACATATATATGAAATGAAAAACACCGTTTATGGATATGGTAGTCCGTACATATGCATAAACGTTGTTTCTGTTTTGATATCGTATTGAACAGAACTATGTGAATAAGATATATGTAAGTACACACACACACACAGATATATATATATATATATATCTCCAGTAGCATTTATATGTCAAATATTACATAATTATTAGTAATATATATTTTTTGAATCGTTGATGAATGGTGAACGTGGAAATGAATCTCATCGTGGCGTGGAGACGATATACCATATGTACGCAAGAGAAACAATATAATTTCCTTAAAGGTTTGGAATTGGATGGTATGTTAATTTTACCTAGGCATTAGAATGTTATTTTCATTATTTTTATACATATTACTCATCATTATATCCATCCAAATAACATAGTGTTGAATAATAAATTACACCACGGCGTGGAGACGGTATGTCGTACCTGCACAATCATGGTGAAATAATCATTAATAAGATGGATAGATTAATGAATATAGTTGTGAAGTATTTATAATAACATCACATGATATAGAAGATACTAGAGTTATTATTTTATACTGGAATCAACAATGAATGAGTAAATGGAAGAATAAGAGAACTTGAAAGAGGGTGGTGAAATCATAACTTCTTCTTCGGGTTCTTCCTTTTGATTTGACCTAAAGGGATTCTTATGTTGGCTTTTTGACAAAATTAATGCCTCTAAGATGAAGGTAGGATATTTTAGAGGATATTTTTTCAGAGGTTGGCTGAGCAAAATGTCTTTGGAGGTGTGAATTTGAGAGAAGGTGAAGTGCCCTTTTATAAGAGGAGTGAGGGGCGCCTTAGGAAAAACATAAAATATTATTTTATAATAAATTAATTTTCGGTTTCTAATGGCTCCAATATTAATTATTTAAAATATAAGGTGGGGATGGGTCGAAAAAAAAGTCAACCAAATGGTTTTAGAGAGGTTTAGTTTACCATATTAACCTTAACTTTTTGATTTTACTTTTAGTTAAATAGTTTGACATTTACCAAGTCTCATTATGTTTTTATATTTTATAGTTAGTAAACATACTATAAAATGACAATATAACCCTAATTGGTTATTTAATTTCTTATATATTATTATATAAGTCTTTTTTCATAACTATAGAGTTTTAGGACTATTATATCAATTAATAATATAATATGTGTTTTAAAAACTCTTTTATGTCAATTTTGACACACTTTGGTATATGTTTTTTGATAAAATAATAACAAAATGATTACTTAAGAAAATACATTGAATCAATCCTAACATATCATATTCACCTAGAAATTTCGTGGATGCCATAAAAACTTTGAAATAACATTTATTTTAATATTTATAATACCATTTATTTTGAATCTTTCATTAATAAGGTAATTACTGCATCATCATTGTGTCATTAATAAATTTACTTATATAATATCTAAAAAATATAAATAAAATAATATTATGTAGGAACTCTTATTGTCTTTCTAATGAATATTTATAGTCAAATTTATCTTATGTACAACCCTATTTTAAAAATGTTTTAGTTATTAAACATTGATTTTAACTCGTTTTACTCTTCTTTAAATAAAATAATAATAAATGTATAATATATTCCAAGTGGACCTTAATGGTCATATTTTATTACTATGTTTGTTTTTGGTCTAATTACGCTTATTCAATATAATTATGACATGTTTTAGGGTAATAATAATATCAATTTTACCCTTAATTTCCATATTTACTTTTACCCGTGGTAAATAAAAGTAAAAAGTTATTATTCACCAATAATTATATTAATATTACTGAACCACATTATACACATTGATATTAACCGTGTCTCTCAGATTTTCGAAATTCAACTCAAAGAATCGATAAAATTAAGTTTTATGAAAATTTGGAAATGCACCTAGGAGGTCGCTAAAAGACGGTAAAAAGTTCAATAAAATTTTTATATATATAATATTATTATAAAATGACTCCAATGAGTTATTTTGAACTTATATAGGTATTATGTATCTACTTTGAACTAAAATAAATTTAGTAAAATAAATAAGTATTGAAATAAAAATTTAGTTTTAACCGATAACTCAATGTTTTTCACTATTCATAAAACTTTTGAAGAGTCTCATAAAAATACCAAAAATTCAGCATAAGCTATATTTGATATTCCGAATTAAAAAAAGATGTGTATTTTACCAAATTCAAATCCTATAAGTTTCATTAATTAATTTAAATTTAATTCCTATTGTCAAAACAAATAGTGTGTTTTTAAGGAACAATATCTATCAAAAGATTGACACTTGTTTATGTTCAATTTCAAAGTGAAATTAATTATAATGACCTAAATTGTATTAAATGATAAAAATATAATCTAATTATAGTTAAAACCCAATAAAGTTAAAAACTTAACTCTATATATTATTTCTATTAAAAAATAGTTTTTAATTAAAATTTAGTATTTTTCAGTATTCACCATAATATGAATGTTATCAGAAAAATACCAAAAATTTATCAAAACTAAGTTTTTATGTCCCGATTATAAAGAATAAGTTTATTTTGTCAAATTGAATATATAAAAGTTTCAAATATTTTATTTAAAAAGGGTTCACCATCAAAAGGATGTAAAATTGCATTTTCTGAAAAATACATCTTTTATTTAGAAAAAAATGAATTTGTTCATACATTATGTCTAAGAAACTCATAATATGGATTATAAAATTATAAGGATTATATATAGTTCTAAACTCAGTAAATACTTTTCATAACCACTTTTGAATGGCTAGATTGGTAAGTCATGGTGCGCTTGATCTCGGTGTTGCATGTAGTGAATGTTATTGAATTAATTTGAAGAAATAACCTACTATAAAATCATAGGGTTTTACATTCTTCCCTTTTTAAATAAATTGTGTCCTCACAATTTGAAATTTTTCTTCAAAAAAAGGATTAAAGTAGAAAAAACATTCGTGGAGAACCCATATCGGAAATTGGGTTAATAAAATTTAGTCTTAATAAGAGGTAATATATATATATATATATTTACTTGACAAGTAAAGTTACATCCTCTTACTAATTACTACCACAAACTCATCTTTCACTCCAAAATATTTCAAAAAATATTATATTTATCCTAATCGTATACGGTTCCTAAAATAATGAATTTATAATTCACCTATCAGACCCTTTCAGAAAACTAGATTATACCATCCAAGGACTTAATGTAGTCAAGTAGTAGGTGATAAACCCCAATCACACTATGGTGTGGGTTCGATTCCCACAGCTTTGTCCGACGGGACAGATTGTCACACGGTCGGCGTGCTGTCCTTTTTATTACAATCCAAAAATAACCTTAACAATAATATCCAATTTCAAACATAATCTATTCCAACCTTTAGACTTATGGAAAATACTTTTATCCAAACTCACGGTCCAAATTTATAAGGATGTTAAACATAATGTAGATCTGTTTTTCTATGTAATAACATGTGAATACCTTCATCATGTAATATTTTAAAACATGGTAACATCCTAAATTACCATAAAACTTTATTTATTACATTCATACTCTTTTATCCTGAAGTGCCCAGATCAGTGTGAATCACTGAGAGGGGGAGGGGGTGAATCAGTGATCCCTTAAAACTTTTTACTAATTGATTCTTAATCAATTAAACCTTTATGGCTGGTTAAAGCCTCGATCCACTCTTCTTGTATCTCTCAACCTTTCCCGAATGATGCAGTAATGAAAAGGCACAGGACACAAGGATTTACAAGGTTCGACACCAAAGGCCTACATCCTTGCCATGCTCTCCCAGCATGGATTCTCCCATTATAATCTGTTAGTATTACAATGGTCGATACAGCTTCCCACCGTATCTCTCCTGAGTCCCACAGGAGGGTCTTTATACTGCGTCCCACAGTGTTACCAGAGTCCCACTGGCCTGCTCCAGAATCCCACTGAAGACTTCTTCTCCCTGAGTCCCACAGGGTCTTCTCTTGGCTCCTCGAGTCACACGAGTAGCTCTTCTTCACTTTAAGTTCTTCAAGTAACTTCAGCAGTCTGGGATAAAGACTGCTGGCCTTGCTCTTCTCTTCTGATCACTTGTGGTTGATCAGGCTCTTCTCAATCTACTGCAAACTCAGACAAACAATATCTTTCACTTCAGTCTGGCTCAGTCTCAACTTCACATCAACTTCATGCACTGACTGCATGGCCTTCTCAATTTCTTCAAGATCCTCAAGTCTTGGACTCTTCAGATTCACACCACTGATTTAGCACTGTTCACGTGTGCACGTGCATGCATGCATGCATGCACTCCCCTTCTTCCTTCTCTTGGTGCAACAAACCCACAAAGGGTGTAACACTTTAAGCACACACCAACTCCTCGAACATCATACACTTTATTCTCTTTTGATTACACACATAAATGTGTGTTCTACTTTAGTGTGGGTCACTCCTTATTTCTTCTAAGTGTATACACACTTCTTAGTGCACACACTTAGGTTCGGCCAACTTGTTTCTTGTTTCCACACACACACTCAAGGTGTGTTCTTCAATTTTCATACACAAGGTTCTCCACTTTTCACACAACTAGGTGTGGTCTTTGGCCTTATTCACTTACACACACTTGGCTACGGCCTATTCCACTTGCACACACTTCCTCTCGGCCGTTTTCACTTCACACACAATGTGTGGTCTTCTTAGCACTTGGCACACACACACAAGGGATGTGGTGGTCTTCACTTCACCCACTTGCACACACACTGCCACGGCCTTCCTTCTCTTCTTGCACACACACAAGGCTACGGCCAACCACTTCACTTGGCACACAAGGCTCAAAGGCCTCGGCCTTCCTTCTTCACCTCACACACACACAAAGTGTGGTCTTCCACTTCACTTGGCACACACACGAGGCAAGGCCTCAGCCTTCTTCCTTGCCAAGCACCCACAACCAAGGGTGTGGTATACTGCCTCGGGTCTTCTTCTCCAACACTGCCAAGTAGGTGCACTTGGTGCAACCAGGCGCGCATGGGTGCGGCCACTTCCACTTCTTCTTCAAAGAGCACAAGGTATGAGCCGCGACCTCTCTTCTTCTTCAAAGCGCAAGGCACACTTGGTGCCACTGGCCGCGCAAGAGCACAAGGCCTCTAGGCCGCACTAGCCACAGGTGCAAGGCACCGCGGGCGCACAAGTGCTACCGCGCAGGGGGCTGCGGTGCACAGAGGGGGCGCGCAAGTTGGCGCTGCCCTTCCTCCTTCCTGTCGCGCAAAGGATAGCGCACAGGGGACTCCTCCTCCTCCTTCTTCTTGTCGCGCAAAGAAGTAGCGCGCAAGGAACTCAAGAAAAGCCAAAAATGGATTCGGGCTGCTGCCGCGCAAGTGGTGCGCACAGGGCAGATCTTCGTGAGGCAGAGAGCACTCACGGGACTTCTGTTCTTCAACAAAGATTCAGCAAGCTTATTCATGCCTCGGGTCTTCTTTTTATAGGCGAGGAAGGCTTCAAATCCTCCGCGTGATTTAACTTCAAAATCCCAAAGTTTTCGGTTCTTTAAAATCTTCAAATCTTGATTTTTATACTCTGTTTCAACGCGGGTTTCCTTTTCTTTTCCTTCGGTTTCCTCCACGTGCATGCGACTTAGAACGCATGCACGGCCTTCGTTTAGGCTTATGCATGCAAAGCATGCTCTCCACGTGGCCTCGGCAACTCCGTTTGCCTTGGCTGAAGTCTGAATTCTTTCTCGATGCATGCATGCAACATTTTAATAAATGCATGAGTTCAGTGTGGCCAGACGATCACAATGGAGGCTTTGGCTTCGGCAATGGTGGCCGGGAACTCGAAATAGGTCGTCGGATGGCCTCTGGTTCGTCGGCAGCTCGCGGGTGGCTTCGGGTTGAGCTTGAGGTGGAAGACAAGCCACGGCCGTCGGATCAGGCGATGGAGATACATCGGACGGCCTGGATCAGATCGCCTCGCCGCGGATCAGTTGTGCGGCCGAGATCTGGCGCGCGATCGATCGTGCGGCCAGGATCACTCCCGCGGAAAAAATCCGCGTCCCACATCGAAACGGCCTCCAATTTTTCCGCAGCTTATTACCCAAGCGCTGCCGGCCTCCCTTCAATTGAACTTCTTCCCTCCCGGTGCCGCCCCGCACCGGGTTCTCTCTGCGGGCGCGCTCTGCGCCCACTCATGCCTCCTTGCGGGCGCGCTCTAGCGCCCACCATGCATTCCGGGTGCGCGGGTTTCACCACCGCGTGCCCTCGGGGGCTTACACACGGCCCCCTCTGCTTCTGCCGCCCGGGCTGGCCACATGGGATCCCCCCTTGGGCGTGGCGCCTTAGGCCCACATGTGCCTTGGGGGTTGAACCCTTAAGGCTGGCCTTGGCTGGCCAATTTTTTGCAAGTATAGAACAAGTCCTTTGTGTAAAAACAAAGTGACCAAGTTCAAATGCCAAATGCCACAACTCTTCTTCTCCATTTCTTCTCTTCTCCCACATTTCTATTCTTCTTCTTCATTAGAATTCCTCCATTCTTCTTAAACAAATAATCTCCACTTAGGAGGGAATTCCCGAAGGTTCTTCATCAACCGAGCTCTTGAATCACATAAAATTCTTCAATGTGCTTCATTGATCTAATCAGAGATCAATTGGATCTTCTTATAATTCACATGCACTAAGTGTTAGTGCATGGACTTCTTCATCTCACTTCATCCACTTAGTACTTGTGGATGGATCTTCTTCAACTCCTCATGCATTGTCAATACAATGCATGGTCTTCAAACATTGTTGTAACATTGTATCAGCAGGATACAAGTTCTATGAACTTAAAGATCAGCTCAACAATCGTCAGATGTTACATGGAGAATGTTTCAACCACAATTTCCAATACCACTTAGTGAATCTCCTAAGTGACATGCATCTTAGTACCATGGCCATTCTACTTCACCACCAACACCATCACAACCTTTGTCATTCACATCTTGACATTCCTTGACATCCATTCATTCCAAGACAACTTCATGCCTCATTGACAACAAATGCAACACAATGCACTTCAATCTCCCCCTTTGTATTTGTTGTCAATACACTCCTTTAGAACATATGAATGGGTCAATATGTGTGCCAATATTTTCTCCCCCTTATTGGCAATCAAATGCAAAGGTGTGGTGTGGTTCTCTTTCAAAAATCTCTTCCTCCCTTTGAAAAGTATTTTCTTGAAAAACACTGAGAGAGGGATGATGTCACATGTTCTCTTTAGCAAAGAACCTTTAGTAAATCAACTCTAAGGCTACTTGGGCTAACCCGGTGTAGAAAACAAGAGTGATGTAACCAAGGAACTCAATGCTGTCCACAATTCTCTACACATGTGAGATCATGCTTCAGGGGTTTGAAATTTTTCAGATATTCAATGAATTGCTGAATCCTGCACATACTCCACAAAACTCATTAAAAAGTTCAGTGCAAAGATAAAGCTCCCCCTTTCATCCATTTGTCTTCAATCCATACTCCCCCTTAATTGACAAGATAAACTCAATTAAGAAACAAGGGATGAAAGTATGATTGGAATACCTTCACTTTTCTCAAGATGGTATTAATCTAAGAATCCCATCTTCTTCAGATTGGCTCCCCCTCAAGGGGTGCACTCCATTCTTTCCAAACCATCCTCCAGTTGAGAATGATCATCATCTTCAATTCCCTGCAATGTTAGCACATGTATATACCAAGAGTATAAGGGAATAAGATGGAACCTCCTTGGTTCATCAATGTGAACAACAAGGTTGAGAAGATTCTCTCAACCGAGATGTCCTATTTTCACCAGTCTTCACACTTGCACATTTGATCTTCATTGATGATTGTGCTGGTGTGGCTCTCAAAACATCTTCATGTGAAATCTTCTTCTTCCCTTTTGCCTTAGCAATTGCCAGAACTTCATCTTCATCTCTTTGTAGATCTCTGGCAAGTTGCAACTGATGTGGCCATATGACAAGTAAATCATTTGGAAGAGTGGCCTCAGTTTTGGAAGTTCCACATGGTTCCTTAGATGCTGCTAAGCTACCTCTCTTCGGCAACTTATTTTCAATCAATCCATTCTGCTTCTTCTGGATTGATTGTCTGTTTGAGTCCAGTCTGCTTCTATTCATTTCCATGGCTTGTTTACAAAGGTCCATGATGTGTCCTTTCTTTCCACAGTAGAAGCATTTCTTGGTGGTCCTTCTGGATGCATCACCCTTCTTGGACTCAGACACCAAGGACTTCTTTTCATTCTTCAAACTCTTCTTGGGAGCATCTTCCACTTTCTTCTGCTTGCTTCCCAAGGAATCTCTCTTAGCCAGGTTCAGTGATCTTCTCTTCATTCCAGCTTCGGATACATTCGGAGATTGATATGTATCAACTCTTTGACCACTTTTGCAACCATCCCAGATGTTGTCAAGTAATCCAAATCTATTTGCAGTAAACAGATGTCTCTGGACCTGTGGATGCTGCTTCTTTTCTTCTGGCTTGCTCCCCCTTGGCATGGGCTTCCTTTGTGCTTTGACATTCAGTGGATTGTACCAACAATCCTTTGCACAGTGCCCATACTTATTACAACACCAACACTGACCCACAAATCTTGACTTTTTGATTCCTTCTGATTGTAGGGTACTTGTCTTGAATTGTTGTGCTGCATCAGGAGAGCTTTCTTTCTTCATTGTCTTCATCCATACTTGTTTGGAATTATCTTTCCATCCTGCAGTTTTTGTGGAAACACAATTAGAAGCATCAGTACAAGATGGTATGGATGGTACCTTCTTTCTAGAAGATGTTGCACTTTTATTAGAGGATGTCTTTCTCTTAGAATCATCCTGCTCAATGCATACTTGAGTAGCAACATTTCTCCTTTCAGCTGACTGGGAGGCTTCAGCTTTGGGTGATTGCAGATTTTTCAATATCACCTCCAGTTCTAAGCATTTCATATTGAGGGAGTTCTTCTCATCCTCAACAGCTCTTAGCTTTCCTTCCCAACTTTCTTTCAGCTGATTCATCTGGTCATCATGCACCTTCTTCAATTCTAACAATGAATTGTCAAGCTCCTTCACCATTTTGACTTTGTCTTCTAGTTGAGCATCTCTGACAACCATTGACACTTTGTGCCTCTTTTCCAGTGCATGGAAAACTTCTTTGACCATTACATTAAAGAATTCTTTCTCAGAAAGGCTTCTCTGCAATTCTTCAGCAGTGTCTTCATATCTTTCATTGCAAAGAGATACTGTTTCATCTTTGGCATTTACCAGCTTTCTGAGAGTGTTGGTTATGCCAACCCTTTTAGCCAATTGATCTTCCATTGCATTGGCTTCTTCTTCTAACTGTGATTTTTCTTCATGAAGATCATGGATGCCTGTAGCTATACACTTTGCCACTTCCATGGGAACTGTCTTCTGAAGATATTTGAGTGCATTCTGAAGATCATGAATTGTTTCAACTTCATCACAGCTAGGACAGGATTTCTTCAACTTTTTGGCCTGTTTCTTCTTTCTATTTTTCTGAGTCTTGGCAGATATCTCCATTTGAGGCTGGTCGCTCGTTTCCTCAAATCTGCACTTCATAAAGACTCCCTTGGATCTTTTAGAGGTAACCTCGCTCTGATACCAATTGAAGTGCCCAGATCAGTGTGAATCACTGAGAGGGGGAGGGGGTGAATCAGTGATCCCTTAAAACTTTTTACTAATTGATTCTTAATCAATTAAACCTCTATGGCTAGTTAAAGCCTCGATCCACTCTTCTTGTATCTCTCAACCTTTCCCGAATGATGCAGTAATGAAAAGGCACAGGACACAAGGATTTACAAGGTTCGGCACCAAAGGCCTACATCCTTGCCATGCTCTCCCAGCATGGATTCTCCCATTATAATCTGTTAGTATTACAATGGTCGATACAGCTTCCCACCGTATCTCTCCTGAGTCCCACAGGAGGGTCTTTATACTGCGTCCCACAGTGTTACCAGAGTCCCACTGGCCTGCTCCAGAATCCCACTGAATACTTCTTCTCCCTGAGTCCCACAGGGTCTTCTCTTGGCTCCTCGAGTCACACGAGTAGCTCTTCTTCACTTTAAGTTCTTCAAGTAACTTCAGCAGTCTGGGATAAAGACTGCTGGCCTTGCTCTTCTCTTCTGATCACTTGTGGTTGATCAGGCTCTTCTCAATCTACTGCAAACACAGACAAACAATATCTTTCACTTCAGTCTGGCTCAGTCTCAACTTCACATCAACTTCATGCACTGACTGCATGGCCTTCTCAATTTCTTCAAGATCCTCAAGTCTTGGACTCTTCAGATGCACACCACTGATTTAGCACTGTTCACGTGTGCACGTGCATGCATGCATGCATGCACTCCCCTTCTTCCTTCTCTTGGTGCAACAAACCCACAAAGGGTGTAACACTTTAAGCACACACCAACTCCTCGAACATCATACACTTTATTCTCTTTTGATTACACACATAAATGTGTGTTCTACTTTAGTGTGGGTCACTCCTAATTTCTTCTAAGTGTATACACACTTCTTAGTGCACACACTTAGGTTCGGCCAACTTGTTTCTTGTTTTCACACACACACTCAAGGTGTGTTCTTCAATTTTCATACACAAGGTTCTCCACTTTTCACACAACTAGGTGTGGTCTTTGGCCTTATTCACTTACACACACTTGGCTACGGCCTATTCCACTTGCACACACTTCCTCTCGGCCGTTTTCACTTCACACAAAATGTGTGGTCTTCTTAGGACTTGGCACACACACACAAGGGATGTGGTGGTCTTCACTTCACCCACTTGCACACACACTGCCACAGCCTTCCTTCTCTTCTTGCACACACACAAGGCTACGGCCAACCACTTCACTTGGCACACAAGGCTCAAAGGCCTCGGCCTTCCTTCTTCACCTCACACACACACAAAGTGTGGTCTTCCACTTCACTTGGCACACACACGAGGCAAGGCCTCGGCCTTCTTCCTTGCCAAGCACCCACAACCAAGGGTGTGGTATACTGCCTCGGGTCTTCTTCTCCAACACTGCCAAGTAGGTGCACTTGGTGCAACCAGGCGCGCAAGGGTGCGGCCACTTCCACTTCTTCTTCAAAGAGCACAAGGTATGAGCCGCGGCCTCTCTTCTTCTTCAAAGCGCAAGGCACACTTGGTGCCACTGGCCGCGCAAGAGCACAAGGCCTCTAGGCCACACTAGCCACAGGTGCAAGGCACTGCGGGCGCGCAAGTGCTACCGCGCAGGGGGCCGCGGTGCACAGAGGGGGCGCGCAAGTTGGCGCTGCCCTTCCTCCTTCCTGTCGCGCAAAGGATAGCGCACATGGGACTCCTCCTCTTCCTTCTTCTTGTCGCGCAAAGAAGTAGCGCGCAAGGAACTCAAGCAAAGCCAAAAATGGCTTCGGGCTGCTGCCGCGCAAGTGGTGCGCGCAGGGCAGATCTTCGCGAGGCAGAGAGCACTCACGGGACTTCTGTTCTTCAACAAAGATTCAGCAAGCTTATTCATGCCTCAGGTATTCTTTTTATAGGCGAGGAAGGCTTCAAATCCTCCGCGTGATTTAACTTCAAAATCCCGAAGTTTTCGGTTCTTTAAAATCTTCAAATCTTGATTTTTATACTCTGTTTCAACGCGGGTTTCCTTTTCTTTTCCTTCGGTTTCCTCCACGTGCATGCGACTTGGAACGCATGCACGGCCTTCGTTTAGGCTTATGCATGCAAAGCATGCTCTCCACGTGGCCTCGGCAACTCCGTTTTCCTCGGCTGAAGTCCGAATTCTTTCTCGATGCATGCATGCAACATTTTAATGCATGCATGAGTTCAGTGTGTCCAGACGATCACAATGGAGGCTTTGGCTTCGGCAATGGTGGCCGGGAACTCGAAATAGGTCGTCGGATGGCCTCTGGTTCGTCGGCGGCTCGCGGGTGGCTTCGGGTTGAGCTTGAGGTGGAAGACAAGCCACGGCCGTCGGATCAGGCGATGGAGATACATCGGACGGCCTGGATTAGATCGCCTCGCCGCGGATCAGTTGTGCGGCCGAGATCTGGCGCACGATCGATCGTGCGGCCAGGATCACTCCCGCGGAAAAAATCCGCGTCCCACATCGAAACAGCCTCCAATTTTTCCGCAGCTTATTACCCAAGCGCTGCCGGCCTCCCTTCAATTGAAATTCTTCCCTCCCGGTGCCGCCCCGCACTGGGTTCTCTCTGCGGGCGCGCTCTGCGCCCACTCATGCCTCCTTGCGGGTGCACTCTAGCGCCCACCATGCATTCCGGGTGCGCGGGTTTCACCACCGCGTGCCCTCGGGGGCTTACACACGGCCCCCTCTGCCTCTGCCGCCCGGGCTGGCCACATGGGATCCCCCCTTGGTCGTGGCGCCTTAGGCCCACATGTGCCTTGGGGGTTGAACCCTTAAGGCTGGCCTTGGCTGGCCAATTTTTTGCAAGTATAGAACACGTCCTTTGTGTAAAAACAAAGTGACCAAGTTCAAATGCCAAATGCCACAACTCTTCTTCTCCATTTCTTCTCTTCTCCCACATTTCTATTCTTCTTCTTCATTAGAATTCCTCCATTCATCTTAAACAAATAATCTCCACTTAGGAGGGAATTCCCGAAGGTTCTTCATCAACCGAGCTCTTGAATCACATAAAATTCTTCAATGTGCTTCATTGATCTAATCAGAGATCAATTGGATCTTCTTCTAATTCACATGCACTAAGTGTTAGTGCATGGACTTCTTCAGCTCACTTCATCCACTTAGTACTTGTGGATGGATCTTCTTCAACTCCTCATGCATTGTCAATACAATGCATGGTCTTCAAACATTGTTGTAACATTGTATCAGCAGGATACAAGTTCTATGAACTTAAAGATCAGCTCAACAATCGTCAGATGTTACATGGAGAATGTTTCAACCTCAATTTCCAATACCACTTAGTGAATCTCCTAAGTGACATGCATCTTAGTACCATGGCCATTCTCCTTCACCACCAACACCATCACAACCTTTGTCATTCACATCTTGACATTCCTTGACATCCATTCATTCCAAGACAACTTCATGCCTCATTGACAACAAATGCAACACAATGCACTTCATATCCTTTATATAATAATGGATATATTCCTTATATCCAAAAATATTGAATATTCCAATAATCATGAAATAAACAAACCATTAATCAGTTCCATGATAGTCAAGAATATCCAATATAATTTATCCAAATCAACCATCTCTTATTCCAAAATTAAAATCTTAGTACCAGGACCATATAATCTCAAATTTCCAATGAAATATTATTGTAGTACATTCCTTATTTATTTCCATAATTCATATAACTAGTACATCATTGATATAATACTCAAATGACACAATACATTAATAAAAACATAAGAACTCTTATTCATTCCACTTTATCTTCGGCAGTATCATAACTCGATTCTTCTCCAATAGCTGCATTTGGGGTCTACTCTAATGATTTAGTCATTGATTTTCATAGTGTGCCAAATCTTTGCAGATGAATCATTGTACATTTGAATCTTTTTTCTTACCCTTGAAATCACGTACTTGGTGTCCTTTTTCCCCACACTTATAACAAACTCCAATTCCCTTCAACCATTTACCAAGGTGATTCTTTCTACCGTTATCACATATGCGAAAATAATTCTTTCCCCTATTCCCTTTATCCATCTTTCTCTCTTCTATCATTTTATTCTCTTGCATCCCTTCAAAGCCATAGGACTCAAGGAATTCTTTACTTATATTATCAACACATGATACTATTTTTTGAAATATTGAGAATACGTGGGAGATTATTTCCCTTCTAAATGTTGGTTTAATACCTTGAAAGATATGATCCTTCTTACTCTTTGGATCATTCGTATTGCTGGAGTTCACATTCCTTCTACTGGGCGAAATTTCTATACAATGGCTTAAACTATATTAGTTGATGAATTGAAATACATAATTACAAACATTTAAAACACTTAACATAAATTGAATAGTTTATGGATATAATCCATAATCATAAAAAATATTATTTGAGGAATTATATACTCATAAAACCTTCATAATGATTTGTAATGAAAATGAAAATTATCCTAAGAATATCCCCCAGGAGTGTCATAATAAAGATTACAACAAGGCTCGTTGTTATGTACCAGTTCCAGTTCGAGTCTAGCTCAATGCAGTGTTTTCATATTTTACCCTAAGGTACATCTGTGCCAGAGCTGCCTCTTCTTGTTTGTATCGAGACAGGGATGTAATTTTTTGGAAAACTCAAAAAATATCTACATTACCAAAATTAAAATAAGTTCTTATATACAAATCCCTAAAGTATATCTTAGGATAATGTTATATAATCAGAGTTAATCTAAATCTAGTTTCCAAGGTTATTACTAATCTTCCTATGATACCAACTGTAATGCCCCAACCCCATATTCCCAGAGTCGGTGCATTATTTTAATACATTGGCATGATTACAAGGAATCAAGTCGCAAAAGACTGATCAGATTAGCAGTCTTGGAAAATAGACTGCATACATGAACATTACATTACACATTCTAACATACAATACAAAAAAATAGTTATTTTAGAATGCCATTATTTTCTTTAGCTTAACCCTGCATATCAATCATAATACACTTCTTTGAATCTTGGGAAAATAAAACATAAAAAATGGGTGACCATAGATGCCCAGTAAGGGTAAATAATTTAGAATAAGATATAAACTTTTAAGTCGAGATTTGTGATAAAAACAAACAGCCTTTTTATATATAAACATGAATATAATATGAAATAAATAAATCAAGCATTAGCATATAAACATGCACATGGATATTTTACCAGTAGAATAATCACATGTAATATCTAATATCATAAGGAGGTAATTTATTATACCTAACTATAATTTTTGTGTCAAGGCCTCATTCCTTGACCTATGGGATAACTATAACCAGACCCAAACCTTGAGAGCCAATATAACCGATCTCCATCCCGGAGAGCCTCTATAACCGAACTCCAACCCGGAGAGCCTCTGTCACTGGACTCCATCCCGGAGAGCCTCTGTAACTGGACTCTAACTCAGAGGGTCTACTATAACCAGACCCCAAGCCAGAGGGCTTAATATTACCGGTCTTCAACCCAGAACATACTAGTCCAATACATTCATCATAATAAAACGATGAAATATAACATAAACATTCGTATTAAAGCTAGCATACGAAATGTCAATACTTTATCCATAAACCATGAATGGTACAAAAAAAACACATCCACAGTCAAACATATCACAAAACATTCAATAGAATATGGAATATTTCATCATAGTAAATTAACTTCAAACAAGATTAAAATCTACTAATGGAAGTTGACATAGATGAAAATGATCAGTAAAATGCTTTGAGAGAAATACCCCTTTTTCATAAAATCGTTTATAACTATCATTACTTATAAAGGTAGTCATTTAAAAGGGTTTTTTGAGTCAAAGTGCCCCATACAACTTTGAAATGTTGTAAAAGAATTATCATTTCAAAACATTCATGCCCATATTAATAAATCCTTATAATCATTTTGAAAACATGGACAATAATTAAAATGATTTAGAATGATAAATATTTAAAACATTTAATATTCTGGTCTTGATAAAGAGTACCTTTAACAAATCCTTAAAATATTCATTTTGAAATCATTTTTATGAAAAAAGGACACGGATGATAAAAATGTCCCAGTAAATACTCACACATAATCAATCTCAGATAACAATGAGATTGTGTAATTAACCCTTACCTCATTGTAATCAATCGAGTCGTATGAAAAATTGTCAATAACCACCAAATGAATCATAGAATATCATGAATATAAATAGAATCGTGATAATATATATCAAATGGCAGTACACAATACACCACATGCAATAAATAAGTGGTGAACAATGGAAATCTCATGGAATTAAAAGTGTAATGAAAAACCCCTTACCTTGAACTTTTCATTAGTAGAGGGTACATTTAACATCATGTATGAAGAACATAGTATGTTATTAAATTATACCAGATCCATGTTAATATTTATGATGTCATACATGATTCATTTATGACTTTATACTACCCATTTAATAATAATTTCCATGTTAAATTAACATTTCGGGTAATAGTCGATTTCTTTATAGTACATGTTTTAATGTGTTAATCTTGATTGTATCACATAGATCATGATTTAAATACTTCCAGAATATAAAACATAATTTATATATCATATATATTTATAATATAAATATTGATAATATATATATATATGAAATGAAAAACACCGTTTATGGTTACGGTAGTCCGTACGTATGCATAAATTATGTTTCTGTTTTCATATCGTATTGAACGAGACTAAGTTAATAAGATATATATAAGAAATTATATATATATATATATATATATCTCTCTAGTAGAATTATTATTTTATATATTAAATACTTATTTGTAATATATATTTTTATAATCCTCGATGAATGGTGAACATGGAAATGAATCTCATCGCGTAGTGGAGACAGTAATCTGTACGTACGCACGAGCGACAATATAATTTTTTAAAGGTGTGGAATGGGATGGTATATTAATTTTACATGGACATTAGCATGTTATTTTCATTATTTATATACACATTACTCATCGTTATATCCATCCAAATAACATAGTGTTGAATAACAAATTACACCACGACGTGGAGATAGTAATCCGTACGTACGCACACATTGTGACATTATCATTCATAAGATGGATAGAATAATGAATATAGCTATGCCATAATTATAATAACATCATATTATATAGAAGATAATGGAGTTATTATTTTATAATGGAAACAACATTGAATGGGTAAGTGGAAGAATAAGAGAACTTGAAAGAGGGTGGTGAAATCATTACCTCCTCTTCGGGTTCTTCCTTTTGATTTGATCAAAATGGATTCTTAGGTTGGATTTATAAAAAAATTAAGGCCTCTAAGATGAAGGTAGGATATTTGGGAGGACATTTTGGAAGATTTTGTCCAAAACAAGTGGTTTTGAATGTGTGAATTTGAGAGAATGGGAAGTGGCCTTTTATAAGAGGGGTGAGGGGCACCATAGGAAACACTTGAAATGTTATTTTATAATAATTTCATTTTTGGTTTCTAATGGTTCCAAAATTAATTATGTAAAATCTAAGGTGGTTATGGGTCGAAAACAACTCAAAAAATAGGTTTTAGACAAGTTTAGGTTACCATATTAACATTAACTTTTAGATTTAACTCTCAGTTAAATAGTTTGGGATTTACCACGTCTCTTTGTATTTTTATATTATATGGTTAACGAACTTACTATAAAATGCCAATATAACCACAAATTTTTAATTAATGTCATATATATTATTACATAATTATTTTGGCCGAACCGTATATTTTTAGGACTATTATATCAATTTATAATATAATATTTGTTTTAAAAACTATTTTATGTCAATTTTGACACTCTTTCGTATTTGTTTTTTGATAAAATAATAATATAATTATTACTATAAAAAACATTGAATCAATTATAACATGTCATATTCACCTATAAAATTCGTGGATTTCATAAAAACGTTGAAATTATATTTATTTTAATATTTATAATACTTTTTATTTAATTCTTTTATTAATAATGTTATTAGTGTACCATCATTGTTTCATATATAAATTTAATTATTTAATATTTAAAAATTAAAAATAAGATACCATTATGTATGATATTTTTTTAGCTTTCTAATTAATATTTATAGTCGAATTTATCTTATATATAACCATATATTAAAAATAGTTAGGTTATTAAACTTTAATTTTAACTCTTTTAACTCTTCTTAAAATAAAATAATAATAAATGTATTAATCCAATAAAAGTTTACCTAAAGGTTCATATATTATTCCTATGGGTTTTTTGGTCTCATAACACTTATCCAATAGAATTAGGACATGTGTTAGGGTAATAATAATATCATTTTTACCCTTAATTACCGTATTTACTTTAAACCGTGGTAAATAAAATTAAAAAGTTACTATTAACCAAAAATTATTTTTATCTTTTTGAACCAAATTATACTCCTTGATATTAACCATGTCTCTCAAATTTTAGAATTTCTACTCACAGAAGCAGTAAATTTAAGTTTTATGTAAATTTGTAAATGCCCTTTCGAGGTGGGTAAAAGACGGTAAAATGTTCAATAAAATTTTTATATATCTAATATTATTATAAAATGACTCCAATGAATTATTTTTAACTTATATAGGTATTATGTATCTATTTTTTCCTAAAATAAATTTAATTTAAATATATAATTAAATAAATAAAAAGTCGGTTTTAACCAATAACTCAGTGTTTTTCACTATTAATCAACAAATGAAGTTTCTCAGAAAAATACCAAAAATTCAGCCAAAGATATATTAGATATTCCAAATTCAAAAATTATTTCTATTTTTCCAAATTCAAAAATTATTTCTATTTTACCAAATTCAAAACCTATATGTTTAATTAATTAACTTAAATTTATTTCTCGTTGTCAAAACAAATAGCGAGTTTTTAAGCAACAATATCTATCAAAAGATTGACACTTTTTAATGTCCAACTTCAAAGTGAAATTAATTATAATGTACTAAATTTTATTAAATGATAAAAATTTAATCTAATTACATTTCAAAACCAATCAAATTGATAATTTAACTCTGAAAATTTTTTGATTAAAAAAGTTTTTTTAATAAAAATTTAGTATTTTTCACTATTCACCATAATATGAATGTTATCTGAAAAATAAAAAAAAATTATCAAAACTAAATATTAATATACCAATTCTAAAGAAGAAGTTTATTTTGTAAAATTTAGTATATAAAAGTGTCAAATATTGTATTTAAAAGGGGTTATCCATTAAAAGGTGGATAAATTGGATTTTCTGAAGAAAAAAAATTTATCAGAAAAAAATGAATTAGTTTATACATTATCTCTAAGAAACTCATAATACGGATTCTAAAATTATAAGGATTATATATAGTTCCAAATTTAATTTATACTATTCATAACCGCTTTTGAACGACTAGTTTGGTTAGTCGTGGTGTGCTTGAACTCTATGTTGCGTGTAGTGAAAGTTATTGAATTACTTTGAAGAAATAACGTACTATGAAATCTTGGGGTGTTACAAAGGAGGAATCTATTAAGAGGATGTGTGTGGAATGGGAAAAATTACCTGGATGTGAATGAGGAAATATAGTATGTATGACACCACATAATCTTAAGAGAGAACATGATCCAAGAGGCCAGAAAGGTCAAGGAACCCGAGGTTGGGCTTCCGATGAAAGGTCTGTGCGTTACTACCTATCCCATAAGGATTGTAATTAATCCATACGTAGTTATAAAAATTCCATGAAGTTTAATTTCATGTGAAATGGATGTATAAGGTCTTAATTTAAAGTCAACAATCATAGACCGTATATGCCTAGTTAAATGTCTTGTGCAAGGGGCATAAGGGAAGAAAATGGTGAATCACAGCTTCATTCATTTTTGAGACCTTGGGGATGGAAACAACTATTGAGGATAACATCTTACCATGTCTGCAATATAGTATCCATCTTGTGTGATCTGGAATGTGAACAAACAATTGAGCATTGACTACTTCCCATTTACAAAACATTGTATTTGTGTCCAATTGTCACTCAAGATCCTCAAGGATGTTGGTCCAAAAAAGGTTGGTGAGCCAAGGTGGCATGAAACCATGCCACTATGGGGGGTCCTTTCGGATGTGAAAGGCGATGAAGGCCCAAATGAACAGACAAGTGAATAGTGGTGGTACCCAAAAAATTTGATTTATTATAGTAATGAAGAAGGAGGTATTAGATTAAGTGCATATCTCTTGAACCATGAGGTATTTCCACTGTTCGTAGTTTATCATCATTCTAGGTGAAAGGGATATTATTTAATTGTTGAAGAGCTAACACAATTTATAGTTTAACGTCTTGCGGGACAAGGATGACTACTTTAACATCAACCAGGATGGATATTCCTTTATGCCAAGTACTACATGAGGAGTTAGGCATTCGTGGGAGTAATACAGTCACCATCCAGAGGTACTTGGGAGTTATCCCCATTGGGGTAATCCTCGTGAATGACATAAGGTACCTCCCTTTTGGTCTCCAACTTTGGTGGCTTCCTACTCGGTATGATTGGGATTCTTAGAGCCAATACCATATCACCTTGTATGAAATAGTAGGGTGAATTTCTTATTTAAATCCCTAGAAATATTATTGAGATGCCTCTCTATATTGTGCTTGGAATGAATCTTGTTCTCATCAAGTGATTCTAGTTTAGTGAGATGGGTTTCACCTACATTATCTCATGCCTACTGATCGTAGATGGTTGTGTGTAGCGGGGGTATCTAAATATAAATGGTTAGGACTACCTTTTTTACATATACCAGAGAATATAGAGTAATATAGTTGGAATTATAAGTCATAATCAGGTATGATCAGACTGAATTGTTGAGTTTTTCTAGCCAACTCTTCTTGTTCTGATCAACCATCTTCTACAAATATGTTATAGAAGGTTTTGCTGAACACATATTTCTTCCCATTTTTGTGTGCATTATAGAGAGAGGAATGATTAACATGTTTTGGGTAATTTTTTTACCATTTCTTCTTATTAACTACATGGGACATGGTGTAATTATCAGTGAGGATGACATGAAGGACTTTGGCTCCATGGATGTTATTGGATCTCATGAATTCAATGATGGAACAAGCCTTAGCATCCTAGAGCGAAATTCCCTATTCCCACTTGTAAAATAAATTCATAGCGATCTGGATATACCTAAACTGGTGAGCTGTTCCTAGAGGATATGGTTCCATGTCATCGATTCCCTAGACTGAAAATGTCCAAGAATACATGGTATTATAGAGGGGCTCTGACAGATGATAGACAAAATTGGAATAGATCTGTCACAAATGAAACCAGTTGGAAAACATGATGCAATCATGGATCTTGGGGGGGATACAAATATTCATATCTGATGAGAATGTTTTTTCCCTTTATAATGAGCCCTATAGGGATAAAGAAGAAACAATTGTAGAACCTAATATATCTCATCTCCTTGAATACAATGGAAGAGAATCCCACCAAATCCATGTCTATATAGGATCTTGTCAATATTGGTACCACTCTAGAGGGTGAACTGAACTGTGTACCATCGGATTCTCTCACATTTAGCTCTATCTATAGGGATATTATCATTCTAGAGATACTCGATATAGGGTTTCATCCAGTGAGGGGTCCCATCCCGCAATATGGTAAGGGGACCTGGAGGTACTTATGTTGTGGAATTAGCTTTAAGGTGGATTACTTATAGGAATAATCATCATCTAGAGTGATGGGAGTGAGGAATCTTTAATTCTCCACATGGATAATCAAATCCTCCTTTTCTGTCTCTATAAGAGATGTGGCAAGGCAGAATAGGGAATCAACTCAACCAATCTGTGATCGAGGGAGATGAGTAACTTATAGTTGAGAAGGGAACTAGACCATCAAGTAGTGAGTATGCTCTAACAAGGGTATGATCTCTAGCTTCTAGATGACATTGTCACTATAGATCTACTTGATGACCAATTCTATTTCACCCTTCATAAGTAGGTTGTGAACATCAATCTCAATGGCCATCTCAATACAGGCGATAAGAGCCTGATAATCTTCCTCGTTGTGGGTAATTCCTTTAGACAATATGAATGAATAGGGAAGGACACCTTGTGAAGGAATGAAGAAGATAATACACAATCATACTCTATTGAGTCTGGGGTCATTGAGTCTCTTACCAATAGGGATTCAGGAAACACCATAAGAGTGAATTTTCTAACACGAAATGGTTTATCCACTAAAAGGATTGCCTCATTTTGATATTTAACATCTAGAGTCTGATCTGAGGGGGTTGGATGGGATAAAATAAATTCTACCAATTTATATCCCTTGATAGACTTCTAGGGTACAAACTTGATGTCAGACTCTTGAAGGATAACATCCCACCGAGCTAGTGGGATTGTTAAGATGGGGAAGTTCAAAATGTAAATCCGCAGATCCACATAGGATACTATCAATATCTCATGCTGCTGGATTTAATTTCATAGTTTCAGCACTACGAATACTAGTGCAAGGAAGCTTTTTCTCGATAAAAGAATATCTGGTCTCTGTATTGAGGATCATCTGACTGAGGTAGTATAAAATTTTCAATATTATCTCATAGTTTTTATGGGTAAGAAGGGCACCAATGGACCATTCCATTTCTGTCACATAAAGGACCATAAGATTTCTGAAAACGAGTGGCATCAGAAATGGAGGCTGTAGAAGGTACATCATGACTTCCTCAATATAAGACTGAAACCTCTCAACCCATTGATAATAAAAACCATTCTTCTTGAGACGGGAAGAGGGAATACACTTGCTAGACAAATTTGAGATGAATCAGCCTATGTAGGCTATGTGGCCTTAAAAGCCTCAGATCTCAAGAATTTTTCTTGGAGGAGACGTCTGACTGATGGAATTGATATTTTTCAGATTAGTCTCAATGCCATTGTATTTGACAACGAATATGAAAAACATTCTGAAGGAGACCAAAAAGGTAGACTTTAAGGGGTTCATCATTAGATGGTGGGAACAGAGGAAGGGGAACACATTCTCAATATCCCCAATTTGGTCATGATTCTGGAAATAGTTTACCACCATGTCATCCACATATCATTCCAACAATTTAACGATGATAGACTTTAATATGAAGTGCATCGAATGATGATTGGTGGAACCTGCATTATTTAGATCAAAAGACAATACCTTGTAGTAGAAAGTACATTATGGTGCCTTGAAGGAGGTGAAATCATAATCCTCATGGGCCATTATCATTTTATTATATCCAGAATACCCATCCATGAATTAGAGATCCAAAAACCTAGATGTGGTGTCAATCAACAGTTATGTCATAGGAAGGGGAAATTCATCCTTCAGATAATGAAGTTTGAGATCCCAGAAGTCAATATAGACTCTAATCTATTCATATTCTTCTGTATGGAAACAATTTCATCTATCTATACAAGGTACTCGACCTCCATCATGAAATTATATTTTATGAGATTATTAAACTCATCCTCGACCATAACACCATGAGAAGATTTCATCTAATTATGAGGCTGTTTGAACCCGTTATGATTTTCTGGGAGACTGAGACAGATGAAGGTGACATGATGATCTAGCCCTATAATTTTGACATAAATACATGAAAATTAATCATTATTCTCACATAACAAATCCATATATCGATGTTTCTATTCTACCGGCATAGCGGTGCCGAGTAGTGGTGGTTTCATAACCATCTCGCAGTCGAGGTTCGCATGTAAAATTTCAATGAAAACAGTGGAGATACACTATTCAAATATGGAAGGGGAATCTTCTAAATCTACTTATTCATCCACAGTGTTAGGATAATCAATAAGAGGCCACTCCTTCGACTCAACAGATACTGATGGGACACTGTTGCTAGCTTGGGAGAAAGTGGAAACCTAAACAGGGGACTCCAATTCTACTGAAACCATGGTGATGAAAGCTGTCGACTTGATCCCATCAATTCTTCAACCCAAGGGTCCACATTTGATAGTCTCCAAGCAATAATGTATCATAGGTTTGATTCAATTTATTGTAACCCAATGAAACAGGAATTCAAGATGTATTTATGTTACCATGGGGCGGACATCTCGATACCTTATTGGAGTAGGGGATCTAGGATCACCATGTCATGATTTGTGTAGGAATATGAGGTGATCTCACAATACTCTTTAAACTAGGGAGTATGGTTCCCCTCATTCTATAGACAAAAAATCGTTGCTCCAAATACACATTCATGGACTCTAATATTTTCATTAAGAATATATAGGCGTCATCCATGCCTATCCATGGGTCCATCACAACCATATCATGTTCAACCTGAATCTTCTTATCCATGAACTTGTAATAGTCATCATCTAAGTAGAGGGATTTAAAATAGGAAAAAGGAGATGTATCACCTTCGATTATTCATATTCTATCATTATGGGAGTTTTTATAGCATTGGTGATTTGAGGAAGCTACTATCGCAAGAAGGTGGAGCCATGTCATACCCATCAATGCATTGTACATGGTATCTAGTTAGAAAACCATGAACTTGGTGCTACAATCATGGCAAAAAAACTGGGTCTTTTGGAGAATTTTTCCAATTATTATCTCCTCTATCATTTCCTAAACATGAAATTTTAGGTCAAAGGGACTCAGATCTATTTCTGATAGCCCAATATTTTGTATTTTTTGTGATGGGATATTGTTGATTCTAGATATAGTGTCGACAAGATAGTGGTGGACCTCCACGTCTTTGAACTATCCAGTGTTGTATAGTGGGTGGATGTGACCATGTATAGTATAACCATCATCTTCTCTATAGAAATAGATATTCACATGACATTTCGGATGCTCAACTATCTCAGCATGGAAAGCTTCTGCAGCTGCTACATCTATCTTAAACTGGAGGGGGCTTCTTAAAGTCTCCCCATGGGATTCAAACATATATGAGGATAGAAAAAGATCCTCGAGGATAGAAAGCCTTATAATAATATTGGAATGATTCTTAAGGAAATTATATTTCTAGTCATGGTGCACACTTCTACTGACAGGAGGTCTCTCTGTGACAGGAGGTATAACGAGAACTATTGGTTAAACAAGGAGATTCTGGCAGGTGCTGGGAATGTCCCGCATCTTACTACTCAAACTACACAAAGTGGCTAATAGCTGATCGAATGATGACCTAGGTCCATCAATAATCGAACATGGATAATCATATTATGTTTTTTGTTGATCTACCTGATCATGTAGTATAAATGGTGGTGGAAGCAGATCAAATGAAACGAGATGAGAACACTGTGAGTGTTGAGATATACACAGGGCCTGTTGTCTTGTCTCGATGACATGCATGGCTTGGATGGAAACTTTGAAAAATTAATTCTGTAATTCACATACATATGGATCCATCAATGCTGGTATCAATTGGGGATATTGGGAGGGTCTGTGTGCTGCTCTTCATCATCAAAAACCATGTACGGGTTTACCATCTCCACGGTATTGAATGAAGCATACCCTTGGTCATCACATGATGAATCATCCATTTTTGATGGAATATGGTGTCAATCCCCCTCTCTGGGGGCATTAATTCATAGAGATTATGAGATGGTTTTGGAATTGGTGGAGGGATTTGTCTTACCTTGTGTTATCGATGCTTTCTCCCTCAAGAGGACTACAATATAGATATTGATGCATAGGTAGTTTCTGAAGGGAGTGTAGGATCTTCTGAAGGCTTGGGCTATTTAAGAAATGCACAGATAGTACCATATCCACATGTGAATTCCTGGAGAGTCATATGGTCATTGAATTTTTGAGACCTACGGTTAGAAACCTGCTACCATTCACCCCCTTTTGTGGCTGGTACGCTTTATAAACACACATGACACAAGTGTCACGGATGGACCCATCATGACTATATAATTAACGACCTGGTTGTGGTTCCAGTATTTAAATAAATATCACTACATGGGGGTGTTTCCATGGAATCAGTGATAGTGACAATAATGGGGTCCTCTAAACATGTCTACTTGGCATGCGGCAAAGCATCATCTAAACATTGAGCTTTCTCATAGAGGTCCCAAAACTCATCTGGGAAGTTCTGAATGATTATAAAAGGGACCAGTTTGGTAATCAAAATTCCCACACACATTGTCAACAACATCTATTAGGTTAATGAAATATTAATGGAAAATTTGAGGTCCTTCCACCTAGAGATAAAGTCTACGACATGCGGATGAGGCCTCTACTTGCATTTAAATAGGAAAAGAATGCTTATCTTCTAGGTGGGGAAACTGAATTTTTAGAGAAACATCCTATGAAGATCCTCCCACATATCTATTAATCCAATGGGTAACTGGCTATACCATAAAAATGTTGGTCCTTCGAGTTTCTGTATGAAACATCATAGCTTAGCATCCTTCTATTGCGTTGGAGTTCCCATCATAGGTCCACAACTTGACATAATGTAGGATAGATGATACAGTGGATCACCCATCTCTTTAAAGGGGTAGAATTTATGATTCTTGAAACCTAGGGGTGTTGTCATATCATCCCCCATTTTATGATATGGAGTTCTATCTGGTGGTATTTCCACCAATCAAGATTATACAGCCATGAAGAGAGTAATAAGTGCGGCCATCAGATCATATGAATGATAATTCTGATCATGACAGGGGTCACTAAACAACATCTTATTGGAAGTTTCTTCAACATGGTAAGCAGTCCAAACGTCTTATGGGGAGGTTGGTGGAATTGCCCGAGGAGGTGGGGGAATAACTTATAGAGCGACCAGTGGGACCTGTGGGGAAGCAGACAGAACCAGAGCCACTTTGTGAGGAAGGTTTTCACTCATATCTGGTGGATTGGGAGATGCATATCATGACCTCTTGCAATAATCACTATCCCTTACCTTTACCAGAGGGGTATGGTGGTCTAGGTCGCAAGAGGGATGTTGTACCTACGCATGTACTTGATTCCGCCATCGAGGATTACAATAATCTGGCGTCCATTCTGCGACCTGCTCGGTGAGGAGCTCGTCAACCATATTTTTTTGTTTAGTAAGCTATAGACCCAACTCCACCTTTTCAGGGTCATATTCCATATTTTTCATTGATATATATGGTACATAGTGCTGTCTATATACCAATTTTCTCTTTTCCTTTGTTGGGGTATCGACCGAGAGACAATGACTCGGATGGTGTAGGAAGGCCAAGGATAGTTCTTTTTTTGCGGAGTACGGAAGCCTGGAAAAACTACTAGGTGTTGTACTACCCTAGAAGGGTGTTCCTATTCCCTAATCCTTGTTCCAGTTCCCCCTCCAAGGTATATCTCAAGAACAACTATGTTCACTGTGATGATTCATGGATGAATATCCTCAATATCATAGGGTGAACTAGTCTAGCAAAGGGTAGGACTGAAATGTAGGACATCATACTACCCCAATATATGGATTTGGACATACGGGGAAGCATCCTTGATAAATTTGAAGAAAATAGTGAATCTCTATATGCATTGTTTTTGTAGGATCTGCTGATAACCAAGTGATGCAGGGTGTTGAGCAATAGGAAGCACGACCAACTCGACTAGGAAACATTGTTGGACAATGTCTTCATAGTGTTTTCACCTCTTGGGGTAAGGTAACCACTGAAAACGTAGATGGAAATTCATTATCCCTAAGGTTTTTAATAAGAACATAACCTCCCATAAGGTAAGCGACTTTGTAATATTTATTTTTTAGTGAATATCGGAAAGAACATCAATGTGGAGAGGTTTTCTGCAGGAATATCCCACAAAATTCTCAGCCCAGACTCAGGATATTATCTTTTAGTACCCCACACATTGACTAGAGGTGGTTGTGGGACTGGTCATGGCACTAAAGAAGACCACTGTGATGGTAGAATAGCTGATTGAGTGTACGGTTCATGAGATGAGAAGTCGCCGCATCTTGGGTTATCTTCCAAATATTGCATTAATTGCACCACAACATCCCTATAAGATGGACTAATGACTACTACATCTCATATAGGAGATGAAATCAATGGTAGTGGATCATGCTATTTCCCAACATCTTTTTCTCCCTTAGACAACTATCCCCAATCCCTTGTTGAGTGAGAGAATGATCTTGTAGATGATAAAGAGCATTTCAGAGTCAAACCCTGGAAAGGGGCCAAATCATCCTCCACCTTTATGTTTCTTTGGATGGATGCAAGGACATGATGGACCTAAATTTATGTACGGATGATGCTGATATGCTTTGTTCATCCCCATCTCCTAACACATATGATCTGGGTGAAGGTCCCATCATCGAATCTCACTCCGCTTCAGAACTTGAAAAACGGACTGGTTTTATTTCTGTTCGAGGATTCTCAGGATAATTCCTCTAGCAGCGACAATCCGACAGACTACCCCAGGATTGATCATCAAGGAAAAGTGAATTGTTGAAATGGGGAGGACCTCCACTTGGAGTGATTATAGAGAGGGTTGAAAATCCTCTTAGAAAAACAATGGTCTAAGGATCACCTTGGAAAATGTCAAATGGAAAATGAGGTTAACCTCTGTTATTGAGGGTGTTGTTGTAGGTAGGGCCTCCACTAGAGCAGGCAAGCAAATGGGGAGGACATATACGATGGTTTTTCATATCATGTGGAGGACTTTAATGTCAACTGGCGCTATTATTTGTGGTATGAGGAGGGACTTTTTTCTGACAATAATGGATATGGGAGAGACCTTTGTGACAAACGTCGATGAAGTGGGGATGGTCTCCACTGAGAACAAGAGCACGAGGAGGACCATTGTGCTATGTGTCAATGAAGTGGGGGAGGCCTCTACTGGAGTTATTTATTGTGGCATGGGGAGCCCCTCTATATTGAACGAGGGAGTAGGGAGGAACTCCACCCAGTCTGATGATGCTACGTGGAGGATCTCTATACAAGACATCATCATCATAGATCAAATTGTGGCGGCTGATTCCTGCATAGGTGACAGGGGAGGTCTACTCAAGCTGCTTGTGAGGTTGATTATTCCTAATTTTGTTCTAGGAAAGGAAGAGTACCTTCTTCGAGATATGGAAGTTTACCTACTCCGAGACAACAAATTGGGGAAAATAGCATGTGCTAGTGGTGGTTCAGGTTACAGAATCCGCCGAATATGATTCCCCATGGTTGGAGTTTTCTTGAGCATACACTCGATGTTGTAATCGGGTCAGCCAAACTGGAACTGTCTATGTAGGGGTATGGGAAACCCACTATTCGGTTAATGGGACTGGCATGAAATGTTGACGTATCTGGTTGGGATCCCTCCTCAGTGGCTCCCTGGATGAAGGCATAGCCAGGCAGATTTGAACATCTCTTACATCTTCTGCATAAGGGAGTGAATTGTGAGAGCAGTCTGGGGATAGGCCCCCGAATTTTTTGAAGGTTGGAGTGGGGAGAAGACTCTCCTTATGGGAACCTTGGGGGTGGTAACACTAATGAGGCACAGAATCCTCTAGGTATTGGAGGGCCATGTCCCTTGTTCGGATAACCCCCTCTTGTCTGTATCGACAAATAAGAGTACTAATCACCCTCCTATGAATAAATTTAGAGGGTAAGAGGGGTAATGGGTTCTCGATAGCCTTGGTTGTGTAATTTTCCACAAAAGAGATGGAGCTGTGCAAGATTACCAAGTTGGAATTTCCCCTGCCCATGCATCCGTGTGTAGGAGGTGATCGGTTTCCTGTAGCTTGAGCTTGGGATATGTAATGTAATAAAATTCATCCATCACTAAAAGCAATTGGAAATCGATGCCTAGTTCCCCAACACCATTCAATCTTCCATGGCTAGATACAAAGATCCAAACTGACAACATCATAGACTAGGATGCCCATTGTTGAACTTCCCCCAATCCTGATGATTTTCACTATACGCCCACAATTTTCTTGGTGGGACCCAACACAAGATAGCTTGATCCGGTGACACACTTATCTAAAAATGTCTCAAACACTTATAATCTCCATATTAAGGAGAAAAATTTACATCATGTTCAACATTTCTTTTTCCTATGATTTCTCTGGGGCACACATCCGTCCATGGGGACACACTAGCTATTTCAACACAATCTTATTTTTCAATGGCGGTTAGAATCTATCGCTTATTCAAGGAAGTTTGATCCATGACCAAAATTAGATGATGGGATATCGAAATATCCTTCAATGGATTCCTTTTTTGATCTCATTTCCTAGCACGAGTCTCCCTTAACGATTAATATATTGTTAATGAAACTCTTCCCACTGTCATAATTTAATGGAAGCTAGTTCATTACACAGATTATATCAGGACATTCCTATGGGTCTAGTTAAGGAAGAAACCTTTGGACAGGGGAGTAAACACGTTGGGCATCACACGTGTGTTTGAGCGCTGGAACACTAGTACACCTAGATTTATTCCTCTTATGATAGGGCTTCTTGAGGGTATAGAATCCTGAGGAATCCCATGTATAGTGTTGGGAATTGTATTACATAGGCTAGTTTCTAAGGTTTTCCTCATCCTCCCATGTTAAACACATGGAATTCCTCAAGTTAACTTCTTGTGGAGGCTGATCAGACTGATCGAAACATTGATGGGAGTGGATTAGATAGGTACATCCCTGTGAGGGAGAACATAAGAGGTCTATGAAATGGGTGGATCAAGATGGCTAATGAGGACGAATCCATGGATGATTATGTACTGGAAAAGGGGACACCATGTTTTACCATTGGATGGGATTGGACCTCATAGAGGCCTCCAATATACCATGTATAGAGGACATAGAATAAAACCCATGTAGTTTGAGAGGGTGAGTCATGTAATTGGGGTGTACACAATGAAAAAAAACTGATGAAATGCTAGGGTTTACCTGTGGTTAGTATCCCAGTTACTATAAAAGGGCAATGATATGAATGGTATAACACATGGTTAGCTGCCCAGAAGGATGGCTGGATTTCCCTAGGATGTGGTCGCTCAGGTGGAACCAGGATGGATATGGATAGAGTGTACAATGATAGAATGAGTGGGGGTGGAACCGAGGACTAGTATTAAGGTGACAATGTTGGGATCAAACCTCAAATAGGATTCAAACATATCCCCATGGTAGGGAATCAAATTCCACATAGTTCTCTAATGGGGTGATGAGTCACCAGGGGAGGCGGCTCATGAAAATGGAGGCATGGATGGGGCTCGAAGGATGTAGAACCTTCGAGTTGGGGCATGACCTTCGCAAAAAACAAAGGCTAAAGGGAGATACTAGGATGAGACATGAGTGATGTGATTGAACCTCAGCAAGGCTTCTTAGGTATGCATGTGGTAGGGAGTCAAAGTCCACAGTGTTCTGGAATGGGAGTGTGGAATCAGATCGTAGACAAAGGATAGCAACCCGAGGACATATTGTATCATACTCATGGTTAGAATCCCATTGCAAGAAGTAAACTCTTGGATAAAGGGGTTTGAATTATGTGAAGGGTTTACGCATGGTCAACCTCTTGGGAATTGGTTTGATTCCACTAAGGGGATGACTAATGATGTGGGTCCCAACAAAGGGGAAACCAAAGTCAATATGTTTTTGGGGTTTAACCATTTAGAGGCTTCCTATGTATCGTACATTGGAGATATGGATTAAATCCCATGTAGTTTTAATTCATACAGTTTAATGTTACATGGGAAATAGATAGCATACCATATAATGTCATGAATGGCAAAGATAGAGTATAGTTTAATTTCATGCAGGATGAGGGAGAGCAAACATGAAGTGGTCAGGACCAAGGGGTGATGGGATTGAACCTCACGTAGGCCTCCTATGTACACTTTGTGGAAAGGGTAAGCATCAAAGTCCACGTAGTTCAGCTAAGAGGGGCATAAGGATTACACACTAAGGTCGCCCGATGAGGATGTAATGGTCACTATTTACTCTAAGACAACATCATTCTATCTTTGTGTGAGAAACAAGATGGAAAAAATTCCTTACAATCATGTCATGAAATTTGATCTTGTGAGAAATGGAATGAGTATTAGAATTGTTAGATTACCAAGTGATAAAGACTGAGAGTTATACCAAGAGGGATGCCTGAGTAGGGTTCTAGGTGTATGAGGAGAATATGGAAATTGTACCAAAAAACCCCTAATATGTTGGGTCGTAGCTTAAGAAAAGACTCCTTGGGGAGCGCATGGGGACAAAGCTCAAAGGGAGGGGAGTAAGAAGGCACTAGTTTCCATCCTCATCATGGTCTTTTCTAAAAATTCCCCTTATGTGGTGATAATAGTATAAAATATTGTTTTAGGGATGTGGGTACTTGGCAGTTTAATGTCCTGTAGCTAAGAGTGTGAGGATTCACTCCTCACCCCTATGACTTACATAAATGGCACACTAAAGATACATGGATCAAATAACAACATAGAAGGGGGGTGGGTTGAATTAGTTGAAATTGTTTTATAAGTTTCAAAACTTTAAGAAACATAACCCCTAAAACCTATTAATATTTATTTCTTTATCAACCTTTAAAAAATACTTATCTATACAAGAATAGTAAGGAAACTTTTTCACACATGATATTCAAGGTTCAACCTCAATGTGAGAACCTATATCCTTACCATATCCACTCCCATGGGTCTATAGAGATACACTATAATAAAAAGGCGAATTCCACTTTTTTCCAATCCCATTAGACACCTTCTATCTCCTGATTTGAAAGATTAAACTGACTCTTGCCAGTTTACAATTTTTTCTTAAAGAAATGTTTATCTAAACAAATGAATAAAAAAATTGTTGAATTTTCTCCACAAATTCTCAGTCTGAATCCGTAGTCTGATTTGGAAATGTCCAATATTCTTAGTATAGTAAGAATGGTTCCTATTATTCCTTTACATAAACACTAAAAGAAAATTCTTCAATCTGGTGGGATCCTTTTATGATGAATTTTTTAGAGCTACTACTTTTTCATGTTTGTGAAAGTAACAAATGATTGAATAATCTGAGCCGATATTTATATGAAACTCTAAAAAAATGGCGAGAAACGTGAAAATCATTCCCGCTACCTCAATTCTAAAAAACTAAAAAAATATCTCACATTAAATCTTCAATATTTGACTTCTTCAAACATCTTTAAATTTCACAGAGATTTACGAAGAGTTGAAATTCGGGTTTGATAATACTAAATCAACATTCGGATTTTTCAAGAGTCAAGCATAGAAATGTTGTAATGATTTTATCAGAAACATGATCAGAGATGTGGTTTAGTTTTTTTCAAAAACAATCTCTGAAAAGTGGTTCTGTTTCATGAAAAACAAAGAAGGAGAAGTGGTTTAGTTTTTAGTAGAAAAAATTTTATGAATTTTCTAGAAAAATTTTTTTTGTTTTTGTCAGAAGATAGGTTCTGATTTTTTGAGAAATAAGGTTTTGATTTTCTCTGAATTCAACTTTTGATTTTTTTAAAATTCGATTTTGATTTTCTCAAAATATAATTTCTAATTTTCATAGAATTCTATTTCTAGTATCCTCATAATTCATTTTCTAATTTTTATAGAATTCAGATTCTTATTTTCTCAGAATTTAGGTTTCTATTTTATAAGAATTTAGCTTCCAATTTTCATAGAATTCAGGTTTTCATTTCCTCGGAATTCAGGTTCTAATTTGTGTAGAATTCAGGTTCAGATTTTCTTGGAATTTAGGTTACGATTAGCTCAGAATTCAGGTTCTAATTTTTGCATAATTTATTATCTATTTTTTTGTATATTTTAGGTTCTGATTTTCATAGAATGCAGGTTCTGATTTGTGTTGAATTTAGTTTCTGATTTTCTCAGAATTCAGGTTTCGATTTGTTCATAATTTATGTTCCGATTTTTGTAGAATTTAGGTTGAAATTTCCTCAGAATATAGGTTTTTATTTCCTTATATTTGAGGATCCTATTTTCTCAGCATGCTTCTCAGAATTATGGATCTAATTTTTCTATGAATGTTTCTCTTAATTCTGGATCCAATTTTTCTCAGAATGTTATTCAGAATAATGGATCCATTTTTTTAGAATTTTTCTCATTGAATGTATTCAATCCTCTTCACTATTTCATCAATATCTTTTATCATGAAACATTTCATGATTTGTGATAACTTCAAGATCAACAAATAATTGTATAATTTTTTAGATGGGTTTTGAAACTTTCAAACTTCTGAATCTTGGAAAAATCATTTTTCATGATTCTTCAACAATAAATAAGACTTTTGAAACATATTTCAATCTTTGAAACATCTTTCAAACTTAGCAACATCTTTCATTCTTTACAACAATGAAAAATTTACAGCAACCACCAACCTCATGTTTCTGTCTTTCAAAAACATTCTTTAACAAAAATGATATTTTTCAAAAAATAAAAAACATTGTTACAACAAAACACCACAAAAGTTCATCAATATCCCCCTTTGGATTTGTTGACTACCTTTATTAACAACTTTTCCATCTCTTATAATTTTTCCATAACT
Source organism: Viscum album (assembly GCA_963277665.1). Taxonomy (NCBI): domain Eukaryota; kingdom Viridiplantae; phylum Streptophyta; class Magnoliopsida; order Santalales; family Viscaceae; genus Viscum; species Viscum album. The sequence goes on along the minus strand of OY728158.1, from coordinate 1,697,702,700 downwards.
GAAGTTATTAACATTTATCAAAACATATACATTCTCAAAAGAGAGTGTCCTAACACCACACTATTTGACAATGTAATGTTTTTGAAGGATTTACATCCCTCGGTGGTAGAAAAAATTTTCATCCATGTAAATATAAACCCCCTTATATAAAATCCCCCATTACATTTATCTTTCTCTTTCTCACAATTCTTTTTCTCTCCCCTATTATATGGTAACCACAATTTATATTGATTAAATAATAATATATAAAAAATTCTTATAATTTTTTTTCTTACTCTCCCCCTTTACCAAAAAAAATACAAATACCAGTTGGGGTAATTCCTTAAAAGGTTTATTAAGGCATGGGAGGAGGCTGAACATGTAGTTGCATTCTCAATTCAATAAACAATCCTTGGACATTGTTTTTGTAAATATATCATCAATATGAATCTTTTTTATGTGTATTATAGAAAAAATATCTATCAGTTACTTTCACTTTTATGAAGTGAAATTCTATATACATGTATTTTGATCTTAAGTGTTGGAAATGATTCTTAGAAAGATAAATTGTGCTATAATTATCACAAAGTATCTTCAATGGGTTAGAAACTTGTACTTTAAAATCATCCAGTTGAACTTTCATCCACATCATTTGAGTACAAGCTTGAGTAGCTACAACATATCAGATTTAGTTGTGCTCAAAGTTACTAAAATTTTTTTTTCACTATGCCAACTCAAAAAATATTCACCGATGAAAAATGTTCCCCCTGATGTTGACATTCTATGATTACAATCACCAGCCAAATCAGCATCAGTGTAACCTTGAAAAATTAACTCACTGTTTCTTTTGTATAACAACCCATATGAATCTATGCCTTTTACATATCAGATAATCCCCTTTGATGGCAACATATGTGATTCTTTAAGATTACATTCATACCTGGAACATAAAGTCACAGTATAAACAATATCATTATGTAATTTTGTAAGGTAAAAAAGACTTCCTATCAGATTTTGAGAATGTTTTTAAATTAGAAATTTTCTAGATTCAACTTTTGTCAACATTTTACACACTGAAATAAGAGTTGAATCTTCTTTTGATTCTCCAATTACAAAAATCTTTAACCATTCATTGACATACTTTTCTTTAGATAAGAAAATGTATCAGTTTTTTGAACATGTATGACAAAGAAGAATGTTAATTCTCCAAAAATTGACATGTAATAGTTTTTTTTTCATCTCTTTATCAAAAAATTCACAAACCATTTCTTCATCCCTAGAAAAGATTAATTCATCCACATAAACAATTAAAATTAACATTTTAGAGTCATCATTTTTCACATAAACGTTTCTATCAACTTTTCATTGATAAAAGTTCAAATTTCTAAATCAATTTCCAAGGTTTTAATATCAAGAGTGTGGATATCGTCTTATCCCATTAAAATCATTCTTTAATTTACAAAAATTGGTTTCATCCTCATCATATAAAAACTTACAAGGTTTTTCAATGTAAACACCTTCCTCAATCTCATAGTTTAAGAATGTACACATTACATCCATCAGATAAAATTTGTAATTCCTATGGGAAGCCACTTCATTTAAAATTTGAATATATTCTAGTATTGCAATAGGGTGAATGTTTCATCAAAATACACACCATCCACTTATTCCTATCCTTTACAAACATATCTTTCATTGTTTTTTGAACATCTACATGATCATTCAATTTATTTTTGTAAACCCACATGGTTCCAAAAACATTTTTCTTTTTCGTCCTTGGAACAAGTTCCCATGTTTAATTTTTCTCAATCGGATCCAACTCTTCATTCATAGCATCCAGCAATTCATTATTTTGAATAGACTTTGAAACTAATTTTCATTCAACTTTTCAGATAAGTGATGTGTGATTTTCTAATCTCAATTTCCTTCTTTTTTTAATTATACCCTTATAATTCCCAATATTGTTTTTAAATTCATCCTACTTTCGTAAGGTAGTAAATTTAATAGTTTCTTCCCTGGTATGACATTCTCCACCACATGACTCATCTGGATCAAGATGAAGTTGTTTTGGATAACATTCACTATTATTGGATTTCTCTCAAGTTTCATCCTTAGCATTCTCAAAAAAATTTGTTTAGGAACTTTGATTTTCAATTACCATCACATCATATGAGTCCACCAACTTTTTAAAAATTTTGTTCCAAAAATTGTATGTTCTCCCATTTGGTGAAAAACCCATGAAAGTTACTTCATTATATTTCTCATAAAATATTCCAAATTCAGAATTTTAACTTTAATAAGACATGGACATCCAAAGACTATGAAGTATTTCAATGAGGTTTTCAGTTTTACCATATTGTATATGGAGTTATGTTTATTTTCAGTCACTAGATGCTTCTATTTTTTAATATATACATTAGTACTAATAGTTTCTATCCAAAATAATTTTGAATGGTTTTATTCTACTAACATTCTTTTTCCCATTTCCACCAATCAACTATTCATGTTTTCTGCTAATAATTTTTTTTATAGAGTATAAGTAGCGCTTTACTATTTTTTTATACCCTAATTTATTAGATATGTTTCAAAACAATTTTTTGAGAAATCAGTAGAATTATCTTATCTCAGTTTCGTTATTAAAACCCCAAATTCATTCTCTACATCTTTTCTAAAGAATTTAAACATTTCAATAGCCTATTACTTGTGCTTCATGAACATGATGTTTTTCATCTGAGTGAAACCATCAATAAAATTGACAAATTGTAAATCCTCTTTTGTTGATTGATGTCTCATTTACCCACACATATTGGAATGAATAATATCATGTGGTTTGACAGATTTAATCTCAAATATTTTATGACTTCTGTTAATCATCTTTCCTTTATGGAAGGTAATAAAAAAATCTTCATCTATTCATTTTAATTATGGAAAATTCTGAACATCATCAACTATATAAAGAATATTCTTGTTTTTCAACCTAAGAGGACAAGATGTTGGTGCCAAAACCTGTTTCAATCTTCAGCACTCAATTAAAAAGTGTTATTAGATTCTCCAATGTGAATGATATTCCCACTGATCCCATCTCCTTGTGTCATGAATTTTCAATTTTTCACACTTCTGATTATATAATAATCCTTTAGGAAGACTAATTATTTTTCATCATAACATAGTTTACTTAAACTAAGAAATATATTTTTTATCCCCACCACATGAAATACTTAATTATACTTTAGTTTCTCTAATTCAATTTCTGATGTTTTATTTCCTTTAATTTTTAAGGAACTATATTTGCTAAAAGTAACTGCTCCACCATAATTATTTTCAACATTTTCAAAAATATTTATATCACCTACTATATGTGTGAACAACCACTATCAATAATCTATGTTTTTTCCTCTTACTTACTTTCAAAGCTGTCTCAACCACCAAATCACTCTCATCAACTTTCTTATTTTTAGCTATCTTTTCTTCTTATCAAAATAAACTTGTTTTGGAAGGATTTTCATACATCTTTCAGCATGATGAATAAATTGATCACATATTCATCAAACATTTTCATGAAATAGAAATTGATTCCTTGTTGTAATGTTTCTATCATATTAAGAATTTACTTTTTTAATATTTTGTGAGTGAGGAATGTTACTCATTCTTCTATCAATATTTCTTCCACTTTTCTCAAACATTTTTCCAGGTGGAGATAAATTGTGACAAAAATTATAAGATCAATGACCATAGATTCTATAGCACTAGAAATATTCATTGAATCTCGATTTTCTATTAAAGAATGATCATTCCCCTTAGAAACATTGTTGAGGTTCATAACTTCTTTCCACCCTAACATTCTTAGGATATGGACCATTTTTCCTTTAAGAGAGGTTTCAAATTTTACAGACTTGATAGGCTGCTCAAGAACAGTTTCCACCCAAGCTTTACTAACACTTCATTCAGAACAAAAAATGTTAGAAGAATTAGATGAAACATTATTTTTGTTAATAGATGATTTCACTTGATTCTCATAACGAGCATTCACAATAATTTTAGATGTATAAACTTTTACATTTGTATCTTTTTGAGTTCTCATTAATATTCCTTAGGTTTTTTTCGGAATAATAATGTTTTTATTGAAACATGTTATCTTCTTCTTTAATATATTGTAGCTTCTTAATATGATCTTTAATAACCATTACCTATCTTTTATTTATAATTTTTTTCTTAGAATCTAATGAATGTAATAATCCTCTTGATTGACAACATATTTTCTTCCATCAACAGATTATTCATGATATTTTTCATTTCCCTAATTTCATTCTTGAGAGATTTGTTTTTATCAAGATATACAATATGTTTGGTTCTAAGATGATACTCTCTATATGATTTTTCACCACATTCGTCACTCATTGATGATCCTTTTGTTTTCTCAACATTGTCAATAAGGGTTATAATTTTTTTGAACTCTTTTCTTTAAATGAATCAATGTTAGTTGAGTCAGATTTAGCCTTTTTCATCATCATTATTCTCTTCTTTCCACAAGATTTATTCTTGAATTTTTTGGAAGACTTCACTTCTTTATAATTTTTTCAACTTATTTCATCATGTTTTTTTCATAACAATCATCTCAATATTATCCAACATTCTTCTTGAGAAAATTCAAAGAAAATTACTTGACTCCACCACACTCAAAAAATTTGAGATGACGTTTTACTCCATACATTAATATTTCAATTTAATAGTTTCTAGATATAAGAGAAATTATTTTTTCATTTATCTCATCATCTCCCTTTTCATCAGATTCACAAGGATAGGCTTCATTAGCTTCTTGTATTTTCATTATTATCATGGCTTCAAAAGTAATTTCATCATTCATTTTCTTCATATTGGTTAGATCTTTCCTCATTTCATAAGCAATAAGAAAGTTTTGAAATTCATTAATAGTTAAATCATCCTAGTCTTCAAAGGTAGAAATTTTAGAATCGAACATGATTCGAAGGTTTCTCATAAGTTTCTTCACAATTGTAGAATCTTCCTAGAAATCTTTGAATCCTCTAATATTGCACACAGTTTCATTAAATTCGGTGATGTATTCATTATTTGTTTTATCATCTCTCATTATTATGTCTTCATACTTAATACACCAGATTTGTAGCTTTCCTCCATGACTTTTGTATTTCCTATGAAAATGCTCTCTATATTATCCCACATGATTTGTGATATTTTGAGACCCATCACCTTATAATAAAAATTTCTAGATAGGGACATGAGAATATAATTTCTGTCATTTCCATCAATTATTATATTTCATTAATTAATAAATGTTATAGTAGAATCTTTCTAAATTGGTGGAAAACCAATAGTAGCTACATTAACAACTTCAAGGCCAAGAGATAAGAGATAAGTAATCATCCTATTTTTCTATCAATAATAATTATTTCCATATAATGTTTGAAATGTAATACTATTGATATAATTGATATTCTTTATGATACATATTAAACAAAGGAACCTCGCTATCATAACAATTGACATTCTATGGATAAAATAACTACTCATAAGGGGAGGTTCAATCAGATGTTCACTTTTTATAAGATTGAAAATTTTAAGAAACTCAACCCTTGAAATCAATTTAGATTTATTTCATTATAAACATTTAACAAATAATTAATCTTGAAAATATTGTAAAGAAAGTATGGAAAACATGATTTAAAAGGTTTGACCTCAATTTGAGAACTTACATCCTTTCCATATCCACTGCTGTGGGTTTAAAGAAATCCACTATAATAAAAAATTGAATACAACTTGGTTTAACTCGTGTTATACACCTTATATCTCCCAATATGAATGATTATACCGAATCCTGTCAGTTTTTAATTATTTTTAAACAAAGAACTGAGTAAAAAAAGAATAATATTCTTCGAATCTGCTTCATAAATACTCAGTATGAATCATGTGTCTGATTAGGTTAAGTTGGATATTCTCAGTACAATAAGAATGGTTCCAATTTTTCATTTCTTTAAACACTCAAAGGAATGTTATTAAATCTATTAGGAACCATTCACATTGAATCCTCTAATACTCTGCCTTTTCTACATGTGTGAAAGAAATAAATGAGTGAGTGATCTGAGCACATATTTATAGGCAACTCAGAAAACATGGGTGAGAAACATTAAAATTGTTCCCGCTTCCTCAAATATAAAAAAATTAGAAAATATCTCAAAATTATTCTTAAATCATTGACTTATTAAATCCTCCTTAAATTTACTTGATAATTAAGCACTATTTAAATTTGGGGTTAATAATGCTGAATCTTGATTCTGATTTTTCAAGAAATATTCTCAAAAATATAGTTCATATTTTCTTAGTTAAATGCTCCAAAACGTGGTTCATTGTTTCTCAGAAACATGCTTAGAAAAGTGGATCAGTTTTCTCAGAAACATAATCTGAAAAGTGGTTCAGTTTTCTTCGTAAAATAATATCTGATTTGTTCAGAAAATCTTTTCCCATTTTCTTAGAATCAAGGATCCGAATTCCTTAGAAATCTGGTTCCGATTTTCTCAAAATTAAGGTTTCAATTTTCTCTAAATTTTACATTTCAATTTTCTCTGAATTCATGTTTTGATTTTATCATAATTTTTGAGATGATTTCCTCATAATTATGGTTTTGATTTGGGAAGAATTCAGGTTCTAATTTTTTTAGAATTCATGTTTTGATTCCATCATAACACAACATATGATTTTCTCAGAATTTAGTTTCTAATTTCTTATGAATTTATATTCAGATTTGTGCTGAATTATGGGTCCAATTTATATAAAATTTCGATCATGATTTTATCTTAATTCAAGTTCTGATTATATTAGAATCTATGTTCTGATTTGTACAGAATTCAGGTTCTGATTTGTATAGAATTCACGTTCTGATTTTCTCAGAATTCAGTTACCGATTTGTGCAGAATTTGTGTTATGATTTTCTCAGAATTCAGGTCCTAACTTGTGCAAAATTCAGGTTCTGATTTATGCAGAATTCCGGTTCTGATTTTCATAGAATTCAGTTTTTTCTGTAGAATTGTGGATCAAATTTTCTCATAATGTTGCCGAGAATTTTGAATCCAATTTTTCGCAAAATTTTGTGAAGAATTATAGATTCTATTTTCATCGAATGTTGCTCAGAATACTGGATCTGAATTTTTTTTAAAAAAATCATTGAATGTCTTCAAAACACTTCCCCATTTTTTCAACAACTATTATCCTGAAAATCATCATGATTTGTGAGAACAATTAGATCAACAATGCATAATGCGATTTATTTCAAATGTTTGAGGAACTTTTTAACTCCTGACTCTTCAACAACAACTTGTTTCATGATTCGTCACCAAGAAAAATTACTTTAGCAACATCTTTCTAAATCTTCAACTTCTTTCAAACTTAGTAACTTTTTAATTTCTTAGAAGTGAAGAAAAAATTACCACAACCATTGACCTCATCTGTATATATAACAAAAAAATTCATCAAAAAAAGTCTAGTTGTCATCAAATAAAAAACCTCGTTAAAATAAAACAACAACAAAGGTTCTTCATGCACTTTAACCCTTGTTGATGGGAAGGAACCAACAACGCCATGTGCTGATTGGTTTGTGGATGGTCAATTCCTATTGGGCCCACCTGAAAGAGGACCCCTAGGAGACTTGTCACACAAGATTCAGTGCTTTGAGGCCATGTATTTTATAGAGTCACAGATGGGTCATCTTTCACATAGTAGAGCATCAGTTCATCTTAAATCACCTTCCCCTGAAGTGTGGGTGTATGTTTCTATTTATATCCAAAAGTATTTGTGGTGACTCTCATGGTGAGTTGTGTTCTAGTGTCATTTTAACGTTACTTTGGGAACATAAACTATTCCGTGTAATTTTCAATTTTGCACACTGTCAAATTTTTTTGATCCAATGAATTGGATATTTTTGGGATGGTTGATGTGAAATAATCCATTTGACATTGCAATAGTTGTGTAACATCTTGGACATAATTTTTAATCTTCCGCACAATCCATAAATCTTGTGCATAACTCCCTTAGGTGACTTGGGATTGTTCAATAATTCAAAATATGCCTTTAGTTTCTTCAAAAATGTTCATTCATGGACTTATCGAAAATTTGGTGCTACCACTATACTTTTAAAGTTGGCTTCATACATTGAAACTTTCTCATCCTCATTATGCCACAGATTCACAAGTTTTCTTTTTATATCTGCTCGTTGTTCATGAGAAAAATATTTTTCAAGGAAAATATCCTTAAAATACCTCTATTAAATATTTTCTATCTCTTTATCATCCTTTTAGTTTTGAATCAATGACCAACATTGGTCAAAATCTCTCGATAGATGATAAAATACCATAACAACATTATCCCTTTCATTACTTCCAAAAGAAAGAAATATCTTCTATAAGGAACATATCCATTTCTTTACTATGTATGGGTTTTTAGTCCTATTAAATGATGAATGCTTCTACTATATAAAGACGTATAAAATTTCTCCTCCAGGTTATGGATTAGGAAGATTTATACAGGTTAGGATATGGTTTTTAACTTGATCTTATTTTCCCAGTATAGTTATAAGATGCTCATCACAAGTCACAATTACAGAACCAATACAATTATATTTAATTGGAGAGAAATACCTATATGGTATACACGCCTTCATGTGAGATCCACTCATTCCACTAGGTTCCATTTCTAAATAATGGAATACATTAAATTACTCTATGAATAATAATGATTAATTTCATACTATTAAACAAACACAATAGGAAAATTGATTTTATGCACTTCAAATCACATAATCATAATAATGGTTTCTTTGGGGGCATATTTACAATTAAATCCCTATTAATGGTTTTCCATGAAAATATGAGAAATCATTATAATATATCCCAGGATTTTCCAAAAAGGTGTGCATTATGGTCTGTTGCTCTGTATCAGGTTGCCCTTAGTTAGGCCTAAAACATCTTGTCGATGTTGTTAATCCAAGGTACATATGTGCCAAAACTACATCCACATGTAGTACTATAAATGGAATTATTTTATTGAAAAATACCCATAATATATAACATACTAAAATTATAAGATGTTCTTGTATGATTATCCTAAAATGATATATTATTGTATTTTTCCCTAATATACATTTTCTATATCTTGTTTCACTGTCTCAACTCAACTTCTTCCAGTACCAAATATAAGGACCCCGACCCCAATTTACTGGATCTAATGCCTTATATTAATTCATTGGTATATTTATAAGGAAGTCGCATCTAGAATGATAGAATAGTTTAGTAATTTTATAAAACCATATAAAAATATAAGATTTACATTACAACATGAAAGAAAAATCAATATTACAACTCCATTGGAAACACCCATAAACTATTCTATTATTTCTGCAAGTCATTCATAATAATATTCAACTTCAAATCCAGTAGAAAAATAACACATAAGAAAGGGGTGAGATTAGATGAATAGTGAGGGTATGTAATACAGTGTGATTTTTTAGAAACAAAAACATTAGGTATAGTGAATAACCAAAAACACATGACTTTAAAAATAAACATGAGTATAATATGTCAGGTATAAAATCCAAATACATAAAGACATATAAATTATTACAAGGGAACAAAGAGTATTCAGGGATATTATACTACTAAAATATATAATAAATTACCAATTACTATTATAATAATTATGGAATTCATATTGTCGGACATCTGAAACATATTGTCATGGCCTCGCCAAGATGTCGGAATATATGGTAAGGTCTCTGCCAAAACCCAATTCTGTTTTCTCTCATGAGACCAACTAATGCCTCGAGGGGCTATAGCAGTCCCCACACATCACTTTCTATGTCCAATTCATTCTTCATATGAATGGGGGTAAACATAAACAACATAAACCTATGGAATAACATTCCCCAATTTGTAGACAAAATAACTAACCATTCGGTGTAGTATGGTGAATGGTGTCAATATAGCAAAAAAAGTCAAAATAATAAAAAATAATTTAATAAAATATATTATATTATAATAAATATAGATTAATCCTAACAAAACATATGATTCAATAGAGGTGTTGAAATATATTAAAATGCTCTAATAAATTCATTGAATAATTCTTTAGAGCAATACTCTTTAGGTTGAAAAGAAGAGTTGTTTTGGGAAAATATTTCATAAAACTTTAAATAAACTAAAATAATTTTTCCATTATAAAATGATTGTTTTTATAAAAATAATGGTTTCATAAAACAGATTATACACTACACATGAAAATAAGAACGAATTCTGGAAGTTCCCTTTCACCGGGTTTTCTTATTATGATAAATTGAGATGGTGACCCTTTTAAAATAAGTATTTTCCACAAAAAAAATTGATGAAATTATAAGAATAAATGATTTTGGAAAATATAAATAGTATTTATAAGAAATATATAAAATAATTTATTAATTATATTGGTTCATAGGGGATGAAATGTGAACCTGAATTAAATTACAGGATTGGGATGAAATCCCTTACCTCATGTAAGATTGAGTTCTCCACTTGACCTTAACGTTTTGTATAATCAAATTAATACCATTAATTAATTATTTTAAAAAAAATTATATAATTATTTTTTAAAATATATATTTTATTAAGTTTTTTTATGGCTTTATGATAAGTTATATGATTTAATTATGTCATTCCCCAGTGTTCATTTCCTTGATTTCATGATCAGTTCACTTGATTTTATGTAATGGAGTTCATCTAAAATAATTATGATTCTCATTAAATAGAATTACATCTTATTAATGAATAACTAGAAGATTAATTTTTATTATGTATTATTTTTTCCAATATATGAAGGTGGATTGTTATATAACATGTTAATGATAATAGTTTAGCTTAATTTTAGTAGTTTTTCGATCACAATGAACTTGTTTTGATATATAATTTAGATTCATGTATATAAAATTGTTATAGAACACTAAGAAAGATATAATAAATATTTTATAATCTGGTTATATAAAAAAACGGTATCATGACCATCATTAATGGATAAATTAAAGAACAAAGTTTTTTCATCCACGAAGGTTATAAATCGGCACCTCCTAGATGATAATTTAATTTTTTAAATAAAAGGGAGAGATAAAGGAGTTTTATGAATGATATTCTGTTAAAATGATAACATTATAGTATATAAATCATATTCAAGTTATCATGATCCCTTGGATAGAGGAGGAAAGGATAGAATAATGAAAAAAATAATTTGAAAATTAAATAAAAAGAAAATGAACATTGTTTTACCGTTTGAATACTCCTCCTTGAGAATCTCCTAAATGGGATTAATTTTGTTATTTTTATGATACCAAGATAATTTGGATTTTGATTTGGATCTTGGTATGGGTATTGGGTTGAAATTTATAAAGGCTAAAAGCTATAAATGTGTGAGGATAAGAGGGGGTGAGGAGTTTTTTTATATAGTGGAGGAGAAGTGTAATTTCTCATTATTTTATTAATTATTTTTTTATATTACTCAATAATGGAAAAAGTGATGATTATTTTGACTAAATATAGTAATAAATGAATATTATTTTGAACCAAGGGTTCTTAAATCATCAATGGATCAAGAAATATTTTATTTATCTTATAATGTATTTATAATGTAAATTATTGTATTTTACTACTCCCGTAAAATTGAAGTATTTCAAAAAAATCCCAAAAATTCACCCAAACCATTTTTAAATGTATATAATTAAGAACATGAACACCATTTTCCAAAGTTTTATGAAAACAATTTTCCTAATGTGAGATATTTCCATTTTAATTAAAAACATTATTTACTAAAAACATTGTTTTTATGAATAAAACTAATTTTATTACACCTAAAAAAAGAAACAAATGTCTTATTAAATTTTCCTAAAATAACTGGACTAAAAAATATTGATTTATGAATAATATTTTTGAACATATGTTTATTAATTATTAAATATTTTTTACTCAAAAAATACCGACACATAATTGTTAATATTTTTAAATATTCACTTACATGTACTATGATATAGTTATACCATAATTTTATTAATACGGTGACAATATTTGATTTAGAAATTCATTAGAGAGGTTAATATTATTTTTGATGATTTACTACTCATAAAGGTCATATTACTACCCATAAGGTAACATTAATATTCCAAAGGGCCATGTTACTATTCAAAAAAAATATAAGTTGGTATTATCTGACTCTAAATATCTTACTGATCGCAACTCTGTATGTCTATTTTTCGAAATTCAAAATCTAGAAGTGGAAAAATTATTTTTAACAGCTTGTTTATAGCAATCTCGTATAAATAAGAATATTTTGTTTTGTAGAGACCGAGTGTTGCATGCATTTCATTATATATTAAATTTATTTATAAATCCTTGGGGTGTTACAACTAAGATGATAGATATTTTCTAAATTTCATCTTAATTAATCTCTGAGAAAATAGTGTTTTGACTCAATATCAAATATAAACTCATGATTTCAATGATCCACTAAATATTACAGTACAATTCACTAAAATATCTAGTGATAAAAACAAAGGGATAGATATGGTTGTATTCACATCCTATACACCACCCAATGAAGTTGAAGTTATTTTTAAAAATAAAAAAACATCTGGGTGAAAGGATAAAATTACTAAGATAGATATTATTATTTACAAGATACTCATAGAATATATATGTACCATTTGAAATTCCTAAGTGGATGTTGTCATTTATTCCCTAGGAGATCTACTTAAATAAGAGGATATATATTAACCAATGGGGTGGAATCAATAAATCATGTCCAAATGAGACCTTTTCAAACTATACACATTATTTTGGAACCAATTTATCACCAATTATTTTCATTTCAAGGAAAAAATAACCAAAATTTTACGTAAGTCATAAATGGAAAATAATGAAAATTTTCATAAAACATGTTTAGATAATCTGACAACAACAGGATTACTTGAATGTTTTCACTCAAGAATCGTCCCAAGTATTAGTGTTCCATCATATTCTTTCATATCATTCTACTCCAACAGATGTTATAAAAGTCCCGCATGGACGGATTCGACCAGAGGGGAATCCATGAATTGATATGGTGCATTTGTTTTCCCTTATTCCAAATAATTAGAATCCTAATTTATCAATGTTTAATGGTCTGAGTTATCTATAATAAAACCATATTCAATTTTTTCTCTAGTGAAATCAAATATTTATTATCCTAGAGAATCAATAAACAGGGAATCTATAATGTTTCATGAATATTTATGGGGATATGTATTTTATTTATTTGAAAATTGAAAATGTTGAACCATTTTTATATTGAATGATCCTTGATGATAGCCCCTCTACGAATTTGGGTAAATAATAAGAAATAGAATCATTCAAGATCTCTCAATATATAAGTACTGAGAAATTGAGTTGTTTACATAATTATATTCCAGATGGATATGTTTATCTTACTACCAATAAATATAAATCCCATAATTACAATCGATGCAGGTTTATATAGATAACCTCTATGATGATATCTAGATAATACTCGTTTGATGAAAGTATCTAATAGGATTCCATAGGATTTTTCTAGTAGTAAAATAATTGGAATATTCCCACCCATGATCTAAAGAATAATATTATCCATCATTATCAATGCAATAGAGGATGTATGGAAAACAAAAAAAATTAAAATTGTTACTCTTAACCCAACACTAATTCTGGATAACGACTTAAACCCTCCAAATATAACGTGGTTCCTCCTTTGATGGAAAACATAAAAGTATAATCCTTATCAAAATATAAAGGATAAAAACTTAGAGAAAACACATAAAAACATTTAAAATAAGATAAATAGGTTTGTTCCATCCAAAGTGAGTAAATATTATTGTATTTAATTATTTCCATGAAAATTAAATTGTTACACCATTGATGATCATAAAACATGACAAATAAGGATTGAAAGATAATTAAAATTATTTCTCATACTATTAGTTATTAGGGGATAACATTTAATAATTATTTATATCAAAAACTTATTAATGAATATTATTTATGAGAAATGAGTGACCATATATAATCCCATAGAAGATGTAAAAAATGTGTCTACCGATACCTGAATATAAGGAGAGTATAAGTAAATCACCCAAGGAATTTTGAATTATTTTTATGAATTAAGGATTTCCAATTCATTCAACCATATATATGAAATCCTGATGGTGTAACTAAAATATCCTTCTCTAACCCCAATTACCTCTGCAACTTCTAGAATAACTTCAAATATTGATAAACCTTCCAAAAGTAGAAAAAATAACTATACTTAAAAAATCATTGTAAAAGGATCATTAATGGGTTACTAATCCAACTCAGTATCTCTTGTATTTATTATCCCATCAATGGGATATTGATAGTTTACCCAAAAAATAGAAAGTTTCTTTATTGATGAATCTAGGTTTCATTTGGTAAATTTATTTCAATAGGAAGGCCAAAATATTTATGTTGAAGATTAATATGAAATGGATCATCATGATAATTATAATAAATGAGTAATTCTAGTAAAATTATATTTAATTAAGCTATACCATGGATATTACATTTCATCCATTTTGAAATTATGCATGCAGAAAAAACCAAGATACATGCACTTTATAGATCACAAAAAGAGTATCGTTCAAACATTGAATATTTGAGACATCACTATGATTGTATCCGATTGATTGATAGATTTTCTTAATGGAGATCAACCTATTAATAACAATGTGTGGTAACATATGTTTTACTTAACCCAGAATGTAATATTCCACCAAATTTTAATTTATTTGAAAGAGAACCATAACCGTATCCAACCCAAGATTTCATAATTTAAGCTCACGAACAAACTCATAGTAGAATGTCTCAACCAATTTTTCAAAATTTTGACCTGATGAAACATCATCCCATAATCCCATAATAAATTTTACATCAGGATTCATTGTATTCCATTAAAGAACTCTGGTGGGTACTTATTAAGTTATTTTGAGGAACCCAATTGTCCAAGATAAACTGGATACTTCTGAGACATATCTAAAAAAACTAAGATGACAAAATGTTATAGAATCACATACTTTATTGAGTAGTATTATGAACCATCAATTCAATTGAGTAACATATACTTCTATAAATATCCAAAACATGATAAATTAAAGGTTTTTTAGGATTCATGGACAATAGTTTTGGAATCAACCACATTTTGGAAAAGGATATTCACCATTTTTAAAATAATTAACCAAATTGGGGGCCTTATGATTTGAAAATATAGATATATATAAAATGTCAACAAAACCCTCTCAATAATATAACATTTAATACTAATATTAGAGACTATATATATGATTCCAAATTCATGTTAGTTTAGTAAAACAAAACATTCAATGACCTATTGGGAAGGAAAAGGATTCATTTAAATATAATAATTTAACTTTTATATCATAATATCCTAAAATATTGTATCAATAGATAATAAGTGGAACTCTATATGTAAAAATGCACATTTGAGTACTATAAATAAAAATATATCAACATAGGGTATTAAAAAAAGAGGGGATGCAACTGTTTATGAATAATAAAAAATAAATCAATACCCGTAATGTGCTAGAATCCACACAAATCAACCAAATGAATAATTTTGATGGAAATTTTTTATCGATTAGCAATAAAATTGAAGAATGTTTTTTGAAATTGAGAACTAATAAAATCCTAACAACTATGGAAATAAACCCTTAGATAAAATATTTCTCTTATGGCAGGGAAGAAAATGTCTTATTTGAACCACATCTATTAGTAAAGGAAGAGATTCCTGTAAATCCATTTTTATTATGCATTATTTCTGGGGAATCAAACCGAATATTTTATTAATAGATATTTTTTCAATGAAACCAAGGTATCATAATTATTTATAGAATTACCGTTACCGAGGCACATATGGATTAGATATCTCCACCACCATTCACATGTTATTGGTTGGTCAAGAAAATTTATCTGACTCGTTGAATGAGTGTTAGATCAACATAAATTATGATACAGTTTTTTTATCTAAAATTTTTATTAAATGAGTTCATCTTAAAATTAAGATGACTATTAAAAGGGATTGATCAGGGATAATTCATTAAACTCAATAGAGGTTTTTTCAACAAATATCAATTAGTTAATGAATGTTAATTTAGGAAATGATAAAATATTCTTACATATATTTATTAATTGATCTATGAATCCTAATAAATGTGATAAATACATTATGTTTCTAAAATAATATTGGGATGTAATCAAATGTTATTTAATGGAAATTTCAGGTTTAGATTCTTAGGTAGCAATTCTATAATTAGGGTTACAAACAAGAAATTGATGTTATAAAATTTTTGAGATATGGATTCAACCATTTCATTATAGTATCCTAGAATTTTAATTTAACAAGATATTAAATGCGATGTTCAATTAGGTTCTCCAGTATCACCAATACCTTTCCAAAACATTATTTTTTATTAAAATGAATACGAATATTAGGTTATGAATTTATTTTTGGGACCAAAACCATCACTATCTCAAAGGCCTCATTCAGGTCTCATACAGAGAATGATATATTGATGCAAAACATGATAATTAATACCTCTCATTCATTTATGGGTAGTCTAGTTATAATTATAACAGGATATATCTGGAGGATGAATAATCACCTAACGTAAGGGATGCATAAGGATTATACGGTAATCATGTGATTCCATTCTATATAAAAAATTCTAGAGTCCATTACTACAGAGTGAAGTAACTTAAAATTAGGACCATATTTTGGTCATACTATTTAATGTTATATATATTCTCCAACGACCAATTCATATAATATTTTATACCATCTCACAGACCAAAAATAATTTATATTAGAACATAAATAATGAAATTGAATATAAACCCCAACCTAATAATATTAAGTTGAAATCAAAAATATTTATCTTATTTATGGTGTATCATCATAGAATTAGTGTTATCTTTGAAAACATTATGTAAATATTTTATATTACACCCTCAAAAACATATATATTTACGAGTACTTCATGGGGAAATTTACTACATCATTTTCATCATCATAAACATCACTGGTATGGTTCATCCCATTAGAATGTTAATGATTATCGGGATATATTATTAATTAGATTTTGATTATGAGATGGATTTTTATGTTCTCAATTAATTAAATTTCCATTATCTAGTTTTGATAAAACTTATAGAGGGGAAACCAATTATCCTAAAAAATTTATGTAGTGATCAATTAGTTCCCCCCAATAGAGAAAAATGTTACAAGAAAAAAATTATAATATATAATGAAAATGTTAAAATAAGTTAAGAGATTATTTAATGATATAGAAAATAATTTCCTCAAACTGATCATTATGGGGGAAAATCATTTAGTCTACATTAAAGATGATAAAAACTCTTTTATATCTCATAAGGATTCACTCATGTACATCATTATTCGAACCATGATGTTTGGATATTTAATATTTGGGTTTTTATCATTCAAAAATTACAAATAAAACAGTGATCCATGAATGTGATTGAAAGGAAATCATTGGTGGGTTTTTTTATTAAACAACCCTCCCATGAAGAATCACTAATTAAAATGGAATGCATTTTCAATGTTCATTTTTTCCATATATAAATGTTCCTAAAATGGGAAATGTTTTTCAATAGTTCATTTTGTAATCAAATTATAAAATGGTTAAATGAAAAATAACATAACTGAGTAGACCTAGGTATTATTTTTATTTTAATATAAAAATAATTAATCCATGCCTCTTCCTCCACTCAAAGTGTTATAGTAAAAATGGGGTGGATTTTGAGCCTCTCATCATTGGTTTTGTACTATCCTTTCTTATACCAACTTTTAAATTGAGCATCAAATGTGATTTTGAACTAATAATCAAGAATATCAGTATAATCTATTCCATTATGAAATTAAAACAAATATTCCTACCTGATTATGTTGGGATTTTGATGTCATATCAACCCTTATAAAATTAAATTTACTATATTTCATAATCAAATAGTTACAAAGTGGATACATTGGATATTCTATCAAAACATATCTTATATTCATATATGTCAGAGGAATCCATCCATGTTTCACATTGAAAAGTGGTTTACCAGTTTTTTAACATTCTTATAGAGGAAATAATTGTGGTTAACACAACTACTCTCTAAACTAGATCATCATGTTCAATATATGAAATTGTTACTAGATAGATGTATCTAATAATATAATACCACTATATTAAGTCACTTGTACATTATAAATCTATAAATAAACAAATTTTTGGATGAGTGATAATTTTCATTCTAAAATAATATACAAATTCTAATAAAATTATTAATAAATGAGTCTTTGATGGATTCATTCATAGATAATTTGATAGATAGAAGATCCTAAAAATTTCAAATTAAGTCCATATTGAATCATGAAACACCCAAAAATCCGGAACTATATTATTTTACCAAATAAGGGCAATAAAATATTTCAAGTCATTTATATTGCACGATTATATGGAACATTCCAAATGGATTATTTCATGCTAGATACAAGTATGATTCCTAAATCAACCCTTGTATTTATTACACTATAAAAATTATTCCTGTCCATTTTCCATTTTAGGGATATAATTCATTGTTCTATAATAGCTAGTCACTGTTTGGATCTTTTTATTTTTCCTTACCTAAAAAATTTATTCATTTAATGGGATAAAGATACATATAAGAAGGATATTGTTTAAAGGTTTTGATCCAAATTGTGAACTATAATATCATCACAAATTTGGATTCCCACACATTATATTGACAAAAATGAATCGAAATACACTATGTTTGATCTAAATAAGATGTATTTATCTGATATCATCTATTTGAATCACTTGTATTCATACCTTGAGGTTTTCATTGGAAAAAGTGAAGCATTCGATAATACATTTTTTAGTATCCTATAGAAAATGTTGGAAAGCGGTAAAAATTATTTCCATGATAAATGATTTAATGGTTTTTTGGGATTATAACACCTCTAAATATATTTCAAAACATTATAAAAAAATCACTAGTATTTGGGATAAAGTTATTAAATCTTTTTGAAGTTCAATTTTTCACACCACATAAAAAATTATGATTAAGAGATTGAATATGAACCATACTAAATTTTTCCAAATAATTAAGACTTTTTATTGATAAAATGTTTAACACTTTGCATAAACATAATATAACTCAATACCGGGTCACATGAGTGTTCATTTGGAAGTTATTCCTCCAATGGTTCTTTAAAAGTTAATTGGTAGTATCCCTGAGATCATTGCTGACACACAAGTTGAAACACATGAATCTAGAACAAAAATTGGATGGAGCTTATATCATACACATTCTATACTCTATTAGATCATATTCCAATTTTTCATTGTATGGGGAGGGTATCACAATAGAAACCAATGGATGGTTACTCAATAAATTTTTTTAATAAATTTAAATTTCGTTTTTTAATTCCCTAATAAATGATTATAAAATATATATTATAAATTAATTTTGTAATAATATCAAAAACATAATGTAATTTTAAAATCACTAGACACTAAATTTCCTAACATAGTGGTACATATATTAAAAAATAAAAATGTGTTGTATATAGTCCATTTATATGTCCATTAATCTATTTATAGTAGTTTTTCACTATGAAATAATTGGATAACTTCATATCCCAAAATATGTAAAAAATATAATTATATGGACTTCTTACCAATGATTTGTTTCATTAAATAACCCTACACTATAAAAAATTTACACCATTTCCATGAACTATGTTTTGAAGGATTCATGTTTCCATAGAAAATTTAGTCATGCCCATAACTCTATTATTGGTCCCAACCATAATCCATTTCTTTCTAAACATATATTATATTTCTTTGTATTGAGACTTTTACTGATTCATGTCATGTTTATCCTTTCTCCTCTCACCTATACCACTAATAACATCCAGTTTTCCTATTGTGTATAATTTAGATATTTGTAGAGGTCACATTTCAAAGAAATATATGTGGATCGAGTTCTATATATTTAGGATACACGATGATTATAAAATATCCCATTAAAGGTCCAATAAAAAGATGGATTTATTTCAATCCCCCCAAACTATACTAGTGTTTGGTACCTCACGAATTCATATTTGGTAACCTACAACATCTATCCACTTTAATATAACAACATCATTCCACTATAATATGTGATCTATATCAATAGAGGGAACATAAAAGAACAATATGAATCTTAATTTCTATTCTTATGAGATGTAGAACAATATCTTGATCCTTTATATTCAACCCTACCCTGAAGTTAATAACCATAAAGACCCTCCTAATGAAATAGTTCCCACATTCTCATTGAGTTTTAATCATATATAATAAACAGAGACACACTATGATTCCACATAGATTTTTTATCATGTGCACAACCACATATATTATCCTTTGATCCATCTTAAAATATGTTCTTACAAGTTTATATTAGGCCTTATTATTTTGACCCTATTTTAGGATTATATTTTCTCATTCACCTAGAACTACATGTTTCTCTATTCATATTCATTTAGGTTATGTTATATCAACCCTACTAATTTGGAATAACTACTACATCATTGTAATGATAAATAACATAATAACATTAAAATTTCAAGATAAAATAATTTCTTCTCCTACAAAAATTATGCTCATACATCACTTTTACATAATAAAACATAAATATTGTTTAATTCATTCTTCTTTATATTCTTACTGTACATTTAGTTCACATTATAAAATGTAATAACTTGAGGATATACATCAATAAAATGGGGGATATAAAATCTAAGTAAGAAGATAAATAATGACATGGATAAATATACCAGGGATGAGAATAATCAAAATTTTCATAAAAATAATATCATTATAAGATTAATCATGAGGGGAACAATTACATAAAGCCATGTAATGTGGAAATAAATAAAAAAGAAACATCATGTCATAGTTGTAAAAGAAATCACATAGTTGTAAACAAATATAGCATCATATTTATGCATAAGTTATCTGCAAAATTAAAACATCATCATTATGAGAAATACATGCATAATGTTCTTTCATATAGAATATTATCTCATAAGACACATCCCATTACCCAATGAATTAGACCACTATATAATTCTTGGAACACCTATCACATCAAAACAATTATACTATCATGCATGCCTCATAAAATGTATAACAATATTAGACATAAAATAACCCATGGAAAGAAAATGGGTTCAATTTAATAAATAATAAATTCAGGAATAAAATTTGTCAATTCAAAATGGTAAATATAAAAAAAATTAATAAGATAATTAGTACACGTGATTGAAGAATAAATAATCTCATTAGATTCCAGCTATGTTTTGGAAAGAAGGGTTTTTTTTGGAAATCATTTTCTTTTTCATAAAAAATGTTTGAAACAAGTATATCCTTGAAAATAAAAGGGAAGAATAATTAAATGATATTCAATAAAATTAAAGGAAACACCCATAATTTAATCTATGTGAATGAAGGAAACCCCAAATAAATAGATTTGGGGTTGAGAATCCCCTTACCACAATTCCTGCTTAATTATGTCTCTTTAATGCTTCTTACATAATGAAAATAATAGTTTTTTTAAAAACCTAATATATAAGTGAATTAGATTCATTTATGAATCTATTATTTTATTATAATAATTTGATTATATTTATTATTATTTTAATGAAATTAAAGTGTTTTGATATCATATTTTTCA
Organism: Viscum album; assembly: GCA_963277665.1. Lineage (NCBI taxonomy): Eukaryota > Viridiplantae > Streptophyta > Magnoliopsida > Santalales > Viscaceae > Viscum > Viscum album. The sequence goes on along the minus strand of OY728158.1, from coordinate 1,697,680,852 downwards.
TATAAATTTCTTGTTTTTCGTCGTCTATGATATTTTGTTAAATGTAAATAATAAATTAGTATAATTAACTATAGAATAATATAATAAATGTAATTTATTATATATATTATATAAATATAATAATATCTATCCCTGAATGTTTTTAAAAGTATTTTATTCTAAATGTTTTTGTAGGGAATTAACCGACCATTAACGAGACATTTTTGAATGAGATGGAAAAGGGAGTACAACATTTATATATTTCATAAATATAATTATTTAAGAAGGTTTAAATCATTAATATATTTTCAAATTACCACATAATATATTTTATAGTATATTATTTGGAAAGGAATTGTAAAAAATTATAAGGAAAAGATGAAAAAAGGAAGAGTTAAAGGAGACTTATTCTTTCCTCTCTGTGGCTTCACATGACTGACACTAAAACTCTTTGGTTATTTGATTTGGAGGGATATAGAAAGACTCTAGGATTTATAAGTTGGTTAATATATATTATTTGGGAAAATATTTGCCTTTATAATAGGTGGTATTGGTGGTTTTCCATTTTAAGGGAGAGGGGGTATTTATACTTGAGGCAAGAGGAATTTTTTGTATAAAATATTAAATAAAAATTCATGTCAAAGGTGATACTTGTAACAGGGAATTTGTGAAAATATAAATCATTTATTAATATAATATAATGTTTTTATTTCATTAAAACTCATTTTTAATTTTAATGAATTGTTTTATTAAAAATTATAGAGGAAAAAATTAGGAAAATTTATTTTAAAGAATAAAAATTGCATTAGGTTTTGGAAAATAATTTTTAGATTTGGAAATAGAGTTTAAAATATTTTAAAATAATTTAAAAAATTAATTATACTATAGAAAAAAATAATTTTTATAAATCATTATTTCATTAATACATCATGAATGATGTATTTTAAGTTACACTAGTTACGTGAAAACAATTTTTTACTATTCATTAGAAAATTAATGTAGTTTAGAAAATTACCAAAAAAATTCTCAGGGAAAATTTTGATATGATAATTTAAAAAATGGAATCCATTTTCTAAAATTAAATTTCTATATATGATAAAGCTTTTTATTTAAAATTACCATTCATTTGGAAAATATTGACTTTAATGTCATATGTTAATTTTTGAAAGAAGTAAAAATTAATTAATGTCTTATAAAATTACCATATAATTATAATGAAAAATATATTAATCTATGATTCTATTTTTTGGTAAAAAAATTAAAATCGTTATATTATTTATACAATTATAAATAAACATTTATGATTGTCAAAAATACCAAAACATAATTTATCAATTTTAAAAATTTATTTACTTATACTGTAATATAATTATATCATATTTTCTGTTTATAAGAAGTCAAAATTTTATTTATAATTTCATATGTGAGGGTACTATTCTAATGGATTAATTACTGTTCCTAATGGTCAATTTACAATTCCATGTTTCAAGATACTATTCCATCATTATAGGATGATTAATTTCTAGAAATACATATTTTTTAATTAATTATTCATTTATAAGGTTATTATTTGGTTTTATATGTGATTTTATGTTAGTTATACTATATTAAATTATTATTATAAGGAAATTTACATTGATAAAATTTTTGGTCATTACATTCATCACCCATTTTGAAACTTTTCCCAAAAAAAATCATTTTAAAATAATTAATGAGGGTATTTCTCCTTCTATTCCACCTCAAGTTCTGAATTCATACTTCATATGTCTGTTTCCACCACGAAACACTAAAAATGTGGGTTGTCTTATTGATTAAAATTTTTCTATTCTCTCCATGATCTATATCAAATGCCCTTTATATGAGAGGTTATTCAATATTTGACCACCTCTTGATAAAGTATATGTGAGGTGTCTTCTATGTACATCCTCAGGATAGATACAAGGAACACCTCATCAGCATGAGCTACATTTAGAGGAAGTTTAATCTGATAGGCCACTTATCCTATTTGATCAAAGATCTCAAAGGGGCCATTGTACCTTGGGATAATATTCCCTTTAATTCTAAAGAACATGAATATTTTCCATGGGGATACATGCGGAGAGACTCTGTATCAGACAACGAATGCCAAATCCTATTGATGGTTGTTAGTAAATATCTTTTTCCAACTCTGAAGAGATTTGTTTTGTTGTCTGTTACCATGAACTTTATCTATCATTTCTTTCACAAGATCAGGTCCAAATAGCTTTTATTCTAAAAATTCAACCCAATAGGTTGGAGTTATACATATATTCCCATATAGAGATTCATATGGAGACATATAAATAATTTATTAGAACATATTTTAATATGAGAACTCAAAAATAATAGATATTGATCCCATTCCTAATTTAAATCCATTATGCATGCTCTAAGAATTTATTAAAGAATCTTAATAGTCCTTTCATATTAGACACTATTCTAGGAGTGATAGGTCATGGTGAAATTCAATTCAGTACTAAAAGCGTATAGAATAATAATATATAATTTAAATGTGAACCTGATATCACAATCAAAGATAATAGAAAGGGGAAAATAATAAAGTCTCACTCTTTTATTCACATATATCATAACATGGTTTTGAAGTGATAGATCTCCCAGAATAGAAATAATGTGGGTAGACAAGGTAAGTTGATCTCCCACATCCCTATTTCATTAATTATGATTATTTCAAGAGACTAGTGACAATGTACACTATGGAATTCTATTATTTCCCTATGGACATATGCAATGGTTTAATCATCCCATTAGACTTTTTTTATTCTACAATAACTTACTGACATATCAAGTACCTTGAGATATATTCTGCAATCTCCTTCTTCATGTTATCCCATGAGAAGTGTTCTCAAAGATCACAATTCATTTTGGTAAATCTGGGATGGATGGAGAACAGTGAGAAATTTTCATTTTCTAATACATCCTTATTTATTTCAGGACATGAAGTAACACACAACCTCATTCCAAATTAAATAATACAATCATCATCGATATTGAACTCTTACATCTTCATGTCCTCTTCTACATTCACAATCTTTAGAAGGTCTAGATAATCACATTATGACTCTTTAATATTTTATTAGACATATAGTTGGTAAATAATTAAGGAAAAGCTGGATGTATTCACTACAATAATGAATTCAAAATTCGTCCATTCCGTAACCCTGAATATATATTCATTCTCATTCTGCATGATGGATAGAGTAGTATGTTCTTTTCTACTACAACCATTAGTTACATTGTTCAACTTTCCCTGATGATTATTAATAGAGAAACCATTGTCCTCAATTACCTCTAACTATATTCTTTGACACTGGTATAGTTCCTTTTGTTTGAATATATAATTTAGGATCTTGTGATCGGTATGTATGCCACAATTCTCACTATAGAGATAGTGTCGCCAAATCATTAGAGGGAAGACCACATCTACTAAATCTAGATCATGCATAAATTTTTTTTTCTCATGGATCATGAAATTTCTTAAGATTAAAGATACCACATTATGATTATATATGTTCCCACAACCAAATAATTTCATTGAATCGTCATTGTATATCACAAAACCTTCTCCTCTTGTTGGTATTGTGAGTATTGGTTGAATGATTTTCCTCATTTTTATATCCTAGAATCCATACTCAAAATTTTATTTGTTGACATAAATTACCCCTTTACTTGTTTACATAGTTATATGGCTAATAAATAATGATATATTTCTCATAAAACCGTAGTAGTACACAACTAATCCGAAAAAACAACAAATTCTACTGACAATAGTTGTTCATTTATCTTAGAGTAGATTAGAATATTTTCCATAAAAATAAAAATAATTTTCAAGGTAATTTATAAAGTCTCTTCTCATCAAATCCATGAATATTGAATGGGCATTTGCATGTCTTATCTGAATCTCTCTAAACTCATTGTACCCATACCTTGTACATAAAGAATTATTATGAATTTCTTCCCTCATCACCTTCGGTTGTTTATACCCAAACTAAGGATCTAACTTTTAGAAGTATTTATATCGTCATAGTTTATTAAAAAAGTATTCAACCCATTGAAGTCGATAAGTTTTATTTATAGTGATCTTGTTGATATCACGGTAGCCGATACACCACCTCATTATCCATCCATTATAATTACAACGTTTTCCGGCACACCTCAAGCTGATTCACTAGGGATTTTAAATCCTCTTCACAAATTATCTTTCAACTTCATCTTTAACTCCCCCTGTTCAATAGAGGCCATTATATAAGAACATTTTGAGATAGTACTATCTCCGATAATGAGTTATACTCCGAACTCTACGTCATGATCTTTTGGAGGTTTTGGAATCTCATTGGGAAATACATCACTATATTCCCTCGAATTAGAATTTACTCTAGGTTGATACATTCCTTCAAGACAACCATTTGGTGTAGCTATCCTTATTTATAGGGTATCAAAACCCACACTATTGTAGTATTTCCAAAAGGGGACTCATGATCTTATATTAATTTTTAGAGGAGCATTGGGTACTTCCCAATATTAAAATATATTTCCTTTTATGGAAATTTGATGTGTTCTCTTTATAAAATGAGACAATCCAATGCCAGTATAGTGTGAAATTCCTCAAATGGAGGTATTATAAAATTTTCTTGAATAATATTAAGACATATTACAATAGGATAAGAGTCTAATAATTAGGACTCAATGATCGCACCACTATATTTCATTAAGAATATCTCTACTTCACAGTTTTGGGGATTAGATTCAATTGTTCTAGAAAACTTGAATGAAATAAAGGAATGCGTAGAAAAAATAAAATAGGATTTTTTGATTATTTATTTAACAGGAAGTTCTCCTTGTACATCTTAATTTTAATGCCCTACTGTAGAAGTAGTGATGGAATAATATTTCCCTCTCTCATTTTTCATAGGTGGATAATGTCATTTATTACCCTTGAGTACTTGGGGTTTGGTGTACTAACTTGTGTTGTTCCCATGATACCTATAGTTGAATCACTTCACCATAGTGGGTGTTATCCATTACTACATCATATTGGATAGATTATTTATGTCTCTCCAACATTCATGAGCATGGTGGCCTTCTCTCCCAAACATGAATAATTTCCACAGTAATTTAAGGCAATTCCAATGATGATACTTCCAAATATGTCGACATGTGGGTGGATGATATTTCCTTTCACCTTTTCATTAGATCCCCATTCTAGAAATTACATATTTCAATTCTTATCACCATATAAGTTGGCTTGTTCTCCAAACACTATCTCCACTATGAGTTCACATCAAAAAACTTATTCATAACTCCCAACATCTCTGATACCTATATCCTTTCAGTGTTTTTATTTTAAGGCACCCAAGAATCTATCAATTTCTCTATCAATAATTATATGAAAAACTAAGGATTACCTTATAATCCTTATGAGGTTTTCCTTGTAATCAATGATAGATTCACCTTTATTTTTCTTTAGCTTAATAAATTATCTCTCCCTATTTTTCTAAATAGTTTGATGGAAATAATTGTTAAGAAATAATCCCTTAAATTCTTCCCATTACATCTCTTCAATTTCATCATTTTTCCTAGTGTTCTATATCAATACCCACCATTGATCATCATCTCTATATAAATTGTATATGGATAGACTCACCTTCACCTTATCAGAATAGCAGAGTATAGGGTAGATATTCTTCCTTTAGTTAACCCACTATTCCACCCCAAGTGGATCAAAAGTTCCCTGAAATGTTAGTAGTCATTGCTGCATAAAATATTTAACAGAAATTTACTCCCTCTTAGGTTAAGGATGATGTTCCTCATTAATCATGTTATTGTTCATATCCTAAGGCAACTGGTTAAGAATCAACATGAAATTTTCAACTCCTCGTTCCAATCATTGGGGATGTTCTTCAGACAATCACTACAATAACCCACTCTCAGGTTGATGAGATTGTTTCTTCTAGAACCCACATTTTTCTAAAATAGAATATTGAAAAACAAATCATAAGTAATATATACATGAATAAATAATGTATTCCATGGTGAAATTAACTCAAAAAGAATATCTTGTTGGATCCATACATTTATCATTTTCCATTAATAATGTTTCTTGGGTGTTAACATTTACATATAATAATACTACGGTTTTTTTGTAATGTTATCAAATATTAATACCCAAATTATCTAAATCATTATCTCATACCAAATATAAAGACCCTACATTTCTTACATTAATATTACATTATTTTAAAGATAAAAGGCATAGTATAATTACAATTCTAGGATCAATCAATTTAGTGTCTTTGTAAAATTAATTTCATACATTAGTTTTACATAATAAAACCTAAAAATAATTTAATTTCAAATTCTATAGTTTCTTAGTGTCCCTGAAGTTCACCTAACAAAAAGTAATTACTTGAAGATATAAATCAAGGAAAGGGGTGAGCTAAAAGCCTTATAATTGATAAATAAGGAAATGGAAAAAGATAACAGGGGAAGCATAATAATCATTATCTTAAAAGAAGTATAGCATCACCATCATAATCATGAGATAAAGCATTATATAATGTCATGGAATGTAGAAATACTTAAAAATTAAAAATCATGCATCTGTTTTCAAATACCATACATAGTTGTAAATAGAGTTAGAATCTGGTTCACACATAACATATGTTCGTAATAATAACATAATAATTGTAAAACAAATTCAATCATGTTCATGAATATTTCACACTATCTCAAGAGATATTTAACAATACCCAATTAATTGGAGTTATATATAATTCTGAGCACAACAGTCTCATATTAACAATTGCATATTCAAGGATTACATATAGAATGTATATTAATTTTAAATATAAAATAATCCAGAGAAATGAATAGGTTTTGATTCCTAAAGAATGAATTAATTAATAAAATTTTTGGTTCCCAAATTATAATGTGAAAAACATATTTTTATTAGAATCCTTCAACATGATTGAAGAAGAAACTATAGGATCAAAATATGAATGTATATGCTCAATTAGAAGGGGATGAATTGTATGTATAAAAACATTCATTTTTAATTGTAAGGAAAACTATGTTTAACAAAGTTAAATAAGGTAAATTCACAAGGCCTCTTTTAGTTCTACAAACATTCTAGGTTTCAGAACAATAGTTCTGGAAATGAAACTTAAGGAATGTTTACAAGGAAAAAATTCTACCTTAATGTGTAAAGAATATTACTTATCAGAGTATTCAAAAGTACAATAAATTATAATAAGGTTATAATTTCTTCCATTATCAAAATAAAATGGAAATAAACATGAAACAAAATAGGTAACAATATGAAATATTTTAACCCAAAGACTAAGGTTTCCAAGAAATGTGGATAAAGGTCCATTGATTTATACTTTCAAGAAAGTCAGTCTTACCCACACCAGGGTAAGCCCTTGATAAGAATATCAGAATCTGTCTTACTATCCCCATAAGCCCTCATACTTCAATATTGTTGGAACCTCTGTATTATTATCCAAAAAAGTCCTCAAACATTAAGGTAGTCAGCACCTCTGTCTTCCTATCCACAAAATCCCTCGATTGTAGTTAGCAAAAATCAGAGTTTCACAATGCAAGATAAACAAGATGTTCAGTATTCACAAGGCATGATATTCTCTCTCTATAGAGATCACTTCAATAGCATGCAATCTCTATAGTGATCAAAATATATTCATCTCGTTCAATAGAGCTCTTATTTATATGAATTTCTCTAATTTTTGGATCCCTCCTCCTACAGTCATATTTTTAATCTGATTTCGAAGGCACCTGTATATCTGTCACTCAAGCAATGGTTAGTTAGAAATAGAATGTTTGACATCATTCCATAACTAAAAAAAGTTTATAAAAAATAAGGATGTTTTACGAAATCTTATTTAACGAATTTTAAGGAAAAATAAAGTTCTGAGTCTAACCAAATAATATATCAGAGACTATAAAACATGGATATTCATATTTTTTTTCATGGAATTCGGAACCGGAATTATATAGATTTTCAAGTCTAAATTCAAGTGAATTAATTATTAGAATTATGAAGAATTCATATTTATAATTATGAGAAATTTTGAGTCCAAAATATGAAGATTTCAGAGTCATAATTTCAGAGAATTCAGAGTCTAAATTTTAGAGAATTCAGAGTCTGAAATTTAGAGAAGTCAGAGTATAAATTTTGGAGAATTCAGAGTCTGAATTTCAGAGAATTCAGAGTTTGAATTTCAGGGAAATTGGAGTCATAATTTCAGAGAATTTCTAGTCTGAATATCAGAGATTTGAGAGTTTGAATTTCATAGATTTTGAAGTTTGAATTTCAGAGAATTCAGAGTTTGAATTTCAGTGAATTTGGAGTCTGAATTATAAAACATGAAAACAGAATACTCTATAACAAAGAATTTATAGGATTCTGAGGTTTTAAAAGTGAAACTAATTTCTATACATAAGAATAAAATTAATTAGATTTATAGAAACTATAAAATGAACAATGAAAAACATAGGTAAGGATAAATTTCCTTGGAGAAGGAAAATTTTCTTTTTTAAGATAAATCTTAGGGAAAATATGATTTTTCAAAAGATATAGTTTTTTTGATTTTCAAAACATATAGGAATGGAAAAGTCATAAGGAAACCTTTTTGACTCAATAATATCCCCTTTTTTGGAAAGTAAAAACATCCTTATGAAAAGGAATATAAAGACATATAAATTTTCATAATATGTAAAAAATATATCTTCCATTACATATAAATCATGGTAAATAGGACTAACACCCCCTTTGGATTTAAAATCCCTAAGGACCATATAATTGATTTCTTGAATGAGATTTTTCATTTTCTGGCATACAAAAATCATCTTTTATATGTACTTCCATTTAAAAGAACTCCTTCTTAGGAAAATATCTTCTTTACATAGTATTTTTTTATCATTCCTTTCTCCCCCTTTGTAATTTTTAAAAAGAAATAAAAATAATTAAAAAATTGGTACCTAAAAAATTACTACTAAATAACCAAATATATGAAGAACAACCAAAATTCCATTATGATTGAACCAATTTATATAAAGAAGAAAATACAAGAAAAGATCAGAATGGGGTAGAATTATCCTTCATTCTACTTTGGAATTAACTTCATTATAATTGTTTTCAACTTCTTTATCTTCTTATGATCTTCTTCTACAAGCTTATGTAGCTGATCGTGATCTTTATTTTTCTTCTCTAAGGATTTTATCTTTTCTTCCTGAGCCTGAAGAGTATCTGCTTATGCTTTCAAGACATCTTCATTCTTGCTAATCTCTTATTCAAACACAATTATGAGATCCCTTTATCTCTTTCAATTCATAGCTAATAAATTAAGCTTTCTATTAAATTCCTTGACTTGTTTCTTCTGAGTTGTCTATTGGAGAGTTTCCTTTTCCTCAAAACTCTTAGTATGATCATAAAACATCCTATATTTGGTGTCAAAATAATCCTTCACAATTTCTTGAATTTCATCAAATTATCTCAGGTATTTTATTGCCTTCCTTGACAAACATGTAATCTTCATGAATGATCTTTTATGAGCTTCATATTCAATGAAAAATGTTTTGAAATCGGTCTCATGCTTGACAAACATAACAATAAGCATGAAAACTATATATGATTTTTGATTTATCAAATGATGAAGCATCTGGCACCATGATTCAATACTTAAATATAGGGGAATGGTATCAACCAACTTCTTTAATGATTGAACTACACAATCATGTCCAAAAGAAGATGATTCTGAATCAAAGTGTTTGGTTGGTGAAGATTCTTTTTCCATCTCTTCATATTTCCTCTTCGATGAAGCACCAACATCATTCTTTTCCACAATATATTTTATAGGTTTATCTACCAACAACTGCTTTCCCTTATCATCACTTGAAATGATGTCCTCTTTCTTTGGGTGATTCATGCCCACCATCTGATAATTGAAAATATTGTCTTCCCCAAGATTTTCTTTCTTGGAGCCTACCACAATATCTTCTGGCTAGATTAAGTCATTATTTCTATTCTCTTCTATAGATAGTTTATTTACTTATTTCTGACCATTTTCTTCTTTTCCAAGTGTATCATGTTTTAAATATTTTTCTTCAGAATTTCAGATTGATAGTTTCTCAGAAGGACTCTCATTCTAATGATATTTTTCTACTTACCTTGTCTTGTCTTCAATATCACCATTTCCTTCTTATTCTTCTTTAACTTATTCACCTTGTACAATTTATTCTTCTCGTTATAGTTCCAGAATCACCATCTTCTTTCTCGAAGTCACAGGGAGTGATTTGTTCAAAAATAATTCTGCTACCTGGATTTGTTCAGAGGCTTGATCTGTAGCCTTTAGAAGAGATTGAACTCTATCGGTTTTAGATATATTCTTCTGATTTTTTTCTCTTTATTCTCAAGGTCTTCAGTAACCTTTAATTTCAATGTTTTTTCCTCAGTAGTGTCCAAGCCAAAAGTAGGCTCTATTTCTTCCTATTCTTTTTGTCTTCTCTCCACTTAGCGACCACTTTATCAGAGTATGTCGTTTGCTTCTTCATTTTTGGGGGTGCTGATTGAGTTTCCTTCACCATATGGATTTTTTCATCCTCTTTGGGTTCCATCGCCATCCTCTTCCTTCCACCCTTCATTGAGGTTTTAGACACTTCCGGTTTCATTGATAAAACTTCAATTTCTTATTCAGAAAAATAATAGAAATCATTAGATTTACTATTGAATCCAACCATCATCATTCTGAGAGTATCATCAATTAACAACATTACATTGAAATTCCTTGTCATATAACTACAATGAATTTTTAAAGACTCAAGACAAATAACTATAATCTTGGATTGAATAACCCGATACATGATAATTTGAGACTTCAAATTTCAATTCTTGATATTCTCAGTTGTGTCCAAGATATACTTGAACATGTTTATCTTCCTAATGTTTACTAAGAAATCTAGAAAATAGACGTAACTTTTCTTCAAGGTATCCTTATCCCATTTTCTCGAAATAATAAAACCGTGAACCCATAACTCAAGAATCTGGAGGTTTGTAGAGAGATGGTTAATCTTTGGAGTCTTCATCACTGAAAGACCAAGTCATTTTATAGCATTATCCTTATCAAATGATCCTACTGTGTTGGTTAGCTTGGGGGTACGTAACACTTTTCTCCTTCATAAAGAATTCCAATCAAGATTATGACCTTAGTTTAATAAAGGGACTAGGTCTTTCTAAAGCTCTTAATGGAAAACATGTCTTTCCCACCATTATTGAAGAAACTTACTGACTCATAGAATTCAACCAACAAATCTGGATAAACCAGATCTTGTGCCTTCAATTTAGATACACATAGGCATTCCCATACATTAAGCTTGATAATATTTGAAATTATAGAATCATACATAAAAAGAAATTAGGATTAACTAACCTCTCTTTGTATATTTACTATTCAGAGATTAACTTTGCAGACGACATTTATTTCTGAAGAGAATCTTGTACAAACATTCAGAATTAAGGAAAACCTAAAGATTAAGAACATCCTTTTGTAGAGTAGCATTGATTCAGCACACCAAAGCATTGCGAATCAATGTGGTAAAACTATTAGGGGGTCCTTATATAGGTGTTTTAGGTGACAATTCATCTTCCACGATTGATCCAACGATTGAAATAATTTGGATCGGATCAAATTGTTGAGATGATAGTCGAAGAAAAAATTTTGTAGGTTCTATTCATTTTAGGTTTTTATGATAAAAATTTGGATTTAAGGAAAAGTGAATCTGAAAAAAAAAGATGAAAATACAAACTTGTAAAAAGGTGATTGTGAAAATTTAAGAAAGGAAACATACCATCCAGATTGCTAGGAAATTACCTATAATGAGGAAAATTCTTCCTGATGAACATTTGATTATGGAAAAATTTGGTTCAGAATAATTTTATTACGAATAATTTGATAGAAAAAATTTTAGTTATAAAAATTATGATTACTTAAATTTTGATTATGAATATTTTGATTACAAAAATTTATATTTTGAAAATTCTAATTTCTAAAATTTATGTACTCCCCTAAGAAAAATATTTTCTTACTATAAGGAGATATGTTTCAACAAGTATTCAATATGGAATATTATATTAGGTTTATCATTCCTAACTTCTTTTTAATGTATTCAAATATATCATAGGGTAACAATTTTGTGAAAATATCAACATGTCGATCTTTCATTCCAATGAATTAAAGAATGATATCTTCTTTTGGTGTGAGATCCCTAAGAATGTGATGCCTAATATCTATGTGTTTTCCACGTGAGTGATGTGTGGGGTTTTTATGTAGAGAAATGGAACTAGTATTATTAGACAATAATAATGTTTTTTTAAAACTCATACCATTTTTTGTGAGTGTGTGTTGCATCCACAAAACGTGGGAACAACAACTTCCAGCTACTATATGTTCAGCTTTAGTAGTGGATGGTGATACTAAGTATTTCTTTTTGAATGACTAAGAAACTAATGAATCACCTAATAAATGAAATGATTCTAATGTACTTCTCTTATCCATTCTACATCTCCCAAAATCAGTATCTGAAAAACTTTTTAAAACAAAATCATTTTCAAAAGTATAAAAGAGTATTAAATCAATGGTTCCATTTAAATAGCGGAAAATTCTTTACACTGCCATTAAATGAGATTCCTTAGGATTGGATTGATATCTTACACATAAGAATATTGAAAACATTAAGTCTGGACAAATGGCTATCATGAATAGTAAACTTTCTATCATATCTCTAAAATATGTCTGATTGACTCGTTTCCCAGATTCATCAAGATGAAGAGAATTTTAGGTACCAATTGGAGAACTAATACTCTTAGTGTTGTAATATCCATACTTTTTAATAATATCCTTAATACAATTATGTAGAGATATATATGATCCTTATGGTTTTTTAGAAATTTTAAAAACTATGAAAAATGTTAAGTCACACATCATACACATTTTAAACTCAGATTTTATTATATTTTCAAAAGAATTAGTTAAAGATTACTGAGATGAACCAAATATAATTTCATCAATATAAATTTGAACAATCAAAACATTTTTCTTATCTTTATTTATAAATATTTTTGGATCATCATTTCCCTTAACATAATTGTTTTGTTTCAAAAATCTAATAATTCTACCATACTAGGCTCTAGGGGATTGTATAAGTCCATAGAAAGATTTGGCAGGTTGGAAAACATGTTCAGGATGTTTTATGTCTTTAACACTAGAAGGGTTTTCAACAAAAACTTCCTCTTGAACATAACCATTAAGGAATGAACATTTTACATCCATTTGAAAAAGTTTAAAGTTGATGAAAGATACATAGAAACGTTGAATACAGATAGATTCAAGTCTAGAAACCGGAGCATAGGTTTCTTCACAGTTTATTCCTTCTTCTTTATTATATCTATTATCAACTAATATAGCTTTATTTATTACGGGGATTCCATTTTCGTCACACTTATTACTAAAGACCCATTTTACTCCAACAACAAAACTTTCCTTAATTCTTTCAACCAAGGTCCATACTTTATTCCTTTCAAATTTGTTTCGCTCATCCATCATGGATTTTATCCAATCATCATTACCTAAAGCTTCATTAGTGATTTTTGGTTCTAATTTAGAAAGGAATGATAGATGTTATACTTAGTTTTTTAAGTAACTTCTAGTCCTTACAGGTAGCTTTAAATCAGCATTGATACTACCATTGGGATGATTCCTAAGAAACAACTGATTTGGGTTTTTAAAAACCTATTTAATATCATATGGTGAGATGTTTTCTCAAGTAAATGCTTCAGGAACATTTTATTTAACATTGTCAATATAAAATGGATCTTCTATCAAGGGTTGATAATCAATTTATGAAAAAACATATGAAGATGTAGGTTGAGGTTATTTAAAATCAAAAGGATCAGTCTCAGCAAATTTAATATGTACACTTTCTTCAACAATACAATTATTTTTATTAAAAACTGTATAAGAATCCGAAGTTGTGGAGAAGCCTAGGATAATTCGTTCATTATATTTGGGTGAGAATTTATATAAATTATATTTATTGTTTAGAATTAATACTTTTCATCCAAATACTTTGACATAAGAAAATGTAGGTTTTCTACTATTCCACAATTCATAGTGGGGTTTATTAAGAAAAGTTCTAATCAAAACATGATTTATAGTATAACATGTAGTACTTACAAATTCATCCAGAAAGTGTTTATATATTAAATATTCACTCAACATGGTTCTAGTTATTTCTTTAAGTATTATATTTCTTCTTTCAAAAAAATCATTTGGTTGAGGAGTTATTAGAGCTGAGAAGTTATGGGTAATTCCATTTCTACTACAAAAAGTAACAAAATTAGTATTTTGAAATTCACCTCCATGATCACTATGAATTGTTATCAATGGAATATTTTTCTCATTTTTAACATGGGATCTAAAGATTTTTAAATAAGAAAAATATTCAGATTTCTTTTCTAGAAAATAAACCCATGTAAATCTAGTGTAGTCATAAACAAAGACAAAATTATAATATTTCCCTCCAATGCTACCAGATTGGGTTAGAACGAAAAGATCATATATACCAACTATAACGCATCAGTATTTAAGGCTTCACCAATTGATTTAAAACATGATTTATGTTTCTTTCGATATTGAAAATATCACAGAATTGTGAAGAATCATATCTAAGATCTGGTATATTCTTAACAAGTCTTTTCTTTGAGAGTTTTCATAGGCTTCTACGATTAAAGTGACTTGACCCTCAATTTCATAACAATGATAGATATTTCATTTCTCCAAGGAATGGTAGATCATGCCATCTATGTGCTTCTAGGTTTAGTGTGTATACATTCTCATATATGTGAGCAGAAAAAATAAAATCTTCCTTTGAATTTTGAACTAAGCACTTACAATTCCTAAAATTCACAAGGTAACTTTCATCACATAATTGAGTTATGCTAATAAGGTTGTGCTTAAAAACTTTAACAAATAAAACATTTTAAATCCTCGTTTTTTCAAGAAGAACCATGTTACCTATAACAATAATTTCTCTCTAAGAATTATCTCTGAATGTTACATTCCCTCTTTTTGTCTTGATAATATTTTCAAAGAATTTACTGTTACCAGTCATGTGTTGGGAACATCCACTATTCATGTACCATGAATTTCTATTGGAACTTTCATTATTTTCCTTAAAATAGAAGTCTTATACTTTTAGAATCCAAATTTTCATGGATCCGGAAATTTTAGAAAGAAAGATTTTATGAATCCACATTTTCGTAAAAAAAATAAGAATTATGAAAACCTAAATACTAAGTTCAATTTAAATATTTTTTTCCCAATTTCCACCACAATGACATTTAATGCAGATTGGAGCACATTAAGGTACAAAATAGTTATTACTAAAAACTGGCTTAAAATTAGTATAACCAAATATAAAACTATTCTTTAGAGGCCGAATTTTGGAATAAACCTTATAAAAGGATTCCTTACTAGAGGTAATGTTTTTCCAACACTTCCTTAAAGAAAATATTTCCGACTTTCGTTCAATAAAAAAATTTCCCTTAAAAAATTAGTTTTAGAACTAGAGTTAGTCTCTAAAATATTTTTCTTTGAAATTAAATTTTCATGATCTTTAGAAGTTTAATCCTTCCCAGAATTAACTTCCTCATTGTTTTTTGAGATACTTTCAAAATAAATAATTTTCTTATCTATATCTTTAGAAAGATATGATATTTCTTTAGTTAAAATAAAAAATCTAGAATTTTCCTTATCATGCTTTTTCTTGAGTTTAGAATTTTCATTCTCAAGAAGTTTAGAAAAACTAGATACTTATTCATAAGTAGGTAATATATTTTCTTCATCAAAAGAAGATTCTTCATCTGAGGATCTATGGTATTTATCATTTGTACAATTTTTATTTAAGGATACATTTGTGATAGATTCAACATTCTGTACCTTGGACATTAGACAATGATTTTCAATGGGTAGTCTGGCTAGTAGTCCAAAATTCTTCTTATCAGAAAATCCATGGTCTAAAGATTCATCAGAAGAGTCTCCACCACTGGCACTTGAAGTGTCATTTTCTTTCAAAACAATCATAGCTTTATATTTGTAATACTTATTTATATTACTCTTAGAATTCTTTTAATTTTGATTATTTTTCTTAATCATAGGACAATCCGACCTTATATGCCCTACTATTTTTCATTTATAATAAGTGACTTATGAGTCTTTCTTGTCTTGTCTTTCTTTCTTCTTATATATATATTGAAATTATTTATTTACAACTATTTGGTTCATCATTCGAGAAATATTAGCCAGCTCATTCTCAGAATGATCACTTTCACTTGATTAGGATAAAACCGTGGATTTCTTTGACATGATTCTTTTAACCCTTTTAGGAGTCTGTGCATTAGTAGTAGTAAATTCTACACTTCCATTAACATTTTTCTTCTTATTCATATTAGCATCTCTTTTCATTCTTGTCTCAAGTTGAAGAAGAGTTCCAAAAATATCATCAAGTGTAATTTGAGATACTTTCATATTCTCATCAATAGTTGTTCTCTTAGATTACCACTCATTAGGAATGCTATCTATAATCTTGTCCACTAGGGACTTGTCATCTAAAACTTTCTCACCCATTGATTGTAAACTGTTGACAGTATTCGTAATCCAATGTCGAAACTTTCCCACTGGTTCTCCATAATGAAATAGAAATCCAAGATATTATGCTCTAATCAAAGATCTTCTAGTTTCAATAACATTGGATGTACAAAAATGAGTAACCTCTAAATTCTTCCAGATACAGTTAGTAGATTCAGAAGAGAAAATATGACTTTATATATTCTTGGTCATGGAACACAACAAAGTATTGCATACCTTGTAGTTTAGATGATATTCTAACATTTCTTGATTGGTGAATGTTCTAACTTCCTTATCACGAATCTTGTAATCTCTAGTATGCATAATTTTTTTTTGACTCCAGTATTAATAAAAGAAGTCTTCATATGATCTCTCCTATATTCAAAATCATTCCCATCAAATATAGGTGGTCTTGTAGGATTTATATTTTTAATCGCACCAAAATTAATTCCTACCATCTAAAAGAAAATATATTTCCTTAGAAACTTGTTAATAGAAAATGTTTTGAAAGAATGTTAATTATATTATGTAAGAAAAATATTTAGAACAATGAAAAATTGATCAACAAAACATATATGTGTATACAAGTATTTCATAAACCTCCTCTAATACCAATTTTAGGATCTAAATATGAATGTAGATACTTAATTACATGAGGGGGTGAATTGTATGTTTTAAAACATTCTTTTATAACATTTAGGAAAACTTTTTTTAACAATGTTAAACAAGGTAAATTAACCAGACCTATTTTAGTTATATAAACTTTCTAGGTTCTAGAAATATGGTTCCAAAAATTAAACTTAAGGAATGTTTACAAGGAAAATATTCTACCGTAAGCATATAGAATCTCACTTATCCAAGTATAAAAAATTAAAAGATAGTATAAGAAGGTTACACATTCTTCCTTTTTGAAAATAAAATGTAAATAAACTTGAAACAAAATAAGTAACAAGTATGAAATCATTTAACCCAAAGAGTAGGTTATCCAACAGACTTGGATAATGTTCCCTTGATTTATACTTTCAATAATTTTTATCTTACCCACACTAGGGTATGCCCTCGATAGGAATATCAGAATATGTCTTTCCATCCTCGCAAGCCCTTGAACATCAAGGTAGTCAGTACCTCTGTCATCCTATCCATGAAAGTACTTGAATTTTATGGTAGTCGGCACCTCTGTCTTTCTATCCATGGAAGACCTCATTTGTACTTAGCAATAATAGGAGTCACATGAAGTAAGATGAACAAGATATTCTGTTTGTACAAGGCATGAGAGTCTCTCTATCTAGAAATCAATTCACCAGCATGAAATCTCTAGAGTGAAAACATATATTGAGATCATTCAAATTAGCTCCTATTTATAGTCACTTCTCCAATGGTCGGATCCCTCCTCTAACAGTCATGTTTTACCTTGAATTTCAGAGGGACCTGTACATGTGCCACTCAAACAACTGTTAGTTAGAAATAGAATGTACGACATCATTTAATAACTATAAAACATGTAAGACAAATAAGGTTTCTAAAAAAAATTAATTTTCCGAGTCTAAGGAAAAATAATTTTTGGAGGCTAACCAAATAATAAATTAAAGACTATAAAACATGGATATTTAGATTCTATTTTCAAGGAGTTCAGAACCCGAATTATATAGGTTTTGGAGTCTAAATTCCAATGATTTTTGAGTCATAATTTTTATGGATTTGGTGTCTAAATTCTAAGGAATTCGAATTTTGAATTCTGAGGAATTCAGAGCCTGGATTATAATAATTTCGGAGACTAAATTCTGAGGAATTTGGAGTCTGAATTTGGAGGAATTCGGAGTTTGAGTTTATGATAATTCAAAGTCTGAATTTTAAAGAATTTTGAGTCTGAATTTATGAGAATTTAGAGTCTGGTTTTTAGAGAATTCGGAGTCTGAATTTCAGATAAATTAGAGTCTGAATATTAGAGAGTATGGAGTTTGAATTTTAGAGAATTCAATGTCTAAATTTTAGTGAATTCAGAGTCTGAATATAATAGAATTCAGAGTCTGAATTTCAGAGAATTCAGAGTATTAATTTCATAGAATTCATATTCTGAATTTCAGAACCTGAAAATAGAATAATCTATATCTATGAATTTATTGGATTATGAGGTTTTAAAAGTGTAATCAAATTTTAGAAATAGGAATAAAATTAGTTAGATTTAGATAAACTATAAAATGAACAATGAAAAACATAGGTAAGGATAAATTTTCTTGGGTAATGAAATTTATTTTTGTGAAGATGAATCTTATGGAAAATATGATTTGCCTTTAGATAGAGTGTTTGTGATTTTCAAAACATAGAGGATTGGAAAATTCATAACAAAACCTTATTGACTCAATAGAAAAAATCCCAAGGGAGCTGAGATATGTTTTCAAAAGAAGGGTTCCTTTGGGAAAACATTATATTTTTCATATAACCCTATTTGAAACATGTATACCCTATAAAATAAAATGAATGAATAATGAATTGATATTAGAATATCAGTATGGTAATATCCGTAATGATATTTATTTGAACAATGTTAAATCTAATCAAATTCAGTGGGGTTTCAAAATCCCCATACCTTAATTCCCGCTTAATTATGTTTCTTTTGTGCATCCTGAGTAACAAAATTATCTTTATTGAAACATTGATCCAAAAGTTAATTAGATTAATTAATAAACTATTTTTCTATTATAATCATTGGTTATAGTTATTAATTTTTTTTAAAATCGATGCACATTAATAGCATGTATTAAAAAAACTATTTTTCTGTGGTTTATCTATTTTGTAAAATGTAAATTATCAATTAGCATAATTAATTCTACAATCATAGAATACCCTAAATTAAATATTTATATATTATATATAAATCATAATATCCATAAATAATGTTTAATATAATAATTTTCATGGAAATATATATATATATAGGTGGTGAACTGACCATTAATAGGATATTGTTGAAAAAGATGGAAAAGGGAGTAAAATATTTATATAGTTCATATTTATGATACGTGAATTTATTGAAAAAAATTAATAAATTGTTAAATTACTACATAATTAATTTTGTAATATATTCTATTAATGAAATTCATAAAAACGAATCATAATAAGAAAAAAAGGGAGAGTTGATGGAGACATACTCTTTCCTTGGTGTGGGTTCTCTTGTACGACATTAAAAATCATTATTGATTGGAGTTGGATGGCTCTAGAATATCCGTAGGATTTATATTAGTATTAATATGCATTATTTTCTTTTGATATTTGTCTTTCTAAAGGTTGTGATTAGTGGATTTCCTTGGGAAGGGAGAGGTGTAATTTATACTTGAGTATATGTGTATTTTTAAATAAAATTATTAAGTAAAATTATATCAACGGTGATACATGTAATAGTAAATTTTTAATAATATTAATCATAAATAATTATATTAAAATGGTTTTATGAATTTAAAACACATTTATAATTTTAATTCATTATTTTATTGAAAAGAAATGTGGGAAAAATAAAACATTTTATTTTATAGAATTAATTTTGACTTTGGGATTTTGAAAAAAAATTGATGTTTGAAAAATTAGTTTGCTATATTATAAAGAATAATTTTTAAAATTAAATATATAAAATACGAACTTGATGTTTTGGAAATAATTATGTCACTAATTCATGGTGAATTATGTAATTTAATTAACACCAATTACGTGAAAACTGTTTTTTTACTATTCAATGGAAAATTGAAGTATTCCAGAAAATTAGCATAAAATAACCCTTGGAAATTTTAAATTTCCTAATTTAAGAAATGGAAAATGTTTTATGAAAATCATTTTAGAAAATATGAGAAATTTTAATTTTAATTTAAATCTCTATTTATTTGAAAAATACTGATTGTAATGTTATAACCAATTTTATGACACATTTGAAAATTATTTATGGTCTTCTAAAATTATCTTATAACTATAATCAAAACAACCTATTAATATTTAAATCTATTTTATGGAAAATAATGATTCTAAATATTTATATTAACAATAAAATTGTAAATAAAAATTTTTTCTTTAAAAAAAATCTTAATTTTAATTTTAAAACATTTATTTAATTATACTATGATATAAATATATCATATATTCATTTTTAATATTGCTAAATTATATTTATACATTCATAGTTGATGTTACTATTATATTGGCCAGATTACTATTCTTAATGATCTTGTTACTATTCTAAGGGTTAGGATATTATTCCATCAGTATAGGTTTTTTAATTTATATAGATACCTATTATTTAATTCATTATTCATTTATAATGATTTCATTATGTTTTCTATGTAATTTTATGTTATTTATATTATATGAAATTACTATAATAAGGGAATTTCCAATAATAAAATTTTGGGTCGTTACTTGCATAGTGTGATCAAACCAATTCATCTTAGACCGAATGAAATAAACGTATAGCCTTATACTACCCTTAAATACATTATGAGCATCTAATTTTGATTAGTTTCAAATCAATGTTTTCCAACTACCTATAAATGTTTTCTTTCCATGTACTAGATGTAGTACAATGAGTATTCATAGTACCACAAACCTTAGGTTGTTATTGTTAGTGAGTTCATCAAATTCAATGTGACCCCTAGTATAGTGATAGTACACGGTCAACATATCCAGAAAACCTATAAACAACTAATGGAATTTTTTTACCCTAATGAAAATATTATATAATCTCATACGATTATGATAACATTACACTGAAACACCTAATTCAGACATGGTTATAAATCATGCTCCATTTTCTTGTTCAGTGGTATATAAATGGATCCATTATTAAAAAAATGGTCAGTGACTATCCTTTTATATCAATTATCATCTTATTTTACCCCAATTCAAAAACATTAACCTAAAATTAAAATTCTCACCACCATATACTCCAAGATATAGGCATAATTTTTATTCTCAAGCCCCAATAAATATTTTCCTATCACTCCCTTTACGGTTTCTTATACTATTACTAGACTCACCACTCATATTTGAACAAACCTATCTTCACTATTGAATATATGACCTCACTTTTTATCAAAACTCTATGACCATAATCAATGAGTCATACTTCAGTCTAGGAATAATGGACTAAAATTTATTACATGTATTCTTATAGATTTTTTATACAAGTAATAAATCAATTCACTTTAGGTTGACTTCGACATAATAAATCTCTACACAACCCCACTTTTAGTCAATGTTGGGTTAACTAAAACCCAAGCACTATAAACATAACCTATGTGTGATTCCCCTATGATGCTATTAATACTGGAATTAAGATATAAATTTCTATTGTGCCAAATTTTCCATAAAAAATACACAGGAACCCTATTTTTTAATTATTTTTTATAATTTTAAAAATCATTCATATTTAAAATGGATTTCAATTCCACACAAAATTAAAAGAAATATACTTTATACTAGTTAAGAAAAAAATGTGAAAATGTATAATTAAAAAATAGTATTTTTTATCTACAACCCTATCACTTTCATGGAATAGGAAAAAGATTCATTTTATAATAATAAGGAACAAATATGGAAGGAATAAAAATTCAACTCATAAAAAACTCAATTTCTTTTAACTAGGTCTATTTATATCAAAAAGAGATAAATAATTTATTTTTTCCTATTTCTATTATTTTAGATGATTTATGAAAAGGGTGTTAAGATGTTCATTCTATGTACTAAAATCATTCATGAACAATAACATTAACTGTAAAACCCAATTCATGATATATATTATATTGAGTCATTAAATTCATCGTATATTAAGAGAATAACCAAGGATTATAGTGATAAAATTTTCACTGTGTATATTTCCCACAAATATCAATAATAGTTGACAAGGATAAGAGGAAATGAAACCAATTACTACTTTTTTGTAACAGTTCATCCGTAACCAATGGATATTTCACATAATATTTATTTACAGAAAACATTATCCATTCATGTTTGAATTTTTTAAAGTATAGGGTCTTGAATAAATAATTATTTGACTGGAATAGGTATATTATATTATCATTTATTGTAATTAACTTTCATCTAATGATTTAATAAATTTAACTAATTTAACAATACACAATATTTTACTTTCATAACCTATAAAAAATAAATATTTATAGTGATTGAATTTTGAATCCATTTTAGGGTAATAAATATCATTTTTAGAAACAAATCTATCGGGTCATTAATTAAACAATGAATAGGTGAGTATCAATAATTTTGAATCTCTCCCAAACAGAGGTAGAGTTATAAGGCTTATATAATTATTTTCAGAAGAATATATTTTGACTATCTGTGATCATTAAAATCCTTGTATATTTTATACAGCCCTACAATATCAACATCTATATCAAAATTAAACAATTAATTCTAATTATAACAATAATTTTCTCTAAATAATTGTTATGTAGTGATCCTATGATATTGCACCACATTCACTTTAGCCATATCCAACTCCTGATGAAGGTTCATATCTAGTTACACCCATTAATAGTTTAATTTGTAATGTTCATATACTACTTTATTTGGTTGATATTTCTCTTAATGTTCTACATCCTTGAGATACCATGTTAAGATTAAAACGTTTACCATTTAAATGATTATTTAGGGATTTTATAGAGTCTCATTATAATAAACTATTTTCTTTAGAACCATATGGTTTTCACATTACCAAACCAAACCACATCACAATGTGTTGAAATTTTTATGGAGTCTGTAAATTTTTTTAAACAACACATTCATTGTTAATACATATATTAGATTACATATATCTAGCCACACTAGCTATCACATAGTCAGTTTATGTGTGAGGGATTCCATATCGGAATCTAAGTCCAGTAGAGGGAATACGATGTTGTTTGATAGTAGATCACTCAAAGTAAAAAATAACATAATATTTTTAGATCATTATAACTTCATTGGTGGTTATGAAATTATGATGGGGGATTCATCTACTAGTTTCTATATTATCAATAGTGACATCAATCTAAAATTTTACCACAAATATAAATTCCAATTTTGTAAATATGTAAATTGTAATTGATCAATATTTATGTTTACCTCTACCATCATATCTATTAATTTTTATCACTTCCATTAAGCCTTTAAATGTTAATTGGATTACCTCACCCACATTTACTACTTAACTACCTACCTCATTCAATCTTGGGAAGGATATGATTTCTCTCTAAATTTCTACTTTAATAGTTTGAATAACCATGGCATCCTCCTAAGGTAAGGACCCCATAATATTTTCATGTAGTAGCCCTTGGAATATTAATAGTTCCTCCTATGAACCTAAATAATTATCTATTGGAAATTAAAATTATAAGGGCATGAGATCTATTAATAACAATTCATGGATCCTTTAATTAATATTTTTATATAGGAAAAGATATAAAATAAAAAATTTCATTTTACATGTAATGTAATAAAATAAAATGGGAATCATTTTGGTTAAGGACATGTATTCAAATAATTATTCATTAAATACATTAAACTCTTTTTAGGATGAAGAGTGATCTTTTGTGGTTGATTCTAGGATTTTTCACCCTTCTTACTAAATCTATATCCCAAATATATTTTTAACGTTCTATTATAGAAATAAAATAAAATATTTTTTAATAATTTATCATTGTGTCTTATAACATAATCAAAATATATTTTTATATATCACTAGAGGAATTAGTAAAATCCATTAACAATGACCACTCTACTATATATAGAAACCCCAAATGAGTTTTAGGTATTTCCTCCATTATAATGGTAGAATCCAATTTTTCTCATGTGGATACCTCTTTGAAAACTATAAAATATTTCCCATTAACCTAGATTTGATCTTGAGATATTGAAACCACATAGTTACTAAGAGAATATGTCTCATTATGTACTAGGTTCCCCTTTCAAATAGATGGCCCCCACATAAATTATAGTATCGGTTGAATTATTATGAGTATCCTCCTCATCTTCATCCTCTTTTCCTATTTTTAATTCACAATAATCAAAGAATATATAACATTAGTGCCCTAAATATAAATTCTGTTTGATATTTATCATAGGACCATTAACAAATTTACTAAATATGGGTAAATTACTGAAAAATTATTATTCAACCACCACTTCAACCATTAATCGTGGGTGAATAGATCATTTTATAAGAGGAATGACACTATATACATAATGTGAAATGATAAATTTATCTAAATGTGGATATGAAATTGAGTTTGAAGGATGACCCCTTTCACCAATGAAAATGTGTGCTACCAACATGTCAATATTTCTCCACCTTCTGATTAGAGGTTCAAATAAATATAACCCTATATTTATCTTGGATTCAATAAGAAATTGAAAACCTTAAAATTCAGGTCATCCCTTTGAATCTTGCATCACTCATTGTCCATGGGAAGCTTCATCATCTACCAATTTGGAAGACACTTCAACACTACCAGGGGTTACTTGACTTTTTGTATCACGAAGATTACAGTGGTGTCCACACCTCCTATATACTATAAAATATCCCAAAAGAATGTTATTTTTATATATCCTTATTATTAACTCCATCCATTCAATCCTCATAAATCACTTTGTTAATCACCACTTAGATCTTCCATGTCCAATATATCATACCAATATTTTTTAATGAGGAACATATCATCATGAGTGTGTATTATCCTCTCCAACACTCTAAGGTACAGGAAAACCTCAGTTTGGTTGTTTCCATGGTGGATACCAATTATATACTTCAAATTAAATGACTATAAAATGAATAAACCATCTTAATGGGAACCCATAAATATTTATTTATATTCTTAGTTGGTTAGCTATTCTACAAATTAAATGCTTTAATATACAGATAATTTTATAATCTATTAAGACACTCTTCCTTGGGCTTAAAATAGGTCTAAGGTTATTTTAACATTATCAACATTCTTGAGATTTCAATTTCGTATATAGAATCCTCCCATTTCCTCTATTTAGATCACCTTGCCATAAGTTCTTGTTATGGTGTATCTTATATTATGAGCTACTAAGAGGGTTGTATATATCATTATCCTAGATGTTATGATGCCATAAGTTTTCTATATATGTTTGGTATTTTTTGGTTTCATGCTTTTCCTTATTAGATTCATTTGATCTGCGAACCATGGTTATATTATTTATTAAAATAACACTATGATATAGTGAGATACAATCATGGGATTACTAATTTATCAAGATAATACTGACATCTAGGGAGGTAATTATAATTGTGGTTTGATTATCCACTTACAGCATCATTTAATATAGTTGTTTGTGAACTATGTGGTGGTATTATATTATTGTATCTACAAATGGGATCAGGGATTTTAACTAAAAACTTAATGAGAGATTGAAAACTTGTTATTTTTATATCCAATAAAAACCCATCAATAAAAATAGTCTAAAATGAAAAAATCCCTTAGAGTTATCCTATATGATAGCTTATTAATCCATCCATGGATATCCCATATAATGTTATCGATATGAATCAATAGAAACATAAATGAATGACCTAAAATTTCATTTTATTATAGTTTGTGTGTTGTTGAATTTTTTGAAAATGATGTTCACTTCCACCCATCTTCATAGAACATGATACAACCAAGAGATAATGCTTTTGAATTTTCATAGTTTAACTACAAGAGACATTAATTAATCATTTATAATATTGTAAATAATAAACTAATGGAATTATATTCCATTAAGATCACTTATATTATATGTTTTCTAGACCAAACTGTGTTTTAAAAAAATGACAGTATATAGTGAGAACCACCTTATAATATTTTTTGTGGTTTAACCAATATAACCATTTGATCATATTAATCACACTCTCGTTAAGGATAGTAAGTTAATAGGAACCCTCTCTTCAATATGATATTAAAAAACATTGTCCATTGATAAGTTGTACCATCACCATTTTCGACTATAAATATCATCATCAAAGCATAAAAACAATTTTCAATCCATAAACAAGGTTCCTTCTCTATAAAATATTAAACATAACTCATTAATGAATATGAAAATGGCAGTGTTTGTTCATCATTAATAGATGAATCTATAGGTGGAAGAATGGTTTCATACCTATCTCTTAGGATTGGTATCCTATAAATCTTAGAGATGTCCTAAAATATGATTCATATATCACAATGTTCTAGGTTGAACATATTAGTTTGAGGACTCTATTAGGATAGTTAATCAAGAATTAGATCAAAATTATTGTATATGAATGTTTTGGTTGTCTAAATGAAATAATCTATTTATATAAACCTATGTAGATGTATGAACCTTGAACATATCTACTAGGACAATTTTTCCAACATTCATATGATATTGAATCTAATTTTGCTTTGTGGATCCTAGTGGTTGTTCTACTCTGGAATAAATTTATGAGTTTAATGATGATAAATTTAATTGTAATAGTGTGTTTGAGGCTCCATTAGGTGTTTTTGGTTGTCCTGGGTTAATCGGATTTACAACATGATGTTTGATTGATGTAAAAAATTCTCCATAATATGTGATGTCGTCATTTAAATGTATAGTTGTTCCATAAATGAGTACCAAGAAAAGAACTATTTACATTACTTTTGATATGGTCATAAGATTTCATCCTTAGTCAAAAGTTAAGATCTATAAAAAATAATAAAATATGAAAATAACAAATTATTTATGCTATTTTGGTGTATACCGAAGACCATGAATATATGTTAGGAACTATCAAACTTTTATTAACTCACTATATCAATCAATCTCGTTAATGTGTATTTCCAGAACATCATTAGAGTTTTTTTGAACATCCATCTATTTCTCATAAAATATTTTAAAACATGTTTAGCTATTTATTTTAAAACATTCAATAAAGAAGAGGTATAAAAGGATTAAGAAATGGAAAATGGAATAAAAATAAGATGCTAAATGCTTCATGAATTATGAATTTTGCATTCATATTTATCACATCCAAATTTCAACACTTAGGCTCTCTCGCCTTGGTGAACCACATTTATTGTTACCGATATTTGTGCGAATATATGAATATAGCAACTTATTTGGGGTAAAATGCTAGTACTTAAGAGTTTCGGGCAAAGTCATGTTAAAAAATGAGAGGTGGACTGACATGAATCACATAAGTCTATTGTGAACATTAGGTCATCCCATAATTAGTATACGTAAATTTCATGGATCCAAAGCATCATACATTGATGGTTTATACTGAAAATACATTCATACAGATCTCCATAAAATTGTATACTCTTGATTCCACCAATAAACAATACCTCTTCTTAAACATGGAAATGATACCTTCATATAGTTTAGTTCATGAACAAGTTGAATCATTAAATAAATTTAATCATTTTCATTATAATCAGATATAATTCTATTGTTGATAATTTTTTGGCACCTAAATTTGATGAACTGAAAACTCAATAATCCCATATAAGAATAATGAAATTACAATTCACTTTAGACTATATAAGAATCCTAAACGATTCTATCCTTTAAGAACATAATATTATTCTCTGATTTAATGTTCACATTCCTATATTGTGGCATTAGGTTCATAGTATCACACGTTGATACTCGGTGTCTAGTCTTGTACCATGATACTATAAAATAAATCCCACACACTAATTCCAGATACATTGACACCTTGCACTATATCATAAGAAACTAGTAATATGAGATGGTTATACTGAGTTAAATAGGTTCCAAAGTCTCTATTAAATATTAAATACTCCCCACCCTCCAAGATCAATAATTGGATTCCATCAAAAAACTTGATATTGAAAATTAATAATTTCATACACCCAGAACATTCAGGATTATCCTAATGAGATTTTCAAATCAAAACTTTGTGGAAAGACATGGATATTTGCGGTATTTTTAACAATAGATGGATTTGTAGATGTATCAATCATAAGGGAGAAGTTTTCCTAGGAAATCAAAAAAATAGGGTGAATTACCACATTTAAAAGAAGCTCTCATTTAACTATGGAATGAATTTTGCGACCCTTCTTGTTAAAACCCTAAATAAGATGCTCATTTTCCCAATTGTCCAAATATGGAACATTCATTTCTTTAAATTATTATCATTATAACACTATGTTATCCATAAATGGGGCCTCACCTAGAATTAATGGTTATATTTGGGAACCCCATTCACCCATGGGAAACTAACTAATCTAAAATCACCTATTCTATTAATTAATTCAAATGAACTATTTTGAGCCACTTTTTAAATGTCAAATCCCCAAAAATCATATTTTCCATAGTTCACATCCATTACAAAATTACATATAAAATTAGTTCATTTATCATACTCATGTACCCCCTTTCAATGATAAATTATCATGATAAATGGTTACCCACATGATGTACTCCAAAACTGATATGTTACATTAGGTTATAAATAATAATTTATCTATCAGGATGATTGTTAAGTTAGTTGGATTTGATCATATATGTGGTTTTGAAATTTCATATTACACTACCTTAATGTTTTTATTTAAATTATATATATTTTTGTTTAATTATATGAAGGATTTTTATATTTTCATATTCTCTATCACATCAAGTCATTTTTTAAATCAACTAAAACATATAAACCATTATGATGTTGTTTAGAGTCGAACTCATCAGATGATAGAGATATAACCTACAATAATTTTAAGATAAAGTGTTGTATCTATTGTAATTGAAAAAATATAAGAACATCTTAGGAATAATTTACTAGGTTTTTTTCAATTATTCCTTTAAATTAAACCGAGGGAATCAATTAATTAATGAGTTTGAGATATAATAAGATTTCAGGCACAAATTTTTTATATTTTATCAACTAGATAAGTTTAGTAATGTCATCAGTGTGTTTTCAATTAGTGAGTTTTTTATATGAGATACCATTTTGTGATATTTTATTATAAATATCATATATTAAATTGTATTTTTCAATTATCTAATCATTACTAATCCATAAGTTTCTTGTTTTGGAACCTAGCATCTTTTTCAATCACGGAGATCAATAAGAATCTATGTGGTGAATGTTGTGCCTTTCCACTAGTTTACAATTGAGGATGTCCATCATATTATACTTATTATCGATCATATATATCATATAAGAAATTAGGGATATATAATACATATAACATTTCATATGTATATAGTCAAATAATTTTTTTCTACGGATTTTGATATCTTCTAACTATGGTAGTCAAGGAAGTTACAGGTGTGGAACTGAAATAACTAGATTAAATATTATAGATTCTCTATCAAATTTGAATAAAATATAAGGATTCCATTAATTTAAATCATATTCGTAATGTAATATTCATTGGGTGTCTCTTGATTGTTATCAAAATCATTAGGTCATGTTTTTTGCATTGTGTTTTCTCTATTAGTTTCCACTATTGGTATTATTTCTATTGGTAACATTTTTAACTTCTAAACACTCATTTTCTGCTAAATAATAATTTTGTACCATAATATTTTGACACAATATATGTCATTAAAAACTAATATTTTTAGAGGTATGAATAATTGTATTTTGTTATTTGACTTCAATTTACCGATAAAATATTTTAATTACCTTTCTTTTTTTTTGGAAAACATGTGGTATTTTATCTAATGAATACAATAATGTGAGTTATTTTATCTTTGTTAGAACCTAAAATTGTTCCTTATACAAGTATTATTTTATATAAAAGATCTTTTGTTTTTTATATGAAATGAATATCTCTTGGGAATAATTTAAAATTTAAATAATAGTCATCCACCAATAATTGATTGTTAATATTATGGGTACCAGACATATATGAGAAAACTATTACCATTACTGTAGGAATTTATAAATTTATTATGAGGGAAAATATATATAAAATAATAGGTAATTAATTATGTATGTTTACACTAACAAATACGCTTAGATATTAGAAAAATTAAAATGTTTTGAATAATTTTTAAGTGATTCATAATATCTAAAATCATATTTTATTATGTGAAACAATGAGTATAATTTTAATGAAACATGAAATCAATATTTTCATAACATCCAATTTCCTTTAGACCTGATGATTGTGGTTTTGATTTTATTATTAAACATGTTATATCGTAAAAGAAGAGTTAGTAGTAAAAATGCAGCAATGTGTTATGATTATACTTAAAATATATCAATTGCATTGAAGGAAAGAGTGATTTGATGATATAAATTTTGATGAAGTTATTACCCATTTTCCAAAGGAGTTGAAATGACAATAGAAAATGAAATACTATATGAATCCTCATATGAATATATGCCCAGTTGATATAATTGGAGCATTATTGAAACATAAGGAATACATTAAGTGTGATGTTTATAATTAGAAAAAAAGTATGATTTTTATTTTTCTTCAACTTATCTAAACTCATCATCTAATTCTCATACATTAAAATCTACTGCCATATAGAGAAGGCCTCAAAATTAATCAGATATTAGTAGTTTGGAAAATAGTAAATGAGATATTTATCATATTTCTTGATGGATGATTAAGATGATTTGAGATAATATATTCCAGTATGGGTTGAGGAAAAAATAGAAAAGATAAAAATGGTAAGAAGGAATCCTCATGCATTATTTATAAATAATATAGGAATCTAATTAACATTAGACCCTATTTTTCTTGGTATAAGATGAAAAATAAGGATAGGAAATATTTAAGGGGAAAAGAGAGAATATATTTTGACATTTCAAATGTTTCATAAAATTTTACAATATATCCATCATTATCATGTGATGGTATATATTTAAAAAGTTATATAAACTAATATAACATCATATTTTATAGTAATACATCTCTAAAAGAAAAGTGACTCATGTTAAGATAAAACCTAAATCCCTTACAAATTTATCTCAATACTATAAGTTTATTTTTACATTGTTTGATGACACTAGTTTAAAAATATAAAAATTTATGGAATTTATTACATTATTAGAATAAATGAATTGATATATGTTTTTTAAAAATAAATAAAAAATTGAATGGTGATATTGACTCTACTATAATAGAGTTTTCTAAAGGATAAGATATGATTTCTAAATGTACCATTGAAATTTCAAAGAAAACATCTTAGTTAGATGGTAAATCAAAAGTTATCTAAAAAGATAATGATAATAAGTTAGTTTATAAAGTAAATGAAACGTGTTTATAGTATAAAAAAGTTACTATATAATTTTTAATTTTTATAGGGTCAATTTTGACTTCATTTTAATATAGTTAAAACCAAATAATATATCATTCGGAATATGTTTTTCAAAATAAAGATCTATAATGATCATTATTTATGGTTTACTTAATTTTTTATACATTATGATAGAAAAAGAATTATTAAATAGTTTATGAACCTGATACATCACTCACATTGGAAGAAAATAGACCTAATACACACCTTCATTCAAGATCACACACATAATGTGATATTATAATCAATTATATTTAATCATAAAATCAATTATCTGAAAATTTCATGAAACTATTAAATTATGATATATTTGAATTTATTAAATAGTTTCTAGATGTAATACACCAAATGTGCTCATAATATTTCTTCCAGTTTTATTTTCTATGGTCATTTAGAAAATCCAAATGAATGCAGAGGAAATTTATTGTTTGGAATTTTTATAATTATTATTTTAGGTAAAATACTTTTTCTGTAAGTTTTTTAAATGTATCTTCTAAATTTTATATAAAATTTGTAACAAAACCATTAATAACAAATGTTAACTAGTACAGTTGAATTTTATGGAAGTTAACCTCTATGATATATCATTTAATTTATGTTTTTTCTTTTATATGAATATAAATAAAAAATTTAAAAAAAATCATATTTTTTACACCCAATATATTGATCAATATATGAAAATTTTTAATATCATACATCTGATGTTCTAAGTTTTACTCTTATGATATGACATCTATAAAATTATACACTTATGAATTTCTTAAAATATGAAATTTTTAGAATATTTTATCAACCATTTAGAAATTAGAAAGTTGATTCATGTATATTTTAATAAGAATCTATTTCTTATTTCTAATGAAGATAAATAATATTGATTAAACATTCATTAGATTCATTTTTTTATACAGTATCATCTACATGAGTAAGTAGATAAATTTCATAAGTTTTAGTTCGATTATTATAATCGACTAATTGAATCTTACCACTAAATCATTTAATTTAATGATTACATGAGGGTTTCCATATTTTCATTTTTTTAGTAAGAGGGATATGTAATAAACCACAATTTAATCAATGGGATTTCCCTTCTCAATATAATTTTTTTTTCATATTTTATAATATTACATAGCACACTCACAACGTTATAAAAGACACATTTATTTATATAAATTTAAAAAATAAATTTAGAGAATACACATTTTTAAAATACATTATTGTATCATAATGGGATAAAGATAGAAAATAAGATTATAATAATAATATTAGGAAAATTTTGATATTCTGTATTTCCAAGTGTAATATAAATCACAGACAACACTATAGAAATGAAACAGAATATTATAAATGAAATTTGAATTTTTGAATTAAAAATGTATTTTTATTTGTGAGATAAATTAATGGAATTAATAATGAATGAAATTTTGGGTATCTATGGGATGTGTGGAACCTATATAACAGTTATTAATATTAACATTGGAATAGTAATTTTGTTGTTGGAATAATATTCTGACCATTAGAATAGTAATCTGACCATTGGTAATGTTAACATATCTATTAGAATTGTATCATAACCAATTAATGTTTAAAATTATTTTTAGATATCTTATAAATTGAAATTTTGATATATTTAAATAATTTTAGATAAAAATAAATGTTTTAAAAATGATAAACAATGTGCTGTTATTTTTAGAAAACCTAAAATTTCAAATTGATATTTTATAAAAAATAAAATGATTGAAAATATTTTTTATTTTCATAAAAAAAATTATAAATTATTTTTTTGTTTCCTAATAAGGATCACTTTTTTTTATTATACCTTATGTAATTTTTCAAAGGGTTCAAAAATTAATCATATTATTAAATTTGGTAATTTTCAAATAAATAATGACATAATTTTGAAAACACATTTATAATTTTAGGAATATTATTTTCATAAAAAATAATTTAAAATTTTTAATCTACTCATTGAAAATTTCATATAGTGAATTTATCGTTTTTTTTAATTTTTTGAATTTTTTGTGAATAGTGAAAAGTGAAAAAAATTATATTTTACATTATAAGTTACATAAATGATTTTCTATGCCATGAATGATATAAAAAACCATTATTTCATATTCTATGGACCATTTACTCTATATAGTGAATAGAACCAATTCTATTGGTAGTCTTGAGCCAAAATTATTATCTAATGATTAAAATGTTCAAAACACTACCCCCATCCCCATATAAATAATACCCCTCACCACCCCTTCTTATCAAAACATATAATCCAAAATGTTTTCAAAATATCTAACCAATTAACTTCATAATATCACCCCCCATGTTCTAGTTCAGATAGTCTCACCAAAATACCATTTCATGGATCCTTAAGGTGGTCGCTTAAGTGGAGACAACAAATGGAGAATGTAGGATTCTCAGTTAATGTATTTAAGTTTCATTATTCTTATACCGACCCCATATGATCTAAATGCACCTGAAAATAGTGACATAAGTATTCCAAATATTTTTATATGTTATTACTAGGTTGTAATATCCATCTTATACCATATCTTTTATCATATTGGAAAATAATTTTTTTACAATATGATATGTTCAACGCCCCCATGAAAAACACACTTATTTTATAAATAACACCTCAAGGTTAGTAATAAAAATATTATATAATTAAATAATATTATTAAAATTAAATTATTTTGTATTTAATTTTATATAATAAATATATAAATATAATATTTAATAAAACAAAACTAGTTCCAGATAGTCAGTAAAATTCCTTAAATTAACTAACTGCATAAATTTATCATTTTTACTAAATTAATTCACCCTACAGCTTATCAAAAAGGATATTCGAGAACATTTTAATTTATAAAAGTTAATTAATTCCATTTTATTTCACTTATGGATTTTTAGTCCCATTTATCTAGTCAATCAATTATTATCCCCAAGTGAATCGACTCTGGAACCATGAAACGAATGCCCTCAGAAGTAATGAAATTAAACATTATATCACATTTAAATGATATTAAATTAATATAATAAATTTATATTAAATAAAATTCATATAATAATGTTCATTATTTATTTAATTAATTAATCTAATTTTATTATTCAATATATTATGTGCAAGTGCAGAACGATTATAGAACAAAAGGTAAAAGATCTCTCTAAACCACAATTTTTCTCTAGGTTATGAACATTATCTCTATAACCAACCATATATTTGTTTAATTTTATATAAATATTATAAATTCTATATATATATTTCTATTACTTATATACATAGCTTATTATCCATTCCTCAAATGGGGTCATACATTCTTTAATTTCATTTATCAAATTCGTACATTAAAACAGAACTCCATAGAGGGAAGGTTTTATATTAGTAAATCATTTTCTGTGAAAATAAATTAATATATTTATTCACATTAATTATTTAATTATTTCAATTAATGTTTTAGGTATTACCATTCTAGTTTCAATATGGTTTCAATGAAAATTCCATACTTATTCCATCTCTAAAATTCATTATTCAGTTACTTAAAACTCCATTTTCAATGTTCATTTCAGTAAAATATTATCCACCATTTAACATGAATATTTTTACAAATGAACACTATATTTTTATACCTATACATATTTACATATATATAAACATTGAAAAGATTTAATTCCTTATTCTCTTTTTGAACTGTATGAAATCTCTTGGATTGTGATATTATGTATGATTATAAAACCCATTGATTTCGCGGGTTTATTCTTATGTTTATTCCATATAATTGACCTCATTTTGTGTCACATGTAAGTATTTACATGTTAGGAAGGGTGTTACTAGATCATGATCCAATGAATTGAGTAATGTTTTTGTCTCATCTAATGGTATGTATGGGATTAAGGAGTAAACCTAATTAATGATGGGTCTTTTTCAACCACGTAATGTTGTCTTGGAAATTAACCTTGACCTATGCTTATGTTAGGTTTTATATTGTTTTTTCGATGATCATATTATACCATGAAAATTATTTTATTCCTATATATGGTTATTCATGAGCCTCATATTTTATTATATCATGTTCTGTCATCTAAGTAATGATTTATTATTAATTATCATTTTAATTCCATTACTATTCTTTATAGGTAACCCCTTTATTTTTCATCATCCCCTATTTATGTTATAATTTTTCTAGGGATAAAATTTATTTGAGAGATAATAATGTGGAATAAAATAATAATTTTGTGTTTAATTTTATTTTTTATGTATTATTAACAAATTCTTCCAATGACACTAGACCTCTTGATCATTATATTGTATTTATTAGATGTTTATATTAAAAAATATAACTGTATATTTAAAATTAAAAGGTATCTATATTTTTTGAAGGATAGAGGTCCAAATATTGTTCGGGGATTATGATTAGAATACTTGAGTAAGAACCTTAGGGATAATTATATGTGGAGGAGAATATCTTAAAATACTGGTAAAGTATAATTTGAGTAGTTTTCAAGAACTTTAATACCCATATTGATATAATAAGTGGATTTAGATATAGAATAGTTATACTAGGTGTAATAACCATAAAAGTTATGATTGGTTGTTAAAATGAGCATCACTAGGTTCATGATAATAAGTCTATACTACTCACCTTGTTTTACACTCTAAGGGGATTTGATTTTGAAAACTCACAAACTCATTATGATATATTTTGAGGGAAAATAATGGATTGTTATATTAGAAAACATAATAGAAAAATTACCATTGATAACCTTGACTAAACTATAGAGATTTATAAGTTAGGATATACTTTTCATTTATAATTTATTCAATCTGTGAACATTGATTTACTATGATTGTTTTCAATTAACATATTCACATAACCTTTTTCTATTTTATGAGTTCACGGTGGTAAATATGAGAAACCATAATGATAAAAAAAATTGATAGGGAATGTGATGATTACCCAAATTATATTCCAAACCATAGGGGGCTGATGATGAGATCATCACAGAGAAACTGTCTCACCATACTCATGTTATAAATAATAACACGAATCGGGTGGAACAACTTCCATCTCCTTATATAAAGAATATTCTAATCAATTAATTTATGATAAAAAGAAACTAAACAATATAATATATCCATAATTATAGAGTAGTAAATTAACTCCATTGAAAATAAATTCTACAACCTACAAACCTAAAAATAATAGAATGTTGTGTTGGCAATTTTCACATGAAATGGAAAGCTAATCAATAGAAGAACCTGATCAAGTATATAAATCCCAAAGAAAAAATTGATTTCATAAAATGGGAAGGATTAAAAAAAAGTATATAAATTTTTTCTATGAACTCTCCATTTTAATATATAAAGGGTGTTCCGTGGACTAATACAAAAGGAATATGATTTTATTAGGATGTATGAGGAGAACTACACAAGGCATTCATGGTAAGAATCTTGCTTCCTCGTCAACACAAAAAATTAAGGTGAAGAACTTCATAATTGGATTAATATTGAGTATATGAAAATATTTTATGTTTTAATACATTGATAGATGTGAAGATATTTTTCATTGTTCCCTTAAGGTTGATATGAATATCTATTACACATAGTGGTTTCATGTGGTTGGAGATAAAAAATGAATAATAGAGTTCAATTTATTATTATGTAGGGAGAAATATTATAGATACTGAAACTTTTCATACATTTATATTACATATTCATGGTGAATATTCATTAAAAAACAAAAAAAACATTGAGGATCATAATGGTTTTTTTCAATTGTATAATAGGTATAGAATATCCTAATTTAATGAATGATCTTATACATATCCCATAAAGCTCTTTTCCATTTGTACTCCTCATAAAATTACCCAAATTAAAAACGTCATTCATAACCTAGGAAACACAAACATATGAAATGGTGAGAATACATTCATAATAAGGGAATATAAGGAAATATAAATAAACATTACATGAACATAATAGTATGAGATCATGATAATAAAATTTGAAAACCACACCCTGCATATCAAAGGACATATACATGAATTGTGAAATAAATATTGTAAATAAATAAGTGATGGATCATAAGGAAATAAATGAACTTGATCCATGAAAGCATAACATTAGATTAAGACAATGAATTGTGGAATAAAATTAAGCATAAAAAATATTATGTCAGGAATATCTAAAAATACAGTCATAAAATGTTAGTCTTTTG
Organism: Viscum album; assembly: GCA_963277665.1. NCBI lineage: Eukaryota > Viridiplantae > Streptophyta > Magnoliopsida > Santalales > Viscaceae > Viscum > Viscum album. Next base: position 1,697,642,658 of record OY728158.1, on the reverse strand, counting down.
ATAATCACCCATGTACCTCCATTTTGATTAGGATAATAAAACATCTTGTTACCTTGATTAGTTTTATTCATTCCTCTCTCCAAGTTCCCTTTTTGATGGGAGTTTTTAGATGCTAGTTACTAGATTTTCTATTGGCAGCAGGAGATTTTCAAATCATGTAACTAGGTTATATGATGTGTAATGGTTACAAGGTGCATGATGTGAGAAGGGTTAACACCATGAAATGATACATTATGTGATGATCTTTTAAACATAATTAGTTTACTAAATATTATATTTTAATTTGAGGTGACTGATTTTAGGCGTATTTGGACATTACAAATTTCATGATGTGTAAAGGTATTACACATTATGTAATTCCCAAAGAAGGTATATTTAGTGAGGCATATGGGATTTTTGTGTCCATTAAGCTACCTAATGTCCCTTTATATTATCAAAGGGTCCCAATTCGTTATTTTTGGGGACATCATTCATTAATGATCGATATATTATGTATTCAACCTCCATAGTTATTGTGGTGTGCCTCACTAAGGTGAGTGAACTTTTTTCTTCTTAATACCCATTGATCACTATAGCAACCTTGAGTTGTGTTTTCGTATTTTTTTTGTAAGAATTGGATTTTATTCATGTCTCCTTATAGATACATTGTGAGATCTCATTCTGGAGGTTGTTTCATTGGTTGTTGTGGTGTAACAGGTTTTCTATCTTGGGGTATGAATTGTTTCCTCATATTTACTGACCCTCTTTCTCAATTGGATAAATTCTATGTTGTGTGGATAGTGTTATATGACCTTTTGTTGATGTCATTGACTTTTTTTGGTGGATTTATTTGCAGATGTGTGCAAACCATGTTTTGAGGAAGGTGGTTCCATCTCTAGACCATATTGCTGAATTTTGATATTCCTTATTTATAAACTAATTTATACATGGAATTGGTATGGCTAGTTTTTACATGATGAGAATAGTTTAAAATAAAAAAAAATTTCCTTTTTTATTGATAAATGGAATGAAAATGGGTATTTTCAAATCATTTAAATAGATTGTAAGGTGGTTCTCAAATAATTGAAATGAATTATGGAAAATTATCACATGTGTTACATTGGGTACTTAAGGGGAAGGTTTATCATAATTCTATCATCCATTTTTTGTGATTATTGAGATGTTTTAGCTTTGTTCATTCCTCCATTTCTTTGGATCATTATTCTAGGGGACTGATATTGAAACTAATAGGGGTTTATTTATGGGGTAGTCCTCTTCTCCCTAGGACAGTTTTCTAGGAACCAAATTTTGAACATGATTGATTTTGGAATGAGTAGTCTACCAGTATGACCTTTGGTGATCCTTTATATCGATACATGTGCTTATGTTTTGTGATTTCATGGTTTTTTCATTTTCACTTGAGTATGCATGTTTATGATTTTGAAAGATGACATGGAAAATATAATTTCAAATTGATATTCTTAATTTTTTTTATGAATTATGAAAAAGGGATATGATTACCTCATTTTCTATTAAATTACATTACAGCTTATCAATCCATGATTTATTAGAAATGAGAATATATAAATTTTCATAAAGGGAATTGTTATGGAACACTTGGGTGGGACTCTATTGAGATTGTTATCTCACACCCTACACACCTCCTCAGGGGTGTGTGGACGTATGTATCTATACCAATGCATGGAATGGAAAGGTGTTGTAGTAAGGTAGTTAGGATTCATGTTAGTTGAGTTGGGTAGCTGGTGCAATGATGGTTGGAGTTTTTATATGTTATCCCTTGGATTAGCTATTTGGTTTTGTTCCCTTACAGTTAGACATGTCTCTTTGAGATTTTGGATACTTTTACATTCCTTCAATTTACATTATTTTGTTATAGTTTGGGAATATATTTATTACCTTTCTGATCTCCCTTAATTATCTATCTATATATTTGACATGTATTTGTCCAGGTTGGGTAAAATAAATCGTTTTGGTTTGTTGTTTGATGCACCGGTTCTTATTTTCATTATGTTGGGATTGAAGACACCCAGAAGTTTTTTGATGGAATGGGATGAGTTCAAGGTTTGAGGACAACTCATCTTAGTTAGTTAAAAAGTGTTATCAAAGGAGACCTTTCCCCAATAGTTCTTGTATTGGGATGTCTGTTAGAGTGGAGAAAGTGTTTTTGGGACATGAATGGTGTGTTGCAATATGTTCCTGGCTATCTCTTATTATGATGAGACTCATGTTTCTATGGGACATTGGGATATGTTTTTCTAGTGTTGGGCAAGGTTTTAATGTTAGTTTTTATATATGGGTTTTCTGGTTTGAACATTGATTTATTCTGTTGTTTGATTGTTATTATCTATTAATGTGCATCATTATGACTTTGATAAAAAATTTCATGAGTTCCTCAAAAGATGTAGCTAATTCCATTCAAAGGAATTCACTAATAGATCAGAATCTCATTGAGGATATAGTACGATCATTTTTTGAGGTTGATCAGAATGTATTAGGAGTTCATAAATCCATTTGTTGAGGTATATCCAAGAGATGGAGGAGAGAGGGATCAATAAAAGGAATTCTTACGTGAGAAGCCACCACCATTTAAATTAATTAATGAACCTCTATAGGGGAGGATTGGTAGGAAATGATCAATAATTTCTTCAAAATTCTAGAGTCACCTAAATATATAAAGGTGAAGTGTGTATCATTCTGTATCGAGGGTTCCAATAAGTGATGATGGGAATCCATAGTCTGGTAGATATACACATGGACCACGATTGAATGGGTTTTAAAACATATTTCATCTATTAGTTTATTCTATAGTCTGTGATTTTTTAAAAGACTCTAGAATTTTTTTCTTTTGAAAGGTATATGATTCAGTGTTTTAGAATACAAATTGATTTGCGGATCTTTCCAATTTTTCTTCAGACATGGTGAAGAATGACCAGCTGAGGGATTAGATATACATACTGGGTTTGTGACTAGATATCATATTACAGGAGTTAATGTTTAATAATTATACCTATTCGGGGACAGTAGATAGAGATATGAAAGAAGAAATGAATATTTAAGGAAATATGTCTTTTCCACCACTTCTCTTCTATCCAGTCATAGTTTTAGTATCATTAATGAAAAGAATATAAAGTTATAAGATCATCAAAGAAGTGATGTAGGTGGTTCTCAACAACGAGCCTCCTCTACACCATATTTTGTGGATAGAAATAAACCTTTGACTTTATATCAATGTTTTATGGATGGACACATAAGATTTTATTATCCTATTCTTGTGAATATGTGGAAGAAATGTAGACTCTTTGGTCACTTAATGTTCTTCTATCAGGCTATGACTACCCCTCGATATGATCTGGTTTCATCAAATCCAATGGAAAATATTGGTATCTAATATTCTTATTAGAATAATGGTATCTAGCTATAGGCCTCTAGAGGGAATCAATTTCTTAGAGGAGATGAGTTTCCAATGGAGGTTGATGGAAATCGAAGAAAAATGAGAGGAACTATCTTTATTGAATCTTCTTTAATGATTTTTTATATTTTTCTCTCACAATAATTTATATCGGCATATTTTTTTGATCTTATTAATCATCCAATAGAGATAATGAACTTTTTAATGTATTTAGTGAAACCACTTGTTACATGGAAAGAGAAGGGGTTTCGTTGTCCTTGTTTCTTAATAATAGGTGATACAATGTTGGTCTAGGATTTTATCGTTCTTGATTTGGATCTATTTGAAACCATCATCAGTAAATATTTTCTTTTCAAAATTCAATATATTGTTGATATTTATTATCGATGTGTTTCTTTTCTTGTCATCGATGGTATCTATTAAGTGTTTTGAAGGGAGTGGGACATGTGGTCTAGAAATGCAGTATATTCCCTCCTAGAGCTTGTAAGTTTTATGTCTGTTGTTGTGATTGGTGCTGATTAGTTTTATTTAGTTTTTTATATTTTCATTGTTGTGTGGGAATTTTATAACATTTTCCTAAATGAATTATCTAGTCACTCTGTAAAGTAAGAGATATGTTTAAGGATTGACCAAGTTCTAGGGACACATCTAATATCGCAAACCTTCTAATTGTATGGCACCAATAAAGCCGAAAGAGAATAAGATTCTATTTTAAGAAGGGTTGGAAAGAGGTTTTTTATCCCATGTGTTTTTCCTTGGGTAACACCTATTTTATTTATCATGACGGAAGATGGTTCATATTGGTTGTGTGTGCACTATCATAATTTTTTCTCATTAATAGTTAAGTACATGTTCCTTTTACATCACGTGGATAACTTTTTTGATCAGTTAAAGGGGGAAAATTGGTTTTAAAATATTCATCTTTGGTTAGGTTATCATTATGTAATAGTTTGAGAGTTTAATAAACCAAAGACATATTTCGGGATTAGGTGCGAACATGATGAATATACGATAATACCTTTTTTCCAGACAAATTCTTGTGCGGTTTTTATGGATTTGATGTTGTTTAATTCCATAAATATCTAAACACTTCCATGGTAGTGTTAATGGATAATATTCTAGTTTATTTGAAAATTAATCATGAGAAGAAGAACCATCTATGTTTGGTTATAGAAATTCTATGAAGACACCATTTTAATGGAAATCATTCTAAATGAAGTTTATAGATTTATGAAGTGAAGTTCACAGGGAATGTAATTTTTGAACATGGATTATAAGTTCATCTTGAAAAGGTAATATCTATATTTTCATGGAAATAAAAACAGAATGTCTTTGAGATACATAGCTTCCTTGGTCTAGTTCAATACTACCAATGGTTTGATAAGGATTTATATAAGATTACATCGCCAATAATTTCTCTTACTTGTAAAGAGTATAAATTTACATGAGAGGCAAGGTGTTAGTATTCTTTTGATGAATTGAAGTGACTTCTTACATCATATCCCATTTAGGTATTACTTGAGACTGGTAAGGGATATGTGGTGTTTTGTGTTGGTTCTAGTGATTGTTTCTGATGTGTTATTATGTAGGATGACCATTTGGTAGGTAACAACTCTTTTCAACTTCGTCCACATAGGATGGATTACCCAACTCATGATTTAGAGCTTGTTGTAGTTATGTATGAACATAAATGTTGGCAGTATTATCTTCTTGGGAGAGGTTCACAATATTTTCTGATCATAAGAGTATTAGTTATATATTTTATCAAAAATATTTGAATCTCAGATAGAGAAAATGGATATAATACCTTCATATGTTTAACTTCGATATTGCATACACCCCGGGGAAAGGGAATGTAATTACAAATGCTCTAAGTAAGAAATTAACATTGTATGGTCTTTTGGAATTAAAGGTGGAGTTGATCCTTATATATATTTTAACTTAGTTGTGCCTGGATGCTAATGAGAATGTTTCTGGTATGCTTTTGACTAGTGTTTAGTTATCATCACCTCTCCTGGAGTCTATTTTGTAGTGTCCAAAAGAAAATGATGAGTTTAGTAAAATTCGAGATATCCTTTATGCCAGGGGGACCGTTTCTTGATGGTCTCTCTCTTAATATGCTATGCTTCACTTTGGGAAGCTGTTTTTCATCCCAAAATATATGAGGAGTTTAGTATTTCTTTATTTATCACATCTTTTCTTAGACCATTCATTTAGGCACTAAAAAGATTTATTATGCCTAAGATGAAAATTTTGGGGGATGGTTATGAGGTGTGAAATTGCATATTATGGGTCTCATTGTTACCACTTCCAAAAGATAAAGGTATATAACTTGATGCCCAATGGTTTTTTTTAGCATCTTTCGATGCTAGTTTCATAATGGGATGAGGTATCCAAGGATTTTTTTGGTTTGATTAAGACAGACATACCAATGATAAATTATAAGGCCCAATCCTTACACACAATATAATCTGGAGTTAAGTCAATAATTATCAATGATTAACTTTTTAGGTTTATATTTTTTTAGAATTAGGCCATGCCTATTACATTACATCTCAAAAACTACAATGTAAACACTTATACTCTACCCATTTTTTTCACAATAATAAAACCCCATAATTAAAACAAGTTTTATTTCCTTGATAAATATGTTCTTGAATTACTCCTCTATCTTATTCTTCCTTATACCCTGTGAAAAACATTTAAAAAACATGGGATGAGCATAAAAATCTCTATAAGGAATATAAAATAAGAAATAAAACTGTTAGTCAATGAATATTTAAAACCTCTGAAATTTTTTTCACAAAATCATATTTTTCATCCTTAAATCATAAACTCTTTATCATAACTTATTAAATCCTATGATTTGTGAATAACTCATACAAATAATAAATCATAATGATAAATTTTGGAATACATAACATACTTACATTGTATCTTTCACATCCATATAGGATGTAAACATCAAGGATACATTTGGAATACCCATCACTGTATATTCAAAAAATATATTTGGACAAACCATAAAAATTACATCGCTCACACTACCAAATGAATTAGAGATCTATCTCAGGCTCACCAGCCCTCAGTTTATCACGGAACAACTCGGATACATAAACAATTCCCAATAACCATAACATAATCATAACACATATAACAAACATAAAGGAAAGATAACATTTCCACATTACATTCACAATATATCATTTCAAGATATTGACATAATAAATTCTTCTGAAAAACCACTTTCAATGAAAAAATACATAAAAAGGTTATATGGTATTTATTTTAATTCTAAAAACTTTACTTCTTGTTATAGAAGACAAATATCAAATAATTATCATGTCGGAGGAATAGTCATTATCGCCACATACGTTAAAAGGAAATAATCATTTTTCATTTAATAAAACACTTCATAGAAAAATATTCATTTTGAAAACCAGTGTACTTAATTAAAATAAATATGGTATAATTATGCACCATATAAAAACGTGGGGTTTAACATCAAAATATGCCTCAAGGAAAGAAGATTGAGACGAAGGCCCTTACTAAGAGTCTGACTTATATTATTCATTATTTATCTCCATGAATGATAAAATGACGTTAATATCTACCTTATTTAAAAAAATTCATGTTTATTATTTCATATAAATCACTTCTTACCTTTTTATAATAATCATATAATTATTGATGTTCATATCAGTCGTTTCGTTTATATTTGATACTTGAGTCGAAAATGATCTTTTTTAATGTTAATTGACCATGTGGTCTAAATTCTATCATCTCCTTAATATTAATCTAGATTTAAATTTCATATATATAATATATATATGAATTTATAATATTCTACAAAATTTGGATATATGAAATGAAATGCACCGTTCATGGAGATGGTAGGCCATACACACGCGTGAATGCTACTTTCATTTATTTTTCATATTAATGGGTTAAAAAATAAATGTTAAATAGGTATATTATAGTAATAGTATAATATATAAGTTAAATATATTACATAAGTTTATTAATTCCATCCTTTATAAGTTCCATGTATGGCATGGATGAGACATATTAATTTGAGTTGGTAGTTGTATGCACTTCCTCAAATGAAATTATAATATTTACACATTATTGGAATCATAATGGTATGATATAAATAAAAAATATAGAATAATAGAGAAAATATATATATAATATATATCATATATAAAAATAGTTCTATCATATTGTTTTCCATGAGAGGATGTCGTAGATAATTGAACAATCATCATTTCTTGCGGCAGTAGTTCATTGTAAATAGAAACAGTATGTCTGTGTCCATTAGATGGGGGTGTGTGTAATTCCATTTCAAATACTTCTCATTGAAAAATCCTAGTACATTGAGGATATTTTGATTTTTATTTAATAAAATAATAATAAGAGCCTAGGGATTGGAGAAAGAAAATAAAGTAAATGAACTTGAGGGAAGACGCTACCTCTAAAATCTGGTAACTGTTTATCATTTGAGCCAAAAGGCTTCTAGAAGGTAAGTCATTTATGAAATATTTGGCCTTATTTAAACCATTTGAACGAATCATAATTTTTTTAGGAATTTAATATAATTTAATAAACTATTTTATATTTTAAGTTATGAATTATGTCAATTTTGGACACTTTTCAAACGTGACTTTTTTTGAAAATTCATAACAACCAGATTCATTTGAAAAAAAAGACATAAATTAAATATAATATTTTAATATCAACCATAAAATTATTGGGTGGAATCAAAATAATCAAATTATATTTATTTTTATATTTATAATATCATTTATTTGAATCCTTGGTTAATGAAGAGGTCCATGTATCTTCATTGTGTCATAAATAAATATATTTATTTAATCTCTAATAATTATTAATAAAATGCCATGAAAGAGGAAATATTTTTATATTTATAATTACAATTTATAGTCAATGACATTAGTTATATAACTCCATATTAAAATTTTTTGTGTAAAAGATATATGTTTATTTTATATTCCTCTTTTCTTCAAATTAATTTTGATAAAATGTTATTTTCACACTAACTAGCTCCATGGGGTCCCAAAATTGACCCAAGGAAGCCTATGATCAGACTTATCTCATATAGTGGTATTACCACATGTGTTATGGTATTTTAATATTATTATAATATTAATATTTTACCCATATTACCAGATTTACCCTTTAACCATGGTAAATGAAAATAATTACAAATGTTACAATTCATAATGTCAAAAAATAAAAGCTATATATTCAGAAAATTTGTACCTTCTAATTCAAAATATGAAAACCATTTTTTCCACACTCAAAACATATAATTGTAAAAAATTAATTTAAAATTAATTCTCATTCTCTAAACCAAAAAGCATGTTTTTAATATGTAAAAACTACCTTAAGATTGACATGTGTTTATATCCATTTTGAATGTGAAATTACTTCCAATGACAAAAATTGGATTAAATAACAAAAATATATTCTATTTATAATTTAAAACCATTAAATAATATGATTTAATAATATAAAATATCTCAATGGAAAACATTGTTTCAAATAATAATTTAGAGTACATTTATTATTCTTCAAAACGTGATACTTATCAGAAAAATATAAATAATTAATCCAAAATAAATTTTGATGTCCTGCTTCTAAATAAGATGTTTATTTTTTCAATTTGAAATTATAATGGAATCGAAAACTAAATTAAAAAAGTGTTCTCCATCAAAAGTTGGTAAAAATACATCTTTAGAAAATATATACTTCTTTTATCTAAAAAATATAATTTGTTATTATATCATATATTGGAAAAAAAATATTAATTTAAAACATTAAATTTGAATATATATTTTTCATTAAATAAAAATCCATATAGTGTGATATTATTTCATAAACACAATTATTCTCTTTTCAAATATGTTTTCATAAAAAACATCCTTTATATTCAATTGGTTTTTATTTCCATTTTTAAAAAATTTGTTATCCAATAAATCATTATTTAAACATGTGTGAACCATATTTTCATAATTCAGTTGAAAATATTCAATCACACCATACCAATGGCTAGGAATTAACTACCATTTAAAATAACATTATTATGGTATTATTTTTTGGTATAACTCAATATTTTATGCAACGAATTATTTTGGATAAACTCGTTGTTGCGTGTCGGTTACACTATTAGAAAAAGAATCCCATTTAATGTAAAATTAATATCTTATTTATAAACTTAATTTATATTAAAAATTTATTATTCTATAAATACATGGGTCGTTACATAAATGCTTTCCCTATACTTATTGATCGAATGACAAAGTCTTATCATTTCATTCTGATCTGGGATACCATTACGGTTGAAGGTCTGGGTAATTTGTGTGTGTAAGAAATTGTAAAGATACATGGGTGTCATTATATATTAGTTTTAGATAGGGATTCTAGGTTTACCTTGAGGTTATGTAGGAGTATCAAAAAGGGTATGGGAATTCAGTTCAAGTTAAGAAAAATTTACCATCCACAGATAGATGGTTCGATGGAGCATGTGATTCAGATCCTCAAAGATATGCTTTGTGTATGTGTCTTGGATTTCAGTGGATCATGATATAGCCATCTAGGGATGCTTGAGTTATTTTACAGTAATAGTTACCAGTCGTCGATCATAATGGATCCCTTTAAGGCATTGTATAATCTCCCATGTAGATAACCTTTTTGTTGGGATAAGGTGGGTGAAGTATAATGACTTGGAGAATTTAAATAATTTTTATTTCCTAAGAATCTCGGTCATATTATATTTTACTCATCAAAAACTATGTCCATTTGATAATGAAGTGATTATAATTGAAATTTGGCCATCGATATTCGATTTTTATATGACCATTGGTCGATTATGACTGATGGCCAATATGGTCATTTGAAACTATACTCTTAATAATATTTTTTATGTTATATTTATGCTTTATAAGTAGAAATGTAAAATGAAAATTAATGAAAAAAGAATATGTTATAGCCACAAATTGTGTCATCATGTTATTTGAAGCTCATTTTTTAGAGATTGGTGAGGAGGTAACATCACTGTTCTTTTCTCTTTACCAAGCCAAATCCAAGCTTTAACATGACAAGTTTGAACAAAATCGCATATGGGAGAAGTACATGTTGGTGGAAATTACCACTTGGGTAATGTTATCTGAGACAAACTATCAATCTATCACCATCATACACCTCACCCTTAGGTAGTATGTGGGTGTTTTAAGGGGTTAGGTTTCATGGTTTTAGTGACAAAATGTATAATACCGTTGTATAAATAAAATGGTTGTTCCATCAATTCCATTTTGAGAATAGTTTTTCTAAAAAATATGAGTAAATTGGTAAATTGATTATTCAGAAAAAAATTATATTTTTTAAAAATATATAAGGTATTATTAATAATGATTATATTAGTGATATAATATTATGACAAAACTTTTATGTAAATTGAAATAGCCAAATTTGATTTCATGTGTGAGACATTTTACAATGAATTTTATGTCCACTATAATTTTTAGTAATTAAGTATTTATGTTGTAAAATGTTAAATTTATCATACAAAGATATTTATTATCATAAAATAAATTGCATTTCTAAAATGAAAACATTGATATTTGTTATGTGAATTTATGATAATTTTATAAAATACAATATTTTTTCATGAATAGTAAAAATTCACATGGTTTTTTTCGGTATGTTTAATGACATCAAAACAATATCATAATGATGTAACCAGTAATATGAAATTTAAGTTGAATACTATGAATTAAAAGAAGATAATATTTTCCTTAAATGGCCCATACCATTAGAAAATACCGTGGGGGAATCCCATGGGTTTTAAAATACCTCTATTGAGGTGTCCAAGAAAATCTATAACGAATTCCTCATGGTTTATATAAATACCCACACATTTATCTATTATAATTTATTCCCAATTAATCCTACATTATGATCGGGTATTTTTACCTCCAAATGAGTCCCACAAAGGTTTCCTCAATCCTCCAAGGTCCCAATCATTGAGTTATAGGTGTTATAGGTCAAGGTAAGGGAAACCTAAACTACTCTTTTCCTGTCAAGTTCCATTTTTATATGTTATGTCTTTAATTTTATAAATAATGGTATCTTTTCCATTTTATTCTAACTATTTATAGTATTATTAGTCTTTTATTATAGAGGTAACCTTTTCCCCACTCATTTTAATGTTTTCTAAAACCATATTTCATACATGTTATGTTTACATATTTAATTCTCCAAATTTCTCTCTTTTTATGATGAAGATGATTATTATATTTTCTGAATACCCAAACATTGTTCATTTATTTTAGGAATAAAATACATGAAACCTACCATCCTTTTTCAGGGATTAATAATAACACAAAATTATTTTTTAATCATTTTTGAAAAAAACATGATTTTGACAAGAAAATTAATTATTTTATTCCCCATGGGCTATTTATGAGATTTTTTATAATTAAATATATGGATCACATGAATATTAATAAATATTAAGGTTTCAACCTAATAGTGACCCAATTAATTGTGTAAGTAATTTAATCTCTATAAAAGACAATATTTATGATACCTTGGTGAATAAGCTTTGTGAATTTTACCACACCTCAGTAGCCAACCATGGTGATATGTTTATGAATTTCTCATTTAAATATTGTAGAAACATTTCTATGTTATAATTAATGTTATTTATGATATTACTCCTATTTTATTTTCCATTTTATAACGACATTCTTTATTTTCTTATTGAATTTCCTCAAGGTCACACACAAAATATATCTATTTCTTTCCCTTACCTAGCCTTATGGTCACCCTTTCATTTAATATTTTTCCCCAGGTAATGTAATGCAATAATTATTGTTAGGATAAACCTTTAATGAACCATTAATGTATTTCATAATAATTTTATGAGATTTTGTGTATTATGTGCCTTGTTTGCAAGAAACTAAACATTAAATGATCCTATGTTTTATACAATATAATGAAAATCAACGTGATAAAAAGGTAGGATGACATTGTTGGTATAAAATGATGGTAAAATTATTTTTGGGAATTAGGATTTTAAAACTCTATGAAGAATCCTATAAAAACATTTAAATGAAGAGAAAAATCCATCTATTTTGGAGAAATAATATGTAAGTTCTTTCTAAGAAAGGAAATACCTTTCTAGATAAAAAAATATGGATGTGGCTCTGGCATAGATTTTCCTAGGGGTAATAACACCAATATGGTGTGTTGGACCTAACATAGAAAAACATGGTATATGACAACATGACTTTCTGCACTCCTTGTTTGATAAACCTGGGGGATATGGTTAGTTAATCATAATATTATTTTGAACCATTATTAGTGATTTACAGAAAATGTATTTTTTTAAAGAAAAACATGTTTAAGAATATTTCTTTAAGATATGATATTCCTATAGAATTATAATTTTATTTAATGAAACGGGTTTGTGATTAAGAATTTTTTATTTTGGAAAATGGTGGGAAATAGGAGAAACTATGTAAATAGTGAGTGCAAAAGACCAGGCGTCGTATACCTTTTATTGAAGCTGGAATGGAAAACCTCATGAGAATGATGATTTAACTGACTGGAGTTATGATAAATATCTTGAACCAAGATGAGGGAATAGATTCCCCCTAAACGGAAAAAAATTCTATTGATTCCTTTATTCATAAAAAATCACAAACGTTTTTTGGATCTATCGAACCATTGACTGCTGATCAATGAATAATCCCTATAGAAAAGATATTTTCAATACTTTGCTATTCAGAAAAAGAAAAAGTCACACCAACTGTTTAAGACATAGATGGTGGATTTGATCTATGGTCGGTACTAATAAAAAATACAAAGCCCAGAGGAGATTTTCAAGCTATGGAGTGGGATAAGTTTTGTGGAACCTTTTTAATAAATATTTCCCCCATTTGATAAAAATGAAAATAAAGAAGGAATTCTAAAAGTTGAAGATTTAGTATAATAAATTTTTGTTAAGTTATGAGATTAAATATTTCACATTTTCCACCTACACCTCTATCTTTTTCATGGATTCTGATAAAAATTTTGATATGTTCCTCAGTAGGCTATAAACCCATCTATGGAAGAATATTTCCAATCGAGACTATTACATCTATGAGGGGACAGTATGAAGTGGTATAAAGGACAAATTGGAGTTCAGTGAGATGATGTTGTCTCACAAATCTAATAAAAATAATAGATCTTCAAATCCAAGATTGAGGAGGATCATTCATTATGTTCTGGGGAAATGATGTTCCACCTTCCACATGAAATAATTGTGGGAAGAAGAATAAATGTATATAATTTCCTAGGAGTAGGAATTGTTATAATTGTTGATCAGTAGTCCATATTACTCATAACCATATTAGTGAGGTCAAGCCTCAAATTACAAACAATAATAACAGAGGGAAGATAGTGCATGCCCTACCTAAAATCCAATGCTTCTAGTGTAGACATATTGGGAAAATATCCAATCCTTATGCAAATCAGAAGTTAAAAAGGGGAATCATTATCAACCCTAGCATAGGCCAAGGGATATTTATCATTCTTTTCAAATCATGAGTGATGAATTTGAAACACAAATGATGTTGATGAATCTACTCTCACTATTATATCAAATATAGAAAGTACTTTGTTTGATTACAGTTCAACGTATTCCTTTTTTTCCACCATGTTTGAAAAGAATATAAAATCAATTAATAAATTTTTATAAGTAGAGTTATCTTTAAAGACTCCAAGATAAATTATAGATGTATCAATATTGAATATAAACTCTATTATTGACTTCAGAGAGCACAATATCATCACAAATCTAGTTTTCATTCCCAATATGGAATTCAAAATTATACTTGGGAAGGACTGACACTCTAAGAATAATGTGAAGATCTACTATAGAAGAAGGGATATTTAAGTAGTCTTGAATGGACACCAAAAATTTGTTTTCAAAGGAGATATATCTCAACCTGATAATTTTCTAGAAGCACCACACTTAGCCTTATTTATGAAAATGATTAGTGATGATGAAGAAGGGAATGAAAGTATACAAATAAATAATACTCACATCATTTTGGAAAATAGTGATGTATTTCAGGAGGATTTACCTAGACACCCCATAAAAAGAGAGGTAGAGTTCCCCATTTAACCTATGTATGTGTCCAAGATGATATCAAAGACCATGTATATAATGTAAAATTTGGATCTAGATGAAATAAAGAAAAACCTCCAAGATCTTTTGGAAATGGGATTTATCCAACCCAATAAGTCTCCTTAGGGGGAACCTATTCTCTTTATGAAAAATAAGGATGGATAAATGTGGTTATTCATTGATTATAGAGAACATAATGGGACCACAGTGTAAAAAAGTACCATCATCTAAGAATTGATGATTTATTTGACCAGCTTCATTGGTATCAATCACTACTGGAAAATTTCTCTATACCCACGATTTCATGAACTATGGGCTCCCGAGGCATCGAGACTACCTTATACACCCGATTTTCAGAAAAATGTTTGTATATCCACTGGAAATTTCATAATACCAATGGTTTACTTAAACTATGGGTATATATTTATTCTCAAGGATTTTAAAAATATTGGAAAATATATTTTCCAAAATATAATATATACATTGTTCAATGAACCATGGGTATATGTAATTCTAGGATTATGATAATACCAATAGTTTTCTAAAACCGTGGGTATATATTTTTACAAAAAAATATATCTATTCCAATTGTTTTTACAACCGTGGGAATATATTTTTTCCAAAATATATTATACATATGGTTTAATGAACTGTGGGAATAGGTGATGCCCTCAGGAGGTAGGAGCTACTTTCCTTTTTTGCTTCTTCCTGCTTCCAACTGTTTCCCGCCTTCCCACTTCCTAGTTCTTCCATCATTCACATCCAATAAAAACCAAATTAAAAGCAGTTATACACAATATAGAACATGAATAAAATAACTGTAGTTACTGAACCCTTTATACACATGCAGTATAGAAGAAAAATAAATGAAATAATAAATTATTTTTTATAAATCTATGAAACCATAATCACAAATGAACAAGTGAACACAACTATTATTATTGTTTGGTCTATTCAATATTTGTTTTCAACTTACCTTAATCATCATTAAACATCATTTTAACTGCCTCTATTGAATCCATTATTTACTTCCCCATGTGTATCTAATATTTTTGGATTGAATTCACATTCTAAATGTCATAATAAATAAATGTAATATATTAGGGAAATTTGACCGATTAAAATTAGAGAGGACATAGTTGTAATTGCTATAATGGAAGAAACATATACTAACATATTTGACAACAGTAAATGGAATCATAAAAAACATCCAAATAAAAGACTGTATGCAAACCATAGATAATCACATGTAAATGATATGTGAGGGATTTATATTTTTAGAGGTGAGGGATTTCTATTTTTAAATAAAATCAATAAAGAATTTCTATTTTATAAATTTCATAATAATTTCTATTTCCTTCCATTATGTACGTTGATTTAAATAATAGAGTTAGTTGTTCAAATAATATGTTTAATATTAGGGTATATTAATGTTTAATGGAAGTGGGGTACATAAAAAAAATTCATGTACGATAGATAAATCATGGTTATTTTTCATACATAATTAAAGGAAGTGGGGTGTCCAAAAAACATAGTAAATAGCTCATATAAGAGGAATATATAGCTTGAAATAGTCATTCTATCTACCATCATTTTCCTTCTACAAATTGAAGTATTATAAATTATTTCACTGTATAAATGAGTGAACTCATATTCAATAAAATATAATACTCTTAATTGGCCCATACCATGGATATATAGTAGAAATATATCATTAGATTAGATTTCATGTTGAAGGTGATCGAAGAATAAATTGACTAATTGTAGGTAAATACAATTGATTAAGGAAAATATATAAAATTGGGAGAAATACAATAGTTTTATTGAGTGAATATATATATTGAACATCTGAATATACTGATTAAGAATTCTTCATCAATTTTTTTCAATTATATAAATTAATGATATAAAATCAAATCCAAGTGAATAGAGGGTAAAAATCTAGTTGCAACAATATATATGGAAAGTATTAAACATTTACCTTACCTATTTGAATGTTATATCCTCAGTTGTAGTAGTATCCCTGACATTTGATAGGGTCAATTCCTTCTTGTTTTGATAAATAAAATAAAAAATATCAATTTTATTCTAAAAAATGGACATATGAAATAAATCTCAAGTAAATAATGAAATAAATTGTAGAGAGAACAAAAAGAAAAATGCTAGACCATAAGGAAACTACAAAAATATAATGAAATATCAACATGGTTGTTCAAATTCTAATAAATTCACTATAGGATGAGGGAACTATAAAGATTTGATATAAAACTCCCATAAATAGAGTAAAGCATGAGAGCTTGAAAAAAAATTGATCTAAGGAGAGGAATAAGATAATTGTGATTTTTATTATAAATTGACAATTAAAAAATATAACTAAACATTAATGTTAATTTAAAAAAGAATATAGTTTAACAATTGAAAATTTGAAAGACGTTGAGAGATGGAGAAACTACTTCGTCCACCCACAAGAAGAAATGATTGATTCCTTTAAAGAGGCACTGAAAAAGGTCATTTGATAAAACCTTGAGAGATCCAATTGATATATTTGAATAAAAAATAAAACAGAAAAATAGATGAGTCGTAATAGATTATGTAATGTCACATAGATGTGTATTTAATGAAATAATATGATAGAATATATTGGTATATAGAATTTACACAAATGAGTAGAACATTCAGTAGTAATGGAAACTTGTAAAAGAAATCAGGATATACCAGATATGTATGGAGCTCCTGCTCTGAAAGATTTCATTTCAGTGGCTACTAATGGAGATAAACCAGGACATCAGAACTGGTCTGAGGTTCCAAGGTAGTGTCATCATCACCCATACATATCCTAATAAGGAGCACCTAGTAGGTCTCTTCGAGGATACCAATATCAAATCCATTCATGATAAGATGGTCTCTTCTAACCATATATTAAGTAAAATTTCATACTATATTAACAAAATTAAAGAAGAGAAAATTTGAAACTGATTCAAATACATTAGATAACATTTTTGGAATGATATATATATATATATATATTAGGATTTTTTTTAATTCTCATATGGCGACCATAAGAAACACCCTAATGGTGCCAATATGCCTATGAGGATTAATGATGGTATAAAATTGTCTGATCTTAAAAAGAAGAGTATTAATGTCTCATGGACTTAACGAGTGATGAGAGTAATACCCAATCTAACCCTATTGTTGATCATGGAAATCTTATTATTTGATGTGAAGTTTCCCATCCCCCGGGTAAGATAAATTCCTAGAGTCACACCATCTCATATAGAAAGATTCTTTATAAAAATGCCCAAGCCACAAAAGTGGGTAGTGAGGACCTGTGATCCTATGTTAGTTCACAATATGAAATATTTGACACTCATTTTATCCCTGATGAGGATATATCAGCCTCTATCATGGGTCAGCTGCTCAAGGAAAGGACAGTGAAGGTTAGGGGAATGTGATCTCACCCTTCATTGAATTTAAGACTGGTATGGACCCTATTAAATACTCTATTGTATCCCTCAACATCCTACAAAATTAATGGTTTATGATAATCAATGTAAATATGAAAATGTAGAGTCATACATATCATAAAAACAATAAATCATAGAATCATCAAAAACTAATGACCACTATCCATTGAATCCATAATATATAAAATAATCATGAATAATGTAGACTACCATTACCTTTGGGATCAACAGATAAGACACCAATCTCCATAGGTCAGTTTCAATCTAGGTTCCTAGAATATGTTGGAGAGGATCCCATTAGATTAGAGCTTCTACTGAATCCATATCCTTTCTCCAAAAAACTATTCATAGCTGGGTGATTTTAAATAATAAATGAGGTAGGATAAATCTCCTCGCAATCTACTATATGTGTCTTGGTCCATATAAGATAGAAAATCATCTTCCTGCCTTAAAATAGCTAGTGGCATATTATGATTCATTACTTTTTAATTAATAATCATTATATTTCCATATTATTGATGAGTCTAAAGAAACTCCTTCAACATAGAATCAATGGTGGACATCCTTGAACACATAACCAGGAAACAAATAGAAATTATGATTAGATAGTAGGTCACACACAAGCCAAATATGGGAGATTGATATTAATAGTTGAAGAGAAAACATACCAAGGAAAGGTGAAAATACCACACTATTTCAAATATAAAATATTTGAATACCTGATCCACCTCGCATGTATACTTTTTTTAGAACCGTAATAAACTCCAATATTTTTATTTTATTTACACATTTCATTATAAATTTGTGTTGAAGAACTATGCTAGGTTACTAGGTTGGATTGTGAACTGATTTGGGTGTTTTAGTCAAAGAAGGCCGAGCTTTTCTTGTCTGTGAACATGATGAAAAAGAGTTTATTAAATTGTGATCAACCTTGTAGAAACATTGGCACCCCATACAACCTAATCTAGGGATAACATGGAATTGTGGACTGTTTCAGGAAAAGTTTACTATAAATAAACTATGGATTTTATTAAGATGCCTGAGGTTGTAGCTTCTAGGAATACATATAACTCCATATTAGGATTATATAAAACATGTTTTCATTTGAGGGGATGTTTGTTATCATGAAAATCTAGCAGATATTTGATTCATACGTGATGTGATGTCAATATTATGAGACTTCTTCCACTATTGGTCAACTTATCATAATGAGAAAAGAAATAGCTTCACATTCTATAATAGTATAGGAATCCCAATCAAATGTGAGATACACTAAAAAATGGTGTGATATTTTGATAATAAGATAAGAATCCTTTCAATGTGTTTGTCTTCAAATAATGAAGAACCAATTCAATGAAATAGATGCAATGGTTTTCTTGAAGTTGATTGGATAATATCTTATCAAGGATGTACCTTTTTCGATATTAAAAAAATAGTTTTAACTTTTTTCCCATGCTCGGGTTAGAGTACTAAAGAAAACATCAAATGTTTGCAATATTTGGAATGCTCCAAGTTGGTAATATTTAAAATTTGAAAATAAAAAATAGTTGAACTTAAATTAGAATCTTTACATTGTTTAATAGTGTTATGATTTTGTATAAAGGTAATAAAAAACTATACAAACACTCCCAAACATAGTATATATAGTAGTCGTGTCACCTATCTTCTAATCCTATTATCTAGTTTAATTACTCTCCACATGTCAATGTTCAGAGAGTGAAATTCTTCTCCACATTTCAATGTTCAGAGAGTGTAATTCCTCTCCACATGTCAATGTTCAGAGACTACAGTCATTATATCCAGTTCACATATAGTCATTATAGTAAATTATATAAATTTACTGAATAATGAATGCACATTAATTCCTACAACATTGAGTTATATAATATAACTAGATCTAAAACCATACATTTTTAAAAAAATAGTATTTGAATATGTAATTACATCCAACTAATTTATCACAAATAAACATGGTTAGAATTCAACAAATAATAAATAGCAAAGGAAATTTGGTAACATTAATAAAACAGATCAATATATTGAAATAAATAGATGATATTATGTCAAGAAAAATAAAAAATTAACTGCAAAATTGATACTAAAAAAGAACCTAATACAAAATAAATGACTGTGTTGGAATCTAATTGGTTGTGGATAGAGATTTAACGGTGTAACAAGAAATGATTTTTTTCTGATCATTTATATCCAGAAATTTTTTTGATAGAGATCACCAAGAAATTTAAAAGTGTATGATCAACTTCAACTCAGTTTGATCATCTTGTTGATAATGGAACCGAGGTTCTATGAATATTTTTAACATTCAATTTTAAAAAAAAATGATCAAGAGTATTCACAGAAAAATGATCTAAAGATCATATAATTGATTGAAGGCCATTAGCCCCTAGTTCTTTAGAATGGCTCAATAACCATAGTACCTTGAAAACAACCTCCTTAATATCATTAAGTAAATTAGTGATCATCTTGAAATACACAGTCATTTGGAGAGACTCATCCACTTCTTTTGAGATAAACTATTCAAATTGGAACGTTGAGTCACAAAAATTGGTGACCAACCATTTAATAGCATCGCTAGAATCCACCCACTGTTACATTGAACACATTATTATAAATAAAAGTCATTCATATCTTAGAAGTTTAATTTTGATGAATGAAAATAGTATTTTAGTCATTACATCCAATACAGATGAAAATAGATGTAGCTAAATCCAATACAGACCAAAATATAAGTAGTTACTAAGGATTATAATGTTAGCTATATGTAAAATCGTGCAAAAATTTATGCTGAACTTTTAAGAATAAAATATATAAACCATTCTCATCCATAAAATAATTCATTTCAGGTTCTTAAATTACGTACATATGTATCCCTTCTAAGTCAAAATTGGAGGGGATTAATATCCACCCCATCATCATCATCCTAGTCTCTATGTCCATGCCAATCATCATCATCATCATCATCATCATCATCGTCATCAACATAGTCATTTGCCTCATCACCAACAGCAGCATCAACAACATCCTCCTCACCAACAACTATATCGCTTCAACCTTCATCACCACTACGCCCATCATTGGAATCACCTGATACATCATTTAAAGATCACATTTATGCCATATATGGTTCAAAATTAGGCACATCCTATGATGTAAGTAACTAACTCAAAACGTACCTAGGTTTCATGAAATTCTCGGTCATCAGCTTACTTCTTTCACGATGATCTAATGTATTTTTCTTGGCCTCAACTACGTCATCACAAGCGATTTATAGCTCAGAGGTCAGGGAGTCTTGAGAATAGCTAGATGATGACCAATACCTTAAGGGGACATTGTTTTTTCCTGGTTGACATCGTACTCTCCCTGGGTCCTTCCCACCTAATACCTGATTTTAATGATCACGTGGCCCGAAGTTTTCATCTTCTATACCATTGAGGGCCTCCAAGGTAGACTATTGAAATAATAATATAAAATTATGAATTTCGTAGTAAAATTTACAATATAAATAAAAAACATTACAATTTTATCTTGTGTATGTGAATTTACTGCACTTCCATCCTTTTTCTTTTTACTGGAGAAAAAACATTTTCATGCGGTACGGGACCTTCGATGCCCAATACAACTTGCTATAAATCAGAAATGCGCAAATCTAGATTAGAACCATTTATCAGAAATGAACAAATCTGGCCAATGTTTATTGAATAATATTTTTAGTAGAGCATCTTATATAACATCACAATACCTAGTTAAAGTACCTAGTACTTTCCATGATCAGGCAATGTAGTGCACCCCAATGTGTGTAATTTTGTCATTGAATCCTTCTTCATTTTTTTCTATGACACTTCTGAAAAAAATTCAATACAAGTAATAAGAATTAAATTTTATATGAAAACCATTAAATATTGAGATCAACTAAAACTTAGCTATCATATAATGTGGAATCATTTGTTTCATATTGACATTTTGGATAGTCGGGGAATATGGGTACCCCCTCTAAGTCATTACCAACCCTGATCTTCTAACCAACATATAAATATTTCTTGAATGAGTGCCAGAAATCCCAAATATCCATTAACCTTCTAGACTTAGTAGCTTCTCTATCAAAAAAGTTAAGTCGAATCTGCAAAGAACATGTTATTTCATTTAAATACACCAATAATATATATGTGTTGCTTTATTAAATTTTCATAACCATATTTTCTACCATGATTTTTCCTTGATCTATTTTCTTTTATTTCTCCATGACACCAATTCCTCTGTAATGATATTGTGATACTTGGCCAATGTATCCATGAAAATTCTACACTACGTTGGATTTGGACCTACCATCTAATTTTATTGATTGTAATCCACTATTAGTTGTGTTTGGTGATTCCAAACATTCTTCATATGAGTGCGCCCATTTTCCTAGTTGAAGATCCAACTGTATAACAAATTGTGGGGGGATAAGAATTAATTCATGGTACAACATGGAAAAATAATGTGATATAATTCGAAACGATTATAATAAAAAACCATCAATAATATACTCAATAAACCGTTATGGATCGCTTGGATGTCCTGACTCAGTAGCCTTTGTAGGAAGTGTATATTCAAGTGCATGCTCTAGGTAGCCTTTAGGCACTAGACTGGAATTTTATTGAAGAGACTCATCAGATGTCAAGAGTATGGTAAGAATTGGAGGTGTTGTAGACATGGAATCATATGGGTATTATGATGGTGTATTCATCATCATATATGGATATTTTATAGGGGGAAACATCTGTTGAGGTGTTTTATTCATTGTATGTGAAGAAGAAGGAAAATGGAATGATGGAGGAATTAGTAGGATCATCCCAAAATTTTGAAAAGACATGACATTTGAATAAGAGGGTAAGTGAGAAGATGATGGTGTCATAGATACAAACATCCCTAGAGAGTCAATAGGTGGGTGGAAAGGTGCAGTGTAAGGGGTGTCCAATGGTGGTTCACTTTTGAAATGAACATAATGGGTGCTCCGTATAGGCCAAGGATTATCCCCAGTCATAACCATGCAAACATAGATAGGAGTCAAATCTTGTGGAACTTAATTTAAGAAAAAAATTGATAAAGAATATTAACATGAAATTATATGTAATGCTGAATAAAAATGTTAAAATTATTATATTCACTAGTGGAAGTGGAGGAGGTAGCGCATGCTTGCGCCCCAGTCGATCAGGATCAAATAGACACTTCTGTAAACCTTCTGTAGTGTTTGCAATAATCTACATAAGAATGAAATGTAGAGTTTTTAGAAATAGTTTTTACAAATCATTCATAAAACATACATCAATCAACAATTCATGAGAGGAACAAATTTTACTTCTTTTAATTAAAATTTTTACAAATGAATACAAGGAAATGACTAGCGCTGTTTTTAAAATTACATTACCATGTTTTACATTTTTTAAAAAGAATATTTAATCCAAGTTTTGTGTATTTAAATTAATCTAATTTAATGAAATGAAAAAAAACATAAAAAAACCTATCATTCCAAAATAAAACATAATTAAATTAATAATAGTAATAATAACATGGGAAACTCATGTTTTTGTTAGATTAATGAATAGTGAATGTAACGCCCCGACCCCAATTACCCAGAGTCTATGCATTATTACATAACATTGGCATGATCACAAGGAATCATGTCCCAAAGGGCCGATCAATTTAGCAGTCTTGGAAAATAGATTACACACATGAATGTTACATTAAACGTTATAACATACAAAACAACATAAATAATCCTTTATGAATTCCATTATTCCCTAATCCTAACCCTGCATATCAATCACAATACACTTCTTGGAATCCTGGAAAAAATAAAACATAGAAAGGGGTGAGCTTAGATGCTCAGTAAGGATAACAATATAGCAGGAACATTAATTATTAATCATAAACATTTAAGGAAATGTATAACGAAAAGAAAATCCTTTTAAACATGAACTTCAAAATAATATGGAAAAAATAAAATAATTCCATTTACATATTGACATGGTTATTCTACTAGTCAAATAATCTCATACAATATCACTAACCACTTTCATAATGATGGAATGCATAATGCCAGACTATCATAACCACGTAGCCAAGGCCTCGTGCCAAGAATACAAATAATATTTTGTCAAGTCCTTGTTCCTAGACACTAGTTTGTCTCATGAGACCTACTGATGCATCAAGAAGCTATAACGGGCTCTACCCGTCACTTATTAAGTCCAATGTATTCCTCATATGAACAAGTTTAAACATAACATAAATATTCATATTAAAACTAACATTTGAAAAGTCAATAAATTATCCATAAACCATGAATGGTATAGAAATAACACATCCACAGTCAAACATATCACAAAACCTTCAAAACAAAATGGATGTTTTATATCAAAATAAATAAACTTAAAATAAGCTTAAAATCCATTAAAGGATGTTGGCATAGATGAAATCAAAACTATTTCATAGAAATATCTCTTTTTTGAAATCATTTAAAAGTAAAAATATAATAAAATAAAACTTTTACTTTGAAAATATTCTTATAAGATTGTAATTGAAGATTTTATGATTTTATAATGGAAAAAAATAGACGCACCCACCATATAAGTTCAAAAAACATTCTTACATTAATTTTGTCGAAAATGTTAAAAAGGAACTTGTTTGGAAAATGACAGAAAGATTCCTTTCAAACCATTTTATAAAAGTCAAACAAGGGTATAAATGACTTTAACCCATTCATTAGTAAACAGTAAAAATGTTTTGGAATACATTTTTAAGAAGCATGGATGTGGATAATAAAGAGGTCTTAGTAGATTATCATGTATAAACAACCTCGGATAATGAAGAGATTGTGAAATATACCCTTACCAATTTGGTAACTTATGAAACTTACACCTCATGAAAGAGGTATCATACAATGAATATGTAAATACACATAAATTAAAGTTTATTACATGAAAAATAAAATTATGGGCAGTACATACACCACACAAAAGGTAATAGTGGAAGTATGGCATGAATCTCACAGGAATAAGGAGTGAGATGAAAACCCCTTACCTTGTAATTTTCCTTGATAGTGTGTATTTTAACCTCCTATATAATAGTTAAATAATTGTTATTAAATTATATAAGAATAATATTCATAAATATGATATCATATATGATCTTTTAATATTACTTTGTTAATAATATTTTAGTATTATCGTTGTTTTAGGTGTTAACTGATTCGTTTTCCTTTTCATGCTTCGTTACGTAAGCCATGTTTGTTAGGGATAATTGTATCTTATTCATATACAGAATTATATAATGTCCTTAAAAATTACTTTTAATTATAAGATGATAATTAGTTTTTAATGGATATAATGGGGAACTGAATCTCATCGCGTTCATGGAGACGGTAATCCGTACGTACGCACGAACGCTACTTCCATTTCATTTTTCATTTTAAAAGGAATCAAAACCAAATGATACATAGGTATATTATTATTCCAGTATAATTTAATATCTTATATATGTTACTTTAGTTCATTAACACCATCCTTTTACATTCCATGTATGGTATGAATGAGTCATATCACTTTGAGGGGGCAGTAGTCCGCACTTCCTCAAATGAAATTATCGTATATATATACAACAAGAAACGAATAATGGTATGATATAAATTGGAATTAGAGAAGATTATATATAAAATAAATATCATAAATATCATATTTAATTATACTTCCATAATAATGGCCACCATAAGAGGTGATTGGAGATAATTGAACAATCATCGCTTCGTGAGACGTTTGGTTGCCATCCATAGAAACATTATGTTCTTCACCCATTAAGTGGAGGTGTGTTTAAGTGTAGTTAGAATAATTTAAATAAAAATATCCTAGTATATTTAGTATACTGTTTTT
The DNA here is from genome assembly GCA_963277665.1 of Viscum album. NCBI lineage: Eukaryota > Viridiplantae > Streptophyta > Magnoliopsida > Santalales > Viscaceae > Viscum > Viscum album. The sequence continues at coordinate 1,697,616,660 of OY728158.1, read as the reverse complement.
GTTACAAAAGAAAATAATAATAAGAGTTTAGGGGTTTGAGAATCCAAAATAAAAGAAAAGAAGCTACAAGAAATCGTTACCTTTAATTTGGGTAACTCCCTTTGGTTTGAACCAAAAAGGCCTCTTGAAGTGCCTTCTGCCTAAGGTATGGCTTCTTATAAGAGGAGGATAGGGATGTAGGGAGATTAATTGGGAAGATTTTGGATGAGCCAAAAGTCTTGAGAGGTGTGAGAAATTGGTTAGAAGTGGTGTCCTTTTATAAGGGGGAGGATGGGCTCTTTAGGAAAAACATAATGTTTTATTTTATAATAAATTAATATTCGGTTTATAATTTCTCCAAAGTGGATTATTCAAAGCCTAAGTTGGGGATGGGTCTAAATCCTTTCAACTAATAGATTTTAGACAGGTTCGGGTCATTATATTAACCTTATCGTTTTGTTTTAACTCGTGGTTAATTAGTTTGACACTTACCATGTCACTTTGTATTTTTATATTATATAGTTAATAAAATTACTATATACCTCTAAGAAACCCCCTAGTGGTCCAATAATGATACACCTATCATTATAAAAGTCCTTTGTCCAAACCTTAGATTTTTAGTAATTTAATATGAATTAATAATATAATATTTGTTTTAAAAACACTTTTATGTCAATTTTGACACTATTTTGTATTTGATTTTTGTGAAACTCATAACAGCATGATTACTTAGAAAAAAGTTAATTAAATCAATCCTAACATGTCATATTAACCAATAAAATTATTTTAATTCAATAAATGTCTCAAATTATATATATTTGGGTATTTATAATATCAATTATTTTAATATTTTACTAATAAGGTAATTAATGCATCATCATTGTGTCATAAATAAATTAAACTATTTTATATCTAAAAATTATAAATAAAATAAAATTATGTAGGAAATATTTTTATATTTCTAATTAATATTTATAGTTGAAAATATAACATATATAACCCTATGTAAAAATTGTTTTTCTAAAAGATACAGGCTTATGTCATTTTTGTATTTACTTTCACCTAATTAATATAAAGTGTCATTATCACTTACATATGGATCCATGAGGTCCCAAAATAGACCCAAAGATGCCCGTGGTCAGACATGTATCAACCAATAGGGTTAACACACGTTTTAAGATAATTTAATATTATTATAATATTATTTCTTTACCCATATTTACCTGATTTACCCTTTTACCATGGTAAATAAAATATTTACCGAAGTAATTATTCAAAATGTCTAAAAATAAAAGTAACCTATTTACACAATTTATACATCCTGATTCCAAATATGGAGTCCATTTTTCGATATTCAAAACACAGAAGTGGCAGAAATTAATTTAAAATTAATTTCCGCTATCAAAACAAAAAGTGTGTTTTTAAAAGATAATAACTATCAAAAGATTGACACTTGTTTATGTCCGGTTTAAATGTGAAATTATGTCCAATGACCAACATTGTATTAAATGGTAAAACTATATTATAAATATACATTAAAACCACTAAAATCCATAATTTATCACTATTAATTATTTCGATTAAAAAAGTTGTTTTTAATAAAAATTTAGTAATTTTCACTATTCATCAAAATATAAAGTTATCCGAAATGAACCAAAATTTATCCTAGGATAATTTTGATATTATGAATCCAAAAATGAAGTCAATTTTGAAAGATAAAAGGTATAAAATTTCAAAAAGTATGTATTACTATTCATAAGGCTAGCTTGATTGGTTGTGGTGTGTGTTAGAACTCAACGTTGCTTTCCACACACGTTATTGTATTATTCAAATAGAAGTGTACCGAGGAAGATTTGGGTGTTACATTGTAAATTTGTGATGTCCCCATTATAAATAATAACTTTATTTAGTCAAATTTAATATATAAAATTTTTAAAATATTGGATTTAAAAATGGTTCGCCATTAAAAGTCGGTAAAAGTGCATTTTTGAAAAATACTTCTTTTATATGAAAAAAATGAATTTGTTCTTACATTATGTATAATAAACTCATATTATGGATTCTAAAATTATAAGGATTATATAAAGATCAAAATATAGTTAATACTATTCATAACCTCTTTTGAACGGCTAGTTTGGTAAGTCTTGGTGTGCTTGAACTCAGTGTTGCATGTAGTGCAAGTTATGAAGAAATAACTCACTATGAAATCTTGGGGTGTTACAGTAAACATATATGGTTGCTTCTATATATTACCAACCACTACATTAGGTCCAACATTAGCTCTCAAAATGGGACAATTTGATTCATCAAATTCATTATTTTGGACAACACCAATTGGTGTGTCAATGGTGGAAATTTCTTCACTATAATTATGAAAAATTTGACTGGGGATTATGTCATTGATGACTCCCTAATCAATTCTCTGATCATGAATCAGAAAAACCACAAGTTGATCCATTGATTCCAAAACATATGGTTCATCTGCATGTAGGAATTAACTCATATCAATAACTCGGAATCCACAGTCATCAATAAATGTACCCTATCATCTCATTGAATCAAAAAAATTCCATTTCTTCATAGTGACTCTACCTTGAGAGTATTATTCCAGTGGAAATATTTTCTAAAAAAGCACGTAATAATGTACATCCTCATTTTGAGGCTGACTATCTGTTACACTAGAATAAAAATCCATTGTAGTGGTTTACATAACTCAAACATGTTCTGTTCTCAATTTCACCTCTCGATCCATTGTAACAAATTTATTCCAATTGATTATTAAATATTTTCATTCACAAACCAAAGATATATTCCCAAAATCCAAAGCTCATAATTGATGAGAAATGGAGTCAATAGGTTAAATCAACACCTGAATTATATTTTAATAATAAATTTAAATGGATATCTATATTTTAAACTAATTAAAGCGGTGTTAATAACTTTGATTTCGACCAAGAAGGAAACTCTAGGATTTGAAAATCCTCTCCCCTTTTCAAAGGAAAAGTTCGGTGAACTCTACTTATAATTTATGTATGTTCCCCACATAAAATTATAATAAAATTTTAATGTAATTGTGAAATTAAATAATTTGATATAACATTTTAATTTCCAAATTACTTACTTGATATAGTCATCGAACAAACCACTATTAAACAAGACTGTGTGATGTGACATCTACCACTCTTCACGGATCAATGTAGCCATTGTATAAGACCTAAAAACTCAACATGTTTGGGGAAGAAATGGAATAATGGGCTCAATTTCCTCATACTGGTCACCATCTTTACTCAATGGTTGGTTATGCCATGTGGTGACATCAGAAAAATACATAGAAAAAAATAAAAACATTCTGGAGCCATATAACCCCTCAGAATAGAACCTTTAGGATAATTATGGCTTTTGACATATGATTTCATAATGTACATATTTCTTTCAGGAGGATACATCCACTAAAAATAAACTGCTCCCCCAATAAGTGTTTTCGTTGGAGGATAAACCGTTAAATGCAACATGGATGTGAAAAAGGATGGAGGAAGAATATTTTCCATGTAACATAAAATTAATGGTGCATTCTACAACATTTTTTTTAAATAATTACATGGATAAACTTTTAGTGAAAATGTCTATAAAAAATCGAACAATCTAATCACTATCACCCTTACATTAATAGAAACTAAATGATAATTTTATATTGGAATAAATTCATGAATACAGATGTGATAATAATGTGTTTTTAATGATTTTTGTTTCATATCTCTTCTATTGAATTGTTTAAATATGTGGTTCGAATGACCATTTCAATCCCTGATATTCTCCAATACATCCAAAAATTAATCTCTCTCTAATGGTGTCATCACATAATAATCACAAGGAACACTCCATTTACTTTCACATATACACATATGATGAAGTTCTGGATGGATACCCAAGTCTATCAAGTCCTGATGAGATCGGTAGTCGTCTTTGGTCTTCCCCATGATATTAAGAAGAATTGAATGTAAAATATCAAACATATTTTTCTCAATATTCATTACATCTAAATAATGAAATTAAAAAATTGTAGACGAAAATGGAGACTCAAAAAAATACTTATATTTTTCCAATTGTGTGTAGAATCAATGTAAACATTATTCATCTTTTTAGATTTCAGCTATCCTTTTCCTAAAGAAAAGATGAAACAATTTAATTCATTAATTACAGAAAATCCTGATATACATTGAAGTGGTTGTTCAATCTCAATAGTATTATCAAATATCCAATGATTCGTCCTATATTGATAATCCATTGCCAAGAACTATCGATTCCCCATGAAACTGAAACAATGATGATATTTAAGCCTTATCGGTCGTGTATTCTTCATAGAAATGGGACATGATAGTTTTCCCTTCATGTTCCACCCGTGCATCATTTCATAATCATGGAAATCATTTATGGTCCATATAAGGGCATCACACATCTGAAATGTATTCATTCAAGAAGCAATGAATGTCTGCACACCGAAATACCGATGTTGTTTCAAATCACTTATTAAAGGATTCGAGTAGACATCAAAACCATTTCCAGGATCAGCAGGACCAAATATCAGTACACATAATAAAGTGAAAGGTTTTTTCATAAAAATTTACATAGGAAAATTATAAACATGAATAAAAACTAGCCACCTACTGTGAGAAGTAATCATCTGACCAAATGGATTAAAACCATCCCAGGAGAGACCCAACCTGACATTACACACCTCTGCTGCAAAATCAAGATTTTGTGCCTCGAATTTCTGCGAGGTAATCCATTTTTATGATTAAAAAACTCATTGTTACCTTTAATTCTCACATCAACAAGACTTCACATATTGGATGAGATTTCTGCAGACATGAATATATTTTTATATCTAAGAATCAATGGAAATTTCCACATGACATTCTATGCCACACGAGATGGTGTTTTATCTCTACTTTTCTTCCATCGAGATGTACCACAATCTTTACAATCATTACGATCATCTATTTCGTCCCAAAATATAATTTAATATTTTGGTCAAGCAAGGACTTTATTAGTATCAAGTCCAATCTGCTTAGTTATATTCCCAACCTTGTTATTATTTGAGGGAATATATGCACCATAAAGAAGCAAGTCCATCAAAAAATTTATAGATATAATAAATACCGGTATTATAATTTCCATACATGGGTTTCCCAAGATATAAACACATTAAAAATTCCAACTTGATCATTTAATTCATTCCTGATATATTGGATTTCTAGCATCATTCAATAAAATTTTCACCATCTCATCATCGACTTTAGTATTTTTCTCATGTGTATTGATATCGTTGTCTTCTTGCACTAGCATAAAATCTCTCTCAGAATGATGCACAAATATAAACCGATAAAATATCATATTTTTCATTCCACTTATTTCATTTTGTTCTTGAATAATCAAACATTGACACATCCATCCATGGTGATACCAAACATAATAGTCTGTTTCAAGTCAAATTTTTTTATATGGTAGCTAACTTCTTCCTCAAATAACCATGTTATTCCAAAAAAATTATAGCATGGACATTGTTTAAAACCTCCATCTAAAGCATTGTAAATTTAAAAATCTAAAAAATTCTCTAAATTATTTTGAAACATGGTTGAAATCCTATCGGTATGATACATCTAGCTTCTATCCATTCTATAATAAGAAATCAAGTTATCTTATAATAAACAGTGTAATCCATAATTAAAAAATCAATATATACTATATAAAATAAAACTATTAGAGTAACAATACATAATAGTTAATTCACATTTGTATTGAAAGTGCCTTATTTAGTATATCCAATTTCAACCCTTTTCGTATTAGAGATAAAATTAATTCTTCTATCCTATAAAGGGATAATCAACAATGTAAAACATAATGGGAAAAGAAAGATACCATGTATATGATAGAGTGGTATGTCTCAATATTATTGAACATAGGGAGTGATAAAAAAGTTTTTCCACTAATAGTTGTAACATAAAAAAATTCAACTTTTACTATTAAAACATCCCTGGGATTTAGGTAATGTCTTATGTATCAAATTTCATCGATTATTGTTTCGGATTCTTATGGAATACCCTCTTCTAATTTTTAATGATGAGTTAACAATATTAGACTTGATTTATTTGGATGAAATACCTATATTGTATGTTATGGGTTATAATACTGACATTCTTCTAAATTTCAAGGATTGTTCCCTATCTTTAAACTAGAGGAATGGATTTGGAAGAATTGAAATGCTCACAAATTTTATTTTGTAAGAGTTTTATTGAAAGAGAATTATCTATTAAGGATATATGGTCTCTCTCAGATTATTATTCCCTTGGTTTCCTTGATTTTTTACATTTTTTCCATTTTCTATTTAAAATGTTCCCTAACTATAGACTCCCCATTGATGGAAAATATAGGTACAAAATGATGTTGAGTGTCAGAATAGAGATCAATAATTAGTATTAATTTTGTTAAATATTTAGTTAAATTTTAAAATTTTCAAATCTTAATATGATAATAAATAATTTATTATTAAATCACAACTCAATGAAAGAAACTATTGAATTTTAATTTTAGGAAAACCATTTTTCAACTCTTACCAAGTTTCAGTAAAACTCTCCACATTCTACCATGGAACATGGTCACCTGAGCTATTATCATTATTATATTTTATATTTAGCTTTGTTAATGAACATAATGTTTTTAATTTCAGGTTTTCATGTACAAAGCATAGTTGTTGGGTCAAGGTTGATACTCAAGAAAATTTTTCATAGTTTTATCTTATGATATTTTGATTATATTAATACTAACTAAATATATTTCATTAAATTAATTTTTTATTGTGTGGAATATTCTGATTATTATTAAAAAAAAATTGTGTCATTAAATGTATTATTTACATATGTTTATATTAGTTTTTTTATTACTACTATTTTCAATAGAATATGTATCTATAGTCTCTGCACCATAATGCATGACACCCTCACTATTTTTCAGCATCCTCCATCTTATGGGGAGGGATTATTGGGGTATTTTATCTACCAATGTTCCAAACACTGATTGTTGGTATGTGATGGTAGTACCTTGTAAAATGTTATTTGAGGTTCTTTTAGTCTTACTATTTTGTAAAGGAGCAAAATATAATTGAAATGTGTCGAGACATGGTATGGAGCTTTTCTCTAGGACTGGCCAACCCATGTATGAGGGATGTCCATGTTATCTAAGACTAAATTTCTATTTATACTATTTGACTATATAATTGATCTAATTTAACTATAGGTGATACACTTGATTATGAGGTGAAAGATTTAAAAGATTCATCTCATGGCATAGTATGACAAGAGGGGGTTTGTTCAGGAATTTTATCTAGCATGTACCATTCTTGTGCATGATAGAATTCTAATTTTTACGTGAAATAGGACTTGAGTTGGTTATTTCAAGTGTTTGAGAAATTTATATGTTTTTCATATAAGTGTATGGTTTCATATTTCATATATAATACCATAAATTATAAAAGGAATGTTCTATGACTACTTGGAGAGATTATCAAAATGTTTTAACTAATCAAATTCCAATTACTACATAAATAATGTTTTCTAAATAACATGTAATTGAAATAATTTTTAACTAAGGAATATTTATGTAGTTTTGGGTAAATGTAAATGATTAAAGTGTATTAATACTTTCTTTAAAATTATAATTATTAGGAACCATCTAAAATAAAATTCAAAGTACAACAAAAAAATTGTTTTTATCTATATTATTTCATTGATATTTTATTTATCTAAGCCCTTATTGTGGAATTTTTTGTAAAGTATACTAATTTAAAGTGTAATGAAAATAATTGTGAACTAATATATATATATATATATTGGTGGCATGGTGGGTAGTAGATTTGATCCCTATGTTTGGGTGTTAGTGGATATTGAGAGTTCTAGAGTTATGTGGAATCCCTACAATGAGAAGGCTCTAAAGCTATAGTGAATATTTATTTCAGTCATAGTGCGAGTGATATTGTTTTGATATGTGTAGTAGTTACTTGGGAAACTGCTGGTCTAGGTTTGACCTATGAGTGGGTACGTTGATATTAATTTCAATGGGTGGGTTGAACATAAAAGTATGTATTTAGAATTTTAAATTCCTTGTTACCTTGAGATGGGGATACATGTAACCCATAGTTAGGACCACAATTTGGAATACAATGTGGAGTAGGTTTGAGAGAGTGGTAACCTTATTTATTAGGACTCTAGGTTTGGAATATAGTAAATTCTGACATTTTAGTGTAACCCATCATACTAGTTAGACATTTTTTAGGAACATTTAGGTGTTTGAGGCATAAGTAAAAACATTAGTTTATGATATAAATTCGATAAAATTTAAAAATTTATTTATGCTATGTGTGTAATGTTACTTGGGTTCTATGAGATAAGTACTTATGTGCTAGTTCATTCATCCTTATGGATGGTTTTGGGAAGGTAATTCAAATTCAGAGTCCTATCCTAGGTGAAATCTGTACAAGTTAGGAAGAAAAACTATATTCATGGTTGAAAAAATGCCTGGGGCCCCTGGTTAATAACACCGTTGGAGGAATTTGGGTTCAAGAATATGGAGATAAATTGTAATCTTGAGACGAATACACTATGTGTGTTAGTGTTTTGATAGAATTTATAATTTTCAATAGAATAGTGATTATGTGCATGGCATTATAAACTAAGGATAAGCATTCAGAACAATTATTAGACTATGAATGAACTCTAGTAAAATTATAAAATGATGATGTAATTATGGGTTTTCAATTACATGGTTTGACCCAGTGAGATGCATATGGTTTCAAGAAACTATATGGGTGCTTTATTCTTGGTGATATTGAAATGTATAATAGGAATGTACAATATATGGGACATGTGGGGATAGTATAGATTAAATTGTGGTCATTTGATCTTGGATATAGTCTTCATGATAATTTTATGCATGAGCATGTATCCGCTGAGTTTTTATGTAATCTTTGATCCACCCATGTGTGGAGATACAATATATTGTTTCTATTGTAGATTATGATTAAAATACATTATGAAACTAGATCATGTAGCTCGATTGATCTTGAATTAGTCTAAAAGTTAATGATTTGAAGTGCCTTATTAGTGTTGTGGAAGGTATAGACCTATGTATTTTTCTTTATAGTATAATATATCCTTTATAGTTGAAAGGAAATAACCCTAAGGGAGTTTTAGTGATCAATTAAGTGGGAAATCAATAATATATATATGTGTGTGTGTTAAGATATTCATCTCGGATGATTGGAGTAGTTCCTAGAAAATGTTGTCACAATTCTAGAATAATTAATTGTCTTGGCATAGAAGATGACCTCAGTGGTGGAGAATTCAATGCATCGACACTGGAACTGGAAAAGGATGTGAAATAGATGGTGTAATTTTTTAGGTATTTCATTTGGATTCTCAATTCATGTTTAATAAATATCAACTCTTCAATAAAGGGACATACTTCATTATAATGCATTCTCATGGGTGGTCAGGTGCAATTGATGATTACAAGATGCTAGAGGTAAATTCAAAATTAGCATCAAATATGGTTGAAATTATGTGAGAACTAATTTAACCAATAGTTAACATGATTTTTCAATGTTCTATAGAGATAAACCATGGTCTCCACAATATGAGGCTGATGATAGATCAAGGGTTGTATTAAAATATGTCTCATACACCATAGGATTGTGTAACGACATTGATCGCGAGATGGTGAAAATTAAGGACGTACATTATTGACTGAAAATAGGAATTATGGTTAAACATTATATGAGTCTGGTAGAACAAAATATTATTAAAATATTGATATCTAAAAATTTAATATTGAGGTAATGCAATACCTTGACTTGAGGCTTCAAAAGGTTGAAAATAGACATCCTTGGTAACCAGGGAATCATTAATTTGTATAGGTGTAATTGGTTCCATGGTAGAACAAGAATGGAAGGTGACTTATACAGGGGTTATTGCTACCAATGGGATATAAAAATCAGTATCTTAATTACATGTATTCAGTGGTAGGGGATCATTAAGCTATGAAATTAATAAAGATTTATGCTTCCACTATAATGAATAATTAGTTGTAATGAAATAACATATGGATTATAAAATATGGAGGAAAATATGGGAGACTTCTTGGAATGTTTTTGTGGGAAGGGAATATTATAAAGGACCTCAACAACATGATCCTAAATTAGTAGTGTTTTTGGTTATATGCAAATAAAAACATGTTGTGGTATAAAACATTGTAAATGAAAATGTATGTTGAAATAATAATGCGAGTTAATAGAATTTACCACTAAGATGAATTCTTATTTATTAAATAAACAATTCAAAAGATAAATTTTGTAGTCAATGTATTGAGGCTATTGATATAAGAATAGGTGATTAGTTTATAATGAATGAAAATGATATTAGAAGAAATTCCAAACCATGATGCAATCAATTGTGTGTGGATGTTTCCAACGAAGAGGGAGCTGAGAGGGGGGGGGAGGGGATGTCACTGGAGGTAAGGGATATGAGTGGGGATGGGGGAAGGGAGGTGGAGGATAGTATTTTGAGGTGGTGGTGAAGACCAAAAGTTCGAGGATGGGAGTGGAGGCGGAGCTAGGAGGCAAAGGTTGGGGAGGGGAGGAGATGGTCGGGAAGTAGTGGTCGGATGGTTGGGAGGTGGAGGTCGAAGAGGGGAGGAGAGGGCCAGTAGGCGGAGGTCAAATGGCCGAGAGGTGGTGGTTGGAGAGGGGAGGAGAGGGTCATGAGAAAAAGGTAGGGGAGGTGAGGGTATATGATGGGGATCCCGATAGAAGAGTGAGCTGGGGAAGCCTGATAGTGGGTTGAAATATTTGATTTAATACCCATGGTTTTAAAAAACACCACAGGTATACACAATAAAAAACACCCATACCCATCGTTTCTCTATACCATGGGTATAGATTCCTAGGTATATAACCCTTTTCCAGTAGTGATTTTTTCTTCATGATTGATCTTCAGTCTGGTTATCATCAATTTTCAGAGAAGAAATAAGATATTCCAAATAATGCGTTCTGATCAAGATATGATCATTATGATTTTATTGTTATACCTTCTATCCTGACTACTTCTCCTACCATTTTTATGGATTTGATGAATTGAGTCTCTAAGGACTACCTTGATAAAATTGTGGTAGTTTTCAATGATGATATTATAATATATTCCAAAATTCGTGATAATAATGAGGATCATCCCCAGGTTATATTTATTATATAATGATTGATAGGCTATTTGGAATGTTCTGAAAATGATATTTCTGGTCATAAGAGATTCTTTATTGGGGTAAATGATATACAATGGCAGAATCTCATTTCTTCCTACCAAGATAATGGTTATGGAAGAGTGGACTCTTCCAAAAATTTAACTGAGATTCTTAGTTTTCATGGTTTATCATGATGTTATAAGAGGTTTGTGAAAATAATATTATGAATTTATAATCCACTAACAAAGATAACTCCAAAGGGGATACATTCATTTGAAAAAATGAGTCTCATAAAAGTTTCCAAGAGAAGAAAAAGAGATTGGTTACTACACCTATATTAACAATACCTTCTATCATAGAAGGAATTGTAATTTCTAGGGATTCATCTTTGAAAGGGCTTGAATGCGTCCACATGAAAAATGATAAGGAGATTTCTTATGCATCTTGATAGTTGAAGCCTCTTGGAAAAAATTATCATTCAGCTGACCTAGATCTTGATGTGGTTGTTTTTTCAATGAAGAAATTGAGACACTCTATTTATGGGGAGGAATTTATTATATACAGAGAGAATCAATGTTGTATGTATATTTTCTCACAAAAAACAATTGAATGTGAGATAGAGGATATGGTTGGAACTTCTAAAGACAATTATTGATAAATAAATTAACATAACAAAAGAAAAAAAATTAATAGATTCAATATGTAGGGAAGAACCTATTGTTATGAATATGATGGGGATTTAAGTAGATCCAGTGACCAAAGACCTAGAAAAACTGGACATGAGAATTTTAAGGGAAGGGCCATCATCAACCTTGTCCAAAATGATTTCTCAAACTTTATCACTAAAAAAGATCAAGATGTACCAAAGAGAAGATACTTTGTTGAAAAAGAAGGCAGAGTATGGGATGGTTGGTAAGCTTCTTGAGTTTAGTATTGTTTATGAAGGTGTACTGAAATTTTGTACAAGATTATGTGTTCAATATATTCCTAAAATAAATATGGATTTGATGGATGAAGCTCATAGATATAATATATATATATATCCTATAATAAATAAAATGAATAGGGACCTTTGTGATAATAATTTATGGGATAACATGAAATGGGAGATTTCTGACTACACTGCAAGGTGCTTAGTGTGTCAAAATATGATGGCAGAGTGACACCTTCCTAAAGGTGTGTTAAAACCATTAAACATCCCAACATGGATGTAGGAAAATATCACTATGAATTTTATCACATGTCTCCCAATAAAATCCAAAAACAATAATGCGATATTAGTTATAGTGTACTATCTCACCAATATTTCCCATTTTATCACTATTTGGGGTGATTTCATTCTTGAAAAATGTTATAAGATATAGAGTATGTAAGTGGTGAGGCTTTATGGGGTTCTAATTTCAATAATTTCTTATCATGATCCAAGGTTTACATAAAATTAAGGATAAGTCTTCAACATGATACGAGCACTAAATTTTAATTCTGTACAACCTATCACCCCCAAACTGATTGCCAATCTGAAAGGAATATTAAGACACTTGAGAACATACTGAGAACATGATCAATGGAATTTTAAGGTGGATGGTACCTACATCATCCATTAGTTGAGTTAGCATAAAACTACAACTTCCCTTTGAGAAAACAAATGGAACCCTATAAACATCGATATGGAAAAAGATATAAAACTCCTACTTGTTGGGATAAAGCTGGTGAGGGAATTTTTCTCGAGCCAAATCTTGTGAAATAGATGACAAAAATGGTTCATGCCATCAAACAACACATTGAGGATTCTCATAGTAAGCTAAAGGGATATGATGACAATCGATGAAGTGAATTAGAGTTTTATATTCATGAAATGTTATTTCTTTATATTTCAAAATGGAAGAGAGTCATGTGGTTTGGGAAGAAATGGAAGCTTATCTCATCGTACAATTGACCCAATAAAATCCTTGATTTCATAGGAGCATTGTCCTATCATCTAGAAAGTCCACCAAATCTAGCTCATGTTTAGGATGTAATCCACATATCTCTCTGGAGGAAGTACATACCTGATCATTCACATGTATTGAATCCTGAAGTGGTTCAACTAGAACATGACATTTCTTATAAGGATTAGCTAAAGTAGATCTTGGCCCATAGAGACAAGGTTCTGTGCAACAATACTACTCACCTCATCATAGTTTTTTCGAAGAACCATTTATATGAAGAATACACATGGGAACTAAAGGATACAATGAGTTAAAAGTACCCACACCTTTTCTCAACCAAGGAAATGAGTTGAATTATCAGGGATGAAATTTCTTAAGGGGAAAAATGTAATGACCCAAACATTTTGAATAATGTTTTTTCTGGAAAAATTGTGTTATATTATTTTGTACTCATCTTGGAAAACCGAAAGATTTTATGAGAAATAATTATTTTAATATCTTTGATGTCTTGTGTTTCATACTACACCAATATTATCTTGCACTATATACAACACCGTATTATCTTGTAGTATACACAACACTATTCTTGTCCTGTGTTACATGAAAGAGTGACCTTCCTCAATAACTTGTGTTATACACGATATTGAGTTTCACTAAATAATGATATATTGTTATAATATTATTATGAATGAGCCATTTTGAATATTTTTAACCAAATTTTTAATTTTATAACAATATAATTCATCATACACATTTTTAGAACATGGTATGAGAACAAAATAATTTTTTCTGGTAAAATAATTATTTTAAAAAAAATGCAGTTTTGCCGCATTTTGATGGTGCACCGACATTAAGTCTATTTTTTTGACACTAGATGAAAAAATAAACTTATTCACTACACTAATGATATAATGAATTACTTTGGATAATTTTTAATATTTTTCTGTTAACATTTATATTTTGATGAATAGTAAAAATACACTACATTTTATTTAAAAACATCTTTTGTCATCAAGATACTTTATATGGTTAAATTATAATATTGAATGGTTTTAAAGTATAAAAAGAATATATTTTTACCATTTAATATAACTTATGTCATTATCATTAATTTTACATTGAATTCATAGGTAAAAACATTTAAATCTATTGCAATATTTTAAATAAAAACCCACTTTTTAACAACGATATTAATTCTAAATTAATTACTGTATATTCTGTGTTTTTAATTTATAAAAATGGATTCCATAATTTGAATAAAGAGGTTAAAATTTTGTAAAGATATATATTTTATTATGAATAGTTATAATGGTAAATTTTATTTACCCCAGTTAAAGGTGAAATAGGTAATTAAGGGTAATGCTAATTGCCGATGGGTTGTAGTGCCAACCAATCGCTACCGGGCCGTTACCCATCGAGAGGCTCTGCCATCTCAGCTTGAAATAGCTCTTTCTTCGGGTAGGGAGCTACCTGCGGGTACTACCCCATCGTGGGGGAGGGGGTGTCTCTGTGTGGAGGGTTCGAAAAGGCCACACATGGAAATTCTGTTCTTGTAAAAAATTGTAATTAAGGGTAAAATTAATATTATAAAATTACCCTAACAATTGTCCTAATATAAATGTATTATTATATTTCGTCCAAAAATATACATGGTTCGAAATGGTATCTATTGGAACCCACTTGTATGTGATTAAGACCTTTAATTTATTTTATTAAAAAGAAAGAAAAATATGTCTCACTCAAACATTAATAATTAAATTATTTTTAATATAAGGTTATAGAGAATATAAATTATATTATAAATACTCATTTGAAAGATAAAATGTTTTTCTTTATTATGGTAATTTGTTTTTAATTTTTAGGAAACATTATTTACCTTAATACCTTATAAATTAATGATGAATTTTTTTTATTTAGTGAAAAATCAATAGTATAGTTTTTATTAAAATAATAATACACATTAATATTCCATAGCACATGAAAAAACTTATGGGTAAAGTATATATAAACCATAACCATTCATGGTTCGGCTTGGGAATATTCAGAGCCTTATAAAACAGATTATGACATTTATATTATTTTATTTAAAATGATGTCAAAGTTGTCACATTCACAATTTAATAAAGATAACATTTTAAAAGTTGGTTGTCTTAGAAGATAAATTCGACTAAAAGTATTCTTATGAAGGATATTAGATTTATCTTAATAATATTATTTTATTTTTAATTTTATGCAAAAATAAGTGCATTAAATAATTATACAAAAATTTTGTAGTAATTATTTTATTAAGGAAAATATCAAATAAATGGTTTTTAAAATATTAAAATAAATATTATATGAACTAATTAATGATATCCACTAATTTTATAGATAAATATAACATGTTAGAAATATATTAAATATTTTTGTTTGAACATATCTTCTCTGTGGATTTTATTTAAATTCAAATAATTAAATATTGCCATAATTTACACTATTGGTATTTTATAAAAATAACGTATTATTAAATTGATTAAAAATCACAAAAATATTTAAAATTTACAAATTGAAAATTATATGGTCTAAAATGTCATAATGAATATAATTATGGATAATTAACAACACATAATTATTTATTTATAACAATTTAAAATTTATAATATTATTATAGAAAATAAATCAAATAAATCAAATAGATCAAATAAGGATAAATCAAAATGATAAGGTTTAAAATAAATTCCAAACCTATCTAAAATTTATTGGATGATGCGATTACTACCCTATAGAATATAATATTCAAATTTGACTCATTTTGGAGGTTTTTATATGGGGTTGGGTTTATTATAAATTAATATTTTTGAGTTTTAAAAAAGTGCTTCTCTCCTCTCTTATAAAAGGGAACCTCCTCCCTCTCCTCTTCACTCGATTATGAGCTTCAAAACTCGTCCAAAACCCACCAATTAATATTCTCAACTTCCCTAGAATCATATTAGAGATCCTTGTCTTCTTCAAAGACCAGCTTTAGTGAACTAAGAGGAGGTTTAGAAGAGGCACGTCGAAGAAGAGGTATTATCCTTTACCGATTCTTTCAAACTTATTTCTTCTTATTCATCCTCTATATGAATTATTTCATGATTAAGTAATAAATCCAGTATAACTTGTGTACATATATGTTATTATGAATATTAAACAACCATAGTTCACCTTCTATCCATCCTACAACAACCGAAATTGCCACGCGTGCATAAGTACGACTTACAGTCTCCACTCCGCGGTGTAATCTGTTTTTCCACCACCACCTTACGTGGATGGGAATAATGGTGGAAATAATAAATATATATATTATTTTTATAACATTATACTAATTATGAGATATTATATCATCTACTAAAATTTTATTCAATAATTATGGGAATGAAATCATCGCTCTTGCGTACATACGGATTAACGTCTCCAGGATGCAATGAGATTTGTTCTCCATGTTAACCATTAAATAATGATTATAATGTATATATAATGAGTATTAATTAGATATATGACACAATAATGATACTTGATATATATATATATATGTCTTTTACTTCCATTCAATTTAATAAGGAAATGAAAACAGCGTTAATACGTACGTACGACCTACCGTCTCCATGAATGGTTTATTTCAATCCATTTATTGATCGATTATATATATCTACATATTGAATATTTGTGATATAAAAATCATGTTTTACAATATAGAAGTAATTAATCTTGATCAAATTAATCATAAGAAAAATTAGAAGTCAAAACACATATGATAAATGAAACGATTTTACCCAAATGGTGCTTTAACATGGAATTGAAAAAGGAACAGGAAATACAATGTCATTAGTGAATCATGTATGATATCATAAATATTATTATGGTTTTTTTAAATGTTTATAATAATTTTTATCCCCACTATACATGAGTTTTGGACTTGTATGGAATAAATTGGACCTAAGGTAAGGGGTAACTTTGCCAATCTCATTTCAATTCAAGATTGTTTATTCAGAAGTATTTACTGAGGTTATATTTATCATCCTTGTCCATGTCTTCGAAAACTATATTCATAAATTTTTTAATATTTTCCCATTTGTTTTTAAATACATTTGAACCATTTGTTGACTTCTACCACATTGAATGGAATAAATCTATCTTTTGTTTACCATACGAGGTACTTTTTGACTTTTTTGGTAAAAGTACGAGGACAATGTTTTTTTAAATTATATGACATGAATGTATTTTTATGGTTTCAAAACACTTTATTTCCAGGAAGATTATTCTACAATATTTCACGATTATTTTCAACAAAATACTTTTCTTTTAAAATTTCTTGTCATTTTGAGAAAAGAAAATGATTTTGAAGAAGAAACAATATTTTCATCAAAAATTCATTTCAAGTGTGTCATCAAAACTATTTTCCTTCTAAGATGAAATTATTTAATATGGATATGTTTCATGTATAATGTCACAATTATTTATAGGGTTTTATTTTGTTTATGAAAAAATTATATCCATTTTTTTATATGGATTATGTTATAATGGGATGATGTATATGAAACCCCTTTTATTCATTGGGTTATGATGAATGATTTATGTTTATTTTGTGGCACGCGAAAGAATGATTTAATTATGAGATGGGTGGGAGAAATATCTCCCTCCAATGCATTGGGTAATGATTTATATCTCTTTAGATAGACATGGATGGAACAGAAAGTAATTTTGGTTCAGCATTACAGGGCTAGAAGGGAAAGAAAACCCAGTTCAGTAATTGAATTTGTCAACTATGATGGTCTTGGTAGCAATGCCTTGGATAATATGGAAATAATATCATGTGAATAACTTTTTCCATAATTACATGTTTCATTTCCATACTATTTTATCATGATTAATGTTCCTCTATGATCTAGGCCTTATGTACTGCCATGATTTATGTCATTACTCGTGATTTTGAGGTTTTATGTCCATGTTTTATGTTCAAATGTTTATGGGTTGTTTTATATTCTCCATGTTTACCCTTACTGAGTATTTTAGCTCACCCATTTTATGTTTTCTTTTCCCAAGGATATAAATAAAGGTTTTAGGTAATAAAACAGAAGGGGAAGATCTTTATGGGAGAGGTTTAAGATATTTCACCATGATTAGAAGATTTTGTACCAAGTTTCCAAAGACACTAAACTAATATGGACTTTGGGAATCTATTATCGTTATGTATTAATTATTCCACAAAATTAATGTAATATCCAAGTGCGTCAAGCTTGGGTCTCTATAGTTGGTATTAGAGAGAAGGTTTTGTTAACCTTTCGAAACAAGGATGAAAAACTTTAGTGATATCCCTAGAGATATTTCTATGGTATGTCTAAGAATGACCCTAAGGTTTAGTATAACTATTGGTTATAGTCCTAGAATTATGTTTACTCAAATGAATAACCTAGGGTGAACCTAAGTTGTCATGGATTAAAGAATGTGTGATACGTTAGATATCCCATAAGTGAATTTTTATAATTATGTGGTTCCTTGTTATTTTAACTTTTTCTTACACTATGGTTTCTGGTTTTAGTCAATGGAGGGAACGAGAAGGAATTAAGTTAACATTGATTCCAATGGAAAAATTGGTGACTATGATCAAAGAAATTGTGTAATGTATGGAGAGAAATATATTTTGATTATGTTGAATCAGTCATTGTGATATATGATTAATAAGGTGAACTTTAGTTGTATTGCTAAGTCATCAAATAATAGGAAGATGGACTTTTATGCATGTTCGAATGGTGAGGAACATAGAGTAAGGATGATTAAGATTTCTACATATCAAGAAAAAGGGAAGAATAACATTCACTAATAGATCAAATGGAGTGGATGATGTAATTTGTGTGGGGAAAAGGGGCATAGAGTGATAGACTGTTATGGAGTTCAATGTATTATCTGTGGAGAACAAAGGCATTACCCAACTCAACTCCATGACCTAAGAGGTTACATTTTAATAGAGAAAGGAACTATTCCATGAAAATTATTGAAGAGGATGGATTTGAAGGATTTATTTATTTCAATTCAAGAATAATGTTTTTGAGGGACTTTTTTGGTATATTAGAATATATATGTATTGGTTTTTAATAATTTTATGGTACCAGTAACCATGAAAAATGATTGAAATATTTTTGGAAAGCTGATGATATGCACATAATGAATGTATTAAGGGATAATGAGATGTTTGATAGTATTAATGAGCTCATGATTGATAAAAGGACAATGTGATATCATGGTTTGAGTATATGGAATGTTTGGTATATTTTTTGTATGGAAAGGGTTAATTTTGATGGAATTCATATTGTCACTATGGTTTAATAGTAATTTATGTTATTATCATATTTCAAGAGGATTCATGATGATGTCCTTAAAATGTTTGGAATATGAACAACAAGATATACATTATGATATATAAGGGATAGATGATGGTATTCACATGCTTGCTATATTACCTTTCCAGTAATTGTTTTATTTGTACTATGAGATTAGACAGAAGTATTTTGGATAAGATTAAAGGTTGTATTGGAATAATTTGGATATTAGATTTTATTGTTTAAGGCTAGAACTTTTATATATTTCTAGAATGTTATAATAGTATAGTTTTAGAAAAATAACAACCCATAATATGGGCAACAACCCGTCGCGTCGGACAATGCTATGAGAATCAAACCCACAACTGAAGGGAAACATGCCTTTATCACAAACCAATGGCCTACAGCAAGTCCCTAGTTAGTATAAATTTGTTTTATTTTATTGATCGGTATGATATATGAAGTATAAGTCCATTTTTGGAACCATATACGATTATGCTCACCATAGACAGACTTATGTATATTTAATATCTTGTGTTATCATTTTTGTGATAGATACAGATGGAATGACCTACCATTCTATTGCAAGATCTACTAACACTTCAAGAATGAAACATTAACCTTAATTTTATTAAATAATAGATAAAGTGTAAATTGTTCATGAAATGACCAATGATGATATTATATTAAAATCACATAAGTATTTCTCCTTATGTTAAAATTCTTCACCTTAAGGGAAATGATCATGAAAACCAAAAATGTTGCCTTAGTACCCTCATATCTGATGAATGAGATTCTAACTTAGATCATCACAAATTTATGGAATTGTGATTGGGTTGGGTTGAGGAATTAACTCTATTAGATCCAATCTCCCGTTTTTCCTCAGTAGCTCAGTGGTAGAGCAGTCGGCTATTAACTGACTGGTCGTAGGTTCGAATCCTACTTGGGGAGATTCTTTGATTCACTCTTCATGAATCGAACAGATTGAAAGATAAATAAATGAAATGATCTAATCAAAGAATATTACTTACTATGGTTTATGGTTCAAGAGAAAGTAAAAATTGCTACTCAGACATTAAAGTGGAAATGTGTTGAATAAATTGTAGATAATAAGCGTTTTCATTATGGACGGTTCATTATCCAATGGATCTTTCCATTCGAATACAACTCCATTCAAGAGTTTTCCGTATTTATCAAATATGTTCCTATCTAACAGAACGCTATTGGATCAAATGACAAAGACATTATTGTTGCCTTTTTCTTATCCATGTTCCCTACCACTCTCCAATAGAACATGATGGTCAGATTTCTCTTCCATATTGATGTTTTCACCTATGTTCTCTTATGTGGAAACCCAGTGCTATGTTAATTTGGGTAACCATTACATTTCTTACATTACTTTTTAAAATTAAGTTTTAGTATTCCTTTTTACGATGTGGATTTCTATGAACGATACTTTCAAGTAGTAAATTATTTATAACCTCTAAAAATTTCAAGGGAGAAATTTATTTTAAGGGGGGTAGAATGTTAAACCTCGAGATTTTATGAGAAATATTCTTTTTAATTTATTTGATGTCTTGTGTTGTATTCTACAACAAGATTATCTTTCTCTATATGCATCACCATATTATCTTTCAGTATATGCAACACTATTCTTGGCTTGTGTTACATGCATGAGTGACCTTCCTCAATAGAATGTGTGTTACACAATACTGAGATTCACTAAACAATGATATATTGTTATAATTTTTTTATGAACTTGACGTTATGAATATTATTAACCACATTTTGAATTTTATAACATTATCATTCATCTTAATCATAGACTAGAGCAAGGTATGAGAACAATATAAATTTTTCTGGTAAAATAACTATTTTTTAAAAAAAAGGTAGTTTTTACGACATTTGATTGCGCACCCACATTAAATATATTTTTTTGAAAAATTTTGAAAAAAATAAACTTATTCAACTCAATAAGGATATAAAAATTTACTTTGGATAATTTTTAATATTTTTCTATTTACTTTCGTATATTAATGATTTGTAAAAATATGCTAAATTTTAATTAAAAACATCTTTTTTCATCTAGATAATTTATATGGTTAAATTATAATATTGGATGTTTTTAAATAATAAATAGAATATATTTTTACCATTTAATATAATTTATGTCATTATCATTTCTTTTACATTGAATTCATAGGGAAAAACATTTCAATCTTTTCCAATGTTTTAAATAAAAACCCATTATTTTGTCAACAACAGGATTAATTTTAAATTAATAACTACATCTTATGTGTCTTGAATTTTTAAAAATTGATTCCATATTTGGAATCAGGAGGTTAAAATTGTGTTAATAGATATCTTTTACTATGAATTGTAACTACAGTAAATTTTATTTACTAGAGTTAAAGGTAAATTAGGTAATTAAGGGTAAAAATAATATTATAAAATTACCCTAACACGTGTCTTAATATAATTGGATGATTTTATTTCATCATAAAATATTCATGGGTAGAAATGTTATCAATTGGAACCAACTTTTATGCGATTAAGACTGCTAATTTCTTTTATTTAAAGGAAAGTGAAATATTTCACACTCAAACTGTAATAATTAAATTATTTTCAATATAAGGTTATACAGAATATAAATTAGATTATAAATACTCAATTGAAATATATTTTTTTTAATTATTAATGTAATTTATTTTTTATTATTAAGAAACATTTAATTACCTTGATAGCTTATACATTAATGATGCAAAAATTATTTATTTAGTGAAAAATCAATTATATAGTTTTTATTAAAATAATAATACACATTAAAAGGACCAAAAATTTGACAAAAAGTTATTGGTAGAGTATATATAAACCATAATCATCCAAGGGTAAACTTGTGGACCATTTAATGCTTTATAAAATAGATTATTACATTTATATAATTTTATTTTAAATGATGACAAAGTTTTCACCTTCATAATTTAATAAAGATAATATTTTAAAGGTTGGTTGTTTTAGAAGATAAATTCAACTAAAAGTATTCTTATGAAGGATATTAAATTTATCTTAATCATAGTACATTGTTTTTAAATTTTACACAACAAACAAGTATATTAAATAATTATAAAAAAATGTTGTAGTAATTATTTTATTAAGGAAAATATAAAATAATTGTTTTTAAAAATATTAAATTAAATATTATATGAACTAATTAATGTGATCCTATAATTTAATAGATAAATATGTCATGTTAGGACTCTATCAAAGATTTTTTTTGAACATATATTCTGTGTGAATTTTATTTAAATTCAAATAATTTAATAGTGTCAAAATTGACACTATTGGTATTTTATAAAAATAACATATTTTTAAATTGATTAAAAATCACAAAAATAGTTAGAAATTACAAATTAAAAATTATACGGTCTAAAATTTAATAATTTATCTAATTATGGACAATTCACAACGTATAATATTATATTTATAACAATTTAAAATTTAGAATATTATAACCACAAATAAAATCAAATAGATTAAATAAGGATAAATCAAAATGATATAGTTTAAAATAGACTCCAAACATGTCTAAATTTTATTGGTTGATGCGATTAAAACCCAATATCATCTATGTATTGATGTTTAGTCATTTTGGAGGTTTTTAATTTGGGTTGGTTTTTATTATAAATTAATATTTTTGGGGTTTCCAAAAGTGCCCCTCACCTCTCTTATAAAATGACACATCCTTCATCCCCTCTTCACTCCATTTTGAGTTTCCAAACTCGTCCAGACCCTCACCATTTCCCTTCAAAACTTCCCTATAAACATACTATAGGACTTGGTCTTCTTCAAAGGACAACTTTAGCACCCTAAGAGGAGGTTTAGAAGAGGCACATCAAAGAAGAGGTAATATCATTTACCAACTCTTTCAAACTTATCTCTTCTACTACATGCTCTATATGATATGTTTCAGTATTTAATAATAACTACAGTATAACTTGTATATGGATATGTTATTATAAATAATAAACAACCATATTTCACCATCTATACATCCTACAAAAATGCAAAATCACCACGTGTGCGTACGTATGACTTACCATCTCCACACCGTGGTGCAATTTATTTTTCCACCACCACCTTACTTGGATAGGTATAATGGTGGAAATAATAACAATATATATGATTATTATAACATAATTCTAATTAGGAGATATTATATCATCCACACCAAATCCATTCAATAATTATGGGAATGATATCATTGCTCGTATGTACGTACGAATTACCCTCTCCACGATGCAAAGAGATTTATTCTCAAATTTAACCATTCAAAAATGATTATAAAGTATATATAATGAATAATAATAAAATATTTGACATAATAATGCTAATGGAATTATGTATATATATTTCATTAACATCCATTCAATTTAATAAGGAAAGGAAAACAACGTTCATACATATGTACAACCTACCGTCTACATGAAGGGTGTATTTATATCCATTTATCGATCAATTATATATATTTATATATTAAAAATATGACATATATAAATCATTTTTTATATTCTGGAATTAATTAATCATGATCTAAGTAATCATATGAAAAATTAAATGTCAAAACACGTACGATAAATGAAAAGATTTTACCCAAAACAATGCTTTAACAATGAATTGACAAATGAATGGGAATTATAAAGTCATTAGTGAATGATATATGATATCATAAAGATTATTATGGTTCTGTTACAAGTTTATAATATTTTTTAACACCACTCTATAGGAGTTTTGGTCACGTACGGAAGCAATTGGACCTACGGTAAGGGGTAACTTTTCCGATCTCATTTCTATTCGAGGTTATTTATTCGTAAGTATATACTGGGGTTATATTAATCATCCATGTACATGTCTTCAAAAACTATTTTCATAAAATTTTTACTATTATTCAATGTATTTTAAAGTCATTTTTACCCTTTTTTGACTTTTACCACATGGTATTGAAGAATATTTCTTTTGTTTACCATACGAGGTACATTTTGACTTTTCTGGTAAAAGTACACGGAGAATGTTTCTTTATCTTATATGCCATGAATGGGTTTTTACAGTTTCATAACACCTTATTTCAATGAAGCTTATTCTACAATATTTCATGATTATTTTCAACAAAATTATTTTCTTTTAAAATTTAATTGCATTTTGAGAAAAGAAAATGATTTTGAATAAGAAATGATATTTTCATCAAGAATTTATTTCAAGTTTTTATCAAAACTATTTTCCATCTAAGATGACATTATTTAATATGGATAAGTTTAATATATAATGTCTCTATTATTTAAATGGTTTAATGTTTTTATGATGAAATTATATCCATTTTTTTAAATGGATTATGTTATTATTTGATGATGTATATGAAACCCCATTTATTCATTAGGTTACGATGTATAATTTATACTTATTTTGTGCCACACGAAAAAATGATTTCATTATGAGTTGGGTGGGACCTATATATCCCTCCATTGTATTGGGTAATGATTTATATTTCATGAGATAAATATGGCTAGAACGGAATGTGAATCTGGTTCAGTATTACAGGGTTGGAATGAAAATTAAACCCAGTTCAGTAATGGACATTGTCCACTATGATGGTCTTGGTAGCAATGCCTTCGCTATTATGGAAATCATATCATGTGCTTAATGATTTTCCATAATTACTTGTATTATTAATATTCTATTTTATCATGATTAATGTTTCTTTTTGATATATTCCTTATGTACTACCAGAATGTTTGTCATTACTCATGATTTTGATGTTTTATATTCATGTTTTTACGTTCAAATGTTTATGGGTTTTTTTATGTTCTCTATGTTTACCCTTACTGAGCATTTGAGATCACAATTTTTATTTTTTTCCCAATGATATAAAGAATTGTTTTAGGTAAGAAAACCAAAGGGGATGGTCATTATTGTAGATGTTGAAGATCTTTAACCCTTATTAGAAGATTTTGTACCGAGTTTCCAAAGACACTAAACTAATATGGTCTATGGGCGTCTTTTTTTTATGTATTAAGTATTCCACAAAAGTATTTTAATATCAATGTACGTCAATATTGGGTCTCAACCCATCAATTTTATATCCCTTTAATAAGGAATTGATTATAATTGAAATTTTTCCATCGGGTTTCAACCATTATATGAACATCTGAAACAATACTCTTAATAAGAATTTTACCATTATAATTATTGTCTATATGTCGAAATAAGAAAGGAAAGTTAATATAGAAAGAAGATTTGATGGCCTCATCTAGTAGAGTTGTGTCATACAAATCACATTTTTTGGAGCTTGGTAAGGAGGTTGGATCATTGGGATTCACTCTTTACCAACAAAAAGATGAGCATCAACATGTTAATGTTCATCTAATTCTCCTAGGACAGAAGTTCAAGTTGGTGGTAATTACCACTCGATCAATGTTATCTATGCTTCCCCAATAATATATCTCAATCTCACACCACAAGATTAGGTTTTATGTTGGTGTTATAAAGGGTTATGAGTTAATTATGTAGTCACTTAATGTATAATCCCTTTTTATAAATAAAATTATATTTTAATCAATTCCATTTTGATAAAAAAAATTTCTTATAAATAAGAAACATTTGATAAATAGATTTTTAAGAATGAAATTATACTTTTTACAAAATAAATTATTATTATAATAATGTAATTTATAGTGAATAATGATTATTTTAATTATATATATGATTAAAATATTCTTATGTAAATCTATAAGAAATAATATTTTCCTTCAAGTGTCAATAATTTTACTATGCATTTTTTGTCCACTATTATTTTTAATAAATAACAATGTATATAGTTAAAAGATAAATTATAATTATTTAGAGATTTATTACTAAAAAAATGACTTTTTTGACATTATAATTATGATATTAGGCCATGTTAATTTATGATAATTTTATAAAATACTATAGTTTTTCATGTATTGTAGAAATACAGTTTGAGTTTTTTGATATGTTTAATGAAGTCATATCTATGTCATAATGATGTAATAAGTAATATAAAATAATGGATGATGATTTTGTATTACAATAAGATATTAGGTGTTCAATGTGTCTAATAACATGGTAAAATGCCAAGGGAAATCCCATGGTTTTCCAAATACCACTACTAACGTGTTCAATGATATTAATAAAACCCCTCACATTTGTTAAAAATACCAACCATTTACACCGTATAATTAACTCCCAATTAATAATACTAAAAAATATTGTATTTTTAACTCCCATTGAGTCTCTCCAATGATTCCCCAATCCACCAAGGTCCCAATCATTTATTTTGTTGGAGTTACTATTATTGATTAGGGAAACAACAAATTCTCTTTTTCCATTCAAGTCCCCTTTTTATGTGGCATGTATTTCAAATTTACATATTGTTTTCTTCTATTAATTTTATACAATCCCTTTAATTTTTATAGAGTGTTTTATTATTAGGACACAATTTTCCCTTCTCTTTTTTAATTTTTTTTAAAACCATTTTTTATACACATTATGCTACAAGATTGTCTTCTCAAAATTTCTCTCTTTTTCTAAAGTAATTCTCTTATTTTTTTGAATTCCCAAAACTATTTAATTTATAGGTATATTCACCTTGATGTAAAAATAATCTATTTTATTTTATTATTAACGTACATGAATCCATACTTCCTTTTTAATGCATTAATAATGAGATCAATATCTTAATTTTTAGCACTTATTAAAACACCATGATTCGGATATAGAAACCAGTTTCATTTATTCCCTAGTGGTTATTAATGAAATTTTCGGTTATGATATATGTGTATCGCATGAAAATTATGATATATCAAGGGTGATACTTGATAGCACTCCGATGCATTGGGTAAAAATTTAATCTCTAGAGATGACAAGTTTTGTGATGCATCACTTAATAACAAAGGTAATTTTTATGACATGTTGATGATTCATGTTGGTTATATGTTTATTCATGACTCATTTAAAAGTTTCATCCTAATTTACATGTTAGGATTCATGTTATTTATTAAATTCCTCAGGTTTTATTTTTCATTTCATACTGATATTCTTTATGTTTTTATTTAATTTCATCTAGATCCCATGAGAACAATCTCCCTTTCTTTCCCTTATTGGGCCTTATAATCACCCGATCCTTTTATGTATGTCCCCAGGTTATGAAATGTTTTAATTTTAAATAAGATGAATCCTTGAGGAAGCCTTTTATTTAGAATACAATAATTTCTTATGTTTTCAGGCATTATGCGCCTTATTTCCAAAAACTAAACATTAAAAGAACCTATTTTTTGTAAAATGTAATGAATTGTTATGTAAAAAAGATGGATTCCATATAATGTATCTTTATTTGGACCATGTTTGGTTTAGTAGAATTTAGGGAAGATTTAATATGTATCCTAATGTATTTTTATAGCCAAGATTCGATAAAAAAATTATGTGGATCGACGTCTTCATCATTGGGAGTTTTCCATTAGTGATTGGGGTTTCATGGATGTTTCTCCTCAATTTGGTCACCATAGTCTTGGAATATATGGAATGTTGGATCTGATTAATGTTGGACCATTTGAGTTCAATAAGATGATCATGAATTTTTCTTATCAGTCCTTATTTCTCATGTAGTTTACATATATTCAGGATGTCTTCCATATTCATAGCTCTAGAAGTACAATACGGATCCTACTCAGGTTTTGAGTTGGGAAGAAATTGAGATAGACATAGATATTTATATTTAGCAGAAACTAGTTATGATCACTATTTCTCAAGTGAATTTATTGTGTGAGAATTCAATTCCATTGGTCATAGTTTATTGGAAACACATATCAAATTATCATGAGTCTTTGGAACGTGCTTCATTGATCAAAGAGCAATTTCCTAATCTTTTTCTAGGGATTAAATCTTCGTAGTGGATTACCAGGGATGGAGAGTCTTTATAGTGGGGAGTTCTCATTATCTTTTTTCCTTGATCAGGTATGTTTTTCCTTCTCTATGAGTTTCCTTTTATCATGTAGTTTTTAGATGAAGGTTTATGGATTTTTTTTCAGGATACATGAGATTTTAAATCCATGTAACTAGGTTAAAGAACATGTAATGGTTGTTGGGTGTATTCCTTGACAATATTTCATGTCAGGAAAGGTTACATGACATGAAGATATTTTTCACGTCGTGAGTTAATTACATATAAAAAATAAATTAGAGGTGACTATTTTGTTTTATATATTTGGACATCATGGATTTAATTACGTGTAATGGTATTACATGTCATTTAATTCCCCGAGCATGGAGTTTCAGGGTGTTGTTCATGATTTCTATTTCCATTTGGCATCTGATTATCTTTTTCTCTCAACCAAGGGTTCCTCTCTTATGCTTTTTTGAGACACAGTTCATTTTGGATTGACCTATTCGAAATTCGATCATCATTGCGATTGTGAGGAATATCTATAGGTGAGTGACCATTCGTATACTTCATTATCATTTATCGAGATATCACCCTTGAGTTGTGTTATCGATTGTGTTGGTCTTAAATAGTGTTTGTTCTTGTCTCCTTCCAGATTCTATGTGTGATCTCGTTTTAGATGTTTTTCCTTTGTTTGTTATAGTGGGGTGGGTATTTGTTCTTTAGGAATGTGGTGTTCTCTCTTTTCTATAGACCCTCTATCTCAATTGGAACAATTCTAATATGTGTGGCTGTGGGATAGGACCTTTGATTAGGACATTGATTTTTTTGATGGTGGATACATTTGAAGGTGTGTGGGAACCAAGAATCGAGGTTAGTGGTTTTGTATCTATCCTTTTTTGATGAACCTTATTGTTCCTGATTTAAAAAATCATTTATACATGGAATTGAAAAGACTTTTTTGTGCATGTTCTAAATAGTTTAATTTTTTTCCGTTATTATTTATAAATGGAATGAAAAGCAGTATTTTCAAAGCATTGAAATGGATTGTTAAATTTTATACAAATCATGGAAATGAATTATGAAAACCAAGAACATGGGTTACCTTGGGTACTTAGGTGGATGGTTTTTCATGAGGCCATAGTCCATTTTTTATTATCAAGTTGTTTTTTCATGGGGAATTCCTTTGTTTTCTAGGCCCATTTTTTCAAGGGGATTGTTATTAACATTGTTAGGGGGTTTACTCATGGGGTATTCTTTTTCTTCCTATGCCTATGTTCAAGGAACCATATTGTGCATATGATTAATTGTGGTACATATAGTCTACCAGTCTGACCTATAGTGGACCTTGGTGTTGATACAAGTGAATCTATTTTTTCATTTCTTGGATTTTTAGTTTTATCATTGATATGCTTCTTTATGAATTTGAAAGATGATATAGAAAATGTGATTTTAAATTGACATAACTGCTTTTTTTAGAACATTGAAAAAGGGAAATATTAACAATGTTTTCAATAATTATGATTTACTTCTTATCATTCCATGTTTTATTTAAAATGATTATACCAAAAATTTTATACAGCGACATTCCATAGAACACCCACGTGGGATACTTTGGTGATTTACTCTCGCACCCTTTACACATATAAGGTGTTGTATAGACCAATATATGTCTTATAATACAGGGAACGGAAAGGCATTGTAGTAAGGTAGCAAGGTTTTCTGTCAGTTGAGTTGGGTAACTGGTGGTGAGATGGCGGGAGTTATTCCACACTAACAAATGGAGTAACTATTTAGTTGTTTTCAATTACAGTTGGACTTGCCTATAATAGTATATGAATGATTTAATAATCATTTTGCTTCTACAATTTTCTTATATATATGGTATATATTTTTAGCTTTCCAATGTTACTTATTTTTATATGTATATATATATTCTATGTGTTTTTTAGGTGGGGAGAAATCATTACCTTTGGTTTGTTTCTTTGATGTATGGATTCTTGTCACATCTTCAAGGGGATTCGGAATTCCCTTTGGGTATGTTACTGAATGGGTCGGGTGCTGGTTTGGATGGTATCTTTGGTCAGTTCATTGCTAATAACCTCACATGTACCTTCCTATTTTGGGATTGGAATAACCTCACATGTACCCTATTATATTGTTATTGGGATAAACTCTTATGTACCCTCTTATTTTGGTATAGGGATAGCCTTTGGTATGCCTTTTATATTATGAAATGGGATAAGTTCGTGTATAACCTCTTGTTTTGGGGATGGTATTACTTTTAATATACCCTTTTCTTTTAGGCTTGTGATAACCTCCCATCTACCTTTTGGGCTGTAAAGACCCGCAAATTTCAAGGAAATTTTTTTTTCTTAATTTTCTTTGGAATTTTACAAGAGCGCAGCTTCAGACGGCACCTGATTCCGAGGCCCGGTGTGCCCGGAATCATTTTCCGAAGTTTGGCTCGGGTACGTTCAGTGAACGGACGAGCGAGTTTTTCTATCTTTTGAACCGGTGCCCGGAATCAAATTCTGAGGGCACCGATGAAATCGCAGCGCCGGTATTTGCTTAGAAACGCCTCTTCCGGAGTTGCGTTTGCTTAGACGGGGTTTTTAAATTTTGCGGCTTTAAGTCAGAAATAAAATAAAGTTTGTGCGACAACTTTATTTTATTTCACATAAGCTGTTTGGAAGCCACTTGAAGCCACTTAAAGACGGCTTGAACTGAGTTGAACTGGATAGGATGCTATCCAGAAATATCCTACCCCCTTGGTAGGATATTTGTGAGGTGGGGCCCGCACGAGCCCCGCCGTTTCTTTCGCTAAGTAACGCACCCGCAAAAACCCGTCAAAGTAACTGAAAAGTCAACCGACGCGTTTTCTTTAATTCTTAACAGACCATTTAATTGGGCGGTTTATTTCGTGAATTAAATGGGCTGTTTCTTTCGTGAATTAAATGGGTTGTTTCGCTCGTTGAATTAATTCAACGAACTGATGGGTCGTTACTTACGCTTTTGCGTTTGTTGGCATGTTTATAAAATAAGACCAACCTAAAAATCCTTTGAAAGGATTTGAGAGAATCTTTGTTTCTTCATCTCCCCGCGAAGAACGCGAAGAACGCGAAGAACGCCGGCGACCGGAATTCGACGACGCACACCGAGATCTGCGACGTCGACGAGCTTTACCCGCGATGTTCTTCGGCGACGCCTCTTCTTCCGCAGCCGATCCTCGTTCGGCAACTAAGGTGAGAAACGAATCGTTTAAATTCTACATTTTTAATTTCGATATCAACGGATTTAAATTAATTAAATCCGTTTGATCTTGATCCGGAGATTGGCGACGCGACGCCGGATACCGCGACGCGCGACGATCCCCCTTCTTCCGCGACGAGCAATCCCGCGACGATCCCTCGTTCGGCAACGACGGCGACAAGGTAAGGGATGTTGGGTTATTTTATCTTATTTTTTCCCCGTGTTTATTCTTTTAATGTGAAGAACATGATCTCCGACAATTTTAATTTATTTAAAATTGTTGTTGATTATTCCTCCCGTGGTTTATGACTAACGCGGAGGGTGCGGGTCTAACGAACAAGACCCGGCAACCCTCCGCCGATCTCTTTTGTTGGGCGGATATGGCGGACGACGAAGAACCGCGCGGCAGGGGCGATCTGTTAATCCCGCAGTGAAGATCGGCCCCCCGGGAGGAGCATCGGCGCAGACGGGAGGCAAAACGGGCCACCGGAGCAACTCCGGCGGCCCGCGGAAGGTGGCGGCGGCGCGGGTCGCCGGCGGCGCCCGGCGCGCCGCCGGAGGAGTCCGCCGCGGCCGAGCCGCGGCGGCGGCGAACCGCCGGACCGCGTCCGCGGTCCGGCCACCCAGCAAGCGGCCCGCGCGGGCCGCGTTTCTCCAAAGCCGCGGGTCAAACCCGCGGCGGCTCACTCGGCCGCTCGGCCGAAGCCGAGCCGGCCGGTCCGGCCGGCCGGGCCGTCCCCAGGCCGGACCGGACCCGGTCCGGCCGACCCAGGGGGGTTTGGGCCGGGTCGCCCCGGGCCCAGAACCCCCGTTTCGGGCCCTCTTCGGTCTTTTGCCCATATCTTGGGCCTGGGACCTCCGATTGACGAACTGTCAGCGGCTACGCGATCCTTGGATCGAGACGGTCGTTTCGGTATCTTATACTCAAGGTTTCGGAAGACTTTGGGTTCGGCCGGGTTGGTTCGTACACGAAACCAACCGGGCCCTCGGAGCGGAAACGCTCATAACTTGAGCTACGGACGTCCGATCGACGTACCGTCAGCTGTGGGAGTTTCCTCTAAGTGAGGCGGAACTTTTGGCATACTCCGCCCGAGGATCGGACACAGGCGGAGTACGGTCGGGTTGGTTTTGCCCTAAAAACCAACCGGGCCCCTGGGACGAAAATGCCAATAACTCTCAGACCGGGCGTCCGATTGACGCGCCGTCTATTGTGTAGAGATCCTGTTGTCGTTACGGAACTTTTGGATACATCAACTTCGGACTACGTGTCAGTTGATGTATCAGCCTCTCGGCTCGTGGAGCGGACCCTCCTAAACGAGCTCGCTATGTGCGGGAACCCTAGCGCTGACTGTGACTTCGACGACAGAGCAGAGATCCTCCGTGGACTGCGACGACGACAGAGCAGAGATCCTCCGTGGACTGCGACGACGGCAGAGCAGAGATCCTTCGTGGACTGCGGCGACGACTGTGCAGAGATCCTCAGTGGACTGCGTCGACTACTGCACTCAGCGATCCCATGTGGATCAGTGCCTACAGGTTCTGTGTGATCCCGATCCTACGTGGGTCCTTACTACCGGTTCTGTGTGAGCCACTGCCTACAGGTTCTGTGTGAGCCCGATCCTACGTGGGTCTTTTGCGGGGGTTAGTACCTATCGATCCTCCGTGGGTCCGACGACTTAGATGGATCAGTGATCATCTTTGACGTCATCTGAAAAAAGTATACCTGGTTGAGCTGAATCTTATGTTACTCTCCTTTGTGGTTTGTGTTGAACTATCCTTTGTGGATTTACTGTTTACTCTCCTTGTGGATTTGAGTCTTGCTTTCCTTTGTGGATTGAGTTGTTCTTGAGCTCGTGAGCAGAGCTGGAATTGGGGACTTAGGTATATGTATGGGCATATACCTAAGTCGAGTCAGATGTTACTTCGTGATTGCATCTTTCCTTTGTGCTATATCCTTTGTGGATTTCGGGAGACCTTCGGGGGTCTCGGGGTCCTTACTGAGTAGCTTGTACTCACCCCTGCATGGGCTATGCCCGCACCTTGTTGTGTTGGTTGCAGACGACGGACAGCGCTGATCACGGTTGGGGCGTGGAGCAGGACGGTACCTGGAGGTGGACCACTGGGCGGGACGTGCTCGGAGCGGACGTGGGACCCGAGGAGCCTGGAGGCTATCTGTACCCACCCTTCAGGTGGGATTGCCAGTGGACGACATGAGGCCGCCGTCTTTCTTCAGTTGCTGTACTTTACTTTTCAGTTGTACTTTATAGTTGGGCTTGTATTTCCGGCCCCCTTTACTTTCCGCTTGCTGACTCTGTGTGGTTGTTACTTATAAAGGCAATGCCTTCCCTGTTTACTGGGATTTTACGCCTTGGTGCTAGTCGCCAGCCCCTGGCCTATGGAAGGCGGGCTTGGGGTAGTCACGGCACGGGCCCCGAGGACGGGTCGTGACAAATTGGTATCAGAGGTGGTCGGTTCTACTGCAGACTCTGATCGTCCTTTCTTTCTATATGAAGCAATAGTGTTTAGTGTATTGAGTGTGGTTATCAGTTCAGGAAGCCCAGTGTTGGTGCGGCGGCCGACGTATCCGTACACCGGGACCCTGACTCCTGATTTCCGACTTAATGCATGAAAACATTTATTGCGTGTGTGTTTCAAGTTTCTTTGTGGTTACTTGTGTCAGCTCACCGGGTATACTGATCTGCTTATGAAAGTCTCAAGTTTTCCTTGTGATTACTTGTGCCAGCTCACCAGGTATACTGTTCTGACTGTGGTGCTCTTGTTCTCCTTTTCAGGATGGCCCCGCGACGACAGCCAGCTAGGGTTCCGAGTGTAGGGCGCGACGGCAGCCCACCGAGCGACGAGGCCTCGGTACAGGGCCCTTTGCCAGCAGTGGCACCGGCGGTAGCTTTACCCGCCGAGCCACCGATGCTACCAGTACCAGACGCTGACGATGCACGTCGCCTCAGGGCACTGCATGAGTTTCAGAGCCAGCGACCGCCCAGGTTTCGCGGTGAGGCGGACCCCCAGGCCGCCGAGGACTGGCTAGAGGCGGTGGTACGGATCTTTAGGCTAGTGAGGACACCAGCGGATCTCATGGTGATTCTCGCAGCGAGCCTCCTGCAGGCGGCGGCAGGACGATGGTGGAGCCTGATGCTCCAGGTTCACGATGAGGCATCCTTGCTCTGGGCGGACTTCGAGAGCCTCTTCCGCTCTGAGTTCGTCCCGGCCACCCTCCGAGCGGTGCGCATCCAGGAGCTTCTCCAGCTGTGCCAGGGCAGCATGACGGTCGCTCAGTACGCGGCGAGGTTCACTGACCTATCTCGCTACTCGACTGACATGGTACGAGACCCATTCTTCCGGGCCCGGACCTTCGAGCAGGGCTTGCGACGGGAGATTCGGGCGTCGCTGATCTCCCTCAGCATTCCGACCCAGGCGGGAGTGCTGGAGCGAGCCCTCCTGATCGAGAGCTTCCTGGCAGAGCCTTCTTCAGCGGCGAGACCTAGCGCAGGGCGGCAGGTAGCTGAGTCTTCGGCAGCAGGTAGCCGACGGATGACTCTCGGGTCCAGGCAGACCAGACCCCCACGCAGACGGCCCCAGGACACCGGCTCAGCGGTGCGGGGCACACAGCGGAGTGCCAGCCTTCCGAGAGGCAGGCTGTGCTACTCCTGCGGCGGGCAGGGTCACATGGCTCGTGACTGCCCGACTCGCCGACCAGAGGAGCAGCAGACGGTGGAGGGGCCACCCAGGCAGAGGCAGAGGGTCGACCGTGGCGGTCCGCAGGGAGGAGGCGGACGAGGCAGAGGAGCTGGCCGAGCAGCGGGTGGTGGGCGACGCTTTCAGGCTCTACCCCCACCACCACCAGGAGGGCCACCTCGACCACATGGAGCTGGCGGGCAGGGACAGGCCCAGCTCCAGGCAGTGGAGGCCTACGACCCCGACTTGCCAGAGATGATTCGAGGTACGATCTGTGTCTATTCCACCCTTGCTGCAGTACTTATAGACACAGGAGCGAGTCACTCTTTCATAGCCTCTGCCCTTGTTCGGAGCTCGGAGATTCCGACTGAGCCGTTGGCTCGATCCTTACGGCTAGAGACTCCTACGGGAGCAGACTCGACGATTACGCACTGGTGCCGGCAGTGTGAGCTTACTCTAGGAGGCGAGAGCTTCGGCTGGGATCTCCTTGTAGCGGCGTCGAGGCCTTACGACGTCATCTTGGGCATGGATTGGCTATCCACGGTTCATGCCCAGATCGACTGTTTTAGGCGCAAGGTGCGATGTGTTCGTACCGACGGGAGCAGGTTTACCTTCACCGGCGAGAAGGGAACCTTTGCAGCACAGGATGGACTTCCACGGAGGAGAGTGCAGCCTATCTCTCATCAGTTGGCTAGCCTCATCCTAGGAGCAGTGGACGTGCGGAGTCCGGCTTTTCCTGCAGTGGTGGACCAGTACGTGGACGTCTTTCCCGACGACGTTCCAGGGCTACCTCCTCGTAGAGAGGTAGACTTTTACATCGACTTGTACCCCGGGACAGCCCCGATATCTACTCCAGCATATCGGATGGCCCCCGCCGAGCTTCGAGAGCTGCGGGTACAGTTGGAGGACTTGCAGAGCAAGGGGTTTATCCGACCCAGTGTTTCACCCTGGGCTTCCCCGATTTTGTTCGCCAAGAAGGCGGACGGGAGCTTGCGACTATGTGTCGACTATCGTCACCTGAACCAGGTGACAGTGAGGAACAAGTATCCGCTGCCACGGATTGATGACCTCTTCGATCAGCTCAAGGGAGCGCGGTGGTTCTCGAAGATAGACCTCCGGTCAGGCTATCATCAGCTCAGAGTTCGAGACGAGGACGTGCAGAAGACGGCCTTCAGGTGTCGGTATGGCCATTATGAGTTCTTGGTTATGCCATTCGGCGTAACCAATGCTCCAGCAGTGTTCATGAGCCTCATGAACAGGATCTTCCAGCCATACCTCGACCGATTTGTCGTGGTCTTCATTGACGGCATTTTGGTATACTCGACGACTGAGGAGGAGCATGCCTACCACCTGCGAGTAGTGCTAGACACACTCCGAGAGCACCAGCTTTATGGCAAGCTCTCAAAATGCCAGTTCTGGTTACGTGAGGTCCATTTCTTGAGGCACGTCATCTCTGAGGCGGGAGTTGCAGTGGATCCCGCGAAGATCGAGGCAGTGCTAGCTTGGGAGCCACCCAAGAGCGTGACAGAGGTGCGGAGCTTCTTGGGCCTAGCCGGATACTATCGGAGATTCATGCCAGACTTCTTCAGAGTTGCGGCACCACTCTCCGCTTTGACAAAGAAGGGGAAACCCTTCGTGTGGTCAGACAGATGTCAGCAGAGCTTCCAGGAGCTGAGGCAGAGGTTGACCAGCGCACCTATCTTGAGGTTGCCTGAGGAGGGAGTTGGATACGTAGTTTACTGCGACGCATCAGGGACTGGACTCGGATGCGTCCTGATGCAGGAGAGGGCCGTGATCGCCTACGGATCACGTCAGTTGAGGCCGCATGAGAAGAACTACGCCACTCATGACCTGGAGTTAGCAGCAGTGGTCTTCGCTCTGAAGACTTGGCGGCACTATCTGATGGGCGAGCGCTTCACAGTCTTTTCTGACCACCAGAGTCTCAGATATATCTTCTCCCAGAAGGACCTGAACCTGAGACAACGGAGATGTCTTGAGTTCCTCCAGGACTATGACTTTGAGATAGTCTATACTCCTGGGAAGGGGAACGTGGTAGCCGATGCCCTCAGCAGGAGGACGGGCATTCAACTACTTGAGGAGGCGACGGAGAAGCTAGCCTCCTTGCAGATATCCTTCGTGGATAGAGACGGAGCAGCCTTTCTTCAGTCTCTCACAGTCTCTCCTCCACTTCTACAGCGGGTCAGAGAGGCTCAGCGTGGGGACGCTGACTGTGAGACCCGGCGTGCACTGATATCCTCAGGTCAGGCGCCTGATGGCTTCTCCCTTGGAGCAGAGCACGACATCCTTTTCAGAGGACGTACCTTCGTACCAGTCGCTTTGCGAGAGGAGGTGCTGAGAGAGTTTCACACTTCTCCCTTGGCGGTGCATCCCGGCGTGGCGAAGATGTACCAGGATCTCAGACGACAGCACTGGTGGCCGGGCATGAAGAAAGCTGTGGCAGAGTTCGTTTCACGATGCCTCACCTGCCAGCAGGTGAAGGCAGAGCATCAGGTACCAGCAGGCTTGGTACAGCCCTTGGAGGTCCCGGAGTGGAAGTGGGATGGCATATCTATGGACTTCATGACTGGACTTCCACGCACTTCCAGAGGTCACGACTCCATTTGGGTGATTGTCGACCGACTCACCAAGTCGGCACACTTCTTACCCATCAGAGAGCAGGGCTCAGTGGAGAGCTTGGGACGTCTTTACGTCCAGGAGATCGTGCGGCTTCACGGTGTGCCATCGTCTATCGTCTCCGATCGAGATGATCGTTTCTCTTCCCGGCGTTGGAAGGGGTTGCAGGAGGCGTTCGGGACGCGGCTCCATCTGAGCACAGCCTTCCACCCTCAGACGGATGGTCAGACGGAGAGGATCATACAGACACTCGAGGACATGCTCCGTGTATGTGTTCTCGACTTTGGTCGCAGCTGGGAGGACCACCTACCCTTGGTGGAGTTCGCGTACAACAACAGCTACCACTCCACCATCGGGATGGCACCATACGAGGCGTTGTACGGCAGACCCTGCAGATCACCGTTGTGCTGGACAGACCCTGGGGAGTCAGCACTCGTGGGACCAGAGATGGTCCGAGCCACGACAGAGAAGGTCCAGATCATCCAGGAGAGGATGAGGACAGCTCAGAGCCGGCAGAAGTCATATGCTAACAGGAAGCGGAGGCCACTAGAGTTCGAGGATGGCGACCACGTCTTTTTGCGTGTCTCACCTCGACGTGGTTTACGGAGATTTGGTCGAGGCGGCAAGTTGTCTCCACGCTTCATCGGGCCTTTCCAGGTCCTCAGCAGGATAGGAGAGGTGGCTTATCGCCTGGCTCTACCACCTCAGTTGCACCGGGTGCACGACGTCTTCCACGTGTCTCAGCTGAGGAGATACGTGCACGACCCGACGCACATCATCGACTTTGGGGAGCTGGACGTGGATGATGGGGCGACTTTTGCGGAGGTACCAGTGGAGATCGAGGATCGACAGGAGCGGGTCCTATGTGGGCGGTCGATTCCTCTTGTGCGTGTCAGATGGCAGCACGAGAACCTCCAGGAGAGCACTTGGGAGCGGGAGGCTCAGATGCGTGCTCAGTACCCCCATTTGTTCCCCTAGTTTTTGATGTATCTTTACGGGGACGTAAAGCCCTGAGGTGGGAGTAATGTAAAGACCCGAAAATTTCAAGGAAATTTTTTTTTCTTATTTTTCTTTGGAATTTTACAAGAGCGCAGCTTCAGACGGCACCTGATTCCGAGGCCCGGTGTGCCCGGAATCATTTTCCGAAGTTTGGCTCGGGTACGTTCAGTGAACGGACGAGCGAGTTTTTCTATCTTTTGAACCGGTGCCCGGAATCAAATTCTGAGGGCACCGATGAAATCGCAGCGCCGGTATTTGCTTAGAAACGCCTCTTCCGGAGTTGCGTTTGCTCAGACGTGGTTTTTAAATTTTGCGGCTTTAAGTCAGAAATAAAATAAAGTTTGTGCGACAACTTTATTTTATTTCACTTAAGCTGTTTGGAAGCCACTTGAAGCCACTTAAAGACGGCTTGAACTGAGTTGAACTGGATAGGATGCTATCCAGAAATATCCTACCCCCTTGGTAGGATATTTGTGAGGTGGGGCCCGCACGAGCCCCGCCGTTTCTTTCGCTAAGTAACGCACCCGCAAAAACCCGTCAAAGTAACTGAAAAGTCAACCGACGCGTTTTCTTTAATTCTTAACAGACCATTTAATTGGGCGGTTTATTTCGTGAATTAAATGGGCTGTTTCTTTCGTGAATTAAATGGGTTGTTTCGCTCGTTGAATTAATTCAACAAACTGATGGGTCGTTACTTACGCTTTTGCGTTTGTTGGCATGTTTATAAAATAAGACCAACCTAAAAATCCTTTGAAAGGATTTGAGAGAATCTTTGTTTCTTCATCTCCCCGCGAAGAACGCGAAGAACGCGAAGAACGCCGGCGACCGGAATTCGACGACGCACACCGAGATCTGCGACGTCGACGAGCTTTACCCGCGACGTTCTTCGGCGACGCCTCTTCTTCCGCAGCCGATCCTCGTTCGGCAACTAAGGTGAGAAACGAATCGTTTAAATTCTCCCTTTTTAATTTCGATATCAACGGATTTAAATTAATTAAATCCGTTTGATCTTGATCCGGAGATTGGCGACGCGACGCCGGATACCGCGACGACGCGACGATCCCCCTTCTTCCGCGACGAGCAATCCCGCGACGATCCCTCGTTCGGCAACGACGGCGACAAGGTAAGGGATGTTGGGTTATTTTATCTTATTTTTTCCCCGTGTTTATTCTTTTAAAGTGAAGAACATGATCTCCGACAATTTTAATTTATTTAAAATTGTTGTTGATTATTCCTCCCGTGGTTTATGACTAACGCGGAGGGTGCGGGTCTAACGAACAAGACCCGGCAACCCTCCGCCGATCTCTTTTGTTGGGCGGATATGGCGGACGACGACGAACCGCGCGGCAGGGGCGATCTGTTAATCCCGCAGTGAAGATCGGCCCCCGGGAGGAGCATCGGCGCAGACGGGAGGCAAAACGGGCCACCAGAGCAACTCCGGCGGCCCGCGGAAGGCGGCGGCGGCGCGGGTCGCCGGCGGCGCCCGGCGCGCCGCCGGAGGAGTCCGCCGCGGCCGAGCCGCGGCGGCGGCGAACCGCTGGACCGCGTCCGCGGTCCGGCCACCCAGCATGCGGCCCGCGCGGGCCGCGT
Source organism: Viscum album (assembly GCA_963277665.1). Taxonomy (NCBI): domain Eukaryota; kingdom Viridiplantae; phylum Streptophyta; class Magnoliopsida; order Santalales; family Viscaceae; genus Viscum; species Viscum album. The sequence goes on along the minus strand of OY728158.1, from coordinate 1,697,576,014 downwards.
TTCTCCAAAGCCGCGGGTCAAACCCGCGGCGGCTCACTCGGCCGCTCGGCCGAAGCCGAGCCGGCCGGTCCGGCCGGCCGGGCCGTGCCCAGGCCGGACCGGACCCGGCCTAGCCGGGTCGGGCCGGGTCGGGCCGACCCGGTCCGGCCGACCCAGGGGGGTTCGGGCCGGGTCGCCCCGGGCCCAGAACCCCCATTTCGGGCCCTCTTCGGTCTTTTGCCCATATCTTGGGCCTGGGACCTCCGATTGACGAACCGTCAGCGGCTACGCGATCCTTGGATCGAGACGGTCGTTTCGGTATCTTATACTCAAGGTTTCGGAAGACTTTGGGTTCGGCCGGGTTGGTTCGTACACGAAACCAACCGGGCCCTCGGAGCGGAAACGCTCATAACTTGAGCTACGGACGTCCGATCGACGTACCGTCAGCTGTGGTAGTTTCCTCTAAGTGAGGCGGAACTTTTGGCATACTCCGCCCGAGGATCGGACACAGGCGGAGTACGGTCGGGTTGGTTTTTCCCTAAAAACCAACCGGGCCCCTGGGACGAAAATGCCAATAACTCTCAGACCGGGCGTCCGATTGACGCGCCGTCTGTTGCGTAGAGATCCTGTTGTCGTTACGGAACTTTTGGATACATCAACTTCGGACTACGTGTCAGTTGATGTATCAGCCTCTCGGCTCGTGGAGCGGACCCTCCTAAACGAGCTCGCTATGTGCGGGAACCCTAGCGCTGACTGTGACTTCGACGACAGAGTAGAGATCCTCCGTGGACTGCGACGACGACAGAGCAGAGATCCTCCGTGGACTGCGACGACGGCAGAGCAGAGATCCTTCGTGGACTGCGGCGACGACTGTGCAGAGATCCTCAGTGGACTGCGTCGACTACTGCACTCAGCGATCCCATGTGGATCAGTGCCTACAGGTTCTGTGTGAGCCCGATCCTACGTGGGTCCTTACTACCGGTTCTGTGTGAGCCACTGCCTACAGGTTCTGTGTGAGCCCGATCCTACGTGGGTCTTTTGCGGGGGTTAGTACCTATCGATCCTTCGTGGGTCCGACGACTTAGATGGATCAGTGATCATCTTTGACGTCATCTGGAAAAAGTATACCTGGTTGAGCTGAATCTTATGTTACTCTCCTTTGTGGTTTGTGTTGAACTATCCTTTGTGGATTTACTGTTTACTCTCCTTGGGGATTTGAGTCTTGCTTTCCTTTGTGGATTGAGTTGTTCTTGAGCTCGTGAGCAGAGCTGGAATTGGGGACTTAGGTATATGTATGGGCATATACCTAAGTCGAGTCAGATGTTACTTCGTGATTGCATCTTTCCTTTGTGCTATATCCTTTGTGGATTTCGGGAGACCTTCGGGGGTCTCGGGGTCCTTACTGAGTAGCTTGTACTCACCCCTGCACGGGCTATGCCCGCACCTTGTTGTGTTGGTTGCAGACGACGGACAGCGCTGATCACGGTTGGGGCGTGGAGCAGGACGGTACCTGGAGGTGGACCACTGGGCGGGACGTGCTCGGAGCGGACGTGGGACCCGAGGAGCCTGGAGGCTATCTGTACCCACCCTTCAGGTGGGATTGCCAGTGGACGACACGAGGCCGCCGTCTTTCTTCAGTTGCTGTACTTTACTTTTCAGTTGTACTTTACAGTTGGGCTTGTATTTCCGGCCCCCTTTACTTTCCGCTTGCTGACTCTGTGTGGTTGTTACTTATAAAGGCAATGCCTTCCCTGTTTACTGGGATTTTACGCCTTGGTGCTAGTCGCCAGCCCCTGGCCTATGGAAGGCGGGCTTGGGGTAGTCACGGCACGGGCCCCGAGGACGGGTCGTGACATGGGCTCATATTATTTTAATCACCACCCACTTCATTGGAGGGTGATATAGCTCCCACACATCACGTTATTAAAACCACACATATATGTTCCACAAGATATTAAAATAGTTATCATATATTTACCTTTGAAATTAAATGGGTTTCATAAACATTTAACCATATCATAACCTATGGAAAGGATTTATCCCTTGAAATCATTTCATCAAAGCATATCCCCTGAAAAGGGATCAGTTTACATAAGCATTTAATCATGGTATAATTCATGGAAGAAAAATTTGTTTCAAATGAAATCATTCCATCATAATTTTCAACCATTCCATGAATGAATAAGAATATATTTATTAGAAAATTTAACCAGTAATTCATAGCCATCAACAAAAGATATCATATTAAATGGGAAATGATTTTGAAAGATCATTTAAAACATTTCTAGAGGAAAATACCAATTCAAGTTGGAAAAAATACATTGAAAAAAACTTTTTAAAACATTATTTTTTTAATTCCTTTTATTTAAATATAAGTATGAATTATTATAATTAATTCTTTAAAGAAATTATTATTTATGATGGTATATAATTCTATTCATCCTTTCATTTTAAAAAAATATTCCTTTTTCATTTTCGATAAAATCTAAAGGGGAATTGTTTTCAAGACAATACTGAGATTCATTTGGAGAAAACTATAACAAATCAGACATGATTGGTAATGATTGGTAATGAATTTAATAAATAATTTTGAAATATTTAAAAATAGTTTTCAATACTTTTTTATAAAACTTCATTATGAATAAAAAAATCTTTTCAAATGAATAGAGAAATAAAGATGATTTTTATTAAAACATAATTTTGAACTCTCATCTACATAAATAGAGAAACATTAAGGGAACAAATTTATTTTCGTGAATTTACCAGAGTATAATAAAATCAATTATTTTATGAAAATATGGATCATACGATTCTATCATCTAAAATATAATCATAAAAAATCCTGATAAATGATGAGAATATTATGTAAAACTTTTACCTCTTTGTTAACTTTAAATATTAAGCCCCATGAAGTTGAGATCCTAAAATGGATGTGTAAGTGAAAATAATTTTATAAATAATAATAATAAATTGAATTCATTAGAATCACATAAAGAAAATTATAATTTGGTGGTGAATATGGCTTGGGTCTCACTGAAGTATGTTGTGAGATAGAAATCTCTGACAACTTCATTAATTTTTTCAGTTATAAGCCACAATAAGGACTGACGTAAAATTAATATTTATATATCATGAAAGGATTTATATTCATGATATATTATGTAAAGGTTTATGTATATACACCACAAAAACCAATGTGTGGGAAATTTTCATATGTCTCATATAAATAAAAGAGGGACTAGAAATCACTTACCATAAGTCTTGAATTCCTTCATATATGTTCGAACATCCAATATAATAAATATATGCTTACCATAAATATATTACAAAAAAACACACAAAAAGAAACACACAAATATATATATATATATATCATATATTATTTACCTATGAAATATCATTACCCATTTATTAACAATTCCATGTTATAGTCTTGTTTTAGAAAATAACTACTTTGCTTTCATATTTGTTTTGATTTTTTATTTTTGGTCTTATTACATTTAACAGGGTTACATCATCTCAAAAAAATTTAAAATTATATAAATATAACATGTATTTAGTGTACATGTATTTATTTTTACCCATAAAATTTAGAGACAAATAATGAAATATATCATTCATAGAGACTGTAGGTCATACGTACGCATTAAAGTTTTTTCCATTTTACAGATAGAAGGATATAACGAAATTAAAATAATATAAAACCATTATAGAACCATTTTTATATCATATATATAATATGTTTTAAATATATCCATCATTATTACATTCTATATAAATCATTAGTAAATCACATTGCTTCATGTGGTGGTAGTCTAATGTACACAAGAATGACATTATCTTATTCAGATATAAAAGAATGTAAGAATAAATAAGTGATATAACAATTTTAGATAAATAATAATATCATATATATCATATAAAAATATTAAATCTATCCTTTTATCAATCCATGAGATTTGGTAATGGAAAAAAGAAATGTCATGAGTTTACATGGTGGTATCCTTCCGTACACATGAATGTCGATTTCATAACCCATTTGATGGAATTTGAGATGGTTTTAGGTAATGAGTTTAACATAATAAAATATTAATATTAAAAATATATTTATTATATTTTATTACCAATTTTATTTATAACTAAAAGAGGTGTATAGTGAAACAAAATAAAAAATATCATTAAAGAACTTTACAAATTCATCGGGTAACAACATTAGGTTTGCACAAAAAATGCTTCCTAGGATGGATATATGGAAAAAATAAGGATTCTTGGATTATGTGATGTATTTAGGAATTTATTATTATTTTTTGATCTAATTAATATGTAATGTGTGAATATGGTATTATAGGGGGTTTCCTTTTGTATGTGTGGTGAGTGGCAGGCATTTAATTTTTCAAAATAAAAATGCGCATGCAATTTTTTTAGATGAAAAATGGATTAATTATAGAAACTTATCTCTAGTAAATGTAACATGATCTTAATAATTTTATAAAATTGTTTCTTAACTTTTTTGGGGTCATTTTTAACCCTACTCATTTTAGTTAAACACCTGATAAACCTTTTTTACTTTAACCACGAGAAATCATTTTTACTATTTTTACAATTCATTTACATAAAAAAGTAATTTAAAAATACTAGAAAATAAATGTAATTATTATTAAATATATTTAATCTATTTTTCAATTTCAATTCACGTAAGTGAAAAAAGTTATTTAGAAAATAATCCCTCAGATGTGATGAGTAAACGTGTTTTCAATGAGAAAATGTTAAGCTATATAATTATTAAATATTTAAATTATTACAATTAAATAAGGTTTATCAATAGATAAATATTTTAAATGTTTTTTTAAAATCATATTTAAAATGTTTTATGTTTTTGAAATCATTAAATGAAATGAATATTCCTAACAACACCCAGAATTTTCTCTATTCGATGAAACATTTGTCCTTGCAGAATGTTCTATAACCTTAACCCTTACATAATTATAACATGTGTATTTACAAAAGTAAAATTATTATTTTAAATAAAATTTATATAATTCTAAAAAATATATTTTAAAATAATTATGAAAAGGAAAAGAAACAACTTTTTAGAAAAAGTACATATCTAATCCTAAAATTGGATTTATTCTTATCTATTGTCTAGAAAACACAGTAAATGAATGTTACACATATTATTGAATATACAATATGTGAATTTCATTAAAATAAATCACCAAAGGTGGTTATTTAAAATGTAAATGTAGAACCTATTTGATTGCAATAAAATTGTCTTTCAAAAAAAGATTTCCATTACATTCATTTTGTTTTTTATTTATAATTAATTTTTCACCTCATAATAAATTTAATATATATCGTTCCATCACATGTTTTAATAATTTAACTTTTCATATTCACACCCAGCAGTCCAATAGCTAGGTGATGACTATCATGTTAAATAATAATATATTCATAGAATTAATTATTAGTTTAATGTTGATGTTGTGTGTAACACAAGTTATTCTCAGTGGTGTGTGTAAAAAAAGATAAAAACAAAGTCTAACGTAAGATAAGATCAATTCATTTTTGTGTGTAATTAAAAATATCAAAAATATTATATTTGTTCAAAACTATATATTTTTTTAAAATAATGGGGTGCTACATTAAACCCCCCTTGAAATGAGTTTTGATTCAAAATTCATTACTTTGGTACTAACAACTAAGGATTCTTCTTCCACATTACGTCTTCCGGTTCCATAGAAATTATTCCTTAATGTGGTGTTTTCATAATCATTTTATCATGTTGGTATTCTTTTTTTGAATAACATCCTCAATATGATTATAATTTTCCATTGGTTCTTCCTTCTCAAAAATATTATGCTCCAGGGTTATGAAATCAAATTTCAACACATGTGATGGATAAGATATTTAATTCATCAGAAGGGATATGTGAGAAAACACCATGTCCCTAAGATAGGTTCAATAGAAGTATGAAATTATAATATATGTCCCTGATATTGTAACATCCTAGGTAAATACACAATAATACATATTTCATAATTATTAATATTTGGGAATTAAATATTAATTTTACTTTAATGGGGTTGCATGTTAGATAGCGCACCCGATACACAACAATGAGTTTCTTTGAAATCTTACATTGCACACTAATAATATAATATTACTATTTTAAATGGTAGTTAACAGCTAACTATTTTATTGGTGGGAATCATCGAAACTAACTAAAATATGATTATACATGTTTATTAAAAGTATTTACATTTATCTAATAAAATTTAGAGGCTTAAAATATGAACGAATATAATTTTAAGAATAATTTACATTAAATTGTCAATTTACCACCTTTTAATGGAGAACCCTATTAAATCTAGTTTTCTTCAATTTAATACATTCTATTTTACCAAATAACATCTTTATTTATAATTGGGGCATCAAGATTTACTTTGTGAAATTTTTTGGAATTTTATTGAAAAAGTTCATTTTTTTAATGAATATTGAAAAATATAATATTTTAATTCCAAACTGTGTTTTAATCTAATTTATTTATATGGTTAGATTATTTTTTTTAATTGGGTATAATTTTTAATTAGAATATATTTTTACCATTTAATCCAATTTTGGTCATTGGAATTAATTTCACTTTGAAAGTGGACATAAACAAGAGTCAATCTTTTGATAGTTATTGTTTCTTAAAAAACACTCGTTTTGTTTTAACAATGGGAATTAATTTTAAATTAATTAATATCAGTTCTATCTTTTGAATTTAAAAAAATATAACTAATTTTGGAATTTGAAATATCAAATATAGCTTAGGCTGAATTTTTTGTATTATTCTGAAAAACATCAATTTTTGATGAATAGTGAAACCACTTAGTGGTAGTAAAAAAACAGAATTATTCATTTAAATGAAAAATTACCATGTCTATAAATTTAATTTAGATAAACTGACATACATGGTTGTCATTAGTATGTAAAATTTGGTTCAATAAGATAAAAATAATTTTTTGGTGAATACTAACTTTTGACTTTTATTTACCGCGGTAAAATGTAAATAGGGTAATTGAAGGTAAAAAGAATATTGTAATAATTCCAAATTACCTTAACACATGTCCTAACCTGATTGGATGAGTAATGTCCAACCATGGACATCTTTGTGTCTATTTTGGGACCCCATGGAGCCACTTATGAAAGATAATGACACTTTAGATTAATTAATTTAAAGTAAAGGCAAATTTGACATAAAGAAAAATCTTTTAGCAATTAATTTTAATATGGTGTCATATAAGTAATCATTTTGACTATAAATATTAATTTTAAAGATAAAAATATTTCCTAAATCATGGTATTTGTTTTATAATTTTAAACATCAAATAAATTAAATGTTTTATGAAACAATAATGATATAGTGTTTACGTCATTAATAAATCATTTAAATAAATAAGATTATAAATATTAAAATAACATCCAAAACTTGTCCAATACTTATTGGATGATTTTATTTAGACCATGAGTCATCGTATCTTCTACTCTATTGATATTTGGTCCTTCAGAAACCAAATAACATTATATAATAAAATAATATGTTCACACATTCTTAAAGAGCCCCTCCTATCCATTATAAAAGGAGACCACTTCTAACCAATTTCTCACACCTCTCAAGACTTTAGGCTCATCAAACCTCTACCCAATTAATCTCATCACATACCTATCCTTCTCCATGAAGCTGTATCTTAGACAGAAGGCACTTCATGAATTCCTTTTGGCTCAAACCAAAGGAAGTTACCCAAATTAAAGGTAACTATTTCTCTTAACTTCTTATCTTTTATTTTACTTCTAAAACCCCTAAACTCTTTATATTATTTTATTTTATAACAACATAAGTATATTCAATATACTAGGATGTTTTTATGATAATTATTCTAACTACACTTACACACGCCTCCATCTAATGGATGAAGAACATAATGTTTCTGTGGATGGCAAACTAACGCCTCACAAAACGATGATTATTCAATTACCTCCTACCGCCTCTCATGGTGGCCATTATGATGGAACTGTATTTATATATGATATATATTATTTTTATGTTTTCTTTATGCTTCTATATTTTTCTTTTATAGCAAACCTTTATGGTTTCCATAATGGGTAAACGCGATAACTTCATTTGAGGAAGTGCGGACTACCGCCCCCTCAAATAGATATGACTCGTTAATGCAATATGTGGGAAACATAAAGGAATGAGTTAAGGATATTATATATGATATTATACTGGAATTATAATATAATTATGTATCATTAGGTTTAAATTGCATTAGAATATGAAATAAAATTGAAAGTAGCGTTCATGCGTACGTAGTATTTACCATCTCCATGAACGGTGCATTTCATTTCTTACCTACAAATGTTATGTACTATTATAAATACATATATACACTGAATATATATGATATTGATGATATAAAAATTATGAATATCATACTGTATATTATGATCCTTTGACCACATGGACAACATGTAATTATAAGAAGTCCATTTTTGACTCAAGTACCAAATATAGACAAAACAAACGTTATTAACATAAATGATCACATAATGTTTATAACAAGGTAATAAGTGATATAAAAGGAATAATAAACTTGAAAAACGTTCTTAAGAAAGTATAAATTAACTTTAGTTTATTATTTAGGTGATTAAAAAACGATCCAGTCAAGTCGGACATGAGGTAAGGGACTTCATCTCAATCTCCATTCATTGAGGCATATTTTTATTAACACACATCATTCTTTTATACGGTGTATAAACCTATTTGAATTTCAATTTTCTTCAAAAAGGAATATTTTTCTACAAATCATTTTACTAAACAACAAAAAGAATGTTCCTTTTAACATAAGCGGTGACAACGACCTTTTTCGCTGCCGCGAGTATTATTTGATCTTTGGCTTCCTCAACAAGCTATAATGTTTTTAAACGAAAATAAATACCATATAATCATTTATTAATATTGGTATTGAAAATGGTTTTGATGAATGATTATTTTATGTCAATATATTTATGTGAAATATTTTTATTAAGATGTGGACATTTTTTCTTTACTTTATTTTTGTTTTATGTGTTACGATAATATAACAGTACTTAGACATTTCACGGGTGGTTACATGATAAAACAAATGATGGGTGGTGCCCTGAAAACTAGGATGGGTGGTTATATTATAACCTCCAATGTATTGGTTAAGGAAGTCGGCCGTATGGATATTCCATTGAGTGATATGTGTGGAAGTCGACCATATGGTTATTCTATTTAAGTATAATTATGTCACAAGTTACATTTATTTGTTATGTATTTTTATATGGGTTTTACGGTTATATTTTGGTTACAAAAGGGTAAGAACCGATCTTTTATTTAGTGAATAGTATTTACTACTTCATAAAGGTTAAAGGTATTACTTATGATTATGTATTCATGGTTTACTAGTTGTTTTGAAAATCTAACAGTTTCCTTATTTGTGTATCCCTTACTGATCTTTTTATGCACATCCCAAGTTTCTAAAATGTTTTTCAGAGGACATAATGTGTAGTAGGGTAATGTATGAGATCAAGGGAAATTCATGCTATCTAAAAAGAATGTTTTGTATTTATGAAAATATGCCAAAATGAAAGGAGATTGAGATGAAGTCCCTTTCCTCGTGTCCAACATGACTGGATCTTTCTTTAATCTCATGAATAATAAACTAAAGTTAATTTCTCCTTGCTTAAGAACCTTTTTCATGTTTATTATTCTTTTTATATCACTTATTACCATGTTATAAACATTATGCAATCATTTATGTTAATTACATTCATTTTCTCGCTATTTGGTACTTGTGTAAAAAATGAACATCGTATATTTACAAGTTTTCCATGTGGTCAATAGTCCATTATATCGTTTTGTGAGGTGTTAGTTTTCCATCCAATGAAACAATATGTTCTTCACCCATTAGATGGAGGTGTGTGTAAGTGTAGATAAAATCATTCTCATAAAAAAATCCTAGAATATTTTTGATACTTGTGTTGTTATAAAATAATGGAATAAAAAGAGTTTAGGGGTTGGAGAAGTAAGATAAAATAAAAGAAGTTAAGAAAAACTGTTACCTTTTATTTGGGTAAATTCCTTTGGTTTGAACCAAAAGGACTTCTTGAAGTACCTTCTCCCTAAGGTTAGGCTTCTAAGAGGAGGAGAGGGATGTAGGGAGCTTAATTGGGAAGAATTTTTACAATCCTAAAGGAATTATATGTGTGAGTAATTGGTTAGAAGTGGTCTTCTTTTATAAGGGAGAGGAGGGGCTCTTTAAGAATTTTTTAAAATATTATTTTATCATATAATGATATTCGGTTTCAAAATGCCCAAAAATCGAGTCGAAGATAAGATGACTCGTGATAGAAATAAAATCAGCCACTAAAAATTGGACAAGTTTTGGATGTTATTTTAATATTTATATTCTTTATAGGAAATTATGCAAGTGTGAGTTTTGGTTACAACAAATTTCTTTCCTTGGTCACATTGTTTCAAAAAATGGCATAACTATTCATCCTGCTAAAACAAATCATGTTGGAGAATGGCCAAGACCCAAAAATATAACTGAGATTCGTTGTTTTCTTGGATTGGTAGGTTATTTCTGTAGGGTTGTTGAAAATGTGACACAATTATCTAGTTCAATGACTAAGTTAACTCGAAAAGGCGTTAAGTTCATCTAGACAAAAGAGTGTGATGATTGTTTTCATGAATTAAAAATAATATTGTTGAATGATCTAGTTTTAGCATTTCCATATTGAAATGGTGAGTTTATTATCTACAGTGATGCTTCATTGAGAGGACTTGGTTGTGTCCTAATGCAGAATGATCAGTTAAATTCTTATGCTTCAGGTCAGTTGAAAGCACATTAGTAAAATTACCCTACATATGATTTGTAATTAACTTTTGTTGTTTTTGATTTAAAATTTTGAGGCATCATTTTTATGGAGTAAAATTTAAAATATATACTGATCACAAAAGTTCAAAGTATATATTCACTAAAAAAGAATTGAACATGAGACAAAGGAGATATCTGGAATTAATCAAGGATTTTGATTGCTTGATCTATTACCATCCGGGAAAATCAAATAATGTGGATGATGATTTGAGTCGAAAAAACTATTGCGTCATTAACCATGTTATATTTGGAACAAGATGCTTTGGTTTTTGATTTGATGAACTTTGGAATAGATGTTATTAGTGCAGAAAATTCTTCTGTTTTGTATCAGGTGTCAGTGAGATCATCTCTATTAGAAAGAATTAAGCAAGCATATAAGGAAGCCAGTGAGTTACAGAAAATGGTGGAGTTGGTTTAGAAGGGTAATTTTTTCTGAATTTAACATTGATAATGATTGTGTTTTGAGATTTGGAAAGAGAATATGTGTTCCTTGTGATTCACATATGAAGAATGAGTTATTATGTGAATCTCATAGTTCCCCGTTTTCAGGTCATCATAGCAGTACTAAGATGTCCATAGATCTTCGTAAGTATTACTGGTGGGATGGAATAAAAAGAGATATTACTGATTTTACTATGAAGTTTTTGACTTGTCAGCAGGTTAAAGTAGAGCGGCAGTTACTGAAAGGGATTTTTAAGACTTTACGGGTGCCAGAGTGGAAATGTGAAAATATATCCATTGAATTTTTTGTGGTATTACCAAAAACATCTCGAGGTAATAATGTAATATGGGTTATTGTTGATCGATTGACTAAATCTGCTCATTTCGTTTCTATTCGAGATACCATTTCTCTAGATCAACTTTTTCGGTTTTATGTTAAAGAGATAGTTAGGTTGCATGGTGTTTCTCTCTCCATTGTAGTTGATTGTGTTCCCATGTTTACTTTTAACTTTTGGAAAGGCCTTCAGTAGTCTTTGGGAATTGAATTAAATTTTAGTACAGATTTTCATCCTTAATCATATGGGAAATCAGAATGAACAATTCAGACATTGTAGGATATTTTACGTGTTTGCTTGATGGATTTTCAGGGAAGTTGGGACCAACATCTTTCTTTGGTTGAGTTTTCATATAATAACAGTTTTCATTACAGTATACAGATGGCTCCATTTATGGAATTATATGGAAAGTGTTGTCGAACTCCATATTTTTGCGATAAATTAGGTTAAACAAATTTAATGGGACCATAATTGGTAGAAGAGATAGTAGCGAATGTTTAGTTGATTCAGAAGCACATGAGAACAGCTCAGAGAAGACAGAAAAATTATGCAGATAACCAGAGGAATGATCTTTCTTTTGAGGTAGATGATCATGTCTTTCTCAAAGATTCTCCATGGAAAAGTGTGATGAGTTTTGGTGAGAAGGGAAAGTTGAGTCTGAGGTTCATTGGACCCTATTTAATTCTAGAGAAAGTCATATCAGTTTCATACAAAGTGGATTTACCTTAAAGATTATCCCAGGTACAATTTTTTTTCATATTTATATGTTGAGAAAGTATATACCAGGTCCATCTCATGTTTTGAGCCCAAAGGTAGTTTAGTTAGAAGAGAATATTTCTTATGAAGAAAAGCCAGTTCAGATTTTTGACCATAGAGATAAAGTGTTGAGGAATGAGGTAATTCACCAGGTAATGGTTTTATGGAAAAACCTTATGGTTGAAGAGGCAATATGAGAATCTGAAAATGCTGTGAGGGATAAATACCCCCACTTATTTTATATGTGAATAAAAATTGTGACACAATTTCCAAACGGGGGGAAGGATGTAACATCCCTAGTAAATAAAGAATAAGACATATTTCATATTTATTAATATTTTTGAATTAAATATTAATATTACTTTAAAGTTGTTTCTATGTTCAATAACATACCTGATATGAAACAACGATTTTCTTTGAAATCTTATGTTGCACACTAATAATATAATATTATTATATTAAATGGTAGTTAACTCCTATCCATTGTATTGAAAGTAATGAATGAAATTAAATAAGATATGATTATACATGTTTGATAAATTTATTTACATTTATCCAATAATAGTTAGAGTCTTTAAATGTGAATGAATCTAATTTTAAACATAATTTACATTTAATGGTTGATTTACCGCCTTTTAATGGAGAACCCCCTTAAATCTAGTTTGTTTCACTTTAATACATTCTATTTGACCAAATAAAATAATTATTTATAATTGGGACATCAAAATTTACTTTGTGTAAATTTTTGGAATTTTTCTGGTAAAATTCATTTTTTAATGAATAGTGAAGAATATTGTATTTTAATTCAAAACCGTGTTTTAAACTAATTTATTTATATGGTTAGTTTATCTTTTTAATTGGTTTTAAAGTTTAATAAGAATATATTTTTACAATATAATCCAATTTTGGTTGTTGGAATTAATTTCACTTTGAATGTGGACATTAACAAATGTCAATCTTTTGATAGTTAATGTTTCTTAAAAAACACGCTTTTCGTTTTAACAATGGGAATTGAATTTAAATTAAACAATGCCAATTATATTTTTTGAATTTAGAAAAATAGACATCATTTTTGAATTCGGAATATCAAATATAGAATAGGCTGAATTTTTGGTATTTTTCTGATAAAGATCAATTTTTGATGAATAGTGAAACCACTTTATAGTAGTAAAAAAACTGACTTTTTCATTTAAAGTAAATTTTACCACTCTTGTGAATTGATCTTTGAAAATTTGACATACATGGCTGTTATTATTAATTAAAATTTCGTTTAATAAGATGAAAATATTTTTTTGGTGAATAGTAACTTTTGACTTTTATATACAACAGTTAAAGGTAAATAGTGTAAATCAAGGTAAAAAGAATATTGTAATAATTCAAAATTAACTTAACACATGTCCTAACCTTATTTTATGAGTAATTTCTGACCATGGGCATCTTTGTGTCTATTTTGGGATGCCATTGAAGCACTTATGAAATACAATGACACTTTAGATTAATTAATTTAATGTAAAGGAAAAATTGACATAAACAAAAATCCTTTAGTAATTAATTTTTATATGGTGTTATATAAGTAATTGTTTTGACTATAAATATTAATTGGAAATATAAAACGATTTACTACATCATGGTAAGTGTTTTATAATTTTTAGACATCAAATAAAGTAATTGTTTTATGACACAATAATAATGCATTGTTTACCTCATTAATAAATCATTTAAATAAATAAGATTATAAATATTAAAATAACATCAAAATCTTGTACAATTCTTATTGGAGTATTCTATTTCGACCATGAGTCATCTTATCATTGACTCTAATAATTTTTGGACCTTTTGAAATTGAATATCATTATATAATAAAATAACATTTTCACACTTTCCTAAGGAGCCCCTCCTCTCCCTTATAAAAGGAGACCACTTCTAACCAATTCCACACACATCTCAAGCCTTTAGGCTCATCCAAAATCTGCCCAATTAAGCTACCTAAATACCTCTACCCCTCATAGAAGCCTTAACTTAGGCAGAAGGCACTTCAATAAATCCTTTTGGTTCAAACAAAAGGAAGTTACCCAAATTAAAGGTAATGATTTCTCTTAACTTTTTTTCTTTTATTTTACTTCTCCAACCCCTAAACTCTTTTTATTCATTTATTTTCTAAGAGAATAAATATCATAAATATACTAGGATGTTGTTATGATACGTATTTGAACTACACTTACACCCACCAACATCTAATGGTTGAAGAATATAATGTTTATGTGGATGGAAAACTAACGCCTCACAAAATGATGATTGTTCAATTACCTCCTACTGTATCTCATGGTGGCCATTATAATAGAACAATATTTATATATGATATATATTATGTTTATATTTTCTATATACTTCTATATTTTTCCTTTATATCAAACCTTTATGGTTTCCATTATGGGTAAACACGATAATTTCATATGAGGATGTGCGGACTACCGCCCCCTAAAAGTGATATGACTCGTTAATTCCATATATGGGTCTTATAAAGGATGGAGTTAATGATATTATATATGATATTATACTGAAATATAATATAGCTATGTATCATTATGTTTTAATTCCATTAAAATAAGAAATAGAAATGAAAGTAGCGTTCATGCATACATATAGCTTACCGTCTCCATGAACGATGCTTTTCATTTCTTACCCACCAATGTTATGTAATATTATAAATACAAATATATATTGAATATATATGATATATATGATATCAAAAACATTAATATCATTCTAGATATAATGAAACTTTTACCACATGAACAACATGTAATTATAAGAAGTCCATTTTTGACTCAAGTTCCAAATATCGACAAAAAAAACTTTATTAACTTAAATGATTACATAATGTTTATAACATGGTAAGAAGTTATATAAAAGGAATAATAAACATTAAAATGGTTCTTAAGAAAGTATAAATTAACTTTAGTTTATTATTTAGGAGAATAAAGAACGATCCAGTCAAGTCAGACATGAGGTAATGGACTTCATCTCAATCTCCTTTCATTGAGGCATATTTTCATTAATACACAACTTTATTTTATATGGTGTATAAACCACATTGAATTTTACTTTTATTAAAAAAGAATCTTTTTCTACAAAGGATTTTACTAAATGAAAAAAAGAATGTTCCTTTTAATGTAAGCGGTGACAATGACCTTTTCTACCGCCATGAGTATTATTTGATCTGTGGCTTCCTCAACAATCGATAATGTTTTTAAAAGAAAATAATTACCATATACTATATTACGTATTTTGGAATAGAAAATGGTTTTGATAAAGGATTATTTTATATCAATATATTTAAGTTATATATTTTTATTAAAATGTGGACATGTTTTCTTTACTTTATATTTGTTTTATGTGTTATGATTTTATAATGGTACTTGGACATTTGATGGGAGGTTGGCTGATAAACCAAATGACAGGTGGTGCTGTGAAAACCAGGATGGGTGGTTACATTATAACCTCCAATGCATGGGTAAGGAAGTAGGTCGTATGTATATTCCATTAAGGGATATGTGAGGAAGTCGACCAAATGGTTATTCCATTTAAGTATGTTTATGTCCCAAGGTACTTTTATATGTTATGTGTTCTTTATATGGGTTTTATGGAAATATTTTGTTTATAAAAGAGTAAGCCATGATATTTAATTGAGTGAAGAGTATTTACTAATTCATAAAGGTTTAAAGTATTACTTATGATTAAGTTTTCATGGTTTAATTGGTGTTTTAAAAAACTAATAGTTTCCTTCTTTGTGTATCCCCTACTGAGCTTTTTATGCTCATCCGAAGTTTTTGAAATATTTTTCACAGGACATAATGTGGATTATGGTCAACGATTAGATCAATGAAAATTCATGCTATCTTAAACATGGAACTAGGCATGACTATCTTTTTTCATGATTTTATAAATTATGAAAAAAATTGAAACTGTGTAGAGGTTTCTACATTGTAATCTTTTGAGATATAATAGTTATGTCCTAATTTCTTAAAACTCTAAACCTGAAAAGATCCTCAATGTGAATAATTAACATATTTCAAGATTATGTATGTTTTAAGGTCAGATCCTTATAGATATGTTCAGAAATTTCAAAGTAACTGAGATACCAAGGTATTAACTTTAATTTGTATCATCAGAAAAATTTAATCATTTGGTTGTTATTTATCAATTTCCACTTCATCTCTTACTATAATAAATGATTATTATTTTCTTATTCCTGACGTAGTAACAAATTCCATAATCCATAATATAATGATAATCCATTACTTCTATATTTAGTTATAAAAAAATAGTTATCCCATAACATCCAATATTCCAATTGATCCAATTATTTAATAGTTAACCTTAAGGATCCACCATGCCAATACAATAATTTATGATTAAGGTTATTAAATTTTAAAAATCAATTTATCATTAATCCCCCATAATAAATGAAGAATCTATTAAGTCCACAAACCATACATGTGAAAACATTGATTTCATATTATCTTAAAACAAAGTATTAACCATATTTATAGTAAAATATTAATAAAAACACACCAACGTTCTAGGTTAACTCCTTACCCATTATTTAAATAAAATCTTGGATTTTTTAATATATTATGTGAATCCAAAAATATTTTAAACTCTATCAAATTTGAAATAAAATACTTTGTCATCAAATAAATAATCAGATCAAAGATAATCAATGCAGTCCTATTTATATTATCTATATCAATAATCTATTTATCCAAACTAAACACTATTTTCATAACATTGGTAATGTATTAAGGGTTATCCTACCTTATACATGTTTTAATGTAAAATATAACCTTGTCAGTATGTCATTTTTCTAGGTCATTTATACTAATAAACATATACTTAAAAATACTTAATGAATAACTTCTACAAACAATCCTTATTTATATTATGATTAATATAATGTAATTCTATAATTCCAATACATAAACATGTCATTTATTCCACCTCATTATTAATCCATTATATTGTATTTGTCATCATATTCTTTAATACATCCTTTCATTCATCTGTTATTAATAGTCTCTTCATCATCTATAGAAAACCCATTACATGTGAAACCTTGTTGATTATCTTCATGATACTTTCCATTACAGCATGAATTCACAAAATTCCGTTTTTTTCCACATTTAAAACATTCATCCATTAATAATAATTTAGGGAGACCCATATTATCATCCATTCTGTTAACATAACATTTCCTTTTACCATGTAAATTTATTACAATGTTTCCTTTTCAACATAAAAAAGGTTTTCTTAAGCCCTTGAAAAATCTATATATTTATTATTCCCACATCGTTCACATATAGAAAACTGAATCATCATTACTTTATGGTCGTCACTACCCAACTATCAATAAACTATATCTATCTCTTATTTAGTGAGTACAAGTGTTTTTTAAGAAACATTTGGTTAATTATGGTCTGTGATAACTTTGTAAGCATAATAACAATATCCTTCTATTTATTTGTCACCTCCTTCAGTTACTCATCCACACATTTTCTATCACATTTAATGGTATCCCAATTTCTTCATGTTCCTTTAATTTACTAAAACCAAAAAACAAAATTTCAAAAACAAAAATTATAGTGGAAAACCAGATAATTATGAAAAAATAACTTAAAGGATGTCTAAATCATGAATACATTTTTCAATCTATAAAACATTAGGCTTAACCATGGCCATTCATGCTCATAATTTCAATAATTCACCATGGTTTATGAAGATTTTACGAATATCATAATTGTATCACCCTAGTGTATCAAACCATGTGTGCAGTAAGGCTCGTTTTCATGCGGCAGGTGATGAACAAGTCCATATCAATTATCTTTTTTCAGAATTATAATCCCCAGGTACCCATATACCAGATCCAAATCCAATTTTAGTATCTATATATGTAAGTAATTTTTTGTGAACCACATTCCCAATCCATTATCAAAATTACATGACATTTTCTTATACATTGACTTTTCTTTGGACTTATCATTATAGATATCCATAAAAATATCCGCACAAATATCCATGAGGATCTCACTAATGTTTCCTCATCCTAGAATCCAATGTTAACTAAACATATCTATTTATTACAACTACAGAAACCCTTGTTTTTCATTCATATATATTACATATTCTTAATGAATATTCAGTACTTTACACAAATTGATGTCTGAAGTTTATAATGTATTTGTTCCTTTTTATAATAGGTACACAATAATACTATTTAATGAAAGATTGATAAAATATACAATAATGATCTTCCACTTTTTTAATCTTCATAAACATACCCTACTACTGTCTTTATTAATAACATGGGGAAAGGTTAAATATGTAATCGTGATCTCTAATTCATAGTAGGGGTAATAAATTAGAAATTATTGAAACATAAGATGGACATAAGGGTATGATAACATGATTATAAAATTTAAAAACTATAACCTCCATATCAAATATCATAACTATGAGTCATCGAATAAAAATTGGAAGTTCATAATGCATCCATCAAAAAGAAAACAAATAATAATATTTTTTAGATCATATAATTGGAATAAGAAAGAAAATTATTGTAAAACCATAAAAATAGAAAATATTTTGTATAGGATATCTAACAAAAAAATCACAACATGTTAGCCATGGGATAATCACCCATGTACCTATGTCAATATTGCGATGAAATCCCATGTACCCACTTGTTTGGGGCTATAGATAACCTCCAATGAACCATCTTGTCTAGGTTTTGGGTTCACCTCTTATATCTTGTTTCGATATTGGGAATAACTTATGTTTAACCTTTTATTTTAGATTCGAATAACCTCATGTATCCTTTCTTATTTTGGTTTTGGGATAAATGTCAGTGTACCCTTTGTGTTCTAACAAAATTAATCATTACCCAATGAATTGGTTGAAGAAATAGGACCCATCCATCACATAATGATAATCACATATATATATTCCATAGAGATCATAAATCATAAATCATATAATAACCCATGAATTGATATTAGTAACATATCCATTTCATAATTTATCACATCATTTACCATGAAAAAGAATAATGTTTCATAAGAATTTTATCTTTTTATAACCCATGGAAGTGAAAAAGGAAGCCTCAAAATCATGCCATCATTATCATAAATTATTAAAGGAAATAATATGGGTGGTATCCGAAGATCATATCCTCTAAAAGGAATAAGTATCATCTATGGAGGAATCTCAAATAGAGAATGTTTTTGAAAGATCATATAAAACATTTCTTTATTAAAATATCATTTCCTCTTTGAAAAACACTTTTTTAAATATAAATTATTTTAAAAATAATTTTTAATGAAAATAATGATGAATTATTATATATTAATAATTAAAATTATGATTTTTCATTATGGTAGGGAATTCCATTCATGTTAGTCATGTTAAAAAAGAATATTCATTTCTATTTTTTGGAAAAATTCAAACAATTAATATTTGGAGAACGACATGAATATTATTTAAAAAAAGTTTTTAAAAAAATAAAAAATGTCTAAAAACATCTTCGATGAATAATTTTAATATTTTTAAAAACATTTTTTAATTATTATTTTCAGAAATAATTGTTTTGAAAGAAAAACAAGTCATTGACCAAAGGGGTAAATAAATATATTTTTTCTTAAAAACATTATTCTGAATTATTTAGTACACAAAGAGAAGAAAATGAAGTAAAAAATGTATTCTCATGAAATAAAAAGAGGATAGGAAAATTAATTATTTTATTCAGATATGTATCACAATATTTTATCAATATAAACATAATAATAAACAATATTGATAACTAATGAGATTACAACATAATATCATTACCACTTAGGAATCATTTAATCGTAATTCACATGAATGATAGATACACATATGGATATGGAAATAAAAATAATTTTAATTAAATTATAACTAAAAATAATTTATTATATGTATATGCACAATATAAAAAATAGGTGGAAAATATTGAATGTGTCTCATAAATGTAAAAAGTGATACAACATCCCTTACCGCTTTAGTAACAATATGAATGATAAGACCTAATAAAGGAAAAAAATGAATTGCTAATTATCATTAATATAACTAAATTGATTGTTATAAAATTTAAAAGGGGAAGTATATAGACATCACAAATGAAAAGAGTTGTTTATTTTCATATGTTCCCCCAAATTAAAAGATAGACTAGAAATCCCTTGCCTTAAGTATTATGTTCCATAATACATGTTCGAACCTAATATATATTGAATATATGTTTATTAAAAATATACTAAATATATATATGTATATATATTATCATATATTATTTACTTATGACCTTTTATTACTGATTTATTAACAATTCTTATGAATATCACGTTTAGGGAAATAACTACTTTATTTTTCATGTATGCTTTTATTTATTAATTTTTTGGTTTTATTACCTTGTTAAATGTCTAATAACCTCAATAATATTAACAATAATATAAATATAATATATATTCATTGTACATGTATTTATATTTATCCATAAAAGTTTTAACATAAAATAAAATACATTTTTCATGGAGATGGTAGGTCGCATTTACGAATGAACATTGTTTCTATTCTTCTATGAGAATGAAGGAAACATAAATAATATAATACCATTATAGAAAACATTCTATTTCATATATATTACATATTATCATTAACCCCTTCTTTGCCACCTTCCATGTAAAGAGTGAAGACATCACATGGCTTCTTGAGGTAGTAGTCCCCTATACACACGAACATCATTACAATATTCGTAATGAATAGAAAGTTAGAAGAAAAATGTTATATAAGGATTCAAAAAAATAATATGATAAAATCATATATAGATACTAAATCTATAAATAAATTCCTCATTTATAGGTGGTAAATGAAAGTCAAATGACATAGGTTTGCGATGTTGTAGTATGTCATGCACATGAATAATAATTCAATAACCCATTTGATACAATATGAGATGATTGTTGTACAATACCATAACATAAGTAAATTTATGTTCCTAGAAAATAATTTGGGTAATTTATCAACATGTTTGAATATGAATTGAATGAGGTTGTGGAAGATCTAAAATAAAAATAATCATTGAAGAACGTTGCAAATTCTTCAAGAAAATTCCTTTAGCTTACAACAAATGGATTCATAGGTTTGATTTATGAAAAAATAAGGATTCTAAGATTATGTGATGGAATTTTGGATGTCATTTTTTAGTTAATTATTTATCCAATATGTTTTAAAACAGTGATTTGGGGAGGATTTGTGAGTGTATTTACTAGTGAGGTGTGGGGAACACTTGTATGTTTTGAAAAGAAAAAGGTGTGACCACATTTTTCATGTGAGAGATGGATACATAATATTATATTATAGATCTTGTATATATATGCATAAAATATGGAAATTAATTGGCTTTTAGAAATGTTTTTTGACCTTTATCTTTTCTATTTAACAATATGGTAAATGAATTTTCACCTTAACCTCAGTAAATAATTTATATTATTTTCACTACTCAATATGGAATAAATTAATGTAAATTTTTTATATAATATAAAATATGATTATTCCTAATATGGAACCTATTTTTCCAAAATCCATTCTCAACAAAGAGATAATTTAATTTTAAATTACTCCCACACATGTGATGAGAAATCTATTTTTCAATAAGAAAATTGTCAAAAGAAAAAAATGATTTTATTTTAATACTGAATATGAATATTTTTCCACTGAATTAAAATTTATTAATAGATAGATAATTGAACTAATGTTTCATTTAAGACCATCTTGAAACATTTTGGATATTTTTTTAATCTTCTAATGAAATGATAAATCGTAGTAAAAACAATAAACTTCACTAATCCTTGAATGATTTATCTTATGTGAAAATTATCAAAAAAATACCAGTAAGATAATTTTAAAATGATGATGTCAAAAATAAAATTTATTTTAACAAAGAATTTTTCTAAAACTGAAATTTTTTTTATAAATAAGTTTTCTATTGGGGAAAATCATTTTTTGAGCAATAATTTTTTAGTCATAAAATTGGTTTCATTCTAATCTCATTAATTAAAATTACATAATACAAATGTAAAACATTTTATTTACTTAATAATATATATGTTTAACTAAAATAACTCAATAAAAGTTTTCTAATATATTTATTTAGGTAGAATAAATTTTTCATCCTAACATTATGCATTTAGAAAAATATTTCCATGTTTTGGAAATAAATTTTAATTTTTTTTCTATGTAATTAGTCACCAATTAGTTCACTATATATATTTTTATAAACCATATATATTCATAAATTGTTTTTTCATATTCATACCTACCATTCTAATGGCTTGGTGATGACTATTATTTGAAATAAAAATATTTTAATAGTATTTCATGTTCTATTTGTACATGGTGTTGTATATAATAAAAAATAAACAGAGTGTTGTCTGAAGCACAATATAAAATTTTTGCTCTATTTAAATAATTATAGACTCATTATTTATTGTAATTAAACATATGGAAATTATTAAATTTATTAAAATATAATTCATAAATTCTCATGGTGTTATAAATCTCTTGCTTGAAATAAATCCCAATATATGTCACATAAAAAGTTTGGGAAGTGGAATATATAAAAAATATAATGTTAACTAGAGGTCCATAGAGTCTTCAAAATAGGGTCACCAAGAAAATCCATTATGAAGGGATAAGATGAGTACCAATAATGTGATAGTGGAGAAGAATATTTTCAACAATATTTATCCTGTGGTATATTTTTTTAACTACAAGGAACACGAGCTGTATGCAATTCAGCGTCCTTAAGAAACGGTTGTTAGAGACAATATATGAAGATAACCTCTAACACGTAGGTAGAAAATAATTGAATTCAATACAAATACTACAATGATGGATCTAAAAAATAATATGGTGATAGGAACTCTGATTATTCTTATAAGATTATTGAATATACTATTTTATTATATTTCTATTCATTCTTTAATATCTTATAAATTTACATGATATATTGAAACACCAAATCGATACATGGGTGTTGAGATATATGTGTGAATATGTTACTGAGAAATTATTTGATCCCAAATATATAACTCCACCCCAATCAATGTTTTTGGAATGATCCTTCTATAAAATATTTTATAACTTCTTTTAGTGGATATTGATAATAAACTATGTATGGTTTGTTTGTCCATATATAAATAGAACATCAATTGTCTTGACTTGAAGATAAATACCCACATCCATATTCTTCATCTTATTTTGTACAAATATAAATAGGAGGATTAATATCATATGGAATATTCTTCTCGGGCGGGGATATTATTTCCTTTAGAAAAGTATTATCTAGATCAAACGACTCAGATAGAGGATAGAATCATTCTAATAGACATTCCCATTATTCATGTGGAATTATATCACCAGAAAAGGGATATATTAGGACCCTTCTATGATAATTTAAATTGAGGAGTGGCAGAAGACAACATATAGAATAGAGATCTATAGTTTCGTTTGACTATTTGGGTATTACCAATGATTCTAAGAAACATCTCATGATGGTAAATCGTACTATCTAAGCTGACATGGAAGGGATTAATATTTTTCTGGATAATGTCTTCGAAGATAAATTTATGTAATTAAAATAGAGTCTTATCAATTAACAATTCCTCACACTATCCTAAATTGAAAAATATTTCAAAGTATGCATCAATGCTTAATTATAGGGATTAGGCTATATACTAATACATAATAACAAAGTAATAGCCTATACCTGAATGAATTTGAAACTACACGAGGAAAACAATCAAATTAATGATCTAGATGTAGATATAGTGATCTCTGGGTTCATATTATCATGTAATTATCTCTCTGATAAGAATATAAAATTTATATATAGACCATAAGATCCTCAAGTATATACTCACATAGATAAAGAAATTTTCATCGGAATTCAGTTTGGGAAGGAGGTAGTTCACAGAGTATAATCTATTTTTGGAGGAACATTGTTTAATATACCAAAAAATGAAATGTATATAAAGACGTTTCATCCATATATGAAGAATTCAATTCGCAATTCAACAACACTATGATATGCAATTGATTTCATGAAAGAATTAATGTAGTTAACAGATGAATAAAAATGTTAGAGAAAGTAATCTACAAAAATAAATTGATATGACATGAAGTGGACTTCATATCTTATTTGATGATAGATCATCATGAAAAACTCACATTTTTGTGGAAAAAAATATAAGGTGATTTAGATCAATTGATAAATCTAATGGATGAGAAGTTTGGTCACTATAGAAAAGTGATAGAAATGATTGTTCAAATAGAGAATAATTATAATATATGAGAGAAACTGAATTCACTCCAAACCATATAATAGTAGTGCACTTTATAATATTTCATAATTCAACACAATTCCTTTTCAATCTCCTTCTATATAACATATCAATGATGGACCGTGTATTTTTTTCCTATTCATTTTTTCATTTTATTAATTATTTGTTATGGGAATGAGAGAATATAAGATTTTATTAAATGGGAAAAAAAGATCCAAATGGATATATATTTTAATATATCATAATATTATTAAACCTTACAGAGTATTTAACCAAGTAGAACTAATAATTGGTGTTAGAAAAAATGGTTAAAATTATTGTTACTCTCTTAGTGTTTTCAATTTAGTTTTTCAATTATAAAGGGATTATAATATTATATAGAAACAATTTTAATATTTGGGATAATTGGTTGAATCAATAATCTAGATATTTTGGTATGAATGTCTTTACAATAGTGATGCAAGGTATTTCAACCAGTATGGATAGTTGATCTTTATCAAAAGATGTCTAAAAAGAAGTGGTACTGATTCCATAGGAATCAATGCTTTAGGGGGAGAATTATCAAAAACATTTTAAATTAAGGTGATTACCCATAAGAAAGAACACACCATATGGGAAACACTGTTAAATATCGGTAAAATATATTCAAAAGTTCAAGAATAAAAATTTGACGTTCAATTGAAAAAATAAGATGACTGTAGAATTCACCTACAATGAGATTGTAATGAAATATTTGATAGGGTGAAATTCATTGTCAAATACATGTTTTGGATTGGGTAAATTATCATTGATTTAAAAATCAATGTGAACATATTGAGAAGGAATCCAAATCAGCTCAGTTGAAAATTATTTTTTCTATTGGATAAAGATCCAAATGGGATGACATTGAATAGGTTACACAGAAAACATTACTTATAATAGATGATAAATGATGATTATGATGATACTAATGAGAAATGGAACTGAAAATTTATTATATTCATGGATATAAAGAATACCAATAAATAAGATAGACATGAAGAAGAAATTTTGGTTGAGGTTATATCATTTCTTTCATTAAATATTCAATGATAAAAATGAAATGTTTAAATGGTAACATTTTCTTGAATTATTTAATTAGGGAATTGTTGGACATATTTGAAAAAAAGTTTTTTGAGTATCTTCAAGATGGAAATAAGGATAAAAATGAACTTAATGGGAATAAGTATCTTGAAAATTAGTATGGTAGAAATAATACCATGATAAATTTCATAAAAAATAAGAATATTTATTTATTATAAACTAGTACATTAAATTAATATGATGTTACAGATATAGTGGAATATAATGATAAACAATAAAATGTTATGGTATATGTTGTAAGGATCATCCAGAGAAAAATTAATGTGAAAATAGTGAGGGAGAATTCAAAGGAAGAGTTTAACATCATGTTGAAAGAGAATCTTCTCTCAAGGAGATGGATGATTGGAGAGAAAACTATTCCCACAAAGTTTCTAATTCAAGCCTATAAATGAATTAATAAGTTTAGAATTAATTTATGAAGGATAATATTTAATATGTTAGATATCAATAGTCAGTGAACTCAAATAATTTCATTGAGTACAAGCTGAATGTTGAATATTAAAATAGAGTAGTTGATTGCTTCACTAATACAACAAAGATAAAATAAAACATACCAAATAACAGTAATAGAATGTTGATAACCTACAAAAATTTAAATTATTAGGGAAAAACATGACTCCTATTAGATATTCATAATTAAAGGGGCATGGGTGATAGAAAAAAGGGAAATTATATATCCAGAATAACAATCATAGGAATTCTAAGGGAAGAAAAAGACACATTAGAATGAAATGGATAGTTTTTTAAAAGATTACAAGATAAAATTATTTATTGTTTTACATTTTTAATGTAATATACTCTAAGGTATACATTTCAATTTGGTATGAATAAAAATCAAAATATTTTTAAAAACCAAGGAATAAATTATCCTGAAACAAAAACATACATGAATTCACCACAAATCTGTTGTTTTTTCTATATAAAGATAGTAAATTACTATAATTTATGTCCCATAACTAAAATATACCTATGTTCATAATATAAATGAATAAATCCACATATAGTTCAACATTACATGAATAATTTTCATTATCACTATTTCTTCTATGGGTTACTTTTGCAGATGGCTATATATCTATCATCAATAATAAATAGGACTATGTCAAATTATATTCAAAGTGTCCATTTCAAGGACACACTGATTGAAATAAAAAAATCAATTTAAATTTTTGAGAGATAAATTTGGTCCATTATAATCTATGGGTGAATTGAAATATGAGTTCACATCATGTATAATGTCAAAGGAAATAGTTATGTAGACAATGATTGTGGAGATTTCCTTCAATCATTAGGGTCCCACTAGAATATGGATCATTGATCATGGATTCACTTCCCATATGATAGGTACAATTTATTTTGTGATATGTATTAGTTATGAAATGTAACATGTTATAAATTTTTTTATGATGAATGATGAATGATTATTGGGTCCGGAAAATACATGTTTTGGTGAAAAAATATAACATGTATTAATGAATAGGTTGATGATGGTATTAGTTAAAATATGTGAATTTTTAGTCAATTTTGTGAATAAATACATGATATATTAGTTACTATGAATGTTTTCATCATCATAGGAAAATATAGTGAAATTATTGTTTAGGTAAAAACAAAAAGGGAAATCGTTACCGTATGTGTGGAGAAGAAGACATGTTTATTATGTCCAAGTAAGAAGTAATTATTTGTGGCCCAAATATCTTATTCATCTCATAAAACAATGAATAATTTATATATTTAAATTTGATTATAAAAAAGATCTCCATATGTTATCATGTGATCATAATCATGCATAAGATATTTCCTATCAAGGTATGATCACTCTGAATATGTATATGGTGGAAGAGGAAAGGTCAACAAGAGTGATTGAACTGGTGTATATATTTTAGTTTTGAATTAGTTTGCAAAATTATATAGATCATGTGAGATATTATATCATCCTCATTTTTTGTTTTAGTACAATGGAATGGATTTTTATTATCACCAATATGTTTTAGGGGTAGAGATTAATTAAATATTATCATAAGGATTTTGAAAAGTTGTTGGGTAAATAAATAAAAAATTTTCAAACAGATATTTTAATAATGTTCAAAAATATAAAAAATAAGGATTATATTAAGAAACATAGGATATGAAAACTCCTTTCAACAGTGAAAAATCCTCATCAAAATTGAGTTCTTGAGAGGATTAATTTGAGAAAAACAACATGTGCATAAAAATGCAAACTGAAATAGACCTTATAGAGAAATTCTAGAAATAATAGCTTCTAACATTGGTATAAATATCTAAATTTGATTTATTTAATTTTATACAATAGAATAATTTGTATGAGATATTGTATAGAAGGAATCCATCATTGAAATAATTTTCACATTTAAGAAGTTGGTTTCTATTTATAAATAAAGAGAAAAGGGGATATTTGAGCCTTATGTAGAGAAGAGATATTCAATGGTTTCTAAAAAAATAAAAGCATATAATTTCTTCAAAAATAGTTTGGGAAAATCGGGTGACATAAAAGAAGTCACATTAAAGGAAAATGAATTGAATCATTAACAACATAGTGAACATTTCCCCAAGGATAGTGATGAAGAGATGAGATGCTCAAGGGGAGAGTGGTTACCTTAGAAAAATTTAGAAGGATATTTAGATGAGGATAATGTTTAACTATGAGCTATATATATATAAATATATCAAATATTAGTGAATAAATTGATAATCCAAACACAATTAGAGATAAAATATCACAAATTTAAACAAGTTGGATGAAGTCACCACTTCAAGAATATTTCATTTTGCGGATATAGACAACTTGTTTCTAAGAATATATAAGAGATGATATTTTTGTTCTTGTGATGAATGATGAACAAGAGAAAATATAAATTAATTAGATGTGGTAGGTTGTTTTGATACCACTCGATAAGAATCTCATTTAGACTATGTGGGTATTCAGGAAAAAATTAAATAAAGAATGAAACATTATTATAGAAAAAGAATTATTGATTTTTAAATGATAATCAAAAATTTGAGGGTATCGATTTAGATAAGAGATTTCCATCTATTTCAAGGATAGATACAATGTGATTAATCTTATCCATAGTAATGAAAATTTAATTCAATCTCTTCCATATGGATGTATAGTCTACATTTCTATATGGGGTTGTTGAAGAAAATGATTATATTGAATAGAATGTTATTTTTATCATTCATGATGATGAGAAGAAATGTTTATAGTTAAAAAAGAACTATATGGATAGAAAAAGGCCCAAGGAACATGGTATTCTTGACATGATCATTATTTGAGAAATAAAATTTTTTAGTGTGGTGGAGTTGATTATAATCACTATTTTAATAATGGGAGTACTCCAACATTTTATGGTTCTAGTATATTTCAACAACATAATAATTAGTCGACCAAATTAGGCATAATGAATATTGTTTTTAAAATTCATGAAATATGAGTTCGAAATGTTTATGATTGGACTAATAAAAAAATTTGTTGGTTTATATGGGACGCTTGGGAGGTATGACATATTAATTACTCAATAAAAATATTCTAATGAGGTTTTCAAAAGGTTTAGAAAGGATAATTTCAAGGAGATGAAAACTATAGTAGCTACCTGCATGAAAATATCAAGGGATGACAAGGGAAAAGATATCAATGTCACTAAATAAAGGCAGATTATTGGGAGTTTATTATAAATTACATGAACGAGGCATGAAATCGTGTTTTCCACACACCAGTAAGACTTGTATTAATGTAATGCAATATATATATATATTAAGATTTTATGAATAAAATAATTCAATAAATAATGGGTAGGTTGGATTTTGGATTATGTTACAATGAAAAATATCAGCAAGAGGTATTGGGTTATACAGTTGTAGATTCATCCATTTCAGTAGATGAAACAAAATCAATGGCATGTAGAGCATTCTCTCTTAGATGATTTTCTATATCTTGGATAAGAATGTTGAAAGATTAAATTTACATGAGAATTGTGAAAGATGAATTTATTCTGGATACACTATCATGCATAGAGTTATTGTTGATAAAATAGTATCTTTATGATTTGGTAATTGAATAAAAATTATTTATTAGAATCCATTGTGATAATCAAGTGTTTTAAATCATAGAAAATTTTATTTCCATTACTCAAGGATAACACACATTAAAATCCTATATCTAATTATCATTTGGAAATTGGATAATGGATTCATCAAACTATATTATGAGCCTATTTCAATACAATTTATAGATATAATGAATAAGTTCATACCTAATGAATCTTTTTAACGACAATGACTAGTTCTTAGAGTTTAGTTGACCTCTCAAAAATGAAAAATGTTAATGTGGGACACTCAATCTCCTTGATGTGTGGTGTTTTTGCCCCAATAATGATATGTGTTGTTTAATATTTTGAAAACAACAAATAAGATACATTTGGGTCCATTAAAAAATTTAGAAAAAATGTCTTGATCAAAAATGGTAGAGGATTTAATAGTGGATGTTGTGAAGTAGGATGAGTTTTAATTATGATGATGTTGACGATGTTGATTTAATGTTGTTAAATCATAGAAGGAGTTCATGATGGAATAATATTATAAAATTATTGATACAAAACGTTTTTCTCTCATGCTCCACATATTGTGTTTGTTATAAAAATATTATATAGTTCATTGTTGAATTCTTGATATTACTCATGTTTCTAACATTGATCTTGAATTAGGTGGTATTAGGGTATGTTTTGAGTAAATCTATTATTGATTTATTGTTTCTCAAAGGTAGAAAATTATTTATATCAGAAGGCATCGAGTTAGAGGAAATCATAAATGGTGTTCATCATCTAAGAAGAGATAGTGTTTTAAAGGATTCCTCGTGAGTTGTTATATTCAATGAAAACCTTGTAATGACATTAGTACTTGGTGAATTGTAATTTATAATGGGGATTAATGTAATTGAATTCATTGGATTTTCCAGATTTCATTTCCTATATAAAATAACCATATTCAATTTATTTGGTAGAGAAAAATAAATTATTTAGAATCAACACTTGAAGAATTCAATGAAGACCCAAATAAATTAATTATGGAATCCAGTTCATTAAGGTGGAAGTTCAAAAATGATTTTTCATTTATAGAGTGTATTTATTTGAGGTCTCTTAAAAATGAATGGTGGTTAGCGTTGAATCATCAATCTAGGAAGAAGTCTGTTTTCAGTTTTCCCATAAAATGTGTTATATGGTATTTCAGGAATTTTTTAATGAAGTTAATAAAAAATAAAAAATGGTCATCGAAAAGAAAATTAATAAAGAAATCACTATGTTGTAAGGTGTATTTTATCTCATTGGTGAATACTAAGCTTCATGGAATAGTAAAAAAATGAAAAATAATTCTATGGTGAATCAAATCAATAGAAGAATATTTTTGAGGAGTATGTCAGTATTTTCAGTAGAAGGATGTTAGAGATATTTCAAAATATGAATGGTGGTAAACCAAGTGGGTGACTATGTTCACTCCAAAAAGTGTCACAGTAGTGCACTTTAGTATATTTGGAACCTTGGAACATCCTATTTATGACCCTTGTAAATAGATTTGTTATAGTGTACCATGTAAAATATTTTGGCCCACGACATGTATTACTATCCATTTATTCAATGTTTTGAATGAGAGAGATAGGATAGTTTTGTTTAATAAAAAAACAATATCCAAAAGGAATGTTGTTTTAATCTTTAATACCCTAATTCACCCAAATTATGGTATTTAACTAGGTTGGGATAGTATTTTTCTCAAAAAGAATTTAATTTTTTGATTCTTTACATACAAAAAAATGTTACAATCATTCTTTTGTATTTTTCTAAAATAGATGATTTTTTGTGAATAGTTAAATATGTAAAAATATAATATTTTTAGTTACACAATAAATACATGAATTTCTTCATCATGGATGATATTATAAACCATTAGTTATAACTCATATTTACATTTGTATACAGTCAGAATAATTAATATTTTTGTTATTCTTGAGAAAAAATTAAAAAATAGTGATTATAATATTCAAAACCACCCTCTCATCACATTATAAATTATATCCATCACCACAAATTATCATAAAAACCTCTAAGACATTGGGAAAACCATTTTTTTTTCCAATCCAATCCCCCATGTCTTATTGTGGAGGGTCTCAATAAAAATTCATTTCACCATTCCTTAAGGGGGTATCCTAAGAGGAGAGAGAAAAAGAATGTTATAAGATTCCCCATTAATCTTTTCTAGTTTATCCTATAACACCCCAATATGGTCCCCATAAACCTAAAAATAGTAACATAAATACCTTAAATATTTTTATATTTTATTACTATGGTGGAAAATTCTTTTTTCGTCTCCATTATTTCATTTCGAAAATGAAAATGTTTTTGTGATCTAGAAAATTCTACACCTACATGAACAACATTGTTTTTCCTATCCACTACCTTCAAGGATGATCATAAAAATATTATTATAGTAATATAAGATTATTATAATTATATAATAACATATATAATTTTTTGGAATCAATATATATAATATTAAATAAAATAAAACTAGTTCGTGATTGTTGATAAAAATACTTAAATGAATGAACTATATAACAGTAAAGATTTAAGTAAATGAGTTATCCTAATAATAGTGAAAATTGGATATCTGAGCCCATTTAAATTTATATAATTATATTAATACCACTTTATTTCACTTATGGTGTTCGGTCCCATTTTCACAGGAACATCAATAATTATCCACATGTGATTGGACATTGGAACCATGAAATGAATACCCTTGAAAAAAAATAATCATTAAATCAAATTAAAAAGGTTTGAATGGAACATAGATAAATAAAATTAAATAAAATATAGATTAAAATCCTCAAAATTAATTAATTAATGAATAAAATTTTATTGTTTAAGAGATTGAGTGAATGTAAAGAATGATTTTCAAAAATAAGTTATGTGATATCTCTAAATCACCTGTTTTCATTGGGTTAAGACCCTTATCTCACTAAAGAACCTAATATATCCTTTTTTTGAATTAATATTTTATATATATATATATATTACAAATATACATATCTTATTCTCTCTCATATTGATGTGTTAATACATGCCTTAAGTTCATTTCTCAAATGCCTTCTTCAAAATCAATACTGATAAAGTGGAACTTTTATATACCCCAATCCTTTCATGTAACTCTCGTTTAATGTTTTTATTCAAATTAATAATTTCATTAAATAAATTAATATTTTAGTTATAACCTTACTTGTTTAAATCTAGTTTTAAAATAAAATTTCATACTTATTCATTCTCTAATATTATTTTACCAATTCATTAGAAAATCATTTTGAAAGTTCATATATATTCCCAATTATCTACAATTCCATATGACATTTTATCTAAATAAAGAAGATATATTGGTACCTATGACTCTGTACTAGCATATAAACATTCAATGTTTTAATTTTTTATTCTTTTAAAAACACGATGAAATCTTATTTGATTATGACATGAGGAATTATTATGCAACTCATTTCATTCCATGGGTAATCATTTTATTTAGTTATGATGATTGATTTAATTCTGGAGAACACATAAGCATATATTTTTTATAGTGGTTGTTCCCATATATCCCTCCAATATATTCGGTAATAGTTTTTCTTATTATATGGAACATATTGAATTATGGAGTAAACTTGATAGATGATGGGACTATGTTCCCGAAGTGATGTTTTCATAGAATTTATCCTCCAATTACGCATATGTCTTGATTAATGCTTATACCAATTTAAATTATTTTGATGATCATATGATACCATGTTCTTTATGTTACTCCTATATTTGATTAACCATTTTTTTCTTTTTTGATATCATATAATTCCATCTAACTTATATGAATTTCTTCATTACCATATTTATTCATCTACTAAGATTTATAGATCAGACATTTCATTAAAGAATTCCTTATGTTATCCTAATAGGTTTTAGAATTTAAAATGAATTTATGAGGTCATTGTGGGGAAAAAATAATTATGAAGTGTTTATATTTATTATTGATGTGTTATGCACTTTTTATAAAAATGATACTAGGACTCTAAATCATTGGGTTGTGTTTATTGGATTTTTTTGTTAAAATTAATGTAAAAATATGTGTAAGAGGATTGGTTTTCTATATTAAAGTTAATTTCTCATGAAATTGGAATATATGGGTAAAATTCTAGTATGTTATAGGAAAACATTTATTTTCATTGTTCATTTGAATTTTAATAGCCATATATATCCTTAATTGTGTGATAATAATTTATATGGTTTTAGTTAATTTTGAACATTTAAATGGGGAGAAGTTATAGAATGGTGGTCTGGACAATATTTTTAATCCTAACATATTACATGAGTGATGTTTCATAATAGTTTCTAGTCTATAGATGATCATATGGTGGAGGGTTATGAACCGAGAAATGGTGAATGTTTATTAAGTGCAATAATTGAAATAAAATAAGGTGATTGTAAAAGGAGATTTTTTATAATTTTTTTCCAAACCCAAGTATATATTAATTGAAAATTTTTATTTTTGTCGGATCGTTTATCTATGGGAGATTCATCAGACATTATTTTGAGTTTTATTTAAATTTCATGTAATTTTTTTCTTGGGATTTTAAGAAAGGGAGAGATAGATTGAGAAATGGTTGAGTCAATTAAAACTATTATTATCTTGGTTATTAAAGATTCATAATAAAAATAATCTAGGTAATGATTTAATTATTGGTCAGTTACTTGAGTTTTGTATTGTTCAAATTCATTTTCTTATAATATTTTTCACCAAATTGAGTTGATTTTAAGATCTATAAAAGGACACAAAATATTATAATGGAATGTATAATTTTACTCATTTAATGAAATAGAATGATCAAAAATCAATAGAAGAGTAGTGTTTCTATCTGATTTAGATGAAACAATAACTAAATAACATTAAATTATATTATTATATTTTATTATAGTGGAAACTGTAAATTCAATTGAGGAATTTGAGGAATGGAAGGGGTTGAGAATTATTGAAAATTATTGCATTTTTTTTAGGTTTACCTCATCTTGATACTCAGCGTGCTTCCACTCATAATTTCATATTCATAGTTTTTTTAATGATATACTAGAGTGGAAATTTTCATTATAAAGCTCTTAGAGTCGATTTTATTTTCTCATTGTCTGATCTATTGTTATTTAGTACATTTTGATTAGGGAACAACATATTTTTCAATAGGAGAGATTAAAGAGAATACACGGAGTGGATTCTGTACCTTATGAGATGTTTATATTTGAGGAAGTCTAAGGGATTATAATTGCAACATATCTTTTATATCATATAGGATTTCAAGAAAAGATTGTCTCACTACCTTATGAGTTGACTATAGTCAAAGAAGTCCTTGGATTCGAACTACATATCTTTTGACCATAGTACATGAGGATGATATTGTTATTGAACATGGATACCTAGGGAAATTTCTATAAATCATCCCACAATTTGGATAAATTTATAGGATTCCATTTATTGGTATAAATTTTATAATATAATATCTTTTAGAGGTTTCTAGATTGTTAAATGAAACTATAATTTTTTTCATAATTTATTGTTTCTAAAAGTTAATATTGTGTGTATTATTTATTTTATTTATGGATTTATGTTACAAATATATAGTTTATTCTAGTTTTATACTTTTTACTCTGATCTTTTTAGAAAATTATAGTTTCAAAAAACATCTATTTTGAGTAGAATAAAAAATTATGAGTCATAATTTGACATCAACTGACCCCCTAACTCTTGATGTTTATATACACTAATTTTCTTATATAATTGTGCCCCATTGATAATAAGGACCTCTCTCATTAGAGAACCAACATGATTTTTTCCAGCTCAAGACATGCATTAGGTCTTCTCTAAACTTGTTTCCATAAATATCATTCATCATTTTAGCCCCTATGTTTATAAAAAATTAGAAAGGTGTTTAGTTTTCTATCAACCCGATGTAATATCCAACTATTCTTTAACTATTTTAAATATATTATACAACCATTAATCCAATACCCATTATGTGAAATCAGTATGAATCAAAAAACTGATAAATGGGACTCTAACATTGTGTAATCCCTAATCAAAATGGGAATCTCTTGAGGAAATACCACAGCAATCCATTTCAGGTACTCATAGACATAGGCCTTGTTATTGTTAAATTAAATAGAAAGAAACAATATTATATTTCGTATGAATCTAAACAACTTATAAATAGTTCCAAATGAAGGAAGATAAAATAATCATAATAATTAAAGGATAAAAAACCTTAAAATGAACTACTGTAGTCCTTTACACATGATGGAAAAAGGTATGATGTGTCTTCATAAATGGACCAAACTACATGTATTTTTATTCCCTTAAAAATGTAATGTTTGAATCACATTTAATGGGTGGGATATCAACTCCACCAAATGTAATGTTTCCCCATATAGTGACTAGTTATAGATTTATAAGGTTTACAACTGTAAACCATAGTATAATCAGCCACTATAAATTATTTAGAAACTACCATATATAGAAATCGAAGACATCCCATATATGTTTTTTTCACAAATACATTATTATATTCGATCTATTTCATGATAATAGAAACAATTATTTTTATGAGGAATTATTTTATAAATACACATAAATATAAAAAACACTTTACGCTAGGAAACTAATTCCCTTATAAGATGAGTTGAACTCCCATCCTCTTATATGATAAAAGGTTCCATCGACACCACCTATGTGATTGGGGGTTATTCCACCTTTGGAATGTTAGAGAACCATGGGTTCTAAAATAACAAAAATAGGACTACAAAAATGACACAAACAACAGTTTGTATATATAATTTCTCAATCATGAAATTTACCTTGAAAAAATATATAAGTTTAAGAATATTTCCTTTTTCACATTCCCAAATACTAAATGATAAAAAATAGATACATTGTGGGTAAACACTATTAATATAATTTTTCTATTAAAGGTGTAATATCATCTACAAACAAGGATATTATTTTACATCCATTATTAATTTCTAATATCTATTACACTGATCTTGTATTCATATTACATGACCCTAAGAACATAAAAATTTATTGACCCCTTCTATAT
Organism: Viscum album; assembly: GCA_963277665.1. NCBI lineage: Eukaryota > Viridiplantae > Streptophyta > Magnoliopsida > Santalales > Viscaceae > Viscum > Viscum album. Next base: position 1,697,538,837 of record OY728158.1, on the reverse strand, counting down.
TTCATAATAACTAATACTCATGGATTTTTAATATATCTTTTGAAGAAAATAAATTGTTTTATTTGAAGTGAACTGTAATATAAAGTGTAAAGAAGTCATTTCTGATAATAAAAAACAATATTTTTGAATATATATATGTATTTAACTAATTTCAAAACAATAATATAATTAAAAAAATTTATGAGATATTAGAATATACCAATTCCAATGAATCATTATTAGTCAATTCTAATATAAAAAAATTACTACCATTTTTTTGTAAAAAAAAATTCATATTTCACAAATCCATACTTGTTGTCACCACCTCTGTAGTGTCAATTGATATGTATAAAATCATGTATAAATTTTTTTTAGTTTAATATAAAATACTAATTTATTATTTTTAAAACAAAATCTTAAATATTACTCAACTAATAATATTGACTCACCCATGGTACGTCTACTTCAACCAATCCTCATTTGTTTTGTCTCCCTAGTTACACTCACATATTTAAAAATAAAACTACAATCTAAAATTAATTTATATTTTCACCGTCCTTACTTTTTAGATGAAATTTAAATTAATTTAATTATATTTGACTAAATTTTAAATCCCCCATTATATAGACACTATAAACAATAACTCAAATAAGAGAAATTTTATATTTACCCAATGTTACTAGATCAATAAAATTCATTCAATGAATATTGATTAATTAAAAGACCCATTTAATTTATGAGTCCCTCATATAAATTATATTTAACAATTATACAATATATAATATAAACTATCCTAAAAAAATCAAATTCCTATCACATTATAAAATAAAACTATAGACTTTAATGGAAATCTAAAATAATTCACATCCACAAATCATTGTGTTCATTTAGTAACAAAATAATTGATAAAATTATTCCTTAAATTAAATTAAGAAAAAATAAAGACTAAAATCCTATGAAATATAAATTTAATAATAAATTATATTAACCCAATGATTGATTCCACACCATAAATAATTAAATTAATGGTATTGGATTTATCCATAAAATCTTGTACCAGATCTAACAATCGATATATCTAATTTTAAATGGGGTTTCTAATTCATTTGACCAAATGATAATATGTAATCCAAATATACCAAATTCCTATAATAAAAACATATGTCAGAATATAGTGGTAGAAAAGGGGAAGAGTAATATATGATATTATTTGATAAATGTGATCCACTAAAAACTAATTAATATATAATAGTCATTGAAGGTAGAGGGATGATCAAAATATTTTTGTAATGATACATAGGATGAGATGATGGATAACTTTAGAGAGTGGAAGACTGGAATTTAAAAAATGAATTTAATTAAATGAAAAAAAAAATGTTATGTTTCGTGATTATCTAACCATGTATGTAATGGTTTTGTGGCTTGGTTTTTTCTAATGTAAATTTTATAGTTTCTCAAACATTATAAGGTCTTGCTCCCAATGATAGTTCTAAAAAAACTAATATTTTTTCAGGGTTTTACCTCAAAAATTCATTAAGGAATCCACTATTTTAGATAAATAATTTAAATGATCATTTAATTTATTTATATGTTCTATGATTATACCAATGTCTACTAGAATTAGATCATTTTTAAATGTCACATCATTTGTTTCATATTATCATTCTAATTAAAATTAAAATTATGTTTTTATTATTCCCAAAATTATTATTTAATATTATTATAATTAAACCTAAAAATCATCTTGTGTTCATAGATTCTTTTATATACATTAAACAAGATAATTAAATTATCGTATATTGTTTATAAATTTATAATTGGATGAAAATTGTCTTTATAAAAAGAAACTCCATATTGATAGGGAGACGTAAATTACATTAAAACTGTTTCTAGTAGAAATACCTTAGGATATATATATTTGTGGATTGTTAATAGGGGTATGAAGAATTTTCCATTTTTTATGAGGCTAATAACTATTCATATATAATATAATTAAACACATAAAAGTGTTGACATATAAAATTATCATAATTAAATTGTCTAATCTAATGAAATTGTAATGATAAAATAATAATTTTCCTCACTGTGTTTTAAGAAAACTATTGCATATTTTACTATTAAGTAATCTGTGAGATATCATTCAGAAGTATCCAATTTAATATAGTATCATCAGATAGTGAGCTCCTAGGTAGATATTAGTTGCACTAAATTGTTCTATTGGTGAACTCATTCTCCCATAATCATTTACCTCAAAACACCATGCTCCCATTACTAAGAACTATTTATAATCCTAATTATAACATTTATATTTTGATAAATAAAAAATATAATATTAAAATATATATATATATATATATTATAACATATATGAATTAAATATGACCATTTATTACATTTTTATTTTTCTAATTATATGTTAAAATCACTTTTTAGGTAATAACCGCTTTGGTTCATTGTATATATTCTGAATTGTTATTTTTAGTACTCTTAATTTAATATAGAATGCACACTCTATAGAATACTAAACGTGAAATGATTATATAATTTATACATAAATTACACGTTTTGGACCATTAATGAAATGTAGTTGTGATAAATGAATAATGTTATGATAATAGAGATGGTTGTTCATTCGTACGTGTGAGTAAGATTTCCATATTCCACTGATCATTACAGAAAATGGGTATGTAATATTTTATCATTAAATAATGATAATAATATCATAAATAAAAAAAATTTCCATTAAATATACATATTAATATCATCCATGTTGTGTGGAAATGAAAAACGAGAGTTGCATTGCTTCATGAAGGCGGTAGTCCACACGTACATGAAATATGCTATAATTTTTCAGTGAGTGAGAATGTAAGAATTAAAATGGTATATAATCATTTAAAAATGACAATTATGTCATATATATCTTTATTATTTCGTTTTTAACACATATATTCATTAAATTTAAAGTTATTTCATTACTTTTATAGTCTTATAAAATAATCACACCGCTTTATGTGGTGGCAGTCTGTCGTACACGCGAACAACGTTATCATATCACATATGAATTTGAAAGTAAAAAAATATATATGATATAATGAATCTATTGGTATATTTATGTTATAAATATAATATATATTTTTCATATAAATCATCATACACAACCTCGATAGGTGGTAATGGAAAAATAAATGACATCCATTCGTGAGGAGGGACTGCTCCGTACACACGAATGATGATTTAATAACCCATTAGATGAATGTGTAGATTGTCTTAGGTTATAAACATAACATGAATATATCTTATTATATCTTAGAAACTAATTTTTTTACAATATAATTTTTTAATAACAATTTAATGGGGGCATATGAGGAAACAATATAACAACGCTTGTTGATGAATGTTTTCACTATGTCAGGTATCCACCTTATGTTTTCTACTTAATCCTTGATTGGTAGTATTTATAAACAATATAAGGCTTCCATGATGATAGGAGTGAAGTTGGGAATGTATTTTTTCATCTCTTGGTTGAAACTATTATGGTATTATTGTTTGAATAAGAGACGATTGTGGGTAGTAATTTTTATGCAATGTTAGTGAAACAATTGTAATGTTTTTAAAAGAAAATGTGCAACCTTTTCTTCCTCATGACATATGGTTAAAACTAAAATTATTACTGAAAATAATACATTATAGGGTTGAAATATATACATAAAATATAGTATATACATTTTTTTATTCCATTTTAACAAATAGTGTTTTAGTTTAACTCTTGGTAAACCCATTTTTACCTTAATCGTTATAATTAATTCATACTATTTTCACTATTTATTTTAGAAAAATACTTTTTTACCTTATTATAAAATATGAATTTTTATGATTCAAAATATGCAATCAATTTTTCCATGTTAGATTCCTAAATGTGGAAAATAATAATTTATAATTAATCCCATAGATAAGACGAGAAAATGGGGTTTCAAATAAAATATGTTTCAAATTTTACAATTTGTTTATATTCAAATACAATATGAAAATTCTTTTAGTAACCTAAATTGGATTAATATAAATATAATTGATAAAAACTTTTATTTAACCCATTGAAAAAATAGTTTATCTACATAAATAATTTAAACCAAATTGAAAGTTTTTAATTACAATTCAGTATTTTCACAATTCTTAAAAATTTTATTCATTTATAAAAAATATAACAAATTTACCCTCAGATAATTTTTGAATGAAAATTTAAAAATTGAAACTTATATTATGAACAAAAATTGAAAATTATTTTTAAAAAAATTCTAAAAAACGAAACAAAACAACTTTAATATTAAATATTGTTTTTAAAAGTAAACCATAATTTATTATTATTTGTTATATAGAAAAAAATAAGGTGAATGTTACTGATTTTATTGTATATATACTATATTAATTCAAAAAAACATAATAAAATTTTTTTGTTTAAATTATTATGATGAAATTCATTTTCTTCATAAATTTTTTTTTCAGAAAATGATTTTCATTATTTTCAAATTGTAATTATTATCAATTGTAATTATTTATATAATATATAATTCATTTTATATACATTTATAACCCATGTATTTAAATAATTTAGTTAATACAATTCATACCTAACATTCCAATGTCTATGTGATGAATTTCATATGATAATATTTTTATAATAAGACTTGTTTTTCTTAAAATCAATGTTTTGTGTAACACAAGATAAAATTACAGAAATTTGAAATGAAAATTATAGGAAAGATTAAATTAATTTGAAAAACAATTTCCTAAAATATCTGGTTGATACAACATTCATCATTTTCATCACCATTTTCTAACAAGGTTGTGGTTCAACATTCCCCGAGTGGGTTTAAGAGTGATGAAACCCCTAGATTTTTTGAGGTAGCACAAATAACATATAGCTTAATGTTTTGATAATGTATCAAGGAATTATGTGGGATGTTGTTGAAAATATTTGGATATAGAATCTGGAGGGTGATGAGATCAATCGGGAGGCACTTAGGTACCGTTGTGGGATTCATATTGATCATATGAATTCCTTTTATTTCTACCAGAAACTAGGAAATTCCAGTTGGTGGTGACCCCTACAAAACATTTTTGAGTTTTGTAGGTGTGATATAACACCCCATGCTTCCACAGTACATTTCCCTTTGAATAAAGTAATAGCTTTCATTGTATGCAACTCTGAGATTCCAACACACCGCGACCAATCAAACTAGCCGTTAGGAATTGTAATACCCACTTTATGAAATTTTATAAATTGTATCCTTCAAAACTGACTTCATTTTTGGATTCTGAATATCCAAATTAGCTTATGGTCAATTTTTGGTATTTTTCTGAAAACATACAATTTTTGATGAACAATGAAATTACTAAATTTTAATTAAAAGACAACATTTTTAATCGAAATAATTTATTGTTTTAAATTATACATATGAATAGTTTTTAAGTATCATTAGATTATATTTTTATAATTTAATATAATTTAAGTCATTGGATGTAATCTGACGATTAAACTGGACATAAACAAGTGTCAATCTTTTGATAGCTATTATTTCATAAAAACACGCTTTTTCTTTTGATAGGGGGGATTAATTCAATATTAATTTATGCCACTTCTATGTTTTGAATTTGGAAAAATGGATTCCATATTTGGAATCAGTAGGTACATGTTTTTTAAATAGGTAACTTTTATTTTTTGACATTAGGAATATTTACTTCAGTAAATATTTTATTTACCGTGGTTAAAGAGGTAAATCCAGTAAATAGGGTTAAAAAACAATATTATAATAATATTAAATTACTCTAACTCGTGTCCTATCCCTATTGTATGATACATGTCTGACCATGGGAATCCTTGCGTTGATTTTGGGACTCCATAGAGCCACTTGGAAATGATAATAAAATTTTATATTAAATTATCTAAAGTAAATAAAAAAACTAAACCAAATATGTTTTAGTAAAAAAAATTATATGATGTTATATGAGTGATATATTAGACTATAAATAGTAATTAGAAAGATAGAAATATTTCCTACCTAAGGATAGTTTATTTATAATTTTTTGTCATAAAATAGATATATTTATATATAAAAAAATAATGATATAGTATTTTCTTTATTAATGAAACAATCCAATTAATGATATTATAAATACTAAAATAAATATAATTTGAAGGTTTTGATTCCATAAAAATATTTTATAGGTTAATATGAAATTTTAGGGTTCATTAAATGTATTTATTTTAATGTAATAAAGTTTTATGGACTTTATCAAAAATCAATTATTAAATAATGTCAACATTGACAAAAATGAGTTTTTTAAAAAATACAATATTATTGGTTGATATAGTAATACTAAAAATATGAGGCTCAGCCAAAGGACTTATATAATGATATTTTTATTATTAATTAACCACTTGGGTTCTCTTGGAAGTTAATAGTATGTTTAATAACCATATAATATAAAAATACAAAGAGGCATGGTAAATGTCAAACTATTTAACTAAGAGTTAAATTTAAATGACAAGATTAATATAGTGACCCAAACCTGTATAAAACCTATTGGTCGAGTGGTTTTTGACACATCCCCACCATACACTTTATATAATTCATTTTGGAGAAATTTGAAACCGAAATTATTTTTATTATAAAATAATAATTCAATCTTTTCCAAAGGTGCCCCTCACCCCTCTTATAAAAAGGCTCTTCCCCTTATATCAAATTCACACCTATAAAGCCATTTATCTCAAAAAAACCTTAACAAATATCCCCCCTTCATCCTAGAGGCCTTAATTTAGTCCTAAATCTAACCTAAGGATCCCTTTAGATCAAATCAAAAGGAATGACCCAAAGAAGAGGTAAATATCTCACAACCTATTTCATGTATATTCTTCTTCTACTTCTTCATTCCTTGTTTTTCCCATTATAAAATAATAAATGCAGTGTATTATATATACTTTGATGTTATTATAAAAATGGTACAACCATATTAATTATTCTCTCAATCCTATAAATGAAAATGTCCCCATACATGCGTACGTACGAATTACCATCCCCACGTTGTGGTGTGGTTTGTTATTAAAATACTTAATCATTTGGATGGGTATAATAATGAGTATAAATGAAGAAAATAATAAATATAACATGATAATTTTTCTGTTTATATGATATACCATCCAATTATTTATGATTTTAATATCGAAATAATGATATTGTCGCTCGTGCGTACGTACGGATTACTGTCTCCACGAACGTTATGACTTTAATCCCCATCATATCCATTCAAGATTAGTTTTAATTTTTTGATAAAAATTAATGTTTAAAAACATAATATAATTCATAATATAAAGAATATACATCTTATCCATAACAAATAATATTTACGTAACGAATCATATAAAGGAAAACAAATCAATTAACAACCGAAACGATGATACCACTGTAATATCATTAACAATGAAATATTAGAAGATCGTATATGATATCATATTAATGTATATGGTTCTTTTATAATCTAATAATTATTATTTCACGATTATTCAAGAGGTTAAACTACCCTCGACCAAGGAAAAGTACAAGGTAAGGGGTTTCTTATCTCACATTTAATTCTGTGAGATTTCCATTATTCACCAATTATTTATTTCATGTGGTGTATTGTGTACTACCATTTGATATATATTATCATGATTCTATTTATATTCTTGGTATTATTTGATTCATTTTATGGTTATTATATTTTGGTCATACGACTCGATTAATTACAACATGGTAATAAGTTTTCATCTCACTTCTTATTTTTCGTGAGATTCATGCTATATTGGACACTATTTCTATTTGTGTGGTGCATGTACTGCCTATGATATTATAATTTTTTTATAAACTCAATTATTTGTATTCAACTGTCTCTCATTTGGTTAGGAACTATAACTAATATATCATTTTAAATGTTTTAAAGGTTTATTCTTCTAAATATTTATCCTTAATGTCCATGTTTTAAAAATGGATTTAAAGATTTATTCAAATTAAAATTCCTTTTAAAATATTCAAAGTGGTATCACACACTTTTATTCAAAAATCTATTTTAAAATGAATTCTTGATAAATAGTGTGACATTTAAATGTTTTAAAGAAAAAGGGGGATATTTCTCTCAAATAGTTTTGAGTATTTTTTCATCTATGTCAATATCCTTTATTATTTTCAATTGTGGTTAATCTATAATACTAAAATCTTCCATATTGTATTGAATGAGTTATGTTTGACTGTGGATGTGAAATTTTTATACCATTCATAGTTTATGGATAAAGAATTGACATTTCCTATACTAGTTCTAATAAGAATGTTTATGTTATGTTTAAACATTTTCATATGAGGAATGCATTGGACTTAGTAAGTGATGGGTGGAGCCCCCTATAGCTCCTCGATGCATCCTTAGGTCTCATGAGACAAACTAGTGTCTTGGAAAAAGGCCTTCAAAAAATCTTATTTGAAGTCTTAGCACAAGGCCTTGACTATGTGGTTATGATGTCCGACATTATTATTTACATAATTATGAGATTAGCTATGCATATCTCAAGTGGTTATTTGACAAATAGAACACCCATGACTATGTTTTATTTTGGCGTTATTTACTGAGATCATATTCCTTCAATATAGTGCTCATGTATATTATTAATTAGAGCTTGTGTTTTTAATTATTCACCATGCCTAATATTTATGTTATCTTTTATATTGATTAACTTTACTGAGTGTTTGAGATCACTACTTTTTTATGTATCATTTTCCCATCATATTAAGGACTTATCTATGAGTGATCTTCATGTATAATATAGGAGGCTTGGATGTTTCTAATGTAATAAATTAGTGTTGTTTTTCTTTTCATGTTTTAATGTTGAACTTATGTATGTATCTTGTTTCCAAGACTATTAAAATGATTAGTCCATCAGGACTTGATTACTTGTAATCATGCCAATGTATTAAAATAATTTACCAAATTTGGGTAACAATGGTCGGGGCATTACAGTTTGTATCAGAGGATGTTTAGTAGAAACCTTGGAAACTAGATTTAGATAAACTCTAATTAGAGAACATAGCCCTAAGATAAAAATTAAGTATTATTATAGAAGAACTTCCTAGAATTTTGGTATTTTAGAGATTTTGTGAGTTTTCCTAGCAATACATCCTTACCTGGATATGAGAAATTAGAGGCGGCTCTAGCACATATGTACCTAGGGGTAAAACTGGAAAACACCACTTTGAGCTAGACTCGAATGGGAACTGGGGAACGAAAATGGGCCTTGCTGCACTCTTGGTTACGAAACTGGTGGGGGGTATGCTTAGGATAATTTACATTTTCATTACAAGCCTATTTCGAGGATTTTAAAATAAGATGAGAATAAATTACCTTGGTTAATCCTAAGGTGTTTCCAAATGAAAGTATGGTGTCATGATATTCTCTAAATGATTTTATGACTATTTTTACTCATACAATGCTTTCTCCTTTTAGTCAATGGTTGGATTCCAAGGAAGTCATACTAACTTTGAGCATGATGTACATGGTAGGAATGGTGGTGGAAATGAGAAAAATAATGGAATGTTGACAGCTGTAAAAAAAATCATTTTTATGCTAAATCAATTTTCAAAAAATATGATCAAAAACATATATATTAACCAACTCACAAACTCAACAAAGAAGAGAAAGGAGAAGAATGATATGATCTCTAGTAGTGGAGACCATATAGAAACGAATTCGCAATTTCAATCATGAAAGAAATGTGGAAGGAGTCACCCATGAAAGTGTCTCAATGGAACAAATAAATGAATTACATGTGGGAAAGAAGGACATAATGTAAATAATTGCTGAGAAAAAATGAAGAGTACTATGGAAGAAAATAAAAATGGTCCCAATAATCCATTTACAGTCATTTTCCATAAATTTAGAGGACTTCACCATTTACCGAGTGGATTCTCTATTCTATATGATATTTTCTTGGTCAAAGACAAATCTGTGTGGAAATAAATGGTTGAAGAAATGTTTAAAATTATTAGTGATCTTTGTTGATTGGATTACTTTGGAATAATTTTACCTTGTATTTTTAACCCTGCAATTTTTCATGTGATAATGATATTTGAGGAAGAATTTTCTTTTCTCTTGTGGATATAGTTATAAATAACCATTTTGTTTTATATGATCATTGAGTTTGAGGCAATTACAAGTTCTTATATTTTGGGATGAAAATGAAAGGTTTGAGATAACATTTGTTGTAAAATTATGTTATGGTTATTTTGAGGAATTTATCTCATTTTGGTAATTTTATAATATATAGTTTTTGGAAAAGGAAAACATGCAGACCGTGTGACAACCCATCGCGTCAAACAATGTTGTGGTAATCGAACCCACAACCATAGTGTGATTGGGATTTATCACCTACCACTGGACTATGTGAAGTCCCTGGTTAGTGTGACTAATTATTTTTAGTCAAATGATTTTATTGATCAATAATAAGTTGATTTGGGATCTTATTCCTTATCAAATGAATACCCTTAGTATAAGAAAATGATTTGGTGATTAAGTGATAAATGTTATTTTGGAAGACATTCGCTCTGTTGGGAATAGTTTATGCCTTAGAAAAATAGAATACTATAGGATTTCATTTGAGGAGTAATGGGGGATTTTAATCTATGTTTTTATTTTTCATTAATAGTTTTTAGGTTATTTATGGAAATTATTAACCTATAATAGAGAATATGTGTTTAGGTTAATTACTTTTAATTATGTGACTTTATGTATAGTCAATGTCATTTGAAGATACAATTTAACGTGATAGACTACATAACCAAATTCTTCTACGTTTTGGGTTTCAATATTAGTTTGTATTATATTGAAGTAATTTAAGGAAAATTCATTACTGAATGGTATTTAGTTAACATTGGGGTATTGTTGGTTTAATTTTAGAAATAAAGATTAGTGTTTATTTCTCTAAAGAATTATCTTTTTGGGGGATCATCTTCTCTTCTACTAACAATTTTTGGTTTTGATTAATCTCTAAATACAAGGTAAATATAAATTTTATCCTTTTTGGATGATATGATTCTCTATAAGTTGATTCTAGATCTCCTAATGTGACCAAGTCATCTTGAATACTCATCGCTTAAAAAAAATCAGTTAGTGGTAAAAATTTATTAAAGAATGAAAGTATACTAAAAAATAATTATATCTCTTTATGATCTTTTTCAATCTAATAAATAAATTCCTCATCTTTATGAAATGTAAAATAAAAAAACATTTTCTATTTACTTTTCCTACTGTGAAACTAATGACCATTTGTCCCATCAAAATTTTTTGGTTTTCCTGTTGTTAAATTTCTCCTGACTATGTTTTCTATCCCTCTCCTTCAGAACTTGAAATTTATTTTATCTTCCATATCCATGTTTTCCTACATGGAATCCTAGTATGGGTTATCTCAGTTGACCTTTGTACTTCCCTTTCTTTCTTTTAAAGCGATAGTTTTGTTGACTCTTTTTTGGATGTGGGACTTTCAATTATGTTCCCAAGACCAATTTTAAAAATTTCTATGATGTAATTTCGAAAATGGGGAATAATGTAACACCCCAAGCTTCCACGGTACGTTTCCCTTTGAATAATGTAATATCTTTCATTATATGGAACATTGAGATTCTAACACACCACGACCAATCAAATTAGCTGTTATGAATAGTAATAACTACTTTTTAAAATTTTATAAATTTTAGTTCTCAAAATAGACATCATTTTTTGACTTGGAATATTGAAATTATCTTAGGGAAAATTTTCAATATTTTTCTGAAAATATTCAATTTTTGAGGAATAGAGAAAATACTAAATTTTAATTAAAAAACAACTTTTTTAATCAAAATAATGTATAGTGTTAAATTATAAATATTTATGGTTTTTAAGTATCATTAGATTATATTTTTTCATTTAATATATTTTAAGTCATTGTATGTCATCTCACAATTAAACTAGACATAAACAAGTGTCAATATTTTGATAGTTGTTATTTTATAAAAACATTTTTTTACAACCGGAATTAATTGTAAATTAATTTCTGCCACTTCTTGGGTTTGAATTTGGAATCATGGATTCCATATTTGGAATCTGGAGGTCCATAGTGTGTAAATAAGTAAATTTTATTTTTAGACATTAGTAATATATATTTATGTAAATATCATATTTACCATGGTTAAAAGGGATAATCTTGTAAATAAGATTAAGAAAAATAATATTATAATAATATTAAATTACCCTAACATGGGTCATAACCCTATTGGCTGATACATGTCCGACCATGGTCATCCTTGGGTCGATTCTGGGACCCCATAGAGCCACATGGGAGTGATAATGACATTTTATATTAAATAATCACAAGTAAAGACAAAAATAACAAAAGAAAATATCTTTTTGTAAAAAAACATTTATATAAGGTTATATAAATGATATATTCTCTTATATGTATTCATTAGAAATCTAAAAAGATTTACTACCTCAGAAGATTTTATTTATAATTTTTATACATAAAATAAATATATTTATATATGAAAAAATAATGATGCAGTTTTTTACTTATTAATGAAACAATCGAACCAATGATATTATAAATACTAAAATAAATATAATTTAATGTTTTTATTCCATCCAAAAATTTTAAATGTGACTATGATATTTTAGAGATGATTAAATGTTGTTAGATTGAAGTAATAATGATTATTAAATAATGTCAAAATTGACATAAATGAGTTTTTAAACCAAATACAATATTATTTGTTGATATAATAATCCTAAAAAATCTATGTTTAGGCCCTAGGAATTATCTAATTATAGGAGTATCATTAATGAACAACTTGGGGTTCTCTTGGATGTTTATAGAAAGTTTATTAACTATATAATATAAAAATACAAAGAGGCATGGTAAATGTCAAACTATCATCATCATCAGAACATTAGATTTTTCTTCCAATAGGGAAGGGGACAAAGGACACAAGAAAACAAGAGATTCCTAGGGGGTTTAAATTAGTGGAGACCAAGGGTATCCCCTAAAATCAAATTCATCCCCTCGGGTTTAAAACTAGAGATAGCTTGAAGGCAGGTGACATTGGAATCTTGGATGACCAATGAGGCCAAATTATCTGCTACCTTTTTCCCTCCCTCCATGTGTGGGACATACGGACATTGTTGTTGATGAGGGGTCTGCACTTCCAGATTGTTTAGGAGATTGCCCACGGAGTGGAGCTAATACCCTAAATAGAGTCATGTACAATCTTGGAGTCCGTTTCAATGTAGGATAAGCCAATCTTACTCTGATTTCATATATTAATACCTGTGAGGACTGCCTTGGCCTCCACTTGCATGGAATTGCCTTTACCATAGTAAGTTGTAAAAGAAAGGATAACACTGCCTTAGAAATCACGGACCCCCTCCCCCTCGAATCTCCCCCGCATTACAAGAATCGTGTGTATTGAATTTTAAGCCATTATCTGAAGGATTCCACCTCACCCACTTTCCTTTCCTGTTGGGTTATGGGTCCACAAGTGAATTAATTTGGAGCATCCTCATGGAGGGGGCGACCTTCGAGCTGCTGGATAGGTTATCCAAGTCGATCAAAAGACATCTTTCACGTACATCAATGGACCTCCCTGTTTGAGATGATCCCTCATAGCGCGCCTGGTTGCGAGGAGACAACAGGCACCAGCATCCCGCATTAAAGATGATGGAGCGAGCCACCCATTCCTATCCCTTATCTATCATTCCCTGGCACCAGAGATGTAGGAACGTGACATCCTGAGGATTATAGGAGAATGCATCAATGAAACCACCAAAGTATCTCCACATAGCCTGGGATAACTCTCCCTCAATGAAGATATGGTTGATGCTCGCTTCCTTATTATTCTTGCTGTATTGGAAGCACAAGGCCGGAGGAAAACCCAGTTTTGAATGTTGGTATCCATGGGAAGTGCTTGGTTCTATAGTCTCCAGGTTAGGAAGATATATTTTTTAGGGATCTTGCTGCTTCAAAAGATCTCATTCCATGTATCTTGATGGCCTTGATGGGTGGAGATCCTGTGGAAGTCCCTCGTCGTGATGTTCCCTGAGGTAGAAGGTGTGAAGACACATTTTTCTGGCTCAGCATTCAAGGATATTAAATCATACGTACCAATATGATCCTCATTCAGCACAGATTTGATGAACTGCGGGTACTGGCTTTCCTCCTTGAAGGAGATTTCAGGGGCCGGACACCCTGGGAAACTGAGCTCAACCCCTGCCCAGTTGCACTTCCAGAAACTGATGTTACCCTCACCAACAACCCACCGAGAGTGCATCCTTAGGGCTCTGAATGAGAGGGAATATCCCAACCCAAAGAGGAGATCTATGAGTACACCCCAAAACTGCATTTTCACTAGCTGGAAGGGACATAACCTTCCCCCATAGCTTGTGTTCTTCAATGAATTCCCACGCTAGCTTAGCATGAAAGCTGAGAATCGTATCGTTCAAGATTATCACATTTATTCCTCCCTCAGTGATGGGTCTGGCCATCTTATCCCAGGATATCCAATTCCATTTTCCTTCAGAAAGGGCATCCCAAAATAAAGTTGGCTGGGACCTAGTCAATGGCATTGATGACTCCCTTCGGCATAGAGGTTGAGGTCAGTGCGTTCACAGGGATGGCAGACAAGACGTTTTTCACCAGAGCTATCCGGCCCCCAAAGGAGAGGAAATGATTCTTCCAGTTAAAGACACATATTGTAATCCTGTTCAAAACATAATCAAAGTCACATATTCTCACCCTTCCTGAAGATATCGGGGTGTGATGATACTCCATTGGGAAAGTGGCGCACTGCATGTCAAGCCTATTGCACAAGTGGGAGGCCCTGCGGGAAGAACATTTATGAGATATATAAAGGTTTCTTTTGTATTTATTAATAATCTGGCCACTCCGGTGACAATAATCCTCCAGAATATTGTTAAGCATGTGCACCGATTGTTTTCCAGCATTAGAGAATATTATTCTATCATCTGCAAACATCAAGTGGGATATGGAGTGGTGGTTCAACATTCTATGGAAATGGAGGATATCCCCACTAGATATGGATTTATTAATGATTCGGCTAAGGGAGTCCTGCATGAGGATGAAAATACTTGGAGTGAGGGGATCTCCTTGCCAGGGACCATGCATTTCCTTGATGAATCCATGAGTTCTCCCCATGAAAGAAACTTCCATACATGAGGAACTGAAACATATGAAGAGAATATCGACATCCTATGAGGAGAAACCCATTCTCCCGAGCACTCTATTGATAAAGCCCCTCTCAATCCTATCGTAAGCCTTACTCATGTCCAACTTGATAGCCATGTTAGATCCATGAGTTTTCAAGTTGATATCTCACAGAATTTCCTATAACAAGGAAATGGCACATTGAATAGATAGACCCTTCACAAAGCCATGTTGTTCCAACAAAATCCAACGAGGGGGAGCTTGGACAGCCTCAAATTGATAGTGCATGCTAGAATTTTGTAAGGAAAATTGCACATGCTCACTGGCCTATAGTCAAGAAGGGAGGAGGGGTCCTTGATCTTCGGGATAGGCACCAGGGTCGTAGCACTACCCACCCTCGGAAAAGTTCCCTCATGGAAGAAGTATTGAACTGCATCCACAATATCCCTTTTAACCAGCTCCCATGATCCTCTATAGAACGAGCATGGAAAACTGTCAGGCCCTGGCATGCATTCATGGATGAGGTGCAGTATCGCCACTTTAATTTCCTTCTCATACGGCATAGCTTCCAATGAGTCATTATCCTATGTGGAAACAAAGAGAGGTATCACGTCCCAGAGGCTAGAACTACCACCCGGATAACCATTCAACATCCTCTCGTTTGGGCCTATCAAGAGATCCTTGAAGGTCATGTGTGCCATGGCCTCTACAACCTCCCTGTCGTCGGTATAAGATCCATTCTCTAGTAAGATATTTGTCTTGGTGATACGCCTTTTCTCCCTGATGAACTCATGGAAATATGTATAATTCTTATCCCCCTCTCGGGGCCATTTTATTCTTGAGTTTTCCTGAGCATTTACTTCCTCCCAGATGATCATCTCTATGAGGCTTTTCTTTTGTACTACCAGAAAAGAAAAGGTCGCCTCATTCCAGCTACCCTCCAAGCTGACTTCATGCCGGTCGATAGCCTGTTTGAGTTCCTCCATATTATGATCTTCAAGAGGAATATAATGAACCCATGCCTACATTCTTGGCTTGATCCGCTTCAGCTAGTTATGAATCGCCACCCATGAATGGCCTTGTGTTGAACCTACCCATGACTCGATCACCATTTTATGATAACCAGGAATGCGAGTCCAGTGATCCAAGAACCTGAACCTTCTATTGGAGTCCTGCCTAGGAGGCAGATAAACTAATAATGGAGTGTGGTCATATATTCTGCGAACTAGTTGGCTGACCGTGGCATTGGGAAAACTAGTGATTGCATTCAAGTTTGCCATGCAGCGGTCTAGCCTACTTCAACACTGCATGTTCCCTTTCTTATTGTTACACCAAGTGTAGCGGTCACCAGAATACCCCATGTCCTCTATGCCATTAGCCCCCATGAAATGTGCAAAATCCATACTTGATTTCTGAGGAAAACCACCTCTATCCTTCCTTTTAGCTGGCTCATTGATTGTGTTGAAATCTCCACCAATTATCCAAGGTCTATCCCGTGGGTCGAAAGCGCTAAGGTCATTCCAGAGGGACTCCCTCCTTTGCAGATCCCAACTACCATACAGAAAGGACACTATGAATTCGTTAGTACCATGGATAACATTCGTTGTTATGAATTGGTCACCCACCTGCACCAGGTCCACCACTGTCTCTTTTTTCTAGAATACCCAGATGTTCCGGTTCGTAGGATCTACATGCATGGATGTTTGAATCTTGATTTTCCGAGTGAACTCCATAATTTTAGTAGGGTTTTCTTATGTTTGAGTATGGACACTATTTTTACCTTGTTCTTCTTAGTCTCTAAATCAATGTTATCATATTTAACTCATACCCCTAGTAGAAGAGTGTTCCAGATGATCAAAGGAAACATTGGGTAGGGTGTGGCCCGGCATCGGCCCCAGGCGCTATAGTCTCTATCACGAGGGAGAAGGAGCACTCCCTGCTCTGACTCTGCTTGTGTCTTGATCGCAACCTTGTGTACACCCCCAAGGGCATTTGGGGGAAGATGGAGAAGGGTGGGTTCTGCTAGAGGGGATCTTGCAAGCCTTCCCTCTCACAGAGCATGGAGGAGACTGAAACAATGAGGTTTGAAACCGATGGGAGGAAGGGCTAGGGTCCCCCTTCAGGCTATGCTCTCTATCTTCAAGGGAACCAAAAAAGTTCAGAACCGGTATGGGACATGCCACTAGGCCTCCTAGCCCCAAAGACTCTCCCCCTTCATCACTCAGCATGAGCATTGACTCCATAGGTTGTAGACCTGGGGAAACATAGAGACCGGCAGGAAAACTCATAAGGAACTCCAACAGATGACCCTCTGAAAGCATCTGGGAAGGACTGAAGAAACATTCGGCGAGGTCGGGCATGAGAGGAGAGGATTCCTGAGGGATAAAAGGGATAAGAGCAAGGCTAGAGGAGACCGCGCTAACTGGAGAAGAGTCAAGGGAGGGCTCACTAGCAGGGGGTAGAGCCGAGGGAGACCGTCCCGGAGGACCCCAATGTACCGCTTGTACATCAGAGGAGGGACCAGCCGAGGACGCCGCTGTCATAGGACCCTGGCCCCAGAAGCCCCTAGCCTGTTGACGACGGGGATCTGTAAGCTATTTTTTTCACACTTGGGTTGAGTGGCCTTGAAGAAGATAGTGAGGGTAGAAAGTGGGGAAACCGGAAAGATGACCTCCTAGGTCCACACCATCTCATCCAGCACCTTCAAAAGAAGCTTGTCCAGGACTGAGAGGGATAGATCCACTTCCACACACACCCTAGCCACTGAAACTTCCTCACAGCAGTGGGTGCGGTCGTTCGCACAGAGAAAGATACCCAGAGCATCTCCAATGGATTTGAGGAGACATCCATTCTGAAAGGGGATCAGAAGGCCAAGAAGTCAAACCCAAATAGTAGCAAGGGGACTTTCCCTCCCCTTATGGACCTGCATCGACCACTGGGTCTGGTAAAAGTGCCAGCGGCCCATGATCCGAGGAACTTTGCACCACGCCTGCATGAAATCTGCTTCTGAAGCTAGCACCAGACAAAACGAGTTTTGATGAACTGATGAAATGAAAACCGAGGCCTGCAGTCCCCAAGAATCCACAAAGAATTTTAAAATTAAGAGAGGAGGCGTGCCTAATCCATACGTGTGCACGTATGGATTACCGTCTCCACATCGTGGTGTGGTTTGTTATTCAAATACTTCATCATTTGGATGGGTTTAATAATATGTATAAATGATTTAAATAATAAATATAACATGATAATTATTATTTTTATATGATATACCATCCAATTCTATATGATTTTAATATCAAAATAATGACATTGTCACTCGTGCGTACGTACGGATTACCATCTCAATGAATGCGATGAGATTCATTCCCCATTGTATACATTCAAGAATAATTTTCATTTGATGATTAAAAATTATTTTTAAATACTCAAAATCATTCTGAATATGAATAAGATACATCCTATACATAACAAACAATACTTATGTAATAAAGCATATAGAGTAAAATGAATCAGTTAACGCGTGACACGATGATACTAGTGAAATATCATTAACAAAGAAATATTCAAATATCATATATGATATTATATTAATGTATATGGTTCTTTTATAATTTAATAATTATTATTTCACCATTATACATGAGGTTAACCTACCCTAAAACAAGGAAAAGTACAAAGTAAGGGGTTTCTTATCCCACTTGTAATTCTATGAGATTTCTATTGTCCGCCACTTATTTATTTCATGTGGTGTATTGTGTACTGCCATTTGATATATATTATCATGATTCTATTCATATTCATGGTATTCTGTGATTAATTTTGTGGTTATTAACTTTTTTTCATTTGACTCGATTAATTACAACGTGGTAAGGAGTTTTCATCTCACTTCCTATTTCCGCGAGATTCATGCTATATTAGCCAATATTTACAATTGTGTGGTGTATATATTGACCATGATTGTATTCTTGGTGTAATGTATTTTAATTTATGGGTATTTTCATTTTCATTGTATGACCCTTCCTTCATGGGGTGTATGTTTCATAAATTACCAAAGCGGAAAGGGAATTTCAAATTTCAATTTCCACTCATTGGGCTTTACGCATACTTCATTGATTATTTTACTCCAAGATAATGTGTGGAATAAATATTAATTATTTACATAGTAATCTCCACTCAATGTTATGTGGATATAATTTTGATACACATAATCACTCATTTGATAAATTCTCAATTCATCGATAGGAGCCTAATAAGAGTAACTTTAACTCAATCTCCATTCATTGAGTTAAACAACCAATTCATTGGTGTTGTTTTTACAAGAATACGTGTGAATGCTCTTTTATTGATTTAAACTGAATATCCAATAATATTGAGTGTATTTATATTTTTCATACATAATTATATCATTGATTTATCCTTAACCTATGGATACGGTCTTTATATGGGATTTCATCTCAATTAACATTCCATTGAGATTTCTTTCTTATTATGCATCATGTCACATTTATTTGGGGTATATACTGTATTTTGACATAGTATATCATGATTCCCTTTATTTTGATGATATTATAATGTTTTTATTACCTCAATTATTTTAATTCAAGTTTCCCTCATTTGGTTAGGAACTCTAACCAAAATATCATTTTTAATGTTTACAAGATTTATTCTTCTAAATATTTCTCATTAATTCCCATTTTTAAAAAAATGGTTTTAAGGATTTATTCAAAGTAAAAATCCTTTTCAAATATTCAAATTGTTATGAGACACCTTAATTAAAAAATCTATTTTAAAACGACTACTTGATAAATAGTGATAGTTTTAAATGCTTTCAAGAAAAAGGGGGATGTTTCTCTTAAATAGTTTTGATGATTTCATTCATCATTGTCAATGTCCTTAATTATTCTTGATTGAGGTCAATATATTATAATGAAATATTCTATATTGTATTTGATGAGTTATGTTTGAATGTGGATGTGCTATTTTTATACCATTCATGGGTTATGGATAAAGTATTGACATTTTGTATGCTAGTTTTAATATGAATGTTTATATTATGTTTAATCCTTTCATATGAGGAATGCATTGGAAATAGTAAGAGATCTGTGGAGCCTTCTATTGATCCTTGATGCTTTAGTAGGTCTCATGAGACAAACTAGTATCTTGGCACAAGGCCTTGAAAAAATCTTATTTGTAGTCTTGTCATGAGGACTTGACTAAATGGTTATGATGTCCTACATTATGCATTTCATCATTATGAGATTATCTATTAATATATCACGTGGTTATTAGATTTGTAGAATACCCATGACTATGTTTTATTATGTCATTATTTACTCAGCTCATATTCCAATCATAAGGTGCTCATGTTTATTATTCGTTAAGGCATGTGTTTTCAATTATTCACCATGCTTGATATTTATGTTATCTTCCACTGTTTTTCATACCCTTATTTAGCATTTGAACTCACCCCTTTCTTATGTTTCATTATCCCCGTATATGAAGTAGTTAGTTATGAGTGACTTGTAGGCATAATCTAGGAGGCTTTTATGTTTCTAATAAAATAAATTAGTGTTGCCTTTCATTTGAATTTGTAATGTTGAACTTATGCATATATCATATTTCCTAGACTACTAAACTGATCAGTCCTTTGAGACATGATTCCTTGTAATAATGCCATTGTATTAAAAGAATACACCAACTCTGAGTAACTAGAGTCAGTGCATTACATGTTATTTGTGATGGGGAGGTATGATCCACCAAAATTATGAAGAATAAGGGATTTTTGTGAAAAAACAAACTATATGGAATGTACTAGGATGAAAACAAGTTGTGTAGCTCTACCCAGCTGCAATTCCTATGGTTTTAGGGATGTAAGAATAACATTACATGTGTTGGGTCTACATGCTTTGAAACCCTCCAAATGTATTCTGGCCATGTGTGAACTATAATATTTCAAAGACCTAGTGTGGGAAGACATGATATGTACATTGGGAACACACATCGAAGTACATTGGAACAAATTGAGAAATATGGGAATGGTTAAGATCACACAGGTAGGCCCTAGGTGGTTGGGATATGTTATGTGGTCCACTTACACACCATCTACACTGGCATGGACTCTGATTCAAGTCTAAAGGATAGAAAACCAGATACTCTAGAGGTGTTAAATGCCTTGTGGACAACTTAAATGTCATGTATCCCTTTAAGAAACTTCTTCCTCTTATATAATCATCATTGGTACTCAGATTTTGGGTCAAAAGTGCCTTATCCAAACTGTTATTCCATATAAAACATTATGGTTTCCTTGATATTGTATTTTTAGACATTATGTGAGATGTTATGAGTGTGATTATTATTCATTTGATCCATGATGATGGCAGTGACACGACAAGACCGTTAGGGAAATTCGTGGTTTTGTACTATCCTGTCACACTAGTGAGTGGGTTCCCCAATTTCCATAAATAGGTAGGGTCATTACACCCCTTAATAATATAAATAATTAGTTCTATATATATAGATTGGTACTCCACTTTAGAAATTTGAGGGGGTGCAGGTCATCCATAGGAGATTTTCTCCCTTGTCTGTGGAGTTTTGTTGTGAGGTGCATGACCCTCCACACAACTTTTTTTGACGGTGAGTATGATGTTGGGAACTTTTGTTGTCCTATTAGAGATATAAGCTAAGTCATCAACATTGGGTAGGTTTTGAGATAGTGATCCCATTTTTCTGTAGTTTGGGTGTCTTGATGAGCATATATATTTTTATGTGTGTGTGTGTGTCTATTAGGTTTTTTTCCATCTTTCATTGGGTTATGAAGACTGTATTAGTATCTCTCTATCACTCCCTTTTGGTTTAAAGGAGACCTGTTATTGTGTATATACTCACCCATGAATAGAAATTTCAAATACATGTCATGTATTATGAAGAATATAGACAGATTGTCGGTGATTACAGTGGGGGAATAGTGATAACTTGGTTCAATGACCATGTATAGTGGTCAGTCTTGGAGATCAGAAGCACAAGTCTATTAAATTTCATTATATTAATTTTTGCATAGTTCAGACATAATTTTTGGTTGGAAATGTATTTTTTCCCGAAAAAATTTGGTTTCATTTTATTGTACTTTTTTGTATTCCCATGATTTTATTACATTCATTGATTATCTAAGGATGTTATTGTCTTTAATATTTATTTATCTACACTATTTCATAGAGGTTGTTGGGTTTTTACATAAAGGATAATTATAAAATGTTCTATCATTACATTTATGAATTCATGGCACTTGTCGCCCTCCACTATCTTATTGTAGGTATTCTTGGGTTTGTGATGATATGTCCTTCTATAGTCTAGAAAGACCCTGGTGGGTCATGTCATTACATAAATCCTAGTCTTATTTAATATAATAGTTTTAATCATGTTATATATCTAAAAATATATAAATTATGAGCATTTAATAATACATGTTTTTTATTTTGGAACAAATTGAATAAAATCACATCATTTAATAATTAAAACAGTATAAATTTTGTTATCAAATTAAAAAAAATTAAATTATAATTTTCAAACTAAATAAACATTTTTATGCTATTCCACTAAACACATTATGTTTATCTATAAAAATATCTTTCTCAATTTTCATATTCTTCTATTTGGATGTGATTCCAAATATATTGCGTCATTATTATTATTTTAGTTTATTGTAAATTCTAAAAAAATAATTTAATACTTATGTTGTAACACTTATAAAAAATTGTTCATCTTTAGATATTCATCATGTCTTTTTTCACTACTAATTGTCCCTAATTTTAAGGCCTTATTATTAATTTATGAATTGAAGTTTTTAGTCCCGACATGTTTTATATGTCTTAAGAACATATGTTCTGTTTGATTCATGCCATCATCATCACTAGATATAACCAAATTACCTTGTATGTTATTTATATTTGATTTATTAATTAATGATGTACCATCCAAATTTATGTTTTCTCCTCGAGCCACATAAATTTGATCATTGAACTGTGTTAATATTCATCGAGTTTCATATTAACATAAATATAACTATTTAATTTATCCACTATATTCTTTATATTTTATCATTACACGTATAAGTCATTCCACCAGATGAAAAACTAATAAAAATATCATCATTATCTCTTTAAATAAACATTTGAAAAAACCATTCATTGATTTTGACAAGGAAAGGGAACCCTAATAGTTAAAACTAGAGAGGTTTGGATATATTTCAAAACATAACTCATATGAGGTAATGACTATATTGTTTCTTAAAAATCAACATTTTGAATATAGAATACCATTTTTATTACTTATCTATAAAAATATTTGATGGTTTTAAGATATGATTATGTATTCATTAAAATATTAATAAAATTATTATTATACACACTTACATTCCATTTTTTTTAGGCCTGTATAGAGGGGTATACTTTTAAATTATTCCATTACTCTAAAAATTTTATTCAAATTCCTCTGTTAGTGTATTTATATCCATTTGTTTTATAAAAATATCATTATAAAATATCTTTTATTCCACAAAAGATATCTTTCATAGTTTTAATAATTTTTTTGTCTTGTTATTAACTTGGATAAAATAAAACATTACACATATGTGTAAAATCAAAAACAATTTGTGAAATAATTATATTCATTTGTTTATTTTAGACGTACAATGAAAAAACAATTGAGAGTATGATTTCATGTGGTATTAATGCATCCATATTCAATGGATTATAAATTATATTCTCTATGATTATTTTTTAATGAAATTCAAGATATATTTTTATTACTACGAATATTTAGATAAATTTCTCATAAGTTAATGAGGGAAATGTATTCACATGCTCTTTTTCCCCAAGTGATCATTCCATTGATTTATTAACATATTATCTAAATTCATACTAGATACTTAAGAATATATCCCATCACTTATTTGAATATTATTTCAATTAATTCACAACCCCATTAAGATGATAACACCATCCTTAAAAAAATTAACAACATATTAATATTTTCAAAATATCACTTCCTTTAAATTTTTAAACAATTATGATGTTATAAATAAGTTATCATAAAAACCATATAGAAAGAGAATAAATTCATAGTATATTTTATCATTATCAATTTTAATGTTTCCTTCTCCTTTATCATTCAATAACATATCAATCCTAAAAATTATTTCACATCTATTTTACATAATTATTCATTTAAAAATATTTTAAAAAATTGTATGTGATAAGAGACCATTAACCAAATTCTATGTCTTCTCATTCTATAATTGATTGAATAAAACAAAAACTATGACTAATTATTCTTGTTCACTCATCTAATGATGATATTTAAAATTTGAAATTTTGTTCCCCTACACTAGTAGAAATTTATGACTATTATTTATAGATTTCCATTGGTGTCTTCACCTTTTGAAAATATTATTATGTACATCAAAGATACATTCCACTTTCACCTATTTTAGGGACAATTTTTTTGGATTGATATTATTATTTTCATTATATATCCCACTTAATTAAAACCACTTAATTTGTTAAAGTAATTTCATATTATAAAATAAACATATTCTTTATAACCATATATATGAAAAAACCTAAATCTATCATCAAATTTGAATCTAATTTGAGATAAAAATGTATATTGATTAGTTTCCACATGTTAAATTATTATTGGAAAATAATTTTAAATATTTTTATTAATATTTTAATGTATAGTAAATATAATATTTTTATTGGTTTTTTGTTTAATATAATCATCCAATTGTTACTTCATTTTCATGATGCTATTAATATTATGATTTTAAAAATATACTATTGAATTAGAAATGTTTGTTCCACAATTTCTATGGGAAAAAATATATTTTTATTTTATTATTACTCTTTTACACCCTCTGTAAAAAAATTTATGTGTCATATGTATGAGAATTTTGCTTTTTGGACTAGTTATCATGTTTAACTATGTCCTGTAAAATATTGATTAATTATTTTCATTCATGTTTTATTACTTTGATTTATTTAGTTTTAAATTTAAATACATTTTATATTGAGAATATTTATATTCTTATAGCTCTAATTCAATTGAATAATGTTCTTATTTCCTCATAACTAAGATAAAAATCCATTAATCAATAATATTTTCACATTTATAAAGAATTAAATTATAATAATAATCTTTGTTAAGAATTATCCTTCTTTATGAAAATCCATTTTGACTATGGGGGAGTCAATGGTTTTCTTGGATAATGTAATATCAATATCATGTTCTTTAAAAAAATTAACGAAAACCAAGAAATATTTTATGTTAACATCCTTTTTATTAATATATCGCCCATTATCATGCTAAACACCATTTTCATTTTCATGAGAGGCTTCATCAATGTGATTAGATTATGGTATTACAACATGATCCCCACTATCACTTTCATTTTGTAATCATGTTTATTTTCATTATCATAAGGTTTTTAGCTCTTTTAGATAGAAAATTCACCCTTATTAATGATATTAGAATTTTTCCATTACTCTTAGAAAACTTCTGTATATTACAATCTCTTTATATGTTGTGATTATTTCAATTTCATGTTATTTTAATTTTCTAATTCTCACTCTACTCATGAATCATCTTGGTATAATGATCTAAAATGTGAAATATTTAGATAATTGATACATTTAAATGGTATCTTACAATTATACATATTATTTCCAATCTGAAATCTATTTAATATGAGTAATATAAAACCCATTATAATTCATTTCATCTTATGTATTATCATAATAATCCTACTGAAATTTCTAATAACCAGTGATCTTTATTGTAGGAACCCTAAACCCGATCCAGGAATGGTACCCTAGCCAATATGCCACTTACCTAAGAAAAATCACTAATTTCTAATAACTATATAATAGATCTATATTTCTTAGTTCATCATTGGTTAATTATTAAGATACATTGAATAATCTAATAATTCATAATCAGAATATTCTTGGGAATATGTGAAACTCATTCATATATTGGATGTTCCAATGGTGAAATAACTTCCTAACCTTCAATTTATGGTTAATATCATGAGGTATAGAATGATATTAATATGTACATATATTAATAAAATGATTCATTTTTCATTTACGATACTTTGGGGGTCCAAAACAATTTTTATAGTCATTTTATGGGATAAATATGGGTTTTGGTCATTTGGAGGGTCACCCCACAACATCAGTTGTCATGGTTTTGGTCATTTTGAGCATCTTCAGGGTTTTTTTGCATATTGTATCCTATTTTTACATGTGTTGTGTGAGTGAGAATGTTTTTATTGGGGTGTAATGTGACGTGCATTATAGTGAAAGAAACAATTATTGTGGTCATTTCAAAGGATGTTTTTCTTGATCATCCACTTGTGTGAAACAAGTAGTGTAGTGACTAATATGTTATGGGCGCTAGGTGTGATCAGGTTCTATGTTCATAGAAAAATAATGCAAAGTGAAAATTATCAATGAAGTTTCTATATGTCATAAAAGGATGGGTGTTTTGTGAAACATTAAGGATTCTAGAAGAGCTCTAATTTTTTGGAAAATGGTGAGTATACGGTATCTCTATTAAATTATCTAAAACATGGAAGGTTGAAACAACTAAATGAATTCCACCACATCATATCCTAGATAATGGTTTATATCAAATCTTCAGAAATAGTTTTAAATTTTTTTATAATTGATGAAACTTTGTATTTCAAATACCTGATATTTTATATCCTTTATTTTACTATAAGAACTACAACATAGAGATTGATCATTATATCATGTAATAGGCCTTAAAAACATCCTCTAAATATAGGGGATTGAATTACCATTGTCTTAGATTGTGGATTCTTCACTCAAACCCAAGATGAACCCTTAACCTCTTTTGACCCTCCAACAACAGTGTTGAGAGTCTAAACACAATGATTCATTTGGATTAAAATCTCTTCATTCTAGTTACACTATAATATCCATTAATATTCATCCACATCATATTCTTCATTATAAAAATTCAATTTGGATTAGTACAACATTATGGGTAGAAATAAATCCATACTTGATGATATATTGATTTTATTAGGTTGTAATGGGTCTTACTTGGGGTTCTATGGTGTTTCCAGTAGCGGTTTTTGATCCTTGATCATATTTTCTAGAACTGATATTGTTGAACATCTATTAAATGTTAGATATTATCTAACCTTATTTATATAATGTTAAATAGTGTATTAACATTATTTTATCTTTTGGGTAATGATTTAATTAAACAAATGAAGATAATAATATTAAAATTAAATAAAGAATGAATTTTGGTTTGGCATATAGTGATCACATAGGTTTTTATCAGGTTGATGTTTCTGTTTGTTTCCTATACCATTGGTTATCTGGTTTTTGTGACTGATGTTGTAGTTATTAGAATGATTAAATTTTCCTAAATTTATAAAAAACATAAATATAGAATCATGATTTTATCATAAATGAAAAATGAAAAAATACTGGTTATTATTATTTCATTAATATAATGAAATATATAAGTGATGATAATGGAATGCTCATGTTGATTCATAACTAGTTGTAAGCTTATAAGTTATAGATTTCTTGTTGATAAAACGATATTCATAAAAAACTTTTCAAAATGTGACAATAGTTAAAATGGGTTTTAAAATATAATTTTTTGTGTTTTAGAGAATGCATTTTTTTCAAAAAGGATTGAATTCATAGGATATGTGGACTTAGATTCCCTGTGAGTGTGTTGTGATAAAAAATATTTTGTTACTTGTATGACTTCTCTAGGGAATTAAGTCCTGATTTTATTTGATAATCAAATATAGTTGGATGCGATCGATGAGAAATGGGATGGACTCCCAGGATATTATGATGGATTATTTTGGTGAAGTAATGATGAATAATGTTATGTGAAATGTTGAAGGTATAACACTATGGTGGTCTAATTGAGTTTAGTGTGAGGATTATTCACCGATGTATATTCTTTCTCGATTCTTGTTTTATGGTCGGTTATATTGTTACTATTTGGTGTCATAATGAATGTATTGACATAGTTTTTCACCATACATGGATTTCAATATTTAATGCAGTTTTTTATGATGAGTCCTATAGTACATGGATAACTCAGTGAATTAAAATATTAATTGATACACTAATGGGATGGGGACTCATTTGTTAGAACAATGATTTATTGTTATCTTTTAAATGAATCCATGGGATGGTTGAACATTATTCTCAAATGATTATGTCTATGAAATATGTAATTTGTATATATAATTATTTAAGTGTGTTGTATTTTAAATATGAAATTTTAAATAATATAATAAGATAATGGGTTTGGTTTAAGATGATAAATATAATGACGAAAACATGAAAATATTTGTAATAGATTTTATTGTGTTGAAGGAAATGTCCTAAGAGACTAAAATTTCAATCATGTAAATTGAATATATAATAATAATAATTAATGTATAATGTGTTAATTATTATTGAAATTGATTCTTTTATACCTGTTGAGATATATACCATAGTGTTGGAAGTTGGGTGTCCAGTCTAATGGTGATAAAAGATGAGTCTAGGGAATGATAATTTTCTATAGGTCAGTTCTGTGTGATATAACATGAAATTTATAATTTTAAATTCATTTCCACCCATGTTTTCATGTAACTGAAACCCAAATGTATTGGGGTTTTTTTATTTAATATCATGGACTGTGAGTGAATAGATGGTTGACCTCTCCCTATCCCCCACTCTCACTCTATATGTTTTTATGAGTAGGTGTACCTCATGCCATAATGGATTCTGTTTTCAAGTGTCTTCCTACCCAGGTTGTAATGGAACTACGATTTTATGTAAATTTATGGGCATGTTGAAATGGATTGGTCTGTTGAATATGCTTTTCTTTGGACTTGGTGGCAACATATTCCAAAGGAATATTGAGCATGTTCCTTGATTTAATGATGGATAATGGTTTTATATGGTTTATAGTGACATAAATACTGCTACTTGGATACAATTGAGATGGTTGAATTCAGTTTGGGATAGGATAATGAGATAAAGATATGGACTAATTTAAACATGGGGAGCTAGGAGATAAGTTAGAATGTTGTAGAATGGCCCAAGGCCTAGAACACATCCTGGATAACTTCACTTATGTAAGGTATGTGAACACGACATGAGAAGTTGGGGATTTAGAGTGAAAAACTAGTTGGGAAGTAGATGTTGTGTTCCTTTATATATACATATAATGGTTTAATTATTTGAGTCACTTAGTGGCTGTTACGTGGTGGGGATGGGGAAATAATTTTATCTATACAGGTGATGAGTTAGTTTCATTTGTTTATTCTCTAGAATTTAGTATGAAAATTTATCTTTTGGTGTGAGAGGTGTCATTAAGGATACCACCATGTATACATGTTATTCTCACTCTATGTATATAAAAAATAATTTTTTAGTTCACAGGATATAGTTGGTGAACATGATGGGTGTTACTATCTCACAGTGGTTATTAGGTGGCTATTGGAACTTCTTGGTCCCTACCAAGGATTATCATTTCATATTTTAATTTTAATTTTTATTTATATCATTTTATTTACAACACCAAATTTAATGGGATTTATATTTTATTTATACATGGTGTGGGATTTAGTTTTTTTATAATATCTCATTATCTTTAAATTTCAATAGAGGTTAATGCCACACATGAGGGGGAATTATATACCCTTGGTTCTAGTCATCAACACATCACCTAATGGATGATATCTCTAGGGTCATTAAATATATTTCATCAGTGTAGACCTAAGAGGGTTACCTTAAGAGGGAGTGGGTAATGATAGAGTTGATTGAAATCTAATGGTTGAGAGATTAGATTGATTTTGGAGTTAAAAATAACTAACAATGCATGTGTTGGTAGATAAATAGCATTAGTTGGGATTAGTACATGTTGTTATCATGATAGACTGACATGGATAGATGATTTTAGGAACCGATATGATATGACACATGAAACATCATGTTTTATAAAAATACTATGTGAAGTGATTCTAATTTTGGGGTGGAAACTAGGGAAATATATTTCAATAAGATTGTATTTACTAGTGTTTTAATTGGGTAGATAATATGAAACTTTGTTTATATGGATTAGTTTATTAACCATAAAATTTTTTTTTGTCTCTTGTTTTATATTTCTTAACATTATATTATTTTTCAGGTATGTCTTGGATTCATTATCCCCATCCGGTTCATGGAAGAGTAATTCGACAAGATGTTCTTATGGATCTATGTAGAGTGTAGGGAAATGGAATCAAAATATAGATGAATACACATTGAGTGTTTTATCTATAAGTACAATTTTAGTATGAGTTCTTAATTTTATATTGGCATATAGAGGATTGGATTCAGGTGGGGGTGATATCCATCAGTTTGATTTATAGTCATAAGGATAACTCTATTCCTTTATTTGGGATAATGTCTTGTGGGTCATCTATGTAGTGCTAGGATTTTATCATCATGGATGATGATGAGAAGGGTATTATATTGTAGAAGTTTATATATTAGTTTAAGATAGTATTACTATGTTAAACCACTAATGTGGCTAGTCAACATGATATTTTACCATTTAATAGGGGAGTTATTATGACTGATATTTCAGTACCTATTGTAAGAACCTCTATTGTTTTGATTTATAACTTCTACCAGATGAGAAATATAGGGTAGAAATTTCATGGGGGATTTGAATCAAAAGGTCTTGAACATGGTCACACTGGTTATGTTGATGTCAAATAATGAGGTATTTATAATGGTGGAGGTTATTGGAAGGATATTGGCTTCATCTGTATCATATTGATATGGAATTTTCTATGATTTTCCATACGGTAGAGTTGTGATCACTTCTCAATTTTTTAGTTATAAAATTATGTTTCCAACAGTAGGGAGTATGCTTTAGCCATTCTCAAATCTTTTTACTCGAGATAACAATTCGCATACCCCTACTATCGGACCGCACATGGTTCATTTCTCTTATGGTGTTCACGACCATAAAATGAGAGAGTGTTCAACCTTCCTTGGATGTTAGTGTGTAGATAATATACCATTTTAGGTTCATCATATATAGTAGTATCAATTGTTTCAGTAGAAAAATATTGTTATTCAAACATAAAATCAGATGAGAGGTGTTCGGGTAGGTAGAGGAAATATCTATGATATCCCTCAACCACATGTACCCCATGTAGAGTGTGGAGGTGGTGTTGGTCACTATCAGGTCCATATAGGCCATGGATTATGTCATAAAAAGACATATTCCTTATCCATGTAATATAAATGTGAACCAAATTTTTGTATGAAGTAATTTATATATGTAATATGCATTTTTTTATTCCTTGTATGATTCTAGAGCAATGTGATTCTTTGTTTCACCAACTCTAGTCCATTATTTTGGACTTCCTATGTAGATACTTACAATTCCCTTTTCATTCATTACAATTGTCTGAGGTTGAGCTATGTTGTATGATGTATTTAGAGTTAGTGAGTCAGTGTTATAAAATAACTTTTCTTGGGGATACATGATATGTTTATATGTATAATCATATGGAATCATCCTTAGAATGGATTTTCTATATTTAATTCATATCATTATTGTTTTATTTATGAGAAAAGTTATTTTCTAAAATGTAGTTAGAGGCTTGGTGGAATTTGTTAGTGAGTGAGCCCCTTAGATGGGTTGTATTCATGTTGAGTCTTTCTTCTTTGATGGTTTTTCTATAGCTATGTTCTTTATATGATCAGTTGGTCTGGTCTCTAATGGCTATTAATGAGTACCCTAATGTCTTTTCTAATGAGGTTGTGACGCTAACCCCTCAATGAGGGATAAATATTGGAATAGTGATATGACCATCTATTTCTCCAATATTGATGTAACCATATCAAATAAATCCTTATGAATTGACAGTGTTATGTATTTATATTGATGATATTTTTTATAGAGGATTCATTTGAAAAAATATGCCTCCTTGGGGAGCTCTAGTGGCATTTGAAAATAAGGTAGATATGAATCTTTCTTATACATAAATTTTGTCCTCTCAATCATGTGACTATGTAGAAAAACAATATTCTCATACAAATTAACAATTTAATCAATAATTTGAAGTGGTTTGGTTGATACTAAATGATCAAATTATAGTCTTTATATTTTTAAATGTGATTTATTGATGTGGATATCCTAAATACTTCATTTTTATGTCATTATAGGCATTACAGTTTAATATTGATTACATTATGTGTTATGAATCACTCATTTTATTCACAGGATTAATTAATGCATAGTTTTATGCGTTTCTTGTCTGTTTTGTGGTGGTATATATCAATGAAATATTTTTTGTCCTTGGATCAAAGGAGGAGAATATAGAGAATATTCAATCCATTGTGAAAGTTTTTTTTCCAGTCTCCCAATAAGTATCCAATGTGTATGTTTTATGACATTTATGTATAATTCATATATATTTTTATATCTCAATGTAGTGTAGTCATAGGAATTCTTTAATTTTGAGGTGGTGGTTTCAATGTTATTCCCAAATAATGATGAATAGGTGAAAGGATTCCTTGGTCTATCATGATATAATATGTTGCTCAAGCTTAAATTCTCTCAGATTGTAACTAATTTGAATATTTTTACTAGAAAGGATCAATAATTCATTAATATATACCAATTCCATGTAAAAGTCTTGTTTTTTAGGGAGATATTGTTTAGTTCTCAGGTTATTAATTTTCTAGAGGAGGGTGTTGTGTTTGTTGTTTACTACTATAATGTATGTCATTGACTGGGGTGTGTGTTGATGTAGAATAGATTAATTATATATTAGGATTCTTGACATTTATATCATAATGAATACAACTATTAAAACCGTTATAGTGATCTTCATCTGGTGGTGTTCTTTTTTATGGAGTGGAAACACTATTCTTCAAATATCCAAAGAGTTTAAATTATGTATTATCCTGAAAAAACATGAATTTATGGAAACATTGTTAGATGGAGTTCTTTCCAGACTATGAAAATGTTTTTTTCTTTACACTAGTTAAATGGAATATTTTCATATATTCTTTGATCTAGAATTCATTTGGCACGTCTTACGTGTGTTTGGAGACACTTAGAGAGTGATAGAAGTGTTGGCAGTATTACACCATGATAAGGGAGAAGATGATGGTATAGTTTTTCATTATTAGACAATAATTCATTTATACGTAGTACAGTTGGTGGAGGTTCATCATTTGGGGGATTATGGGGTAGTGGTTTATCTTAATTGAGTTGTTTCTGGTGAAACTCTTATGGGATGAAAAAGTATTGAAATCCGGAGGAATTGTTTTTGGGAAATAATT
This sequence comes from Viscum album, assembly GCA_963277665.1. NCBI lineage: Eukaryota > Viridiplantae > Streptophyta > Magnoliopsida > Santalales > Viscaceae > Viscum > Viscum album. Next base: position 1,697,505,189 of record OY728158.1, on the reverse strand, counting down.
TAATCCCTTTATTTATGCATTATGTGGTTCTCCTAAAGTTCTAGATTTTGACAATTTTGTTATATCTATTGGTGAAAAGATGATTCATTCTATATGATATCAATATTGGTCTTATGGTATGATGCACTTAGTGGTATTTTTTCTATTGGATTTTGGTTTTATAGAGGGTAATGGTTGTGTATCATTTTCAAGTATTTTTTTAAACCACTAGATGTTCCCCATTGTATGTGACATGAAATCTCTGGAAACCTTGTCACTATGTTACCCAGATATCAAGGTGGTTATGATGCTATATAGGTGATCATAGACCACACTCTTAGCGATTAATGAGTTATGATTATTAGAAATTTTTTTAATGTAGTACCTGGATGTGGTTGTGGGGTTCAAAAAGATTTTAATATAATCATCTATAGTCAATATACCTAATTTATATCCAAAATGTGTAGTGGTCTCCATCATTCTGTTTGTCTCTATGTTTTCGGATCACCACATTTCTTCACCAGATAGATGGTTAGATGGATAAGACTATCCAGATATTAGATTACTTGCTTCATGCATGAATACATAATTTTTTAGGTTCATGGGTGACGAACATAACCTTGTTTTTTTTTAAATATAATAATACTTTTCACTCCTTGTTTTCATCAAAAAATTTGCTTCCGTTGACTTAAAAATTGTACCCATGAAGTGATCCTCACTCGGACCACACAATACATGTTTTGGTAGAAATGAATCTCCATACTCTAAAGAGAAGAAAATAAAATTTTTATATTCCACATGATTTCTAAAATATATTGGGATTAAAATTCCTCATAAATGATTCTAGATCCAATGAAATGGTTGTAAGAATACCACTCCTAGTGATGGTTTCATATTTCACAAATAACTAGGAAAATTGTGTCAAAGACTTAGTGACCCTATTTATATGTTCTCCAATAACCTTTTGAAATTGTAAAACATCTTTCTATGGTGCATATAAAATATCCAAAGGTTTAGTTTACTTCATAGGATTTGATTTTATGACATGTCGAGGCCCCCAGGACTTATGTGTCAAATGTCAGGGCCACCAAACTTTATGCATTTTCAATGGGGATATTTATTATAATACAAAGTTAGATCACCTAACTTTTTCCCTCATATTTCTTTCATAGGGTTCTCACCCATATCACATGCCCATAGTTCTAAATGATTATCTATAAATATGAATTTACTACATTTAATTTAATGTAGGGATCAACTACCCATGTTTTTAGAATTGTATGAGGAATCCTCAGGCTACAAACTTTTCATACATCTTTTCCAAACCTATTACTAATTACAATAGAAAACCATCATGGGTCAAAAACCTTAGGAAGAGTCCCCAGGTGATCGTTTTCTAGGGAAGAAAACCATGGATATCCCTTGCTATGGAGATTCCCTATGTTCTCCCTTACTAGGTTGAATCACCATGGGTCTCCCAAACTATATAAATGAACTATGTTAAACCTCTCTAGTGAAAACCACCATGTCTCTCCCTCACTAGGGTAAGGAATTGTGTTCACCAGTACTAGGTCAAACCACCATAGATCACCCCCACTATGACATAGATCCCCAATTCTCCCTTACTAGGGAAAAACCATATCTCAACCTCACTAGGAAAAATACTCCTTTATTCCTGAACTAAGAACACCAATATTACAATCCCTTCACTAGAAAAAATCTCTATCTTCATCTAGCCCATTATTATGGTAAACCATCACCATTCACCCTACACCATACTATGTAATATCTTTATTATTTTCTAAGATCCTGAGCCTGGGTTCCCTAACTGTTGAGAACTCTATATAACCTAGTCTCACACACAGAATCCCTTATTTGGTATAGGCCTAAATTTACCCCTCTCTATGGATATGAACCCTAATTCTAAATATCACTAAGTCTAATCATATTTCCATTTCCTCACTTTGGATATGAACCATCGATATCCCTTGCATGGGATAAGAACATATTCAACTAGATCTCATGCATGGTGTTGGGTTCTGAAGAGTCCTTAGAGAAAAATAATATGATTCCATCAATTAGGAAAGGGATGAAAAAAATCAGAGGAATACATCAAGAAAAAATATTCAAAGGGAAAAAATCATGATGGATAAAGAAATCATGAAGGGAAAATCCCTTCACAAGCTACTAATCTGTAAGATGGTATATTGCTTTGTGAAGCATCTGTGAACTAAATAGTTCATGGGACAAAGCTGGTAAGGCTGGTGCTAGTGAATTAAGAAAAGTTAATTTTTACATGGAGATAGTGATTTACCCCCCCCCCCAAACATTGTCCCCCCTTCTTTGAACCATATCCACAAAGACTGTGTCATTTGAATGTGGGGGTATATTCTATTTTATCCTACAAAAGAAACCCCACATCCCATCACAGACAATCATAAATTCAAGTATCAGGTCTCTCCATTCCTCTATAAAATGACCTTGAGGGGACTTGAAAGTTAAATATTAAGAGATGCTAAGAGGAAGAGACCCTGGAACCGAGCTGAGGAAATCAATCTACTTGAAAACTAGAGCCCTTCTACGATTCCACATAGGCTAATCATGCCAAAAAGGATTATGGAGGAAGTAATACTCATCTAGTGGTTCTCAAAACCAAATTATTCAATTGGAATAATTCCGATGTGGCATAAAACATATTCCAATCATTTAAAAAAGGTATAAAACATGATAAATAACTATGCAGCCCAATATCCACCCCGTATAGAGAAACAATGTGCAAGGAGGACCTAGCCCCGCACAGTGAAATGCTATGCATGAAAAACCTCACCCTAAAAATTAAAATTTTATGTCAACTTAACCCATGTTAGAGTATTAACATGGTACATAGAATATCCCCTTACCCACATAACAATATAAAATTTTGAGGGAACCCCATTCTATGTAAATTCATAAAACATGGTATAAGGCATCCTAGGGCATTACACTCTCCAACAACCACTAATCTATTCAGTCATTTCATTAGTCTCCTTGTTTTTCCCTTCTACAGACAAGTCTAATGATGGTAGGCTACAGCCTCTTCCAATTCCACCTTACAAGTATGATGTGATCATCAAGAACATCATCATGTCTCCAAGTTCAAATTAAAATGTTAATGAAGGTTCTGAACTCTGGATTCTCACATGAACTTCATCATTCTAGGATTTCATAATATCCAATTCCCTTAAACTTCCATGGAGGATAATGTTAATCATTCTAATCTTTCCTCGGACCAATCTCAAGAAAATCCACTTAAGGTAATTCTCTAGCCTTTCTTGCAGGAGGGGCATATTTTCCCCTCTTTTCCTCTACCCAATGAGTACCCAAAAGGATCACCAAATGTGAATATCCTAGATATAGAAACCATAGAGGGAATAAGAACACTAAAATGTTGTTTCTCACCCCCTTTGGGCTTCATCGCCATCCATCAACAGATTAGGTGAGATCATGTGATCATCAGATCTACTACTTCTAATTTGTTCTCACATTGAGCATGAATCATGCAGTCTTATAGGATATTGGTGATTAGGAAATATACATAATAAAAAATCTCAAATGGGCATCACCCATTAATAACCCCAAACCATTCCCCTAAATGGGAAGCTACCATTCATAAGCCCTAAGCATCCACACTTTAATGGGCCTCCTATAAGATATAAGTCTGAGTCATCCTGAGATATGTGGGATTTGATTCCCAACTAACTGGGATTTGTAGGAAGCCTCCATGATGTCCAAACCCAAATCATAATTTTCCCAAATGTTCTCTAATACACATTCCTTGTATTTTCATATCCACTGAAGAGATGAAATCTCTACTGGGGACCAATAACCTCAACATAATTCCCACACCATCCAAGACTAGGCACCCTTTATGTGTAAATCCTTACCATAATATGTCAAATTACATGGATGGGTTCTTATCACATAACATTAAAATGTGATGTTTTCAGTTAAGAGACACCAAACTACATGGGGTATGATTCCTCTAATGATGGTAGATAGGAATCCCATCTAATGGGTTCAATCCCAACTTCAAAACAACTCATATCTCCTAGATGATGATAAAATCTGAAGAAACCGATCATTTATAAAAAAACTAACATCTTCCTATTAGAAAACCTAGGAATCCTTGGCCTCTCAACCAAAGGGTAGAATTTATGGAGACCCTAAATTACATATAAATATATTCATTGATGGAGAACACATGTTAAATATAGACAAATCTGAAAACATGTGTTGTTATGATCAGTTGTTACTATGTGGTTATTTGTATACTCATTCATGGGAATGAGTTGTGTTTTATAATCACATCTCCGTCTAGTAAGAGTGTCCTAGAATTAGAAATAGGACCCCAAAAGGGGTGTGCTGGGCTCAAATTCCCATACTCTCAGCTAATGTGAGTTATTAATTGTTGTTGGCCAAGTTACCCAATGACCTCTAACCTTTTGGAGAGTAGGTCCTTGAATTAGGGATATAAGATCCGTTGGGTGTTTTTATTTCTGTGAAAAAAACTATTGGAAACCATTTGAGAATATTATACTATATTTTAGTGATTACACACCATTTAACCCCATTTGAATAAACAGTTTCGGCCAGAAACACATCTTCATGGGAAATGGAATGGTGAATCATCTGTGAATGACTTTATTTTGATCCTCCTTCACAAGATAAAAATAATAGAATAATAGTAATCCTCATAACCTTTCATTATTTACCTAGAATAATGCTTTAGTGAAATTAAAAATGTTGAAACTGATGTGATTCATTAACCAAGGTGGCAGTGTTACCCAGAATTTGGCCCCTTTCACATTCAAAATGGAAATGGGAGACGTGGGACAATTAATTTTACATGTGGTAATGAGATGATACAATGATGAGGTTTTGTTATCTATACATGTTACATACATTGCAGGCACCATTCCGATCTTCCTTCAGTCTAGTGGCATCTCAATTGTTTTCACAGACATGTTTGTCAACAGCCATAATCATTATGTCCCCCATGAAGAAGAGGACTCCATCAGACACCCATAATCATCAACACTGTTTTCCAAATGTAGTGGTTCTAAAGTACCACTAGAATTGTACTCCCCCATCCCTAGAGGTAGTTATGTATGCCCTCCAGTGCATGAACTCCTCCATCCAACTTCTCATTGACCGTCAGTTGTCTTGAACCAGGTGGATCCACTATCCCTTTCTAATCAATTATGGAACCTGTCCTTGAAACATGATAATGAGTGTTTCCCTTATTGTACAGATTATGATTAATTCATCACTAATGATTTCATCCTCATAATATAGGGGGTCCTATCAACGAACCATAATAGAATACATCACCATCGACTCCTTGTGGCCATGTATCCTCGCCCAGAGGAGGATATCACCTTGAGGGCCCCAACTAAAGGAAAATGGACCCATGTTCCATAGACAGACAACAAAAGGGTGATGATCATATAAAAAATATCAAGTCATCACCCTCATTCTTTTGGATGAAATATTCCATTTGAATAATTTGGAGAACCATGGGAAGATGAATATTCTTGATCACTGTGATGAATCCCACCATTTCATTATGATTGAAAATTATAAGAAATCGCAACTTCCTGCTAATGTTGGCCAACCACATCACACAAGTATGGAAGAAAAACATGGGATGATAAAAAAAACCTGACAATGCACATGAATACCATCATCCAAATAAGGTGGCATATAGATATGAAAATTTAAAAAATCATACTAATTTATACTAATCCCTTAATTCAAGTAGGATGCCAAACAATTGGAAAACCCATTTCCTTTCCATCAATGATGGATATTGTCAACCAAATAGGGTGGTATCAAGAAATGATTATATTCAAATTCTTATTAAAATATACCAATCTTGTCTTCCCAATAAGATAGAAAACTACATTCAATAGCATATCCCTATTAGCAAATATGAATCCCATCAGCCAAATAGAGAGGCATCTAGTTATCAGTTGATGCGAATTACTATGATACATACCAAGCCCATCATATAAATTTTATGACAAACTAAAAAGAATCACATATCCCTTCAGAAACAAATATGATGCACATCAGTTAAATTATATGGAAATCAAATATAGGTAGATTTAAATTTCAAATGAATCATAAAAAAATAAATCAAACAAATACAATGTAACCCAATGAGAATATGTAAATTCCTACTTATTTATATCAAGACTTCAGACAAATACATTGGAAACTAGAGAAAGTAGCTAGAATATCCCATCATTGAACCATGGTTATACTCGTTCCTCTACCCTTGCACTGTAGAACTGTAATTACCTAATAGAAAAAATGGGGGGGGGACCAAAGTAGGTACATATTCATATTCTAATATCAGAATAAGAATATATTCCCATTCCATCCAAATATGTATCTCAATACATATTAGCAATGATGGATGATAAGACATCAATTCCTGACCATATTCTCCACACCTATCAATACTTAATCAAATTCATGGAAATACTATGGATTTCGGACCAAAACCTCTCCTCCCCAAGTGCGATTACTCTTCCATAAAAGTGGGTTGGCACTCGGGTGTAGACATGTGTCCCTACACCTATCCATGAGGGTGGACGTCAATATCCCATGATAAATGGACAACCAAATTAGGCAGAAATACTTGTTCCTACAATGGGACATTGGTCCAACAGGGTGGCCCCTCCATGGAAGGCATGTATCCCTACCAGAACTCAAGATGCCCACTAGTGTATCCTAGAAGCACAACGGGATCCACTCAACTAGGAATCCATATGTGAATGATGTCACCAACATAAAACGGCCCTAGTAAAAGATAAAAGAACATCTAAAAATAAATCTCTACAAATGAAACTATAAAATGAATAGAAAACTCATGATCATGATCTATTAGAAGATGGAAGGTTCTATTCTATAAAACACTCATCTCTAGTGGCTCGGGATCCTGCCAGTATGTTACCAAATTACTGATGTGGTAGTAGAAATTGTGAAGGTCCTCCCCACAACATTGTTTCTAGAATATTTGAAGGTAGTTTCTATATCATGTACCATGAAGGCTTACTTTGTGTAAAATAAATGATCGATCATGAGAGCCAATCTCTTGATGAGAATAATGGTTTCCCGCTTCATGGATAGAACAAAAAACATTAAGAAGTTTCTCCCCATGATATAATCCACCATGATGGTCCTACATAGGGTATATGCTGCATAAATTCTCCCTATAGTAAAAAATCATGATATGATGGTATTCCTCAGCATTTTTCCACCAATTGCAATGTTACTCCCTAGAGTGTAGTCATATTTTAGTAAAAACATTCCCCACTTGTTTTCATCTCCCCTGATAGACCACCACTGGGTATATGTTGTATAAATTTTCTTTATATTCATACATCTAGCTATTATGATAGTCCTAACTATTGTAGCACCAACTGTCGAGGTCTTCCTCCCAATGACATCTAATTTTATCAAGAAGGTCCTCCACTTAATTATTTACACCCTGATGGTGCTCCCCATGGTATATGCTACAAATATTCTCCTATCATTTGTATATCAGGCCATGATGGAAGTCGTTTCCATTAGGGAACCAACTATGAATCTCCTCCCCATAGTGACATATCATTTTAGTCAAAATTTCATCCCCTTACTGATATCCACCATGATAGTCCTCCCCATGGTATACACTATAGAAATTATCCTTATAGGTTGACATCACACCATGATTTTAGTCCTCACCATTTTGGAACCTACTGTGAAGGGCCCCAAATGAATTGATGTATTATTTCAGTAACAAGGTCATACTCTTGCTGTCATCCACTTTGATGGTCCTCCCCAGGGTATACTCTATATAAATATTCCCTATTTTCATACATAAATCCATGATAGTAGTTCTATACATTGTGGAACCAACTATGAAGGTCCTCCTCATAGTCATGTTCTACATCAATAGGAACGTCCTCCCCTTTAGAAATAATATACAAGAACGACCTCATATATATCGGTGCTTGTAGGGATGGGGTAAAACATGATAGGTACCCTATCATTAAAAAGATAAATAAATTCCCCACTAGAGGATAGCCTATGGAAATTATCATCTTTTGATCCACCCCCATACGATTAACATATCGACAATACCCATATCCGCTTCGCTAATTATGAAAATTTCCTCCGGAAGTGTTAAAATGGGAAATTCAAGTAGAAGAATCTTTGGTGGAAGAGTAAAATGAAATATTTCTCATTAGAATGAAATTATAAATGGATGGAATACCATTTATGTTTTGGCACACAATAACTACTCAATGTGATAAACCATTATATTTTTCAAAATAATACATACATAACATTCATCTCAATCTACAAACAAGTCACCACCATTTGAAAAAAAACATTCCCTACAATGGGTACACATACAATGCCAAAATATTAGAATATATAAATATTAAAATTGAAATATAATCCATTTTTTTGGTATCAAGACCATAATAAAAGAGGTTGGAGAATTTTCTCCAACCTACATACCTCTATGCACTACAAAAGCTACATTGTCTTATTGACAACACACTGTCTGGTGTCCATATATAGAGATGGGGAGAGTATGGATCATTTTAATTTACCATGTTTCCCATTCAAAACAACCCATTGAAAATAACATATTATAATGTTCTTATCCCCAGACATTGATAAAATTAAATCCCATTTAGGTAAAGGCGACATGATTGAAAAGAACTAGCCTGATTAAGTCTCAAAAGTGTTAGGAATGATGAAAGAAAACCATTAAAAAATAGATGAACCAGGAAACCAAGATAGTTTAGTAGGATTCCCACTAATTGGAATCCAATAATCAAGCACTTTTGATGTCTTCAAAATCAAATATTTCACATGAATACATGGAACCATACACAACTAACACTCAAACGGGAATTCATGAGATCAAGAGAGTGATAAAAGAAAAAGAAATAGCTATAGTGCGAGATCAGCCCAACTGACAATGTTGGGGGAATTTTTCACACAAAAATCCCCCTTTACACTAACAATTATATGATAAGACAAAATGGAAAGAGGTTGGGATTAGCCTCAATATGCTAGGATGAAGAATTTTTTACGTCAACCATATACCCAATGGAAATCAGCCTTTTCCATTTTAGGGAATATGATAAGAACGGAGGTCTCTCATTCTGTCAAGACTCATTACTCGTTTACCACTAAAGGGAGGACTACAAAATGTTTTTATAGAGGTTCCCTCCAAGATACCCTTCACCAAATATCCTGAATAGGATCCTAAAATGGATTCAAGATATCCAATAAAGGAAAAATACTACTATTCTACAATTTAATAGCTGGTATGCCACCAACAATAAGTTATTCATTAGTTAAAATTGTGGACATTACTCCATCATACAATAATGAAAATGATTCAAATATAGAAGAATATGGAGAGGATGTTTCTACCTTGAATTTGATCCACACTAAGAATGAAGGATTTCATACCCAGAACCCGAGGGTTGCCCTAAATCTGGGTTCCCCCATGATCTATCCTCCACTACATCCATAGTGAACCTCTATCAAATTAAAGAATAAAATCAAGTTCTCATATAACCTCGACCTCCTATTGGTGAGAAAATTCTACTCATGATAGAATAAATATTAATTTGGTAATATGAAAAAAAAAGAAATAGTTGAGTGCAATCAATAATTAAATTATTTGAGGAATATTTCTCATCAAATATGCTCCTTAGGTAGAACCTCAAGTTACACTTACAGTAGGTGTACCTAAGCCACAATGGTTTATACTGAAAAATAATGCAAGATCTAGATGTTCATCCAACATAGTGTCAGAACCATAAATATAAATAGACCTAATAACATATGGATATAAATATTTCCATCCACTATGGACACAAGTAGAACTAGTTTATGAAATTCCTCAAAAGATTCCCATGATCAGATATCCACATCAAATTCTCAAAGAACCAACACCTCAAATCTTTCCGCTTACTCTGCCTGCCCATGACCATGATCAACAAGATACACATCAAGGGAATATCCAAACCATCAATTCATTGGAAGCTCAACTAGGTTCTATAGAAGATCATCACACACTAGTACACCGAGAATGGTAACATTACTCGATTCCACATCCAAATTTCGGGAGTCTTTTTTCACAATATTTATTCTCTCAAGTGACCGGAAACAACATATGATTCTATATGAATCTTATTGTGTTCCCTTAATGAGAACCCAAGATCGACAATATGTAGTAAAAATTAGATCATTTGTGAAAACTCTGCATGGGTCTATATTTGTATGGTATACCTATTTTATGGCTCGGTCGATTATAGTATAGGATGATCTCCTTCAGACGTTCCATTTCTAGTTTAGCTCAATGATTACATATATAATAGTTAGAGAACTACAAAACATTGAAAATTGGTAAAATGAGAGTGTTTCAAACATTATTTCAAGATGGAAAGGGATGAGATACTCTTTGAACCCACAACTCCGCCAGTACAAGATGGTTTCAATATGCATCGATAACCTCTACAATGAGTTGTGATCAAAACTCATCATAGTGAAATATATGATTGAATTTCAAGATTTATCCACCATTCCTAAAATAATATATGACTCCATACAACAGACTAAGATCATATCTCGAGTATCACCACCGTTCGGTAGAATAAGAGCGCAAAAATGAGAAGTTTCCTCTTTCACATTTAATACATCCCTTATGTTTACTCTAGCTCTAAGGTCAACAATGTATCATGCAGTTCCCCCTACGTGTCAACAACAACCCCCACCTGGACAAGATAAGAAGAGAGGACCTATGTAAAATCATCCCAAGGTATGGAATAATAAATTTTACTTATTCGTAAATGATGAATAATGTGTCTGTTTTATAATTGATATAAATTGAAATTTACTCCAGCTATTATAAATGAAAATGGTTGATGATGTCGGTATTGATGACCAACTAGATAATTTTCACTTCCATCAGATATTGGGACACACTATCATGACATTTTTCATCCTTAATGACCTTCTATAGAAAATTATTGATTATGGGAATTTCAAAATGTTACCAATATCAGAACAAGTGGCATATTTTTCCACTACTACGCTTGATAAAGAAGAGGATTTGAATGAATTATTAGAAATAGATCACAAAATTTCAATAGTTAGAGGATTAAAAACACAATTAACTAAACTCAAATAAATATTCATGAACAATTAAAACAACCAACTATTCCCAAATTTTCTCCTGGTAGAACAAAGTCGACAACCTCAGGTGTAGAACCCTCCATATGTCAACCATCCAAAAATTAGCAGGGAAAAAATCATGGATAATGTATTGGAAGAATAAAATATGTATAGAATAATGCTATCCTTAACTGTCTCGAATTTTATGAAATTGTATCTAATATAATGGACACCATCCCACCAAATGGCAGCACGATAAGATGTTAGTCAGGTACAGTCATGTTTGGATGAGGAGTTGATCTTCAGCGGCATAAATATATTTAACATAGTAGAACACTTCATTGATGATGAGAATAGATATTAACCTAAGTCCCCTACACTAAATCATGATTTCAAATGAATATTCCATAATATCCTATGATATATGGGAAGGCATAGCCATGGTCGAAGCTGAATTTCTGGATGCACCACTAATCAGACTGTCAATGTTGAGAAACAAATAGAAGATTACAAATGATGACCCAACATGAAATAGAATATCTTCCTACACCTATTATTATCCACTGAATCCCAATTAGTCTGGAATATCCATCCGTGGAAGATCAAGTGTCTAATCATCTTCTATGTGAAGGAAAACTTGCACGGCCTGACTCACAAAGAATATAAGCTCCTCCAACTGCTATGTTAGGGGTTTATCCTTCTACATCCAATATTTCATCCCCTAAAGTGCCTATAAAATATATTCCCCACACTAGGAAGTTCCATAATTTAGTATATATGTATGATATCCAAAAATAGTGGGCCTATATACTGCCCAATCTGTCAATCCGGAACACCCCGAGTTTATCGAATGATCTCAAGGAGGCAATGATTGGAATTTTTTGAGTGCTCTGGAGTATGAATCCAATGTGGTATTCACTGAAAGATATTATATGGAGAAAGATAATTTAGAATACCATGAGATTACCTCCTTTACAAATAGGTATTATGATTTTGTTTTGCAGCGGCACATTAAACCCTTGTATGTGTCCAGTAAGATAAATAGTGTCAATATCAGGAACATTTTCATAAATAATGGATCTAAAGTTAATTTCATTCTTGTGTGAACACTTCACCAAATGGGATTCAATGAGGAAAATATAAACTCTTCCTCTATGACCTTGTAGGTAAACTAATAAATTGAGCACAATCATTTGGTCTAAATAAATATCAAACCTCAGTTTTGAGACCTTGTAACTGATTTCAAATTTCTACTCCTACGACATAACACGACATTCAACATTCCTCTAGGAAGGTATTTTTGGAATCCTGACATAGAAATACCATCATCATAGTGTCAGTTCATTAAATATTTAATTAATTGAAACATAAATTGTTTCATTTGTAAAATTCCCCATTCAAATCCTTTGAGTTGTACTATATGTATTCAAAATTCAATGACCAGAAAGGGAAGAAACACTCGGATGATATTATTGATTGGGTATCCCCCTTAAATAGTTTGGATGAAAATATTAGATGTCCCCTTAAAACACCACGGTGAAGAATACATATATCCCATAAATTACGATGATTGTATGAGTCCATGATTAGATACATGTTCAATAGTCCTCATGATTTCAATCAAGACCACTAAGTCTAATAGTGTTGAAGAATCTATTGAACCCCAAGATAATGGTTAATGATCAAATGGAAAAGCACTCAATCCATCCTCAGAGATCCATGACACCCCTAACTCAACCACTAAGGAAAAATTGGAATAATGAACTCCCCCATCCCTCACTACATGTTCTATAGTTAATCCCTCATTGTTAGATGAGTCAGTAAAAGATTCAACATCATCTTAATATAATTTTCTCAACTCTTGTCGCATCTCTAAATAGCGCATCTCAAGATTTATTTCCCCATCAGAACAAAATGAAGAAGTTAAATAGGAGTAAGAGAAATATTAGGAAGACATTAAGGATCCCCTCCATCATTTAAGGTGGATGTCTTGACTACAATTAATGAACTAAGGGAAATAAATATGGGTACATAAGAATATCCATGACCCACATTGATTGGTGAATCAATGTATCCCGAAGAGTATTAGGTATGAAAATGATTCCTAAGAAATCATTGAGATGTTTTCACTTGAAACTAAAAAAAAATTAAAGCCTCGATCCTAAGGTAGTTACTCACCAACATATCATTCAAGAAGATCATCAGGGCTATAAACTAGCAGCCGGATGGACGAACCTGATGCAAGCTTTTAGAAAAGAGCCTGAAGATCATCTGAGATGGATTCATTCCAGAGGTCCTATATCCCATGTGGATGGTAAATATAGTCCACATAAAAAAGAAGAATGGGAAAATTAATGTATGTATCGATTTCATATATCTCAATTGAAACTTATAAAATGATGTTTTCCATGTCCCGATCATAGAACTATTGATCAATGAAACAAATGGATTCTAGGAACTCTCTTTCATGGATATTTATTTAGGATATGATCAAATTTTAATGGAACATTAATATGAAGAATCAACTACATTTAAGGCCACACAGGTGTATTTTTTATAGGGTGATTCCCTTTAGTTGGTGAATTCTAACACCATGTATCAACATTTCATACATTTCATCTTCAAACCCATCCTAGGAATTTTTTTGAACGATATGTTGATGACATGGTGGTAAAATCAAGAAAACACTCAGACCACCTATCATATCTTCAAATCATCTTGGACAAATAGCAACAACATAGCATGAAAATAAACCTCTTAAAATGTTATTTCAGTGTTACCATAGGGAATTCTATGAGCTTTTTCATACTCCACCAGGGAATTAAATTTAACTTTGAGAAGAAAAAGGCTATCCATGGAATGTGGCCTCCTTGTAAACTCACTGATTTTAATGGACTTTAAAATCACTTTTCCAACATTAATTTCTTCATATTCAAACTTTTAGGACTTTTTTATCTTTTAACAGGTTGATGAAAAAAGGGGGGGCATGTCTATAGACTGATGATTCTCAAGAATCATTCAATAGTCTTAATAAATATCTCTTAGGACCTCGATTGCTAATGCTTTATGTTGATGGATGACCATGAAATTTGAATGGGACTGCCCTGGAGTGATCCCTATGTTACATACCTAGCTTTAGTGCTAATCATTATTGTCGGAAAAAATGAGGCACTACCAACAACATAACGAGGTCCACTTGGTATCATGTAGAAACCCAATAAAATACATTCCCATCCATCCAATGTTTACTAGATGCCTATAATGATGGGTTGTCATCCTAAAACAGTTTGGAAATCTAGTTGGTGCCTCTGAATGTCGGGAAAAGTTAGGTATTTGTGGATTTTCGGGAAAATAACCCCTTGAAAAAAATGACATTATTGGACACTGAATTAGATGATAGAGAGTTATTTTTTGTACATGAAATCTCCAAAATATAGGAGATTCATGTTGATGGTGCATCTAGAATCTTGAAAGGAAAAGGGTAGAAGAACCTATTCTCAAAAATGTGGGGTTGGGAGTCATACTCATATCCTTATAAATGGAAGTCCCTCCTAACTCCTTCCTGCTATCAAAGGGTTGAATGGACAATGAAGTGGAATATCAGGATCTCATTTTAGGACTAGAGCCAACACTTTAGCTACATGTAAAAAAGTTGAAGATAAATGTTGATTCATAATTGTAAATCAAGAAGGTCAGTTATGATAATGATATCAAAAATTAAAAACTCATACACTTGTTTTTCCATGTCTGAGGAATAATGGAAGAATTCCCTTTGGAACCGATATTAAATCATGTCCCTCAATCACAAAATCCCTAAGATGATGCTTTTGAAAATGCAGCCACTGCTCTGGATGATCCAAACCAGGATGAAACGATCATTAGCATTATAAACTTATAAATGGTCTCACTATTTATTCAGTCCATCATGGAAGAAATAAATGAGAGTATCCACGTCCCTGAGATGTGTGGTCCAACCTCATCTAGATGATTCTCATTGTGGGTTACCTTCAAATGGGAGTGGTCCCACTAGATATGGCCATAAGGGATAAAATACAAAGATGAGATATTTTCATTGTTATGTACTATGGAAAAAATCAACAAAATTTCATCTATAAAAAGTTCCTTGATGGGGTCCTTCTCAGGTGCATTATTGGAGAAGATACTGTTGTTGTTTCGAATGATGTACACACTAGAGTGTGTCACACCAACTAATCGAGATCTATGATTTCCCATCAAATTTGATGGATTCAAAACTATTGGTCCACTATAATGTATGGTTTACCTAAATTCACCATGAAGTGTCATTATTTTTTGTTCATGCCAATTTCATCCACCAACCCCCTATAGTTACTTCACACATCCAAGTACTCCTTGCCATTTTCTATACAGGGAATGAGCATTGTGGGGCCATTTCATCCATCCATGTCCAAATAATACATGTATATAATCGCAAAAACATATTCTTTTCTAAATGGATAGAAGTTGTACAATACAAAAAGGTCAGAACAATAAATATTATCATATTTTTGGAACAAAAAACATCACCATATTTGGTGTCCATTATACAATACTAATGGATAGCAGCACAATTTTATATTTTTCTCAATTGGAGAAACTATATCACATGTATGGAATGAAGACCAACCATTCATCCTGATACCATGAAAAAAACAAACAAGATGATAGGGTCCTTTTACAATACCATATATTATATAATACATAAGATAGAAGATAAAGATAAGAACTCATGGTTGGACAAGATCCTCCATGCTTTTTTGGCAAACCAAACCACGACCCACAATGTGACTCAGGAAACCCCATTCTTCTTAGTATATGGAATATGAGGAGTCCTACCCATCGATGATCAAATTCCCCCACTATGTGTTTCCTTATTTGATCAACTATCTATGAATGATCAATTCTAGAGATGGATAGATGAATTATAGTGACTCAATGGAAATTGATTTCATACTTGGAACCATTTCTCGGTTCACCAAAACCAGATACCATGATACTTTGACAAAATGGTTTGACTATAGTTTTTCCTC
This sequence comes from Viscum album, assembly GCA_963277665.1. Classification (NCBI taxonomy): domain Eukaryota; kingdom Viridiplantae; phylum Streptophyta; class Magnoliopsida; order Santalales; family Viscaceae; genus Viscum; species Viscum album. Next base: position 1,697,488,927 of record OY728158.1, on the reverse strand, counting down.
AAAGGAGAGATGGTTTTGGTCCATTGAACTCCAATGAAAATTGAAATGAATCCTCCAATGATATAGCCAAAATGAGAGGGACCATATTCCAAGCAAAATGAGTATTCTAATGAATCTTATTCCATAACTTCAATGGATGGGAATCTCACCACATCTCCCAACCATGCCAGGTTTCTAAAAAAATATTTCATTTAATTATATGTCATTCATCCTACCTTACCACATAATGTTAAACTACATGGAACCTTTCATCATATCCACATGACATGAGACTATAAAACGTTCTTTGTAATTTCATGACATTAAATAGAAAGATGAAATGTACTTTCTGCATTATGATAAACTCTGCACATATTCCAAATTCTATGAACATAAACTAGAAACACAAGTCCAGAACCACAACATAAAACTATATTCATGCGTCAACAAAAGTGTTTATGTGGTGTATGGATTCCATTAGTAATCATTCACATTGAGTTTTTCATGTCAACACATAATAAATCCCCTTCCTAAAAGTCTCACTCACATGGTTCAAACAATATGACCATAAAGTATTATATATCATCATGGAAAAATGATGATAAAATAAATAAATATCATAATTTCAACCAATGATTCACTACACATGAGCCATATATATGCTGGTTAAAGATGAAAATGCCTCTGTTCCTACATAAATACCAGATCCACATTTGAAGTATCTTTCTGCAGAACTATACATAGATTGATTACTATAAAGGTTGGATATGTAACATCATCTGTGATTCTATTACTGGTGTATCCATGAAAAACATGACGAATTCCTTCCCCTATGTGTGGGTATCATCTTTATGGAAAATTTCCACTTTGAACTATGTTTTTCTTGATTCCTATCATCACAGGATACATTGTGACACATAGACCATGCATCTGAGGACCAGATGAAAATTTCCATATATCGATGGGATGATATTCAAACCATCCGTTGGCCTTAAGGCCTCTTTTATTTTGGTATTATGTTTCTTACCAGTCTAAAAATAATCCTTCTCATAGTTTGAACATCAATTTCCTTATGGTAAGACATTGAACTAGATGACACTATATTGTAATCATCTAAGAGGACATTGTACATGAAATCGTTCATCTACCAATTTCATGTTCAAGGACTATGTATGGATTGACTCCTACTCTTGTAGGATATAGAGTGTTTCCCAAATGTCAAATCTCGGGTTTATCCTCCCAAACAATTTGGTCCCTCCCTATACATGAGAAAAACCTTTACATGAAATTTTCATTCAATAATGATGTGTGCCTTAATTCCCATTCACTTGGTATTTATAGAGACACCCAAACATTATATGTTTTATGCAAGGTTTAAATCCATTCTAACTTATAGCCCCTTTGCATGAGTTTCCATTAGGATCATGTGGATTGGCATAGGGCCTCTTAAGTCCTCATTTATGTCATGTCATTATGGTCGTGTGATAAACCTCCCATTGGGAAACATATTCTCCCCTATTCTTAGGTCTATGATGTTATATTATTCTAATAATGTCCTATCCACATAACGATAAACTAAACTACAAAATTATGATTCCATCACCAGAAAGGACATCACCCCCAACATTGGTCATCCACCATGCATGTTCAAAAATTCCATCATCCTTGTGTATGATTCAGATCTTCATAGGGAGCCCAATTTTCTTTTGAGAACAATACATGTCACGATTCTTACATGTGTAGGATACATAGTGATTCCCCGGTTTCTATTCCTAGTCCCAGCCACCATAAATCCAAAAGGTCCTTATATTTCATACCATCCCCACTTTATAGAGAAATAAATCTTTACCACCTCTCGTCTCCCGTACCTAGTATATCATATGTTGGATTGGGATATTCGATAGGAGATTCCCCACATGATCAAGTTGTATCAATCGATATCAAGGATGGCATGGTCTTAGTATAAAGAATGTAAAATCCATGCCAATGTTCTTATAGCATGAAATTAAATAGTACGGTGCCTTGAGAACTACGTATGGCTTTATTCTCCTTCCAATGAGATTTGTAGGGATTCTTAGACCCTGTTTCTTAGTTCCAAAAAAATAGAAAATAAATGAAAATTTTCTCTATCCTACATCCAAATGTATATAGGATATTTTTAATTTTGGACCCTCATTTATAGATCCATCATAGAAATAAAAATTGCCCCTATTTACGAGTAAGATCTATGTAGGGAGTTTCCAACTCCCTGGAAAATCAGGTTCTGAATGTTTCTTAATTGCATGGACACATACTTTACGTTCACCAAACATTGTTCCATGGTTCGATTAGGATATTCATAAACCATTCATCATAAGTGGAGGTCAAGGGTAACCCCTGACCCCAGTTACCCAGAGTCGGTGCATTATTACATAACATTGACATGACATAAGGAATCATGTCCCGAAAGACAGATCCATTTAGTAGAATGGGAAGTATTGAGTACATTTATAAGTTTTACATTACATCATGAAATAGAAACATCAACAACATTTTGGTCCCTTTTCAACACACTTATATCCTTATCTTATCCCTGCAGGTCAACTATAAAATACTTCTTCACATCCTAGGAAAAATAAAACATAGAAAGGGGTGAGCTCAGATTCTCAGTAAAGATAACAATATAGTGGAAACATTCATAAATACGCATAAACATTTAAGGTAATGTATATGTCTAAAAAAATACATTTAAATATAAACAAGAGAATAATATGGAAAAGATAAAATCAAATAATTCCATTAACATATTCACATGTATATTCTAAAAGTCGAATAATCACATGAAATATCAATAGCCACTTTTAAAATGATGGAATACATAATTCCAAACATCATAACCACATAGTAAAGGCCTTATTCCAAGACTAAAAATAAGATTTTATCAAGACCTTGTTCCAAGACACAAGTTTGTCTCATGAGACCTACCGATGCATCGAGGAGCTATAGTGGGCTCCACCCATCACGTACTAAGCCCAATGCATTCCTCATATGAAAAGTATTAAACATAACATAAAATTTCTTATTAAAAATAGCATACGAAATGTCAATACTTTATCAATAATACATGAATGGTATAAAAATTACACATCCACTATAAAACATATCACAGAACCTTCAATACAATATGGAAGATTTGAATCATTATAAATTAACCTCAATCAAGAGTAATATCTTGTAAAGGAGGTTGACATAGTTAAAAATGACCAGTAAATTTTTTTAGGAGAAATATCCCTTTTTCATGAAATAATTTAAAAGTAAAATTATTTATAAAGGAAGTCATTTAAAATATTTTTTTCAATAAAATTTTCTCATACCACTTTAAACATTTGAAAGGAATTAATATTTTAAACATTCATGTTCATACCAATAAATCATTAAAACCATTTTGAAAACATGGACATTAATGATAAATGTTTAGAAGAATAAATCTTTAAAACATTTAAAATGATGTTTTAGTAAAAAAACTCCCCTAAAAATAATACCTCTGAAAAATCTTTAATGAAACATAGACATGGATAACAAATATTTCCCAGTAGATACTTATGTAAAAACAACCTCAGATAAGTAAACAGAATGTAGAATTAACACTTACCATGTACTTTCCTTTGGTCGAGGGTACGCTTAACCTCTTGTATAATGACCATATTATGTTATTAAATTATACCAGAACTATATTCATATTTATTATATCATACATGATTCATTTATGACTTTATAATTTCCATTTAATCATGATTTCCATATTAAATTATCTTTTTGGGTAATAATTGCTTTCTTTATCGTACGTGTTTAATTTGTATCATTTAGATCATGATTTAAATACATCCAGAATATAAACCATGATTTATATATCATATATATTTAGAATATATATATTTATAATATATTGATATATCAAATGGAAAGCACCGTTTATGGAGACAGTAGGTCGTACGTATGCATAAACGTTGTTTCCGTTTTCCTGTCGTATTGAACGAGAGTAAGTGAATAAGATATTTGTATGTACATACATACATACATATATATATATATATACATTATAATTATTATGTCATATATTACATACTTATTAATAATATTTATTTTTTTAATCATCATTCAATGGTGAACGTGGTAATGAATCTCATCACGTTGTGGTGACGGTAATACATACGTACGCATGAGCGACAATATCATTATATTGATGGTGAAATTTTGTGTAATTGGATGGTATATATTATATAAAGAATAATTAACATGTTATAATTATTATTTACCCCAGTTATACTCATTATTATACCCATCCATATAATGAAGTGTTTGAATAACAGGCTACACCAGGACGTGGAGACGGTAAACCGTACGTACGCACGTATGATGACTTTGTCATTTATATGATGGATAGAATAACAAAAAAAGTTGTACCATATTTATAAAAACATCAAAGTATGTAGGAGGTACTGTAGTTTTTAATTTTATATGGAGACAACAAATAGAGAGGAAGTGGAATAAGAAAAGAACATGAAAGAGCGTGGTGAAATTATTACCTCTACATCGGGTGTTTCCTTTTGAGTTGATCAAAAGGGCTCCATAGGATTGCTTTTTGATGAATTTAAGGACTCTAGGTTGAATTGAGGGAAGTTGGAAGGATATTTTACCAAGTTTTGGCTGAGACAATAGGCATTGGAGGTGTGAAATTATGAGAAGGTGAAGTTCCCTTTTATAAGAGAGGTAAGGGTAACTTTAGGAAAAGATTGAAATATTATTTTATAATAAAATTATTTTTAGTTTCTAATGGATAAAAATGAAGTATATATAGGAAAAGGTGGTGAAAGGTCTAAAACATCTTAACCAATAGGTTTTAGATAGGTTTAGGTAATCATATCGACCTTATCTTTTAGATTTAACTCATAGGTAAATAGTTTGACATTTACCATGTCTTTTTTATTTCTATATTATATGGTAAAAAAACATATTATAACAATACTAGAAAACCCCATGTGGTTCATTATTAATATATATATATATCCTTATATAATTCTTTTTGTGGAACCATTTATTTTTAGGAATATTATATCAATTAATAATATAGTATTTGTTTTAAAAACTCAATTATGTCAATTTTGACACTATTTAGCATTAGATTCTTTTGAAAGCCATCAGAACATTATCACTTAAAAGAAATTTTATTTAACCAACCCTAACATGTCATATTAACCTATAATATTAGTGTAATTAAACAAAAGATTCAATTTACATTTATTTGGATATTTATAATAACAATTATTTTAACATTTCATTAATAAGGAAATTACTCCATCATCATTGTGTCTTAAAAAAAATTATTTAATGTCTAAAAATTATAAATAAAATACCATTATGTAGGAAATATTCTTAAATTGTTAATTAATATTTATAGTGTAATTTATATTGTGTGTAGCCCAATATTAAAAATGGTTTAGTTATTATGAATTGAATTTAACTCTTTTGACTCTTCCTTAAATAAAATAATAATAAATGTACTAATCTAATCCATGTGGACCAAAAGGATCATATTTTATTCTTGATTTTGTTTTTGGTCGAATTCAACGTATCCAATATAATTTGGACATGTTATAGGGTAATTATAATATTATTTTTCCCTTTAATTACCCTATTTACTTTTAGTCGTGGTAAATAAAAGTCAAAAGTTACTATTCGCCAAAAATTATTTTCATCTTTTTTAATCACATTGTACTTACTAATTACAACCATGTATCTTGGAATTTTGAAATTGAACTCATAGAAGTGAAAAAAATAAGATTTATGTAAATTTGTTAACGTGAGTAAAAGGTGGGTAAAAGACATTAAAAAATTGAATAAAATTTTATAGATCTAATTTTATTATAAAATTACACAAATGAATTAAATTAAAATTATATAGGTTATATATATCTATTTTTACATAATATAAATTTAAATAAAATAAATAATTATTTAAATAAAAAGTCGGTTTTAAACTATAACGCAGTGTTTTCAGTAATTATAAAAAATTGAATGCTTTCAGAAAAATAAAAACATTTCATCTTAAGACAATTTTGATATTTTTAATTCAAAAAATAATTCTATTTTACCAAATTCAAAACTTATAAGTTGAATTAATTAATTTAAAATTAATTCCCATTGTCAAAACCCTAAAGCGGGTTTTTAAAAAGTAAAAACTATCAAAATATTAACAAGTGTTTATTTAAATGTGAAATTACTTATAAAGACCTACATTGAATTAAAGGATAAAAATATAATCTAATTATACTTAAAAATAATTCAAATTTATAATTTACTATTACAAATTATTTCAATTTAAAAAGATGTTTTCAATGAAAAGTTATTATTTTTCACTATTCATCAAAATACGTATGTTGTCAGAAAAGTACCAAATATTTATCCAAAATAAATTTTTATGTCTATATTATAAATATGAATTTAATTTCATTAAACTAAATATATATATATAACTGTCAAATATTGGTTTAATGAATTTTTTCCATTAAAATGCGATAAAATTGTATTTTTCGAAAAATAATTCTTTAGTTTGAAAAAAATGAATTTGTTCTTATATTATGTATACGAAACAAATAATATGGATTCTAAAATGTTATAGAGTATATTAAATTCAAAATTCAGTTAATACTATTTATAAATGCTTTATGGAAGACTAGTTTGGTAAGTCGTGGTGCGCTCAGACTCAGTGTAGCGTGTAACACAAGTTTGCGAATTACATTGAAGAGAAGACGTACTATGAAATCTTGGGGTGTTACATCTAGTATAATATAAACCCCTTTTCTTGAATTTTAATAATATTCCATACAAGGATCATTATAAGTCACCCAAAAAAAGTATTGTCAAACAAAGGAAAATTCATCCCCAAGAAAGGCCTTTCTAACTTCTGTACACCATAATGGTTCCATAACTCGAATCATTTCTCCTGGTCATGGAATCCGTAAAATCATGGTTTATAATTTCCTTCACCCTCATGTTGAAGGCATGCAATAATATCCCAACCCATGTATCCTCCAATTAATCATGGATTATATAACATGTTTTCTATATTATATGACATTAAACTACATGACCCCAATTATCCCTCACCACATGATATTAAACTACATGGACCATGTTATAATTTTATGAATCTAAATAGCATGGTATTAAGAATTATATATGGATTTATTTTTATTAGTGAAATATACATAGTGAATCTCGTACATCATATTTTGAGTCCATTCATGAAATAAAATTTTCCATCTTTTCTTGTGCATTAGTTAGAATTAAATAAGAATAATCCACACATAACTAAAATGGTTTCCCCGATGTTCTTATGCAAGAAATAAATTTATGTGGGAGTGACCAAAATAAGAACTCCCCCTATTGAGCTCATATAAATTGACATTTCCCACCTATATGATTATGATAGACCGGTATGGGATATTTCCTTACTAGAATACATTAATCTATGTGAGTCTCTAATAACAATGTTTGGCTTGATTCCCTTTCTCATAGGATATATAGTGGTATCCAGGTATTCAATATTGGGTCCAGCTACAATAAAAAATTGTCTCTTCCCTATGCTTGGGTCATACCTACATAGGATACCTCTTTATAACTGAATTAGGAGAACAACTCTTTATATTACTGTGTAATATGATCATGAAATTCCCATGTGATGTTCAAAAACCCTAATTTTAAAAACCAAAATTTGTGTTGTGAAATGTTTTAATTCCCATAACCTTCCTCATTCATAAGAGACAGAGGTGAAGTCTCATGGGGACACCTCTATTGTACTATAAACTATATTCCTCTGTTGAATTTTCATTATTTTTCCATCAAAATGCTTGTCACCCCAAAGGAAATTTGATCTCTGGATAAGATTTTCATACATTCATATTTTATATGACATTTATACCCATATCACTCCATGGATTTTGAAACCCTTTGCAATATAGTTTACACAATTACCCACTTTATGCCTGAAGATGGCAGAACATTCTTGGCCATACTACCATGAAAAGGGAGAATCATTTACCCCTTTTTTAGAATAGAGTAATTAATCCTGAATGTCATGGCACTAATACATTGAATTACATCATCCATGACTTTTTTTGCACAACATTATAATAATGTATGCTTCAATCCTCCTTTAAAAAATCTTAATACATGTGGGATTTTAATCCCAGTCATGATCAATGCTGGAACAAATGCCCTTGGAATTTTTAGACATCACTCCCTTGACATTCCACTCCTCATGGTCATTAGAAATATGAATTCCAAAAAAATTACATGTCCATAAAAAATGGAGGGTCAGTGTCTTGAGAATACCTCTTTTTTACTGTTATAAATATTTCATGGTTTGATATGTATATGTTCCCAAATAAAATCTTGTCAACCAAAAGAAAACTATTTCTCAGTACAGACTTTTCATTCCTTCATATGCCCACAAAAACATCATGTTAGAAACTATTCTTACATTTAGTCCTCATATACTTCCCACATACCATGATTGAGATTTATAATTAATACAACCATAGTTATGAAAAATCCATAATTTATGATTGAAAAATATTAAGACATTATTAACTAGTAAACCCTATTGGGGCCCATTCCTTATAAGTTATGGTCAAATCTGTTTGACCTAAAATATCAATAATGATAGTCTGATTTTCATGATATTTAACTACCCATAAAAAGAGACACAAAACTCACCGTGGTGAAATCCTAAAAATTCTAACATGTATAATAGTCGAGTATATTATCAATATACATATGGTTCATATAGTTTAGGAAATATATCGAGAAATCAATAATTAAAGAGGCACAAGTCTATTTTGGTTTGAAAAACCCACAAAGGGAGGCCCACAAAAAAGAGAAGTTGTACCCGCTAATCTCACAGCACCGTGAACATAGGAAAAAATTATGGATACAATAGAATATTTACAAATTTTGTATGGTTTTTCATGTAATTATAAAAAAATTGAAATCAATTCACGCATAGTCCCTTGGATCTAGAAAAATTATATTTTTATCTGATCTATCATTCAAATCAGGACTACTTCTACATCAAAATAGCCTCCTCTTTTTCATAATCATAACCCATTCTGATGAAGGCATTTGTTTCGTCCTAAAAATTCAGTATAGAAGAATAATGTGTTTTGATTAATTATTCAAAGGATTAAAACAATTGAGGATGTGATCAAGGAAAAATATTGAAAGGGATGAAATCATGAAGGTTGAAGAAATCATGAAGGGAAAATCACTTCGTGGACCACCACTCTGCATGGTATTCTATATCTTCTTGAAGAATCTATGAAATAAATAGTTCAAGATATTATGTTGGTACTAGTGAAACATATAAATGATGAAAATTAATTGTTGGTGATGAGGTGGTGATTTCCACACCTATAAAAAATGGAGACCACATTCGTGAATGGTGTCCCCAATGACTAAGTCATTCACAAGCTTAATCAAATTTTGTTGGCTCCCAACAAAAATCCATGTATTCCATCAAAGATAACCAGAAATTATAATAGTATGTCCCTATAATCCAATATAAAATCACCCCGAGGGGACAAGAATGATGGAGAAAAATAGATGAAGAGATAAAGAGACTAATGAATTGGGTGGAGGAATGAAAGGTACTGTAAAACCTAGAGCCTTTCGATGAGTCCTAAAAGTTAAATTCATCCTCCCAAAATTGAGTAGGAAATAATATTTTGTCTGGTGTATGGGAACAAAAAATTCTCTATTGAGACAATTCCAGTGAGGAGTAAATTGGATACCCACTTTGTACATATGCATCCAACATATAAATTGAATATATCTGTTGAACTCAGCCTCGCATAGAGAAGCACTATACAGGGGGGGACCCGATCTCATGTAGTGAAAGCCTATGTAGGTAGAACCTGAACCCATTAATCAAGAGGATACATGGGAAAAACCCTGGTCCACATAACAAAATGATTTGTAGAGGATCCCCACAGCTACATAGAAATATGCAATTTAGAGGGAACCCCATCATGTGTAAGAACATGCTATGCAGAACAGGGCATCCTAGGGTGTTCTACTATGTGTCTCCCACTATAGTCTTTGGTCATATCATTTGTACCCATGTTGTTTCCTTTATGAAACAGTCTAATGGAATCAAGTTAAGGAATCTTCTAATGCAACCTGACGAGTATGATTAGATCATCAGGCACATCATCATTTCATCGATTTTATATTCATCTGGTCACAAGGTATTTGACCTCTGGATGTTCATGTTAACCTCATTATTCTAGAATATGAGAGGAAGTCTTGGCCTTTCCCATTGATGAGGGCCATTGTTGATCATTCTGGTATTTACCATGACCGATCGTAGGGAACTTCTACTGATGCATTCCCCTGACCTTTCTTGAAAGAGGGGAATCTTTTCTCCACTTTACCTCTTCCCATGTCATATGTTGATGGATAACCAAATTTGACTACCCATGATGTAAAAATAATAGAGGAAACATGAACACTCAATTCCACTTCCTCTCCCTCTTCGGGCCCCATCATCATGCATCAATGTATTGGGTTAGATCAGGTGGTCATCATAACAACTACTTTGTCTTGTTTCTCACACTGAGCTTGACTCAAATGTTCATAGAGGTTAGTAGTGATTGTGATATCTACACAATCCCAAACCGAAAATGTGAAATTTCATGCCTAATCCCTAACCATTCCCATCAAATGATTATCTCCCATGTATATGACCCAATAATACCTCCTATAATGGGCCTCTCCCAATGTGTATATCCTAGTCATACCAAACTATGTTGTATTTGAATCCCAACTAACTATGATACATAGAAAACATCCCTGATATCCAAACCAAACCCCCAAACCCCCCTTATGACCTCAAAACCATATTCTTGTTAGGTTAATATCCACCAAGGATACCACATATCATCAATGACCCTTGGTCCACCTCATCATAAGTTCTACGACATCCATGTCCAGAAACCCTTTTCTTGTATTTCTTTACCATATGATAAAAAACATGGTTGGGTCCTTCTCACATTACCTTAAAAGGTGATGTGTCTAGATAATCGATACCAAAGTATTTGGGGTTTGATTAATCTCATGAGGATACATAAGAATTCCATATTATGTGTTAGATCACAAAATGAAAACAAATATCTACCCCTTAGATGGTGATAAACACAAGAGAACACTATCACACAACCTAAAAACATCGTTGTATTACTAAACAAACAAGGAACCCTGAATGTTTTCATAAGAGGATGACATTGATGGAGAACCATGGATAGATATAGATATCATAATTGATGGATAACCTCATATAAATATAAAGATTATTATAAACATATTCATAGGTATGATCAATTGTTTCAAAGGTTTAATCCAGGGAAACATACTTTGAAATGAACAAAGGTTTCATGAAAATATATTAAAATACATAGGAGAGTCCTAGAATATGAAATACTTCCCACCAAATGTTGTGATGATCTTGACATCCGATCCACTAGACCAATGTGTGTTCTTAACTATATTTGGTCATGTTACCCAATGAGAACATATCATTCAAACATATATCCATGAATCCGGGATATGAGAGCCATTAGGTGTTTCCGACTCTACTAACAAAAAATATTGGAAATTGATTGATGAAAATATACCCAATATCAGTAATTTCAAAACATTTAACCCCCTTGAAATCAATTTTTTGTGCCACAATAACATCTTTGATGGATAAAGAATGGTTAATATGATGTGACTTATTTGATTTTCACCTCCTTCACTGGATAAAAAGGATAAACTTCTTGTTATCATTGGACACTTTTGTTCCTTACTTTGGAAAAATATTTAGTGGAAACACATGTGGATCTTTCCATTACAAAATACTTATAGTCAATATACTCCAATTGTATTCTTAACACACCTATTGTTGAGGTACTTCTCTTAGTTCAAAAATTCACTGATATTGAAAATAATACATTTGGATTGTTTCAAGAAGGGTTTCCACTTAGGTATAAACAACTAGATCTCACTACCTTCACCTAGGTTACTACATTATTTTAGGTAAATTTGGTAAACACCAATTCCTAATCTCCACACATTTACCTTGAGTTGATATACTCGTCTATGTTCCTTCATTACATTCTGTTGGTATACTCCTCTTGGTTATCATTTTTCACCATGACTTGATTTAATTATAATTTTTATAATTAATCAACTCAAGTAGATATGATCTTATTTATTATAATTATTCACCTCATTCCAATATACTAATAATGGTTACTATTTATGGGCCTCTTACTATGTGTAATTCAAAAATATAGAAATCTACGTTCCTCTTCTTGTTATGAGTAGACATGTGGAGGAAACTCTTTATTAGCATGCTATTTGGTTTCAGCCCCAATTTTTATTTCCATTACAAGATTCACTTTCTAGGTAAAAAATCATTTGGTATCATAGGAATAATACCTTCTCCATCCCCTATTGTGGATTCTAATGTGGTACTATTGGTTTTTGTCTCTTGTTTATCATGTCGGGACTGAATCACATGGGATTATATGTTTAGTGAATAATTTCGTTATTATTATTGAAATACACTGTGGGAATCCATTTTTTAGTCTTAGATTCATTAATCTATACTACATAGAACACAAAACACCATATGATATTAAACTATATAGAATTTTCCTCACATAAGATTGCAAATAGTGTATCTAAAACTACATGTTATCTGATTCGTAATGAATAGAATATGTAGGAAGAATAGTTTGTTTCAAACTCAACACCCTAAGTGTTTATATATATATATATATTGGGAATCATACTAGATATAATCCTTAAATTTTTCTCTATCTATCTAGCTACTAAATGACATGATGAACCATAAGGGTAAAACTAAGGCATAATTCCCACACAATTCTTTTATTTTCAATCCTTTCTGACACATGAACATCTCAAAGGTGGATCATGTGTAATTCTCATCGTATATCCTATTGAGTAATGTTATTAACCGGTAACATCTCATGGAATGTTCATATCTATAAAACATTCATACTCTATAATGAAGGATAATAATGTACATGGATTAGTCTTTCTCACATGACCTTAATAGTTATGACATTTGATGTTATGAGGAACCAAACAACATGGGGTCAAAGTTCATTTATATGGATACAAAGTAATCCCTCTCATAGGCCTAATCCCATCTCTACTATACACATGTCCTCCCTAGATAGTGATAATATTTAGAGTTCCCAGCTATGGATTTAAACAATTTAATCACTAATTAATAATAAAAGTATGGAGAACCTATAATACACATGGATGTTCACAAAAGGTATATAGTTTTGATCTGATCATTTACCTTGGTGTAACTGACCATGTATTTGTGTTTGGAAAGGAGTCACAATCATATAAAAAATCAATTATGGTTCTCTAGAGTACTCAATAACTTTCCCTTAATGGGTGTGATGATCTCAAAATCCCATCCATTGGAACAATATGTATTCTAATGTTCCCATATAAAATTTTCATACTGACTACCTTACTTTAGAAATAAGGTGCACAATGAAACTCTGGTTGAAGATTTATTGATTCTAGATATATCATAGTTTCCCTATGAAACACTCCAATTTCAGTATGGATCTATTTGAATCATTTGTGTTGAAGAAATTTTTGATGTACACTACTTCAAAATAGGGATGTTGAGGTAGTTATTCATTCACCAAAATTAGTGAAGATTACAACATATAAAGTACAATAGATCCATGAGAATGTGAATGTGGCACATAATCATAAGAATTATTATTTCGATCATAGGATGAGTTTTCAAGGCTTTGATGTTAATGATAATGTTTTCCTAAAGGGTTCTCCTTATCATCATATGTGAAGGTTTGATCATGGGAGTAATCATTCTCCCTATTGTTAGTCCTTTTGAGGTGTTGGTGTGTGTTATGTTTACATAATATTGGATTCCACTATGCCTATAGTTGATCCATTTTTATAACATCTTCCATGTATTATGACATTTGTAGTACCTTAATGAATTTTAATCTTACATATAATGGGGTGAGAAAGATGTATATGTTGGGGTGAAATTCATGGAATAACCTGTGATAATTTAGGAAACTTGCATGAGGGCACTACATGGGTGCGCTATTTTGTTTTTTCATGTCTGGTTATATCACTGTTGATTATAGGAGATCACTTGGGATCTGGAGTTGTATATTTAGGTTCAATATCCCATGTGGGTTTTATTATTTTTTATTAATCTTGAGTTGTTGTGTTTTACCTTATTCTTCTTCATGATAACTTTTTTGCTTTCTTCTTATGATGCCTATTATGGACTCTACCTAGATATGTATCTCATATTGGATTTTTTTATTTTGGTTAATAGTGTTTGAATGTTTTTCTCTTTTTATATTTTTTTGGTTGTGTTATTTTTATAGTAATATCATTGAGAGGTATATCATGGGTTTTTTTGTTTGTAACTTTTCTTCTAATGGGTCTTGTTTTATATTATAATCGATGAGGATTGTCTTAGAGGTGATATAAGGCCATAGATTTATAGAACACTTCTTTTTTATTTTTTTAGTCTGTGGGGTTCCAAGATGGTCTCCAAATTCATTTTATATGTTAGAGATGTTTTTTTCATTTTAAGGTACAATGTACCATATTAGTTTGTGTTCTTTTCTCCATTTTGAGCGCATTTGCAGAATCATTTATAGTACAACCAGTTTAGATTTGTTTCACATAATGGTGATCATTTTGGGGAATGGGTTATGGTGTTTAATTCACAATGGAGAGAGAAATTTCTATGAATCCAATTTCATTGGCCATTTCATGTGCATCACCCAAAAGTGTAAAAAAATTAGTATAGAGGCCAACATAATATAGGGGCTAGGTGTAGTGGTGTACAAGGTTCTAAATTAAATCATATACGGTGATAAAATCCATGTTTTTTTTCCTAAATCATACTAAACCTGGAATAACATTCAATGTGTTTTAGTAAACTGAATTACATAGTTATAGAAAATGGTAAGTAAGGGGTGTCTCTATGCCATGGTATTCAACAAAGAAGGTCAAAACGACTATGAAAACTCTACAACTCACTATCCTAATGCATAGGGGTCGACACCAGATTTCAAGGCCATTTTTAAAAAGTGTTCTAACTAGAGTTATTCAAAATTTCAAATTCCTTTTATTATAGATACTCTCTAAGAATATAAGAATTATGGAATAGAGGGAAATCATTATATCATTGAGGTTTCATTCCAAACTTTTTCAATAAAGAGGAGACTATTTTTTCTTGTATTAAAATTATTCCTTTTCTCCTAAAGATTAACCCACCACATGACTACTCACCATCCTAAAACAACATTATTGGGTGTCTAAAAATTTTGTTTCAACTGTATTGAAATCCTAGAAAAAAGGTACTCGCTGCTATAATCTCCAAATCACTCCTATTATTCTTCACATTAGAAATTATTTTTTCCATATTTCCTCTATTTTGGTATAAATATCTATTAATAATTGATTATAGATTGGAAATCAAAAGTTTTGGTTGGTATGCATTTGGTTCTGGTCTTTTTCATGTCAGAATTATTTAAACCATGATTATCTATTACTTCTCAATTAACATTTATCACCTAATTGAGGCATGTGATTCATTAATTTAAATTTATTTGAATTTTTTTAGAATTATCAAGATTTAATTATTTGGGTAATGATTTAGTTAGTCTAATGAAGATAATAATATGAAAAATAAATGGATAGTTAATTATAGCATAGGTTATAGAGACTACATGCTTTTTAATAATGTTGATGTTACTTCATATTTTAAAGAAAGTATTAAATATACTTGTTTGGGATGATGCTTTTTTGTTTGCATTAATAATTTTTCTAAAATTGATCAACAATGTAAAACCTGATTTATGATATTATAATTCATGAAAAAGGAATGAAAATTGATAACATTTATCCTTTGATTTGATGTAATATAAAATTCAAGATAAAATCATATTCATATTTGTTAATATTTAATTGATAAAAAATTATATATAGGTTTATTTTTTATGAAATTTTTTTTATTATAAACAAATTAATTTAATATGTGAATTAATTTTTTATTGAAGATATATTTTGGGGTTATGAGAACCCATTATATTTGGATAAACGCTTAAATTTCATGGTTTTAGGGTCTTATTGTCCCCCATTGATGAATCCTATGGAAAATATTGTTTCATTTATTTATACTTTTGGGATATAAACAATTTATTTTTTTGTTTATAACCATATATATTTCGAAATGTTTGAAGGGAAATGGGATGAAGGCTAGACCATTGATGATATATGATGTAGGTGATGGAAGAATAAATTATACTATGTGAAATGTTTTTTAAATAACATTAGGGAAGGAGGGATGAGTTCATAACGGGCCTTTCATGTCAATACATACCCATTATTGATTCTTCTTTGATAGCTGGTTTGATGGATATTTTTTAATATAGTTTCCAACTTGTTTAAAATACTTACATCCATGCAAAAATGTTCATATTCATTATAGTATATTAGGATGATCCCTAGAGTACCCATATAATTCATGCAATTAAAATGAATTAATAGATAAACACATGGGATGGGGTATCATTAGATGTTGTGATTATAAATTATTACCTTTTAATGGAATCCATGGTATGGTTAAATATTATTATCAATAAATCATGAGTTTTATATATTTAAAATTTTTATACAATTTCTGAAATAATTTAGGCTTCAAATAAGGAAATTTTAAATTTCATAATATATGGACAGTGTTTTATCCCGAGGATTCAGATGATGATGACATACTTAAGAATATATGAAATAAAATTTATGATGTTGAAGTCACTAGATTACAAGTCTAAAATTTTAATTATTGGAGTTCAATAAAAAATAATTCCAATTAAATAATATTATGTTAATTAATATTGAAAATGATCCATGTATTCTTATTGAGAGGTAGACCATAGTGGGTGGAGGTGGGTGTCCTTTTTAGGGTATCCATAGATGATTATAATTCTAGGTAATTTTCCTAATTGAATTTGTGCCTGATATAACTTATTTATTCTGATTTCTTATGCTTTACTACTGGAGTTTGTTTGGAAACCAACACCCCAATAGTTTTGGGTGTGTTTTCTCTAATATATACAGTATTGAGGGAATGGATGGTCAACTTCTCATTATCCCTCCATGTCCCATGGGACATAGTTATGATTATGTGTATCATATATTATAATTCACTATGATATAGGGTGTGTCCTCCATATAAACTAATGCCTCTTGGTTTTATTACACATTTTTGTGTAGGTGATAATTTATCGAGCTATACATATACTTCTCTCTAGACATGATGGATACAGATTCCCATTGGTTCTTATAAATGGGTTATGAGTGATTTAGGTATTATTTTTTCATGCTCTATAGTGTCTTCTAGACAGATAGCTACTTATAATTGAGATGGTCACATGAGGCATTAGATGGGATGATGAGGTAGATATATAGATATGTTTCATCATAAGATTTCGGTCACCTCATGAGACTCAGTGGGGACGGTTCGAGGACTGATTAACATTAGGGGTGACTTTAATTATCTAAGGGATGAGAATATAATACGAGACTTTGTGTTGTGATAATGGAAATCTAATTGACACAGGGAAGTTTTGTACCATCAAATGTGTAAGTGTGTGTGATTTTGATACAAAATAGTTTACTTTTTTGTGTCACTTAGTGATTAATACATGGTGAGAATGGAAATATAGTTTTATTAAATTAGCTGATGAGTTAGTTTCATTTGATTATTCAATGGGATTTTTTTGTTTCCTTAAAATATCTCATGAGTGTTTTTAAGAAGGATAATAAATATTATACATGTTATGCCCACCCTAGGTATAAATAAACTGGTTTTCAGGTCCATAGTAGTTAGTTGGTGATATTGTTTGGTAGTACTATTGTAGACGCTGGAAAAGTCCGTTGTTCCCAAACGAAGCTCCGGATGCGGAAAGCGAAGTGATATTTGGAGTCAGAGGCACGTTCCGGAGGGCCCGGAGGAGTTGCGCGCAATTTCAGAGGACCGCGCGCAAAGTTGAGTCGCGGCGCGCAATCCTCCCGGGATGCGCGCAATGCGCTGGCCGGCGCGCTATTTTTCGCGCCCGTGGCCTGCGCGGCTCCCTTGCGCGCCGGGTCCTGATTCCGCGCCCGCAAAGGGAATTCCGCGCCCGAGACCGGATTCCGCGCCCGGGGTTGCCTATAAATATAAGGCGACCCCCGACGTTTTGAAGGTTGCCAGAATCCGAAGCGTCGCTCGTTCGCGCAATCCAACCCCTTCCGCGCGCAATGCCGATCTTCAGGTAACCTCCTTTCTTTCACGCAATAGAGCCTTGGGGTTCGCCTTCGCGCGCAATCCCCTTGGCTCCTTTCCTTTGAATAATCCTTAACCCGAAGGCCTTTGCGCACAAAAGAAGCCTCTTGTGCGCAATTGCCCCCCGAGTGCGCGCAATCCAGCCCGATTGCGCGCACCCCCCATTTTCAAAGTGGCCATTCGTTAGAGAATGAGCCGTTGCCCCCGCGTGCTACCCGAAGCCCGGTGCGCGCAATCCCAATCATCCACGCGCGAAGCGCTGGCCCAATTGCGCGCCAGCCCGCCATTTTGCGCGCCGACCCGCGGTTTTGCGCGCAAAGCTCCTCTTTTGCGCGCAATCCGCCAGGGTCGCCTCCCTTGACCCCCTGAGGGTACCCGCCTGCGTGGCACCCGATGATCTTCATCCTGGGTGCCCGCACTGTGCGTTGTCTTTCCGTGCGGCCCTCCAGGCTTGCGCGAAGTGACACGTACCTATGTCCAGCATGACGTTAAACTGCATATACGTCCCGCATGACGTTAAACTGCGCATTCGTCCCGCACGACGTTAAACTGCCCATATGTCCAGCATGACGTTAAACTGCATATACGTCCCGCATGACGTTAAACTGCGCATTCGTCCCGCATGACGTTAAACTGCCCATACGTCCAGCATGACGTTAAACTGCACATCCGTCCAAGCTGCACGACGCTAAACTGCCTAGCCCCCATCGTCCGCGCTGCAAGACGTTAAACTGCCAAGTGTTTCGTCCTCAACACACGACGTTAAACTGTGCTTCATCCGGCAAGACGTTAAACCGTCCGCTTCGTCCTCAACACACGACGTTAAACTGTACTTCGTCCGGCAAGACGTTAAACCGTCCGCAACCTGATCCCGTGCTCCGCACGCAGGGTCCCCCCCGGTTTGGATGTGGCCCCCACCCGCTCGTCTCTGCAGGGATGTCGGGATTGTCCCGCTTTTGGGACGATTTAATGGGAGTGGCTTTTCCCTACGGGGGCAGGGTATTACAAGCCCCTAGTTTCTCGTGGGAGGCTGCTCATGTGTATCTCCATTGCGCCTCCCCACTGCCGAAGCCAGTAGAGGGTGTGACTGGGATCGAGGTGTCTCCTACTTTCGGTCCAAGTCCCTTCCAACTGAGTTTTTCCGCATCCGGGCTGCCTCAAGTGCGTAAGTCCTGACAGAATGAACTACGTGGACTTTGATCCCTGTCTTCTAAAAAGGGTACCTAGGAAGCCTCCCTGAGGTCCAAGCCCACCACCTGGTCGTCCCGGTCGTATTTACGTCGGTTCGTCCATCAGTGGACCCCTCCAGGGTTCACGCTTGCGTCGATTCACCTATGAATCCGCCCCTGTGGGAGACTGCCCGTGTGTATCTCCACTGTGCCTCCCCACAGCCCCTTTTTCCATTTCTCCTTTTATCGTCCAGCATGACGTGAAACTGTGATCCACCCGGCCGTTCCATCCCCCTCTGTGCGAGGTGGTTCGGTTCAATCCTCCGCCTGGCGGCCTAGACCTCTTCGTGAGTCGGCTTGCCGACGTCCAGCATGACATTAAACTGTATACCCGAACTACGTTGACTTTGATCCGTGCTAACGCGCGGTACGTAGGAAGCCCCTACGGGGTCCAAGCTCTTCACTCCATCATCCATCCTGATCCTTACCCGGGCCGCCACATCCCGGTGGGGTCATGCCACTTCACTCCACTCCACGTTACTTGGGAAGCCGCCCATGTGCTGGCCCCAGCGTCGGAGGTTCCCCGCAAGGGGTTCTGTCATCTGATCCACTTTTCGTGTTGATCGGTCCGATGCCGTCCCCGCTGGACGTTAAACTCGCGGCATACCCCGTGTTAAACATGGGAAGCTGAGGAAAACCTCAGGTGACACAGTTCCCCGCACCCAGTGCGGGATGCCTCAGGCCATCATGCCTTCGAGAATCCCTATTAGGGACGGAAGACAGACGTGCAGAACCGCAGTGTTACGACACGCCCCCAGCACCCAGAGCCACCCGGCCTTCTCACTGCAGGTTGCTGCCCCGCCCAGACTCCTTGGAGTGTCCGGGCGGAAGCAGCGTAATTAACCGGTGTCCATGAAGATATGGCGCCGGGAACGAGATTCACGAACATTCTTAAGTCTATGAGGGAGACCCGGATTAGGCGACGAGTTCCGAGGAGACGTCCAAGGAAGGAGGAGCCGACATCCCATCATCCCGGTTTCGATCAAGGAGCAGACGCCCCTGAATAAGGGACGAATGCCACCCGCCCTTGGAAAGCGGGACTGCGGGACCACAAGCCGCGCGCCCATCCCCTCGGGTTGACGGGTGCACGCGCGAACGCGTCCTGGCGGAACAGCGTAACCCGACGCACATCCGCACCGAAACAGAAAAATGGTGAACCCGACGTGAATCTCTTCTCCTCGATACGAGGACCGATGGCTTTCAGAGGTGTTGGAAGACCGGCATGTTGCCCGGCCAAGCATTCAGTCTTACCCGCCAGGGGCTGGGGAAGGGACATCGGGCACTCCGTCTCGCAACGTCGAGGGCCTGGGTTCCCCCCAAGGAAGGCGTCGTGGTGCTAATGGTCGGTTGTCGATTCCTTTTTCCTGTCAGTATTAATGGGTTCTTCCCCCTGCTTTCAGAAATCAGGTCGCCCGATCCAGTGCCCGATCGCCACCCGCCCACTGGCGCAGGGGTAGGGGAAAGACCGACGCGGCTACTCCGCGCGGTCCCGCCCGTTCCACAGCCGTCCCAGCAGCCGCAATTGCGGGACGACCACGCCCTCTCTCCCCCTCGGAGGTCATCCAGAGAAGGGTGATCAACACCCTGGTGCGGAGATACGAGGAAGAGGGAGTCATCCCCACTAGGGAAATGGCTCGCCTAGACCTTGAGGAGGCTGCGCCTCACCACCACCGCCGCCCCCGAGGGCCGCGCAGGGAGGCACAGCTGCCTACCTCAACGTCCAATCTCTTCGGGAGTTTATCCCCGGAGCGCTCTGACAGTTCCCTTCCCTATGCGGATGAGGTGGAAGATGCCCGGGATCACCCTATCCGGGATTCGCTCCAGGGATCTACGGTAAGGACTCCCGCCAGGCCACGGCGACACCGCCGCCAGGCCTCTCCAGTCGAAGAGCGGGCTCTCCACCTGCCCGCGCCGGTCATCCCGACTCGTCTATCTCGACGCCAACGTCGGGCACGAGCGGAAGAGGATGCCCACCTTGGGGCTCTAGCAACAGCGGCCACATTGGCCCAAGCCACTGCTGGCTCCAGTCGCCAGGCCTCTGCGCATCCTGAGCAGGGGAACTCCTATGCCCGACCTGGATCGAGGCCCCGACAGCCCCAAAGGCAGGTTGGGTCGACTCTCCCTGTTGCTGGCACTGGCAGGAGCCACCGCGGACCACCTCGCGGTAGCGCTATTCACCGGCAGGATCTACTCTGTGTGGCCGATCCAGGAGGCATGGGTCATCCCACCTTCCGATCCCGGCCCGGAGGCCTGCCCGGAATCATCTCTCCCCGCGTCCCCTTTTATATCTGTCCCGGTGCCCCTCGCACCTTGGTTCCCAGTCCTCTTGGCCCCAGCACCAGTGCGGCCGGAGGACGTCAGGACAGAGATCAGCCCTGCCCCGAAGAACCACCCAGGGGCAGGAAGGCAAGGCGTCGACGCCGAGGGAAGGATGTTACGGAATTCCGGACAGAGATCCGACCGGTTTGCTTCTCTGACTCAGAGGCGGAGTACGATTCGGCGACAGAGCCCCTTCCCCAATCCCGCCAGTCAAGGGCAGGGGTAGGAATGCGGCACGTCAGCCTCGTGCTCCCCGAGAGCGAGATCGATGTGATCCCCGCTTCCCTCTGAAGGTATATCCGGAGTAACGAGGGCCTGGTAGACCCCCAAGGATCAAGCTTGCGGTTGGTACCGGCCCCTCCGGAAGTGCCTTCCGTCTCGATCGGAGAAGCCGGAGACTTTTTCTGGGGACCGACGGTCGAACCACGATCTGGTGCACCCTCGGCGAGCACCGATGCTACGACAGGATGTTCGCTCGCCGGCCCGTCCTATCGTGATGTGGTAGCCAGGGCACCGCCACCCTCAGAGGGCGGCCCGGGATATGGAGGCCAATCGGCCTGCTCGCTGTATTCACCGCCGGCCAGCCCGTCAGCCCGGCGGCCCGCCTCGGCACCACTACCAGTTCCCCGTCCGTTCCCAGCCATGGAAGAGGACCAAGGAGATATGGGTCCCGAGTTTGAGTCGTGGAGCTTCTGGACCGTCCTTGCAGAGGGCCACTTCCCTGAGATGTTTTGGCCAGTCGCAGGACCGGGCTTTGATGCACCCGAATCGCTCACCCCGGATGAGTTCGAATGCTTCCGCCGAACTCTCCGGGAGACTCGCTCCTGTCTTCGCCGCCTACAAATGCCATACCCCGGGAGTCAATCGCACCTGGAGGATATTGGTGAGCAGTGCCGTCAAATTGACCTGGCCATGCTCCCCGCGGTTCGGCACCCCGGGTCATTTGAGCACCACGAGGCCCTCCAACAACGATGCGTTGAGTGTTTTCAAGTACTCCGCAAAGTTATCGAGGAAGCCACTCCCCACGTGTATATCCGTGGATGGGGGCAGTACGCTGCCCTATGCTTCAGTGTGATTCGCCGACAGCCCGATTCGCTGGGTGGCCCTGAGGGTATATCCCCAGGGACAGAAACAGTCAATATGGTTGACCTGTCGGGAGAGGGGAACGACTTGGAACTTCTCGACGGGGGCTTCCCCCCCGAAGAAAAGCCGTCGTCAGATCCATCGGTGAGAGTTACTCGTCATCAGAGGAACCTCCTAGGGCTCCCCGCACCCACTGAAGCACTGACGTTGAGCCGAAACGTCAGCAAAGGAAAAGAGCACAGCGAGGCTATAAAGCCCGCCGACCCATCTGCCTCCATGCAGAGGGCAGAGGAGGATCCCGAGAAGGCTACGCTACGTCAGCAGCTCGCCGAACAGAAGAAGCTGGTTGACCAGCTCCTCGCCGAGCGCGCTGCAGAACGGCGGCCTGACTACGGTGATCCTAGGCCAGGACAGCAGGGACCGGAACAACCGCTCCTCGACGAGACTCTCCCGGCCAACCGTGATTACGCCGTGTTCGCCGACAGGAGAGAGGCCATTGCCTACGACAAGAGGGCGCGGTATGTTTCGCCTCACCCTCCCGAGCGGCGTGACTACCTGAGAGATCCCGCTCGGATTCCTCCCGCTGCCCCAAGGGCCGCTCCGCCCGCCATCCCACGAGCTGCCGAGTTCGACGATCCGGTCAACGACCCGATTGAAGGGCCATGTAACGCGCTCGTGGTTAGAGATCCTTGCCAGGACTGGAACCCATGTCCGGACGATCCGATGGCGGCACTCATTGCCCGCTTGGAAGCCTTGGAGACTCGGCAGGTGGCGATCCCACCGGACGGCAAGCCCTACCCAGCATGGGTGGATGACATGCCGGCGCCTCCGGGATTCGGGAATCCCACTTTCGCCCCCTTCAACGGAACTGGAGATCCGCCACAGCATTTAGCCCACTTCAACTCGAGGTGCGGGCCTATGTTGGGGACTCCGGCGCAGCAGGAGGCCGCTAAGCTTCGCTGCTTTGTTCAGACACTGGAAGGGCCAGCATTTGTCTGGTACAGCCAGCTCCCCGTCGGGTCGGTAACCAGCTGGGAGGACCTCCGTAGACAGTTCCTCTACCAGTTCAGTTCCACGACCCGGAAGACAAGTATCGCAGACCTCTTCAAGTGCAAGCAGAGGCCTGATGAGCGTGTCGCGGACTTCGTCGCCCGATGGAAGGGTCTCACGTATTCCCTTGACATGCCATTGACTCAGGAGCAGTTGCTGACAATGTGCGTCGGGAACGTCAAGACCGAGCTGGTCCCTTCCCTGATCACTCAAAATTACCCCGGAGGGTTCAGGGACTTCTCATACAAAGCTCAACGTCTTGAGGAAGCCCTGCAACAGGCCAGCCAGGCACACCCGCTGCCTCCTATGATTCCTGCAAGGAGAGCCACCAGGGCTGAGCCCGCTGCTGTTGCCCAGATAGAGGCCCCCAGGCCGTTGGAGCTGCTGCCGGTGAGGCCAGCTCCACAGCCTCACAGGAATCCGCCTCCACGGGTTCAGTTCCCGGCCCAGCAGCGGCAGCCCCAGAACCGGCCGGCCCCTCCGCGTAATGTACTGCCACAACCCAGGCGAGATAATCAGGGTCCACCTCCTCGACCGGCCCCTCCAGCCCCTCGTCAAGACCACGCTCCCAGGGGCCCGCGACACCTGACTTACTCATTCCACGAGGATCAGGTCCCCGTTTATTTCCGGAGCGCCCTGGAGCAGAGGATTGTGCGACTGCCTAAGTGTTGGAGGCCAGAGGAGGCACATCTTACGAATAACCCCCGCTACTTCCCCTACCATCGGGCCCTGGGGCACACCATCCAGCGGTGCTACGTGTTTAAGGATTGTCTCCAAGACCAGATTAACAACAATGTAATCAGGTTGGGCCCAGCTCCAGCACAAGTGGCGGGCGTGTTCGTGGTATCAGATGACGATAGTGGCAACGAGGACGAATGGCAGCTGGTCTCCGACCGCGGATCCCAGAAGTATAATAACTGGATGGCCCGCAAGATGACCATTCGCGCCCATGGAATCATCCGTGCGCGCTTGAATCAGCCTGAGCCCCCAGAATCTGCGGGTGCCGCTTCGGCATCGTCGTCCCAGCCTGCCTCTTCCAAGAGGAGCAAACGGCGGCAGCGCAAGAAGGAAGAGCACGCCCCGCCGGTTCCGCCACTATCCCGCACTCTCGGTGATTTCATGCCCCCAGAGATGGGGGTCCCTCCTCGGATCCGCCCGGTGATGGATGACTCGTCCGATGACGGTGTTGGGTACGCTTCGGTTAATACCGTCGAGCTGGTAAATCCCTGTTCAGTTCCCGACGTTGAAGAACACCAGGTGCACCTCCCTAGTGTCCCCGGTCGTCGCTACCGTCGGAAGAACCGCAGCAATAGGAGTTGCCGGGGCACAGCCGTTGGTGCCTCCCGCCAGGCCGTGCACGCCACTGAGACTAGGCAGCAGGCTCAAAACCGAGCTCAGCGCGCGCAGCCCCCCCATCCGGGGATGACGGATTCGCCTCCGCCACTGTTTGTGGTGTGGGACCAGGCAGAACCGCCTTAGCCGCGTCGCGACCAGCTCCGCCCTGCCACGGGTCCATCCCGGCCTCCTGACTCCAGTACGGTGACCATTTCCCGGACTACGACCAGTGAACAGCGAGATGCGCCAAGTACCAGTCGGCCGCCGATCCAACCGGCAAGGCCCGTCATGCCACCAACCGCAGAGCAACCTCCTGCAACCAGGGGCTCGCGCTTGGCCAAAAAGTATGATGTCCTGAAGCACTTGGCCGACATCCCAGCAAGGCTCTCCATCCTTGAGGCTATGCGCATGTCATCTGAGATGCGCGAGGCACTCGCTGAAGCCCTGAAAAGCCCCCTCCAGTTTGAGACAGAGGTTGCGGCTGCAGAGGCCTTTCACGCCGAAACGATCGAGGACGCCGAATGTCAGGCAGTTATCTCTTTCTCTGGTAAGGATGAAGACCCTCCTATACAGGGACATATCCGTCCGCTGTATGTCACTGGCCAGTTCAATGGCCTTGAAGTCCGGCGCTGTCTTGTCGACACGGGGTCCGGGATTAACCTGATTCCAACTCGGACGCTCCGGAGATTGGGATTGTCTGAGGATGACTTGATTCCCTCCGACCTCAGGATCCAGGGGTACGACCGCACCGAGAAAACCCCGGTCGGCAAGATACGTTTGAAGACCCAGTTCGGTGACTTGGTTGCCAACACCGAATTCATGGTAGTCTCTCAGGACACTGCGTATAACGCATTGATGGGCAGGCCATGGCTTCACCTTCACGCGGCGGTTCCCTCGTCATACCACCAATGCCTCAAATACTCCCTTAATGGTCGAGTAGGCGTGCTTCAAGGAGATGCCTCTCCTTTTGCCTCATGTGAAGCCCGCTATCTGGACGCGGACTATTACAAGAGCAAGGATAAGCAGATCCTGGCAGGTGAGGTTGAGCCTGTCGCTGTTGCAAGCGATCCCTGGGCAAGTCTGGTTGACGCTTACGTCCTCCCGATTCACCGGTTGGACGTCGCCATGGTCTTGACGGTCCGCGAGTCTCCTGATGAGATGGCCGCGACCGCCCACGCCAGCACCAGTGGCCCAGCAGGATCTGGTAGCCCCAATGCAGTTTCCAACGCAGTCTCTCCCGTGGACGATCCCTCCCCGAGCGGAGAGGATATGGAAGACGCACCCCCAGCCTTTGAGGAGGGCGTCCCCGCCACGGTCGATGAGTTAATACAGGTGAACCTTGGAACCGAGGCCGATCCAAGACCCACATTGGTTAGTGCCGCCATGCCCTCCGAGGAGCGGCAGCAGTACGTGGACTTTCTCAGGCAGCACCGTGATGTGTTCGCTTGGGGCTATGACGAGATGCCGGGGCTAGATCCTCAGGTAGCCGTTCACCGCCTTGGTCTCCCGACGAACCATCGTGGGTTCAAGCAGCCTCCCAGGAAGATGCACCCGTCCCACGGTGCCATGGTTGAGGCCGAAGTTGACAAGCTTATCAAAGCCAACTTTGTGAGGGAAGTTCAGTACCCCAAATGGCTGGCCAACATTGTGCCGGTCAGGAAGAAGAACGGGCAGATTAGAGTCTGCATCGACTTCCGTGATCTCAACCGCCACTGTCCGAAGGATGATTTTTCCCTTCCAGTGACAGAGCTGTTGATTGATGCCACGGCAGGGTTCCAAGCCCTCTCCTTCATGGATGGATACTCCGGATACAACCAAATTCGGATGGCCCCTGAGGATGAGGAGTTCACTACCTTCAGGGCCCTCCAAGGTACCTTTTGCTACCGGGTCATGCCCTTCGGCCTGAAGAATGCAGGTGCCACCTATCAACGGGCGATGCACCGCATATTCAAGCCAATCCTCGGCACACTGGTGGAATGCTACGTCGACGACTTGGTTGTCAAATCGCGCCAGCGTCAGGACCATCTCAAAGATCTTGAGAAAGTGTTCAGCTTCCTCCGGTCTCGCTGCCTGAAGATGAACCCGTTGAAGTGTGCCTTTGGGGTCACCTCCGGAAAGTTCCTTGGATTTGTGGTAAGATACCGGGGTATTGAGATCGACCCAGAGAAAATCAGGGCGATTAGCCAGATGCCTCCCCCAGGTACCATCCGGGAACTGCAAGGGTTCCAAGGCCACTTAGCCTATATACGCCGATTCATCGCGAATCTGGCCGGAAAGTGTAAGCCCTTTTATCGGCTCATGAAGAAAGGTGCCACCTATGTATGGGATAAAGAGTGTCAGACCGCTTTCGAGGAAATCAAGCAGTACCTGCTTCAACCTCCGGTTCTGATGCCGCCTGTATCCGGGAAGCCGCTGGTCCTCTATGTGACCGCCCTGGAACGGTCCCTGGGTGACCTTCTCGCCCAGAAGAACAACAAGGGAACGGAGAATAGCCTCTATTACCTCAGTAGCATGCTCCTCGATGCGGAAGTTAGGTATTCCCCATCGAGAAGAGCTGCCTGGCGCTCGTATTTGCCGTACAGAAATTACGGCACTACTTGCAGCACCATGAGGTACAGTTGGTTTCTCGGGTAGACCCGTTGAAATATATCCTGAGCCGGCCTATGTTGACTGGCCGTCTAGCGCGGTGGGCTGTGATTCTCCAGTAGTTCGACATCAGGTATGTGTCTCAGAAGGCCATCAAAGGGCAAGCATTGGCAGACTTTCTGGCAGCTCACCCGACCTCCGCGGATCAGCCGCTGGATCTAGGCTTTCCTGATGAGGCCATTCTCTCGGTCGATCGAGCCGGTCCATGCTGGCAGATGCACTTTGACGGTGCCTCCCGGAGCCCCACCGGTAAAAGACTCGATAATCCTAAGCTCAACAGAGTGGGCTTGGGCATCGTCTTCATTACCCCGGAGCAAGCCGTGCTGCCATACTCTTTCCTGTTGTCAGAGGGCTGTACCAACAATGAGGCGGAATACCATGCCCTCATCACCGGCCTCGAGTTGGCTCTCGAGATCGACGTGCCCCGTTTGTGTGTGAAAGGGGACTCCGAGCTGGTCATTAAGCAGATCAATGGCGACTACGTTGTCAGGAAGCCGGAACTTGTGCCATTGTTGGAGTGCACCCTCCTTCTGATGGCTCGGTTCCCTTCTCGGACGGAAATTGTCCATGTTCCCCGGTCGCAGAACGGTCGAGCAGATGCTTTGGCCAGCCTCGCTGCGTCACTTGCGGAGCCTGAACAGGACAACCTGATCGTCCGCGTGACGCGCCGCAGGCTCATCGCTCTCGTTATCCCGGAAGAAGATCACGGCCCGTTGGTAAGTAACCTCACCACGGTTGCCCCTATGCCCGGAGCCCCGAGTACCCCAGATATGACAGTCGGATCAGCCCCTGATTGGAGGACGCCTTTGGTTGAGTACCTCCAACATGGCATTCTTCCATCGGATCGGGCCGAGCGCGAGCGAGTTCGACGCCGCGCATCGCA
Source organism: Viscum album (assembly GCA_963277665.1). Taxonomy (NCBI): domain Eukaryota; kingdom Viridiplantae; phylum Streptophyta; class Magnoliopsida; order Santalales; family Viscaceae; genus Viscum; species Viscum album. The sequence continues at coordinate 1,697,459,955 of OY728158.1, read as the reverse complement.
GTTCGTCCTCCAGAGCAGTCCCGGCATGGAGCAGATCCTCTACAAACGCGGATTTGATGGTGTTCTCCTCCGTTGCCTTCAGGGAGTTGAGATCCCACGGGTCATGCAAGAGGTTCATGCTGGTTCATGTGGCGCCCACCAGACTGGGCCGAAGCTGTCCCACCAGATTCAGAGGTTGGGATACTTCTGGCCCTCTATGATCCATGACTGCATCGAGTATTCCAGGAGGTGCCATGCGTGCCAGGTTCATGCAAACTTTGTGCATCGGCCGCCGGAGCCTCTCCATACCACAAGTTATTCCTGGACCTTTGCAGTCTGGGGACTGGACGTTGTGGGACCTTACCCACCGGCGACAGCTCGCCAGTGCCGGTTCATTCTGACCGCCACGGACTTCTTCTCCAAATGGGTAGAAGCGATTCCGCTCAGAGAGGTCAAATCCTGTTCGATCGCTGACTTCGTGACCTCCAACATCATCTATCGATTTGGAGTGCCTCACGCTATCCTCACGGATAACGGAACCAATTTCCGAGCAGCCGAGTTGAAGAAGTTGTACGCCAAGTATAACATTCGCTCGAACCATACATCTCGCTATCATGTGCAGGCGAATGGACAGATCGAGGCGTTTAACAAAACCCTCTCTAACATTCTGCAAAAGATGGTTGGTCAGAACAAGAAGAGTTGGCCGGACAAGCTCCCCAACGCCCTCTGGGCTTATCGGACGACGACTCGCAATTCCACCCAGATGACCCCTTATTCCCTGGTGTATGGAGCTGAGGCCGTCCTGCCCATCAAGATCCAGTTTCCGTCCTTGCGCACTGCGGTCTACGACTAGCAAGCGCTGGACAGAGTTGCTGAAGCCCGTCTAGTCGAGTTGGAAGCACTGGATGAGAATAGACTTCGCGCTTTGCACAACTTGGAGAGGCATCAAAGCAGAATGGCTCGAGCTTTCAATAAGAAGGTTCGCCTCCGCTCCTTCCTGCAGGGTGATCTAGTGCTAGCCCTAAGAGCGCCGATGATCCCCGGCAGGAAGCCGCCCAAGTTGGAGCCCAAGTGGGAGGGACCTTTTGTTGTCCACAAGGTCTATCCCAATGGCGCGTACTCCCTAGCGACTATGGATGGTGAGCGTGTCACTCCTCCCACCAACGCTAGGTTCCTCAAGCAGTACTTTGTCTGAGTGTGCCCACGTCCTGCACGACGTTAAACTGCATTCGTCCAGGCTACAAGATGTTAAACTGTTCAGAATTCGTCCGCGCTGCAAGACGTTAAACTGCCAAGTGCTTCGTCCTGCATGACGCTAAACTGCACTACGTCCGAGCTACAAGACGTTAAACTGTTCAGCATTCGTCCTGCATGACGTAAAACTGCCCCTCAAGAACTACGTGCGGCTTGATTCCCATCCTTATGGGATACGTAGGACCGCCTGAACATTCATGTTTCAGGCCCAGCCCCATCCTTCAGGAATTTCCATCCCATCCCGGGCCCTTGGTCCAGTTGCCTCTGGGTATGTGGCGTATCGCGTGCGCGGGGGATTATGTCCTCATTTACGTCGGTTTTCTCGCCACGCTGTACGCCCCCCACGTTTGGGGATGCCTTCTGCTCCCCCCTTCTTTTTCCCTCATCGTCCTGCATGACGTTAAACTGCCTCTCAATGAACTACGTATGGCTTGATTCCCATCCTTATGGGATACGTAGGACCGCCTGGACATTCATGTTTCAGGCCCAGCCCCATTTCCCGGGAATCTCTATCTCGCGTTGGGCCTCTGGCCCCAGTTCCCATCCTTTTTTGTGCGAGGCGTATCGCGTGAGCGGGGGATTATGTCCTCATTCACGTCGGTCTACTGGCCGCGCCGTACGCCTCCCCCGTGTGTGGGACTACCTCACACCCCTCATTGTCCTGCATGATGTTAAACTGCCTCTCCAGAACTACGTATGGCTTGATTCCCATCCTTATGAGATACGTAGGACCGCCTGGACGCTTGTGTTTCAGGTCCAGCCCCGTCTCTTGGTTGATCACGGGGATCTGCCCTCTTTTGGTTGCTCTCAGGGTGAGTCCTCCGACCCTTTTCGGTGATCTGTTAACATGTTTTTGGGTACTTCGGTCTATGACTCGTAGTGTCAGATTCAATCCCGACAAGTCCTGTGTTGCTTTTCAGGCCTCGCGCTTCCTCTTGTTCGAGCCTTCACTCAAAGGGATCCTCGTTAGCGGTTTGGGTACGGTGCCTCAGTGCTCTCCTACCGCTCCGGGTCGATTTACCGGTGAGTCCTGGGCCGCAAATCGATATGAATCCTGCGATTGAGCGGTTGATGCTCGTTTGCTTGCCCCGTCTTAGGCTGACGCGATCGGATGTTGTGTCGCGAATATGGTCAGCAACGTCCTTGATCGCCATGTCGGCTCTTTCAGGCTCTGAACATTGGATTGCGCAGTCCTCATCACACTCCGCCTTTATGCGTTGTAGTGGAATCTCGACACTCTCTTCATACTGACCTCCAGTGCACCTCTACACGTTAGGCAGACCAACCAGGGTAATGATGTCGTTCGAGGCTCCCATGATCTGAGCACCAGGGATATATGCGGATATCCTCCCTAAGGGCCATGCGTAGCTGGACCCTCGTCCCCATAAGGAGGAGGGAGTCGCCCGAACAATCGCGTTCTGGGCCCAGTATATCTGGAGGCTAGCATCTCTGCCCCTCGGGTGATGGACATATGCAGACCCCTATCCCAAGACTCTTCTCCGGGAATCGTGCGTGATCGCAGGGCTGGGTATGTTCCCACCTCCGCCGTGTCCGCCGTACCGCAATAAGCGGATTCCTCCATGGTCCGAACCACACGACCTTAAACTGTGTTGTCTGGTCCTACCACACGACCGTAAACTGTGATCGTCTTGGCCGCCCGATGAGAAACGGCACTGCATCGTGATGTTCTCCTCGGGGGACACTCATGTTGGGCGCTGGTTAATAACCACGCCATTCATCAATGCCTTCCATGGCTTGATTATTGTGGCGACGCCAGAGATTTCTCAATCACAGGCGTGTCGCCGCACAAAGAAAAACCATTCATCTTTAAGGACAAACAAGAAATATCAAATGCCGCTCCTTCTGTGTGCGAGGGTCGGACCCGCACTCCTCCCCGCGCTGGTGCCCGATTGTGTTGCGCCGCGCTTCAAAGAACTACGTGCGGCTTGATTCCCATCCTTATGGGATACGTAGGAACGCCCGGATGTTTGAAACTTCGGGTCCAGCCCCCCAACTCTTAGAGATTCCCCCTTCTCTGGGGAATCCGCCGCCTTCAGGTCACCCTCAAGGCGTGTTCCCCGACCCCTTGCAGTGGTCCACCGGTGTCAAGAGTACTCTGGTTTATTGCCAGGAGGGTCAGGATCCGCTTGGTCAGGTTTCCTCCGCTTTTCAGGCTTCGTGCTCCCTTTCATTCGGACCCATCGTCTACGCCATGGGTGGAGCCCCCGTGAACGGTTCTGACACAATGCCTCAGTGCTCTCCCACCGACTCGGGCCGGTACCCCCAATGGCCTCGGGCAGCAAATCGATATGAATCCTGCGATTGAGCGGTCGATGCTCGTTTGCTGCCTCATTCCACCAACGGTTAGTGCGATATTGATGCTGCTTTTCCGCCACGGTCGGCAGTACTCCCATATCGTTACGCCGGTGCCCCCAGTCCTTGAATGAATGGCCGCATGATTCACATTTTCCACCTCCCATTCCGGCCAGGCGAAACCTCGACACTCTTGACACTATCCCTCAGTGCATCTTCGCATATCCAGGAGATATGACCACGATGTGGCGTGCTTTGAGGTCCTTATGGTCCGAGCTCTAAGACCTTAAACTAAGATCTCTCCTTATGGTCCGAGCTCTAAGACCTTAAACTAAGATCTCTCCTTATGGTCCGAGCTCTAAGACCTTAAACTAAGATCTAGCCCTTATGGTCCGAGCTCTAAGGCCTTAAACTAAGATCTACCCCTATGGTCCGAGCTCTACGACCCTAAACTAAGATCTCCCAAAATGGGGTCCTACGTCCTGCATGACGTTAAACTGCACTCTCAGAACTACGTGTGGCTTGATCTCCAGCCTGATGGAGTACGTAGGAACGCCCGGGCATTCCGACTCGGGTCCAGCCTCAGGGATCGTTAAGTCCCGCCCCTCCTCGTCGCCGGCCGTCTGGCCTGACTTCGGGTAGAGTGGTGCAGTTGTGATATTCTCCCCGATTCAGCTCGGGATGCCCCATCGCAAGGATGGGAAGTGACGGTTTCCTCGTCAGAGAGGTGCTGTCTGAGAATTGAGGTGACTCACGGCCAGATTAGTGCATCCGCCTAATACGCTTTCCCCACGGTGGCGCAATTTTGAGAGCGTTGGATTCTGTCCGAACAAATCGTCACTTCGCCCCACGCTTCGCATGCCCTGTTGATCTGGATTTCCACCCTTGTGTCTGAAGGAACCCCAAAGCGGTATTCATGATGACATGTGGTCCGCCTCCTGCAATATGAATGATGGCCTTTTTCGGTCTGTCTATTGCAGTTGTTATGGTCGATCCACTGTCCGCCTACCGTCTTGGGCATTTCCTGGAAGGCCGACCGTTGTGGATGTCTGGATTCGGGACGCGCGATTCACCCTTTCTCATTTCCCTATGTTCGGATAAAATCTCAACGCCCGTAGCATTGTCCCGCTCATGTGTTGGAACAGGTTGGGGGAATGGTACATTGATTAGGTCTGAGGTCTCCTTTCCTAGGAATGACCTCCCTCTTTTCTCCAGAAATCCAGGCCCAATTATGGATGCCTGATGCTTGGTTAACACTCCCGCAAGACAACGAATTGTGGTTGAGCATGTTAAACCAAAAGATGCAGATAAATATATTGATTCATACAAATGGATCAAAGTAGCGGAAGCAAATGTTTTGGGAATGGCAAAACAAAGACCCTAAGGATTAGCGTGCTGGATAAGCCTTTCTAATGCCGCTACCCTTTGGCTGGCGGCCTCCAGAGCTGCTTCTCGCTCTCTGCATGCCCTCTCCTCGTCGGCGGTCGCAGCACGCAGTTCGTCGATTCTGGCCTGTGCACGCTCCCGCTCGACTTGAATTGTGACCATTTGTTGGCCCGCCTTCGTCAACTGTACCTGGGCGTCAACCAGCTGGGCTGCTAGTTGCTCCACAAGCTCGGTACACGTTGCGACGAAGGCCTCCTTCTCTGCCGCCTGCCCTTCGAGACGCCGGACTTCCTGCTCCGCCGCGAGGAGCGCCCGCATGCTCTCCGACATGTCCCGACTTTGTGTGACGTCGGCACGCCGACAGCTCTCGCACATCTTTTCGGCCATGAAATCACGGACCGTTAGATGGAGGCGTTGAGCATCAGCTCCCCCGGCACACAGAAAGCGCAGCCAGGTTTGAAGTGATCCCATGCGCCCCAGCCACTCCGACGGGTCTCGCTTGAGGAAGCGCTGGATGCACTTCCACCCCCTACGGCGCGTTATCCGGCTCTCCTCGACCGCCTCCGTGTCTGATTCGTCCATCTCCTCGGGATCGGCAGGCCGGTAGGCAGGGAAGGCAGCCAGCAGGTCTGCTGCAGGGTCCGCCCCTGGGAGGTCCTCACGAGGGATAGGTTCCCCAACATCCGGGCGACCTTCTTCTCTCTCCCCAGCGGCGCTGACACCCTCGTCAGCCCCCAACCTCTCTCCGATGGCAGCACCGCCGACGTCCGCAACCCCTTGATCAGCAGTTGGTGGGGCCGGCTCGGTTTGAGAAGTCTGTTCCGGAGCAGGCGGCATGTCTGCCACCGGTCCACTCGTGGATGGCCCGGGTTCGGCAACCCGATGAGCCTCCAGTGTTGAGATCACTGCGCAGGGCATGCCATGGTTAGTCACGGATCATCAATGGCAAGCACCAGCAGTAAATTAGGGAGACTTACGGGAGTTCGGAGCGTCATCTTCCGCTGCCCCGGCCGCCGCAGGAACAGTTGCAGCAGGGGACCCCTCAGCGCTTGTCAATTCAATGATGGGTGTCTGGCCCCCGCCTTGTCCTGCTGGCGCCTCTCCTACTCTTGCTGAGGACGCTTGGCCAACATCCGTGTGCTCCTGAGAAAGGTGGGGAAACGGGTTAGAAGCTGCATAAGAGAATGGATGAAGCAGGTTGAGTAGGGATGGAAGCGGACCTCGAGGAGCTCAGTGACGTCAACATTGTCAGAGCCGGCCACCTCGCCGCTCTCCCGTGGGCTCCCCCGATGGGACCTTCCCTCAGAGCCTTCATCCTCCCCCGTCTCCTCCTCCTCCTCGTAGTCGTTACTGTCATCTTCTCCCGGCGGCATCTGTTCTGGAGCGGGCTCGAGACCGAGCATCACCTTCACCAGAAGGGATGGCTCCGCACGCTGACCACGTTGGCGCGCGTACTCGTCCATGGCCGTCAGATATGCATACTGCCGGTTGAAGTCCACCCTGTCGGCGATCTGGAGGCGCCCGACCTCTGGCAGATAGATTCCTTCTCTGAGTATCTTTCGCCAGATGACGTCGGTCCCCAGTGACTGCCGCAGGGTCATCCAGGCCGACCACAGCGCCGGGAAGACTGCATCGTGGGAGGGTTCGAGCAGACGCCTTACCTGCTTCCCGGGCCGCTCTTCGACCACCGCACGCGCCCCCTCTCTGGGCGCCGAGGTCGTAGCGGCAGCCTGCGATGTACCCGCCGCCGAAGTCCCTGCCCGCGCTGGCTCCGCTGTTTGGCGCGCCTCCGTTCTCCCCCGTGTGGCAGCGCCTCGCCTCCTTCCTTGACGCCCGGTCTCCGCACGGGTAACCTCGAGCCGCCGAACTAGCTTCCGCAAAAGCCCCTCGGGGTACGCGATGGCCCAGTGTTCGGCGTACTCGGTTGCCAAGCCTGCGTCAACTCCGGTAGGAGGGAGAGTGATGACGTCGCCAGAGCCGAAAGCGGCAAACATCAGCCACATCTGGCGAAGGACGCCAGGGTTCGTCTCCTCCCGGACAGCAGTGAATACCCTCTTCGGCATCCGTTGAAGGCACCCGAACTGCCTGGCGAAACGGGTTGGCACGTAAGGCTCGCAGATCACCTTCCCGTCGATCCGAGCCACGAGCACCCCGCCCCGCATGTTCAGGAAGTACTCATGCTGCTCTAGCGGACCCTGCCCGTTGTCGATCATCTGGCCGACGGGAGTGGGGAACGGACTGAAGTTGAAGTTGGCATGATTGCCAATCCGGATCCGCACGCCCTCCTCACTTAGGGTCATCGGAGCGACCCCCGCAATGTTCAGCAGGGAGGGTCGCAGGCCGTTTCCCGGAGGAATGATGGCGTTCGGAAACGTGTACCCACCGAGGTGAGCAGCCACCCAGCCGTGGAAGAACCGAAAGGTCCCACAGATACTTCGTGGCGACCCCCCTCGTGAGATGCGTCCCAGGATGGCATACAGCCTCGCCAACACTGGGACCCCGAGGTTGTATCTCTTGTTGGCGGCCATAGCGCCCGCCATCGCTAGTGTCGCCGGGCGAACGCCCATTCTCGCGTCCCGCACTGGCAGGAGCCACCCACTCAGAAAGGCGGCCAGGAACGCCGCGTACCGGACATTCGGGTCCTGGGCCTCGATGACGCGGTACCCCCATGAGCGGTAGTCCCCCGTCTCCAGGACCCGCCAGTACGACCCGTTCCGGCTCCTCTGAGCTGCGGTCGGGCACCGCTTCCCCCTGCCTGGCATCATGACCGCCGGGTCATGCTCCAAGAACTGGCCGAACCATTCCTTGTAGGCTATGTCCTTCTGAAAGTCTTTGATCCCGAGCCGCTGCGTAGCCAGGTCAAGCAGATGCCAGGTCAGGATGGGAGTCCGTGACCTGTCCTCCCAGGTGTTCTTCGGTGGCAGGAACTCATCGTATTGGTAGCCCTCCAACGGGATACCTCCGATGCAGTGGATGTCCCAGAGACCGATGCCGACCTCCCCATGGTGAAGATGGAAGGTGTTGGTATCCGGAGACCAGCGGGTGAACAGCTCCGGCCCGAGCTCGGACTGCTGGTAGAAATGAAACTGCGATGTCCACACCGCCTCGAACAGGCCGATGTACCGCAGCTCCTCTGCGAAGTGATCGCAAGTGTGGCGTACCCAGAACGCCCAGGCCCACTCGCTGGTGAAATTGCCCCCAGACCGAAAGTCCCAGTCCTTCAGCCAGCCCTTGGTGTCGTCCGTGACGCTCTGGCGATATATGCTCGAGTAGAGGGCTGGAGAATTCTCCGCAGTAGGCTCACCCCCGTCAATGGTTCGCGTCCTCGGGTTCAGGACATAGACATCCAAGTGTCTGGTCTCCCTGGCAGGATGCCCATTGTTGGTGATGTTATAGTGGAGAAGCTCGTCCTCCCGGGTCACCCAGGTCCGCGGCGCATCAATCTCGAACCCTGGCACCGGGACCTCATCTAGGATGCCGAAGTTCCAGAGCGGCAGGTTGTCCGACAGCGGATATGTCTTCTGGGCCGGCGTTAGTAAGTCGAACAAGGATTGATTGTTGGAAACAATCTCCTTGGCTCCGTAAACCTCCTCGTTCGTCGCCATCTCAGCCCTGCGAGTGGCGGCATCCCCCTCATTTCCTCTGTGCGCGGCCATCTCAGAAGTTTCGGGAGTCGTGCGGGTTAAGGGATGAAGCGTGCGGGATCGGACGAGGCTGGTAGAGAAGTTTGAAGGGTGGCGCGCAATCCAAGTGGACGGCGCGCAATTGGGAAGAATGTCGCGCAAAGTTCCGGGTTTTCGCGCAAAGACAGGCGAATTCCGGACGATTTTGCGCGCCGATCGGGCGAATTTCGCGCCGGAAAAGGCAATTTCGCGCACGAGAGCGTTGGAGCCTATCGCGCGGAAGGCCTGAGTACGGAACGCGGGACCCAGGGCCCCTATTTATAGGCGAGGCCGGGGTCCGCGCTGCGTGGAAAGCGCTTTGCACGACCGCAGCGGCGAATTTCGCGCCCGGCGCCCCTTTTTGCACGCCTAAGTCCCGCGCCGCCCAGGACTTCGGCATTCCGGCGTCTCCCTCGGAACCCGATCGTTGCGACCTCTCGCCGACCGGATTCCGAGGGGGGGATTTTGTAGATGCCGGAAAAGTCCGTTGTTCCCAAACGAAGCTCCGGATGCGGAAAGCGAAGTGATATTTGGAGTCAGAGGCACGTTCCGGAGGGTCCGGAGGAGTTGCGCGCAATTTCAGAGGACCGCGCGCAAAGTTGAGTCACGGCGCGCAATCCTCCCGGGATGCGCGCAATGCGCTGGCCGGCGCGCTATTTTTCGCGCCCGTGGCCTGCGCGGCTCCCTTGCGCGCCGGGTCCTGATTCCGCGCCCGCAAAGGGAATTCCGCGCCCGAGACCGGATTCCGCGCCCGGGGTTGCCTATAAATATAAGGCGACCCCGACGTTTTGAAGGTTGCCAGAATCCGAAGCGTCGCTCATTCGCGCAATCCAACCCCTTCCGTGCGCAATGCTGATCTTCAGGTAACCTCCTTTCTTTCGCGCAATAGAGCCTTGGGGTTCGACTTCGCGCGCAATCCCCTTGGCACCTTTCCTTTGAATAATCCTTAACCCGAAGGCCTTTGCGCGCAAAAGAAGCCTCTTGTGCGCAAGTGCCCCCCGGGTGCGCGCAATCCAGCCCGATTGCGCGCACCCCCCATTTTCAAAGTGGCCATTCGTTAGAGAATGAGCCGTTGCCCCCGCGTGCTACCCGAAGCCCGGTGCGCGCAATCCCAATCATCCGCGCGCGAAGCGCTGGCCCAATTGCGCGCCAGCCCGCCATTTTGCGCGCCGACCCGCGGTTTTGCGCGCAAAGCTCCTCTTTTGCGCGCAATCCGCCAGGGTCGCCTCCCTTGACCCCCTGAGGGTACCCGCCTGCGTGGCGCCCGATGATCTTCATCCTGGGTGCCCGCACCGTGCGTTGTCTTTCCGTGCGGCCCTCCAGGCTTGCGCGAACTGACACGGACCTATGTCCAGCATGACGTTAAACTGCATATACGTCCCGCATGACGTTAAACTGCGCATTCGTCCCGCATGACGTTAAACTGCCCATATGTCCAGCATGACGTTAAACTGCATATACGTCCCGCATGACGTTAAACTGCGCATTCATCCCGCATGACGTTAAACTGCCCATACGTCCAGCATGACGTTAAACTGCACATCCGTCCAAGCTGCACGACGCTAAACTGCCTAGCCCCCATCGTCCGCACTGCACGACGTTAAACTGCCAAGTGTTTCGTCCTCAACACACGACGTTAAACTGTGCTTCGTCCGGCAAGACGTTAAACCGTCCGCTTCGTCCTCAACACACGACGTTAAACTGTACTTCGTCCGGCAAGACGTTAAACCGTCCGCAACCTGATCCCGTGCTCCGCACGCAGGGTCCCCCCCGGTTTCGATGTGGCCCCCACCCGCTCGTCTCTGCAGGGATGTCGGGATTGTCCCACTTTTGGGACGATTTAATGGGAGTGGCTTTTCCCTACGGGGGCAGGGTATTACAAGCCCCTAGTTTCTCATGGGAGGCTGCACATGTGTATCTCCATTGCGCCTCCCCACTGCCGAAGCCAGTAGAGGGTGTGACTAGGATCGAGGTGTCTCCTACTTTCGGTCCAAGTCCCTTCCAACTGAGTTTTGCCGCATCCGGGCTGCCTCAAGTGCGTAAGTCCTGACAGAATGAACTACGTGGACTTTGATCCTTGTCTTCTAAACAGGGTACGTAGGAAGCCTCCCTGAGGTCCAAGCCCACCACCTGGTCGTCCCGGTCGTATTTACGTCGGTTCGTCCATCAGTGGACCCCTCCAGGGTTCACGCTTGCGTCGATTCACCTATGAATCCGCCCCTGTGGGAGACTGCCCGTGTGTATCTCCACTGTGCCTCCCCACAGCCCCTTTTTCCATTTCTCCTTTTATCGTCCAGCATGACGTGAAACTGTGATCCACCCGGCCGTTCCATCCCCCTCTGTGCGAGGTGGTTCGGTTCAATCCTCCGCCCGGCGGCCTAGACCTCTTCGTGAGTCGGCTTGCTGACGTCCAGCATGACGTTAAACTGTATACCCGAACTACGTTGACTTTGATCCGTGCTAACGCGCGGTACGTAGGAAGCCCCTACGGGGTCCAAGCTCTTCACTCCATCATCCATCCTGATCCTTACCCGGGCCGCCACATCCCGGTGGGGTCATGCCACTTCACTCCACTCCACGTTACTTGGGAAGCCGCCCATGTGCTGGCCCCAGCGTCGGAGGTTCCCCGCAAGGGGTTCTGTCATCTGATCCACTTTTCGTGTTGATCGGTCCGATGCCGTCCCCGCTGGACGTTAAACTCGCGGCATACCCTGTGTTAAACATGGGAAGCTGAGGAAAACCTCAGGTGACACAGTTCCCCGCACCCAGTGCGGGATGCCTCAGGCCATCATGCCTTCGAGAAGCCCTATTAGGGACGGAAGACAGACGTGCAGAACCGCAGTGTTACGACACGCCCCCAGCACCCAGAGCCACCTGGCCTTCTCACTGCAGGTTGCTGCCCCGCCCAGACTCCTTGGAGCGTCCGGGCGGAAGCAGCGTAATTAACCGGTGTCCATGAAGATATGGCGCCGGGAACGAGATTCACGAACATTCTTAAGTCTATGAGGGAGACCCGGATTAGGCGAAGAGTTCCGAGGAGACGTCCAAGGAAGGAGGAGCCGACATCCCATCATCCCGATTTCGATCAAGGAGCAGACGCCCCTGAATAAGGGACGAATGCCGCCCGCCCTTGGAAAGCGGGACTACGGGACCACAAGCCGCGCGCCCATCCCCTCGGGTTGACGGGTGCACGCGCGAACGCGTCCTGGCGGAACAGCGTAACCCGACGCACATCCGCACCGAAACAACTATCTCATGAGAGTTTTTTGTTGGTACTAGATCCTAGTGGTAATTTCAAAGTATTTAATTTTGGACTATATAGTTTTATTTTCATTTTTTATGTATTTTTATATGACATTACAAGTGTTTGGATTTGTTATTTATTTATAAATTGTTTTGGTTGGTGGTTTCTCATAAAGCATGTTACTCCTTGAATTTGAATAGGGGTTTATGTATTCCATGATTGTTATTTATATACCCTATGTGCTAATAAATAGAATTTGGCCTATTTGAGGTACATTTTTGGGGTCATTATCTCATTCTCTTCAATGTTGGCCCATGATGGGTTTGGGATAAAATTAATATGTGAATCTAATAAATAAAAACACTAGACCTAATAGACTCAAATAATAAATGTAATGTATAACTAAATAGAAAAAACATAATAATATATTATATGAAATGTAAAAATTCATTTATTTCCATAAATATTCATCGAACTCCAATGCCACATGAATAATGAATACTTGAACTCATACTGGTATCTAGCTAATCCAAAAAAAACTAATAACATTTTATTTACCTGTATTTCAACCCCTTTTATTATTTTTATAAATAAAATTTTATTTGTACAATTGGGAATCCCTAAAACTAATACTATACCATTTACAACCACATTTCAATATGAAAATTAAAAAAATTTAGAATTCAAATCCTCAAAATTCAAAATTCATTGGTGGGAACGGTGGGAAGGTGTGATAGTTGCGTTTAAATCATAACAAATTTCATCATGTGTATTATCATTACCCAGAAATGACCCACCATTATTGTATATCATCAATCGAGTCGATATTAATAGATCTAACCACCAATGAAAAGGAACAACTACCCACTATTATCATTGACTACAATCAATGTCTAAAATAATGAATCATCAAATGTGAAACCACTATTTATTATAGACATTAACCATAATTATAAAAAAGGATCTACCACCAACACCATCTCAAGATACATCTTCATACATGGATATATTACTAATAAACCTCCATAGGAATTAGCATCCCATCCTTATTTCAAAATTATACCTTGATTAAGCCTCACACTACCATCATCAAATATTACTCATTAAAAACAATATCTAATTATTACCCCAAGAGTATTTAATGATTAAAAGACCAATTAAACTTAATGAGAGTTTTATTCACCTTATTTGCAGGGGAGGATACCACTGAGGGTAAAGGATTGGTCATTAATTAGTTTCTATTCCACTAAAAATCCATTGATGTTTTTTAAATTGGAAATAGTAATTAATAAGAAAAAAAATATAAACATAAGGACATACCATAGGCATAGTGATGGTGATAATGCATGATCTATTTTTTATGAATGACCCCCCCTCAGAAATATTCCTATATAGATTGACCAATATAAATCCTAATTAGGAATTGGGATTTGCATCTTGTTTTTTTAAATGATACTAAAGATTATATACTAGCATGGATGCACCAAAAAATTGGAAACAGACTACACCAATCAAATTCCATCATGGGAAATTTATTATATATACCTCAAAATCAGAAGAAAAAAAATTAACCCTAAAAACCATAAATCCTAACCAAGGATGAGAATAATCATGATGGGATAGAAAAACATGGTATATAATTATTCTACATGAATCCATCTATAGTGATCATTAGAAGTCCAATATAGAACCATATAAATTTAATTGATCACAAATTAATTTATTTATAATATCAAATAAAATTTCACAAACATCGAAGATAAATGAGGGTAAAATAAAATAAAAGAAGAAATTAAATGAGTATAGAACCTCCAGAATAAGTTGATAAAGTGCAATTAATAACATAATGTGAGGATTGTGGAGAAGATAAATCTAAGAAGGATGGTATATCAAGAGTGACACCATCCAAATCAATTAGGAATTTCAAGGAGAAACCCCAGACACCATGATAGCTGGGAGAGAGGCCTGATATGAACTAAGAGATTGAGGGGGAATCTCACAATCATTTCATTATAATAATGTACTTTTCCTACATGAAAAATATCAAATTAAACTACATGTCTTTATAGGTGTTCAAGAAATGTGTGATTATGTAGACACTCAGTAGGTATCTCTCAATGGTGTCTCAATATAGTTGTAAATAAAAAGGCTGACAGATGAAAATATATACACATTTATATAAATATAATAAAACATAAAAAAAGAAAATTATTAATAAATGAAAATAATCTACGATATTTAATTACATAATAGATATAAATAATATGATTTTTCTAACTCCCTTTACTGAGAAGGTTTATACTGACAAAAACATTAAACAATCCTAACTATCATAAAATTAGATACACTGTATAGGGAAACTATGTTACATATCCTAGGGAAACAAGAACAATGGTCTTATGGTATAAATCATGTCCCATAAAAAGTGTAATGTTTATACTACAGTTAAGGAATTACTCGACCATCTTATGGAAAGGGGGAAGCGGTATACATAATTAAGGAATTACAACTCATTCAATATAACATACCTTCTTTTGCTGTTTTTTTAATTCAAAATCAAATCTATCATAAATAAACTTAGCAATCAACATGCTGAGTATAATAATGAAATTTCATGATAGATATATTAAATTTTTGGGAATTCTTAAGGAAACAATACTAGCTACATTAGTAAACAATATGTATGAAACTATGATAAAAACAATAAAAAATTAGAATAATATCAATTATCATGAAAAAATTTATATATAACAATAATTTATCATGATGATAACTAAATTTAGAACTATTGAAGATATACCAATAGACTATAACATGAGTAGCCTATAATATAAAAATAATATAAATTATAACATCAAATCATGCATGAAATTTTTAATAATATAAATATATTTCCTATAACTTTAATAAAAAAACCATAATAATCATAGTGTAGGACTCAATTAAAAAATAAAACCATACTATTTAAATCCAAAAAATGATCTATGAAAATCATAAACCAAATTTCATGTATAAAAAGGAAATTTTATTTTTCAAATATGGTTTTCCTATTTCAAATATGTGTTAAAAAACACTATTTTAGGAAAATAGTTCAATATATAAGAAATTTTTAATAGCTCAACATGTTTAGGAATTTGAACAAATATAGTTGGTTTACATTATAATCTATAATTTAATTAGAAAAATGAAGGAAAAAATCTTCAAAAATGAATCAATTCATGAAATAAAATGAAGATACAAAAAAATTATAAATGATAACATATCTTAGATATTTATAATGAAAGAGTAATTTAGATCTTATAAATATTTTTTTATTTATAAATAAATTTAAAAAATTTAATAAGTTTAAGAATAAAATGATTCCATTACAAAAAATATAAAAATTCCAATATATGTCACCTAATAGAAGATATTAAATGAGATTAAGCATGAATCAATTTTTTATTACTCAGTTAGGATACAAAAAGAAAGGATCGCATTAATAAAAAATTAATGGCATTAATTACAATGATATAACAAAATATTGTCTCATTTATCATGATATTAATAAATATAGAACACAGAATATATTAAAAATAAATTAGGTTTAAAACAAAAAACATACAATAGGAATCATATTAATGACTATATAAAACATGTAATTTTTTTATGTTATCAAAATTTAATTCTGGTGTAATAAAACAAGCCTATTAAAAATCATATAGTAAGAATAATATAACATCCAATATAAAGGAATTAAAAAATGAAAAAAATAATTTACCAAGTATTTTACTAAATAAAAACATACAAGGATGTATAAAATGACAAATAGAAACAAAATATGGAATATAATTATCATAACATAAACAAACTAAAAATTAAATTTTATTTCAAAGGATTTAATAAAACCAACTTCACATAATTCCATAGATTGCGAGTTTTGATGAATGTGGGAAATAATCAAAACTGTAAAATAATATCTTATAAAATCCCATTTAAAACCTTTTACTTTCTGTACCAAAATTATACTTAAAACATACCATTAATAATTTAAAAAATAATGCTTTAACATTATTTTTCATTTGGTAAAACAAAATAGTTAACTCCTAAATCCCATATAAATTTAAAATGATTAAAAAATCTAACCAACACAACCAACAATACTTTAAAATCCAACCCAAAATCATTAAAACACAATAAATAATCATAAATCTATCAATATGTTTAAAAATAGAAACTAATAGAAATCAAATAACCCATCAGAACATCATTTAGATAAGAGAATATAATCCATAAGTTTAAATGTTATTTTACCAGGGCATGGTAATATCGAAAAACAATAACATCAAACCAATATTTATGAAAATATGGATGAATTATATTAGAGAGGATAATATGATAATATAAAACGTTTTACTTGGATTCAGTATAAATATAACTTATGTAACATCCTTGATGTAATTTTTAAAGGGGTGAAGAAGATGACCCCATATAGGCATAAGAGATTGTTATAGCTAGTTCAGAAGTGATGATAATGATGGGGAGGATAAAGGGGAATGAAAATATTAGAAATAAAAAGGGTATAATACCCTCTTATAAAAAAAACACTACACATACCTATCGAATACTATGTATTGGGATACTACTCACCAGGTGACACCCCGAGTCCAGCGGGCCTACTTCCCTTCTCAATGGTTACCTAGTTCCTTCACATCTAGTACAAGGGGAATATTATTTTTCTAAAAATAGATATAACCACATCCTACACCCTTCAAAATATTAAAACACGAACTATTCCTCAAAACACAGAAGAAAACAACTATAATTTCATCCCAAAATATCTAAATCCAATTTTGAATCTCGCAAAATAACATCTCATTCAAAATAAAAAATTCAAAAAGAGTAGGTTTTTCTCACCAATTTCCTATTATTTAATTTAAATTTAAAATTAGATGAACACAATATTAAATGAGTGAGTAAAACCTCCTGACCAAAAAATTTCCATCCCCCAAAAAACAGAACTGAACATTTATAAAAAAATCACTACATCATTGAATTATCAAATAATAATCATTTATCAATTTAAAATTTTAAATGATAATCCTCAATCATATACCATTATTATATTGTATCACTATAAAATCAAGAAAATACAACATGATCTTAGTATCCAATAGGCACACTAATAGTCAGCATACTAATATTTATCAAAAATTGATCATTATAACCCCTATTGGTGAATCCAAAAAAATAGACTGACCTTATTAAATTATCATACCAAAAATAGACATTGAATTATTTGACAACCTAAAAAAACTTTTATATTACCCCTTTTCTTATGATAACCCCACCATAAGAGTCGCCAACGGTATTATATTCCATACAAGCAGCAAAATTGTAATTATATAAACATATTAAATTATCTAAACTATTTTATAATGAAATAAATTCCCATTTTAATTTTATTTTGTTAAAATAAAAAATAAAAATCAATATAATTTATAAAAAATATTTCATTATACAACCAAGTTTTGGGGAAATTTTTTTTGATTTCACTTTATAATGGTTATCTCATTTCCCACTAACAACTACTTTCCAAAACCGTCTCCCATTTAAATTATAAGTGGTAAATCCATTTTATATATTTTGAAAACATCCAAAATCAATATAAAACGAATACTATATATTTTTGTATATTTACCATGATCATAGCGTGGAATTGTCTACCAACATGCACAAGAATACATTCTAAACTATACCAATAATGCATTATTAAGAGTAAATACATTCTTAATTTCATATTAATGTTAAGGAATATAAAATAATGGAAAAATTTAACTAATAATAAGATAGATACCATGATCTTATTTTTAAATCAAAATACATTATATAATACAATATAAAATAGTAACGAAAAAAAATACTTAATAAAATATATTTTACAAAAATTTCAATGAATCACTCTGTAAACGAATATATAATAAACATCAACACGATCATATAAGTGAGTTACTTAAATTAATTGAATAATATATAATTATTTATTATGAATAAATACTAAATAATTAATTTATTATTATTTAATTTATTGTTCCCATTCAAATATGGAAATTTTTATTATTAATGACATACATGTGTCTTAATTTTACACTAGATCATACAGTGCACAAACCCAACAAATATATTTGGCCCCTAATAAATCCATATGTTAATGAATGAGTTACATAGTTCCTTGATTGATACATTTCATCAAAAACATATTGGAAACAATGGTTCTTTCTCACTTCTAAAAACTACACTTGAAATATTCAATTCAACCATAAAGTGGTTGGTCAAGATTATTTTTGAGAGACATATAAATTCTAGATTTTCCTAGATTTTGTCTCAAAAAAGTGAAAAATTTGTAATTTAACACTAATCATATACCTCTTTATAGTGACCCCTACCTGATTAATGGAATGGTTTCTAATCTAGTATTCCACTACCTAGGACCATTCACTAATCAAGAAATGTTTGCGACTAAAACCATGGGTTACAATTTATCATTGGATAGAAATTTACAAGAATTTATTAATATAATAACTCATAATTATATTCTCTTGAGAAACTAAAATGACTCATCCTTATATTATACATTTCAAAGATCAATAAATCAAATGACATGAAACCGCTAAATAGCATCATAAGAGAGAAGGTGACATTTATATTTTGATGATATCAGTAGGACAAGCTTGAACTAATGTATGCATAAATTTAATGTAATATACAAATATATTAACTCAATTATACTATATAAGATTAGTATTGGGAAAGTTATTCTCCTACAATATATGGGATCCTACTCCAATAATACAAGAAGATTGAACACAAAAGATAATACCAGCAACCAAGTATATCTAAACACCACTAAATTAATTAGTGTACATGTTATACCTGAAGAAAGTGGATTTGTATGTCCACCAAGGATTCTATTCCATTATGGGAATATACATAATCATTTGGGAACAATATATTTTTTTCAATGTAAAAATTATTAATCAGTTTTAAATATGATAATTTTCTCTCAATTTCATAAATATAATAAAATAACACTGTAAATAATTATGTGACATCACATAGAAGAAATATGAATGAAGTAATTTATATATCGACATCAAATAAATTTAGTAACCCCAAATAAATACGATATCCCATACCTGAAAAACTTTTTTCAATTCTATATATCTAAATATGAGACAACATCATCAGGTAAAACATAATTCTCATTCAAGTGAAACTAGAATATGAATGTTAGAGTACAAAAAACATATCATGGAAATGGTAAAGAATATATCAGATTAAGGGATTTACTACCCCATCCTATGGAAAGGGGGGTTGGTTATACTCTTTTTGGGTATTACAACATGCCCCATCATATACACATACTTAATCCATTTACAAAAATTCTTTAAAATTCATAACGGAACAAGTAATATTAGTCATAATTCTCATTATAAATAATAATTTGCATAACTGTCATAAAACATTTGTAGGAAAACTGAAGAAAACAATACTAGCTATATTAGCTAACATGTTTCATATAACTAAGAAACAAAATTTTCAATAAATTACAGTGGTATTCTTTTTATGTAACATATTAATTATTGAATTTATTTAACATGATGCAAATTAATTTTATATTTAGTGAATATATACCCAAACAGTATACCCTGGAGGGAAAATTATATACAAATAAAAATAAATTAGCACAAGATCAAAGAAGAATTCATTTGTGACATAATTTCAATATTAAGAACTTTAGTAACAACTCAAAAAAAAATTAGATTATGTTTCAAAAAAATTGAAAGATTACAAACATGGAACTAGAACAAGGATAATGAAAAACTAATACACATTATAGCTAAATATTTTTTTCTAGTATTTTTTTCATTTTTAAATCATTAATTTAAGAAACATTTTATGTTATGAAAAATTTCATTATAATGGAATGTTTTATACTTAACCCATAGTCAGTAGTACAATAAATTCTCATGGATTAATTTCAAGTATATATTATTTATATTCTATTAAGGGAGCTAAATTATAAACATAGTAGTATTGTGAGATTGAATTGGAGGTTAGTTATATTTTTTAAATCGAAAACCTAATATAGTACTTTATGGACATTCAATAAATACGAGTTTCTAAAATATTATTTAGGAAATAAATAGGTTAAAAAATATTTAAATAATGTTCCATTCCATTCCACAAATCCTCACAAAATATGTCAACATTGATGTAAAATATTACTGACGATATATATTGAAATTTGAATTATAATAATTTTAGGGTACTATAGAAGTGAATGATCTCCATAATAAAATATAGTAAAAGAAAAAATGAGAATTTTCTAACAAAATATAGTCTCGCATATCATGATTCAATCAAAGTAAAGATAATTACTTATAACTATAATACCTAAGATAGAAAATATTAGGATAAAAAATAATATTAATGACATTAAATTACTGTTTTAGTACTAATTCAATGAAATATTCATAATACACATCATAGAAGAAATCATGTATAACATACAATACAAAAAATTAAAAATAAACAAATATTTGCAATAATTTATTCTAAATCTAATAAATTATATGATATATAAAATAAAAAATACATAAAATTATTAAACTATTAATAACATTATGTACTCATATTTGACATTAACTGAGGCAACCCCCGAAAAACATACAAATATATGTCATCATTTTTTGATGAAAAATTAATATATTATACCATAATTTACAACTAAAAATAGTAAATGTTTAGTATCTTTAAATACTATATATATAATCATTTTACTTCGTATATTATATTAAATATCACCAAAACATTGTTCCTCTCATAGAACCTTTATTAGACATTTCTTACTTAATTTCATTATTTATATCATGATGAAAGTGGAAACATAATAAATGGTGTGCTCAGATACCCAATAAGGGTAAAGATAATAGATAATATTCATTAATACTATGAATGAATATGATAACAACAATAGTATGAGATAATAATCATGACATACAGTGTTCATAACTAGTTATTCATAAAACATAAATCATTGGTCTTTGTATATAGGTTTAGAATTTAAATAGGAATCAGTCATGATAGTGATGAATCATCATTAAAAATTCATGATCCATCTGATCATATCATAAGAATATTAACATGTCATAAGATTAATATAAAATCAAATCATTAGTCCAGGTTCGCTTCCATGAGCATCACCATTTTTGGGATAAAGCCCTCTAGTTGATTGGTTTCACTCCCCAATCTCTTTTCATTCATGTAATGGTTTCACTATCCATCTTCATTAATATTATATAATGATATATCTCCCATTAATCAATGGATTTTTGAGATTTAATGGAAACCAATGATTTCATAATGAAAACCATAAATATTATTTCCAAATTATCATATAACCATTGACCATTTCATCATATTGTTATTAACTCATGAGAGAGAAACATTTTTTAGGGAATCATCATCATATTTTATTTGGACAAAGTATATAATTGTATCATATAATAAAAACTCCAATTATCAATGATTACATAATATTATTTTTACGTAGATTCAATATATCCTAAGAAGATCATTCAAAGTATTCATTAAAACAATAGAATAAAACCTTTTCATTTGATGAAATATTAAAAAACATTCCTAAAATATTCAGAAAATTATTTTCATTTAAAATAAACATGTAATATTTTAAATTAGGGTTTAATTCAATGAACAGTCATGATTGAAAATAAGTCTTCATTTTGGTAAGAGTGAAACCAAATATTTATTTCACATTTTTTGTAAAATATCATAAATAACATATTTAGAAAACATTGTCCAAATATTTTTTTTATAATGTGAAAATAAATTAAAATATTAGTGTAAATTATTTTTAATAATCAAAATATTATAGAAAATATTTTTATTTAAAACATTTTAAGTAATATATATATTTAATATATCATTCATCCACCAAAGTGGAAATAAGGACTTGTTTTTTAAACATTATATATATCACATTAAGTATAAATTAAAATAGAATAAAAGAATGACATAAAAACATAATGAAAACATAAGAAAACATAATATATATCTTTAATAGATAAATATATTCTAATTCCCCTATAGGATATTTAATCACAAACAATCATGATTAATGTGAGACTGCAACATCATCCCTTACCTTAACTCCAAAATTACATCACACATGATCTTATTTTTATCTGTAATAAATTTGGAATTAGGATGAATCTATTAAAATAATATATTAATAATTATCTTAAAATATATACATTCCTTATAATTTCAAATAACCAATTGAATAAATATTATTCATTAAAATCCAAATTCAAGTGTTAAATGTTCTACTTCCTGTGCAGGGTTTGGTTCAATCATTCCATTCCTTCAACCTTATTCAGGGGATCATTATCTCCGTAATAATAATCAAGTAATAAGTATAATATTGTTTCATTATATACACTTTCATTAATATTTATATTATGTTGTGATAAAAAATTAATTGCATCCCATGATGGAGATTGTAGTATTCACCTAAGCATGTGTAATGTTTCTATTTTCAAATGAATAAAAATAAAAGGTGGTATGTAATATTATACATTACCATAATAATAGTAATATCATAAATAACATATATTTTAAAAATATATTTACATATTACCCTTAATTTTTGGTGTAAATGAAATATTAATCACATTGGATCATGGAGGTGGTAGGATACATGTACACATAAATAACATTATCATTTCTCATAGTAATGAAAAAAGGAATAAAACCTATTTAAATGAATATAATTTTTTTGATTATATTAATTATACTTGTTTCATCATGTTAATATTTTTATGTAATAGTTTTAATATTTTATGGAAGAATGAATCTCAAAATAGATCTGTAAATAAAATTACCCCTTCTTTGAGAAAACTCATTGTTCTGAAACCTTAACCGTCAAATATTTGACTATAGGGAAGAAGAAGATATATATAATGTACAGAGTTAAATTATTATGATATTTTGGTCATAGAATTTTATATTTATATGGATCAAATGGTGTGAGTATATGAATAGGGGAGGTTCCATTTTATAAGTGCGATGGTTGGGAATTTTGTAAATGCTTAAACAATTAAGACATAATGAACTCAAATTTCGGAGAAAGTTGAACCAAGACAACAAAAATTAGAAAATAATATATGTTTTTTTAAATAAACTTAATAAATCACATTTACAGAATATTTAGTAATATTTTAATCATTATATCTATGTTCAACCCCCTCATTAATCATTTTACACTCTACCATGGTGGAAAATTTTTATTATGGCTACTATTCCTGGTGACCAATAATTAAATTTATATTTTTTATAAATATGAAAATCATGATTCCATGTTTTTTATCCATTTTACAAAATTCATGTTATAAAATTTTATAAAATATTTTTTTAAAATAAGCACCCAAGATACACCGAAATAATTTTTGAGAAAAACATATTTTTAATCATAAAATTAAATTTTTTCAAATTCCATTCATTGTAAAAATTCATAAAATAAATTTTGAAATATTTCATTAAATATATTATAAAAATGTTTCATTAAAATTATTCCTATATAATTATTAATTTAATTTAGTAATGAAAAATAAATGGTGCTCATAAACAAAAATATTTTATAAATAGAATCTATTTTTTACCTTCAAATTCTTAAAATATTGTTTCAAACAGTATGATAACTACTAAAATAATATTATACCAGTGTATATATAAATTTTCAAAAAATTAATAATGAAAACAAGTATTTATATAAAACGCATATGAAAAAACTCTCACAAACAAAATATTTCAATATTGTTTTTCTTGGTCAACAGAATTTCTTAATTCAATTAGAAATTAGTTAATAAAGTTATATTTCATTTAAAAAAAATATATGTTTCTTTATTTAATAATGTATAGGAATTATTCACATAATAATATGGGTTTCATGCTTCATAAGATATAAAAATAATGTATTTATTGAAGATAAATATATTTAAATAATTTAAGTGGTTCCATTCCACCCCAAATAAGAATTTATCCCCTAAAATTCACTTACTCTAAAAAAAATATGGATACCTATGCCTCATCCTATAATTGGATTCCTAGGTCACTTATTTTAATTTATGAATCCTTTACAAATCCATAATAAGGTTTATAGTCTTTTTCCAAATCAATTTATCTATGATCAAATATTTAAACAAGTAATTTTTTCATAAGAAAAATAAATATACATTGATACAAACACTGATTTTACTCCATGTGAAGGATATAGTATATATATTCACAATATTTATACATTCAACACATCAATAACATTGTATAGGTTTATAGTAATCACCATATGATATGTAACTATCCCAATATTTTCATCAATCTCATAAAGACTGATATATCTAGGGCTTATCATTCCCTTATTTCAAAATATTGTGAAACAACATCCATTGATACATTCAATAGAATACCTTATAACCAACATTGAACTATTAATATCAACAATTATTTTTAGCATAACTTTTCAATCAACTCTAATCACCCTGATATTTTTATAATGACTTTACCCTTGACATAATTTTCCTCAACTTGAATAAATCCTAATTACTTTCACTTCCCAATGTAATCCTCACATGATACTATTATTTAACTAATTTCAATATAGGTAATCATAATTATTCTTCCAAATTCTCTATTAAAACCTATTTTTTTAAACTTTGAAAGGATGAAGTTTTTTTCCCAATCTATTTTAAATTACATAGAGTAATCTGTCAATATATATTATAGGGTTTGAGTTTTCCTCTCAGGATTTCAAGTTATTAAGGGATGTTATGTAGTTCTAAAGATGAATATTGTATTCAAATATTACAATATACATCTTCATTAAATTTATATAAACCTTATATCCCGACCAGATATGATTGACAGTGGTAATCTATGAAATCATTACATTCATTAGCTTATAACACAGTGGGTTGAACAATATATAAGTGTTATTTTATAGTAATGAAATGTGATGATTTCATAAGTCAAATAAATACACCCCAAATAACATTAATCTATTTTTATTTATTTGGGAGTACTATAACGAAACCCACAGTGATGTTTTCCCAAATACCCTTAGTTATGGGTACTGGTTGTAACATTTCATTTGAATTATATCTCATTTCCTTATCTTGCTAATATACATAAAACTGAGGCTCATACTCCATGATATCTTTCTTCTCATTATCTATAATAAATTTTTATCAAGATGTTTATACATCATTATATTTCCAAGATGAATAATGAATGATGAAATAATATATTTCTCTAATAAATACATCTTCAATTATGGTATGGAAGGGGAAAATAACATCTTATTGAATATTATGTTTAAATCATGGTCAAGTTGGTACTTATGAATATTTATTAACTTCCTTTTTAGCTATAAATTTTCATTCTATGCGAGTTTAATCATCACATGACTAAATGGTTAAAAATTATTCCAATAAATAAAGTATAATTATATTTTCCTTTATATTTCAAATTCTTCATATAAAAATCCATAAATATTTGATCTCTCCCAATCTGATTCATGGAAAACTTTTATTATCATTCTACCTCAAAGAATTGACCTCCTTTTTTCATTCCCGAGGTTGTAATGTATTAAGCAGTCAAAATAATTAATAAGTTGCAACCATCTCCATTGAGGCATGTTTAACTCTTTCTAAGTGTATATATATGTCATGAATTAATTATTGATACATATGACCCACACTCCTATATAAATATAATTACATAATATCATTAAATAAAAAATTACCACTTCATTTTCTAAATCATGAGTTGGATAATTTTTATCATGAACCTTAAATTTTTTGTTATCATTAACTGATACCATATCATTATGAATAGGTACACATACAAGCCCATGATTGGAATAATTATTTTAGATCATTAACCTTTATCAACTATCATGTTGTGTGAGAATAGATTCACTAACCAACCTTCAATTCAGTTCCATGAAATAGTCATTACATTCATTTATCTAAACTTGGATTCCTTTCTCATCAACATAGTTATTGGACTCTATATCCATGTGAAAATTCTCAAAACCCATCAATAGTATCCTTCCATTCAAATAAAACCATGTAATTTAATCATAAAGGTTTTTCTAGCCCAATGTTTAATAAATTATGTCTCTAATGGATTTACCAATTTACCCTCACATATAATTTTATGTTACAAGAAGGATAATCATTATAGTTAAAACTAATATTTCCTAAAATTTTCATATATTATCACCAATTTCAATGTATTTAATAAAATCATAAAAAATATTCATTCATACATTCGCATAGAAGAAGTAACAATTTAATCTATAAAGGCTAGAAAAAAATGATCAAGGTAATATCTGAAAATCTATTCATTAGATCATTATAGATATAAATGGAATCAATATAAATTCATAGTTTCCATACTTGGTGTGTAAGGTTCTCTTGGATATGTCCACAATTTCGGACCTCAAATAATGATATAAATATCATGGGTCAATATTTGAAACGTTTTAAGCTCCACTTAGATAATTATAAAATTCATCAATATAGGTTAGAGTATAGTTTTTCAATATAATAATCATGGTATGTTCCAACTAATCATTTCCCTAACATATTAATAAATATTGTTTCATAACATAAATAACATATACACCCCATTATGATGAAATTTTCACAATTAATCTCTTATCAAATTTTTTTAAAACTTTAATATTCAATTCTTACAAATTAATTAGGGTAATTGAATGTGGAGTCATTAATATTTGTGTAGCATAAAGAATGTGTTATATTTAAAATAAACATTAGTATTTGGGTAATGACTATAAAACTCTCTCTAAAATACATCGTCTTATTCCCAGAAAATTGGAATATAATAAATACTGAGTTTCTCCCAAACCACTTGAGATCGAAACCCCCAATGAATAGGTAATTTTATATATAAAATGGAACTATTATCTGATGGATGTTTTTATTTATCCACATATTGATATAAAATATGTGGCTCATTTAGGATAATAAATGTTACTTCCCTTGGTAATTAAAATTGGTTATATAAAAAGAATGTAAACCCTTTCCCAAAATGTCAACAAAATTTTCAAGATGTATAATCAAATTATTTTTTACAAAGCATATTATTAAAACTATGATAGGGTATCTATAGAGATGAGATTAAATCATCATAACATACGAAGTTTTAAAAAACAATTTAACATATAATCATTGTTGATGAAATGTGATACCAATATAAAATTATTTATATATAAAAGGGTGGGGAGAACCAAAATCAAAAATTCATTTTCAGTTCAATAAAGGGTGATAAGTGTAATTTCCATCCTTTATTTCTCATGAACCAGTTCATAAGTTTTTTTTGAATGATAATTCACTTTATCTGTTATATTAATATATTTTTTATTCTGATTAACATCATAAATCCATGGATTCATGCTTCAGTTGTAATGATGGTCATATTCCTTGTAGTTTTATCATTTTAGTATAGGTGGTGCATTTTGTTCATCCCTCTTCACATTAATTTAATTCTCTCCCCACTTTATATCCCTTCATCATTCAATTTCTAAATGAAATTGCATTATAATCCATAAAAATTTGATGGTCCACTTATCATAATTTCACACATGAGTCTTTCTATAATTTTTGGCATCATAGATAATTTCATTACTTTAATATATGGATTTCATTACTAAAATTTCCCCTAAATTTTATCATCATATTATTATCATAACCATGAGAATAATATGAATATTCACACTAAATTTATAAATTAAAAATAGATCAAATTATGTATTCATAGATACTGAATTTGATTATTGATATTTCCTTTCAAATAATTGGTTTTCATTCATTGAAGAACTAATCAATTTTTTTCCAGGTTAGTGAAAAATCCAAAATCATACCTCTCATGTCTTGTAAAATTTTCCTCATAAGTACCAATATATTCTTCACCATTCTTCTTAACCTTCGTTAATTCCCATTCCATTATCTTGATATTACTTTGGGAAATGTACATACTGAAAAATTCATTCCTAAATTCATTACCCTCCTTTAAGACAATTTCTTCTTCATTCCTCATATTCATAATAATATTCTACAAGTGGTATAATTTTCCATATAAATGATAAAAAACCATGAAATCGTTTTCATGATTATAGAAAAAGATAATATTATATATATTCTCATTTGTATGATCCATTGATCACCCATTGATGAATCATAGCACCCACTGACCAAAATTGGATTTTTTCTCATGAAAGACTCAGCAATAATTTGGTCCCCCCATTTCTAATTTATATGATAATCATGATTCATGAATTTTGAGAATTTATGATACTGTAAAGTAGAATTTTTTCACAGTATCATTATGTTTTTTCTCAAGATGAAATTAATTAAATTTAATACCACATTCCTTACATTCGTGATTCCTCCTAGTTAAATCCTTTCACTAAAAACAAAAAACATAGTTTCAAAATCGAGCTAAAGTATTCCAAGTGAGAAATCATATTATCAAAAAAATAATTCCAAAGATACAATAAATTATGAAACCTTATTATCATCCTATAAGGACTTTGGGTACAATCTATATAAATTTTAGGTCATCATAACTGGTCATATGTTCTATCCCTATATTCTTGATAAACTAATGTCAAAAAAATTTAACCCTACTCAGATAATAAATGTGGTGATCCATGAAACAAATACATAAATTTTATAAATTTTTGATGAAAATATAAAAAATTAAATAACAATTATATACATAAAAATATAAGCTCTTAATTTCATTAAACACCAATGACATATTAAACTAATCTCTTTAAAAATATTTATTAGGTCCAAAAAAATGTTTTCCCTCACAAATCCCTTTTTAAAATTGTTTTTCTTACTAACATTATTCATATCTTGGGGGAATGTGGAAATATATGAAAGGGTGATCTAAGAAACACAATTTGAATAAACATGATACATATCAATATATGATCTAATGAAATAATAAGATATGAACCATGTTATGAATCTTGATCATAACTAACGATGTTTACAGACTAACTAACATTGATCGTAAAACATGGTTCATGGGGTAAATCAGTAGTATTTAAAAAGGTACGAGTCATAAGTGTGATGAGCCATAATTAATTAATAATTTTCATTGAGATCATATCATAATAATAATAACATGTAATTGGAATTTTATTAAATTCGTAGTAAAATTAAATTATTTTAATAGGAATGGATCATTTTCATTACCATCATCACATAGTTAAAAGTCTCCCATAAAGGATTGTATTTTCACCCCAACCTCTATTAATTCATAGATTGAGTTCACTATACATACTCATTAATATTACCTATTGATAAATAACTGATTAACAAATAAATTTGAGGTTTTAAAATTACCAACCTGTCATATTATTTAAACAATACATATATGTGTCACATGATCATGAATCATTCACCATTTTATAAGAGCCTAATTATCCCATGGGGAAAAACATATTTCATGGAATCATCCTAAAAAAACATCATCATAAGAAATCCAAATAAATAATTTTTATTATATTATAAGAACATATCCACATTATAGCATAAGAAATATAAAAAGATAATGTAATATATTAAAATACCTTTAAAAACACTTACACCCTTTCTTTGAAAATAGGAGAAAATATAATTTTTTTTGATAAATTATTATTTTTAAATAATATTAAAAATAATTTTTACTAAAAATAATAATAATTATATTTAAATTAATATTTAGTGATAGAAACAATCATGACATTGGGAAAATATTTTCATCCGTGAAATGTTAAAACAACGATCCCCTTCACGATTTCTATAAAATTTAATAAATAAATTATTCTGTATTCATAATTGAAATTTATCTTTAATAATTTATAAAATAATTTCTAATATTCTTGAAAAAATAATTTAACTAATCATTTAATCATAGAGAGATAATTCTCGTAAAATTTTAACAAACATGTTCATAGAAGAAAAAGTTCAATGATGAAAGATGAAATCAGATTCACTTATTATAGAAACATTTATCTTTTTTCCATTAAGATAAGGAGTAGATGGAATTAAAAATAAAAACAATACAAATACATAAAGTATATTAAAATATTTCATATTTATTATATAAATAAAATATAATTCCACCAAATGATTTTAAAGTTTAAAAAATATTGATTTACATAAACACATACCCCAAGTCATGAATTTCTTAAAACCTTATATTGAGTAATAATATATTAAATATTTATTTATTATGAATATATACCAGGATCCTATAAACAATTTTATTAAAATATATTATTTCCTTATAGTTTAAAATTATCCATTAATTTAAAATTCTTTATTAAATCAATATTTATGTTTTAACTATTCATTTTCCATTCATTTTTTGATTTTATATTTCTAGTTTTTTGCAAATTCTGTATAGCTTCATAATATCTATTTTGTTAATAATTTTATAATGAAAAAAATTTATTATTTATATACACTTTTATAACCATTCATATTTGGTGGGGAGTAAAAATTATTTACTTCACTTCATGCAGATGGTAGTCTATACATACGAATGAGTAATGTTTTAATTTTACAAAAAATGGAAATAAATAAAGGAAATTAATAATTTTTATTTTGGGAGTTATAAAAATATAAGAAATATATTATTTAATAATTAAATCTATCTATAAGTTGAGGAATATTTGTGAACATGAAAATAAGATGACATCTCTTTATAGAGGTGGATGTCCAAGTACAATCATTAACAATGTTATAGTTTCTCAAAGAATAGATATAAGGAAGAAATTAGTCCTACCGTTAACATAATAAAAATTAATTTTATTAATTATATTTCTTTTGTCAAGTTCATATAGTAATATAATATTTATATTTTTTAATGGAATAAATAAAATAAAAATAGATCGATAACGACAGTTGCGTATTCTTTGGGAATCTTTCTTTAAGAATCACAATCAACATTATAGGGTGGTTATTTTGGGAAAAGAATAAGATCTATTAAATTTATTTTAAGTTTGGGTGTTATATTACAAGATATTTTATGATATATATTTCTCAAAACCTATGAATAAGTTAATAGATCAAGCGCCCTTTTATAAGCGATGTGGGTTGGAAATTGTAAAAAATTAAAACATTAAATTATAGTAATGAAATATTCAAGTAAAAGTGGAACCAATAAAACCAAAATTAGAAGATAAGATATTTTTGGCCTAAATAAACTTAAAAATACATATATCCATGTTCAATATATATTTTATTCTGTATAACTATGTTTAATCTTTGTGCTGATCTAATTAAACCTCACCAAGTTAAAAATGAATTACCATGGATACAATTAATTATGACTAATATTGAAATTTAACTAATTATTAAATTATATAATTCTATATAAAATATTGGAAACAATTTAACTAAATTTAATATCTATAATTGGATGAAATTTCTTTTAAAATAAGTGAGGAAAATATAAAGAATTGTTTTAAAAAAAATGCATTTTTTGAGTTTAACACTAACTTTATTCTTATTCCTTACTAATTAAAAAACATGAAATTAATATTAAAATATTTTATTAAATAAATAATCTATTAATTTCCTTAAATTCAATAATTATTGAAGATTAATTTAATTTATTAATATAAAAACACTTTGTAAACATAAAACTAGTATTTTAGTAAATCACATCTTTTTACCTTCAAATGTTTTTTTTTGATATACAATCAATTTATAACCAATGATTTTATTTTGAACATGTGTAAAAAATAATTCTTTACAGGATTGATAATAGTTATTAATTTATAATGAAAACATATAATAAAAATAATTTCATACAAATGAATTACTTCAAAACAATTATTCAGGATCCATAACACATCCTAACCGAGTTAGAAAATATTTTCAACAACTATATTTCGTTAAAACACCATATAATGTGATTAATTTTCTAATTTTTATGAATTATTCCCAAAATATAAAGATTTAATTACGTATAATCTATCAAATAAAATTATTTACTAGATATAAGAATATTCTAAATTCTCATGGTGTTATATTAACTTGATTCGAAAATGTTGTTCTAAAACTAACATTACACAAGGGAAAAAAATTAATTTTAAATAAATATATTTTAAATAAAGAAATTACATTCCTTTATATTAAAACACAATTAGAAACTTTTACTTTTTACATAAAAAATATAAAATGACACATTTGTAATTTTAATACTAGGATAGAAACATTATTATTTGTATGGAAATAAGTGGAAGGTATTTCATTTTCATATCCTAAGAAACCAAGTAAACGGTTCATACTATTCACCCTAGTCCTTGGATAGATTAACTAATTAATTTGACCACCGAGAAAAACATAAAAACAAGTAAAAAATTTTTGTAAATAAATAACTACAATAAATCAATTACTCTTAATTAATATAATTAAAAGAAAAATAAAACATAATTAGTTTACTCCTATATTCCATTTAAAATCATAATGTCCAAAATCCATAACAAAAAAATTATCACCATTTTACTCTATCCCAAAATAGTGAAAACCCTTTAATAAATTACTCCCAGATAAATTTGTATAAAAATAAAAATTCTAGCCAAATGTAATCAAACCATTGGAACTTCCTTTATATTGGATAAATCCATATTAATAAAATAGATTCCATCCTTTCAATCTATAATAACAAATCAAGAACCCATAACAAGAATTTTGGTCGAAAGGTAATAAATGTATAATAGGGGTGAATAATATGATAGAATTGGTTTACTATTCATCATGAAAAAAACTCGAGCCTCACTAATTCTTTTATCCAATATAGGATAATAATATAACCCCATAGATCCATTGGTTATGGATCTTATTGACTAAGAAGAACGTTTTTCAATGGTGAGGATAAAAATGAATTAATTTTTTTTAAAAGGCTAAAATCCATCATTAAAATAAATATGACATATGCCTTTTGATAACTAGGTGCAACCACTATCTGACAATCCCACTTCGAGCACAATGTATACCTGATTCCAATGAATGGGATACAAAATTTAACTTTTAGATATGAACAATAAGTGGCACCCACAATTATTCAATCTGAAATCCCTAAAAATAATATGTCTCCACAAAAAATACAGGAGAACTTGAATTCCTTCCCAATACAACAAAAATGATAATTGAGTCACAAATTTAATAATTCCACCAAATTATAATTAAAAAATTCAACGTGTCATGTGTTTTCCTCTTATAATTCCCCTAAATATATCTGATTCTCAAATTAAAACAACCCATTTGGAAAATATTATTTATATTTAGTCAATTAAAGTCATTCAATGTTATCATTTTTTCCATTCAAACATTATTATCCAATGTTTTTAAAATTATCCTTTAATACGAAATTAATATCTATTTCAATTTAATAATCATGAATTCATCCAAATCGTGGTCGTCATTCATTGAAATCATAAAATCAAATTTATTTAATATAATTAATATTATTTTATTACCAATGGATTAAAATTTATGTGTTTTTATATAGTTAAATATATAATTAACATTTTTCCACTGAATATTAAAATCATATATTTTTTTCCTCTCATTTTTAATATTCTAAACCTTATTCTGAAATTTAATGTGTTAATAATGATTTAACATTTTTATTTGAGTGAAGATAATTCTCAACTTATTTAAAATTTATAATTATGGTAATGTGATTATATATTTTCATTTGTCTAAAATTTTTATGTGAGTGATGGGGAAATGGTGAGGTTATTATGGAATCCTAGGTTTTGAATATGGTGTTTTAAAATATTTAAAACCTAATTAGAATAGATTAATTGGAAAACAGGGATGGACCTAAAATGGGGTTAGGTTTAGTCAAAGTCACTACAATCAAGATGGATAACCAATATAAATTTAGTGGATACAGAACATAGTTATAATGATATTTATTACCTTTTTCAAAACCATAGAAAATCAATAATTTATATTATTTTTTAATTTAAATAATTTTTATTTTCTTTCAGAATCATTATCCATTATATTTTCAATACATTATAGGTAATGAATCTATGTTTTTAATTTTTATCCCCTCAATATCTTATTCCTCCTTGGAACCCTATGGAGATTTATTTTAAAAAATCAGGGCAAATCTTATTTTTTACCTTTCTTGCCTATTCTTTTCTTTTGCTTTGATTTTAATAGTTAGTTTTAGAAATTTTGGTTGATGATTCCACCAAAGTATGGTAGAATGATTTCCCTAAAATATTGATTTTTTTTCTTTAGATAGACGAGTCCAAGGCATATCATTTAATTTTGTAGATATTATGATGACCTAGGCATTTCAAACATACATATACATGTGTTTTATGAACTTTTATTGTATTTCATAAACTGAAACATAAGGGTCATAAATTTATATTGTCTTTAGAAAGCTAGAAATATAAAAAATTGGTTCTTATGACTTCAACATCATCTCACACATAATTCTTGGTTACTAACACTCTACGTAGACATATCAAAAATAATACATATCATCATTATCTAGGAAAATAAACATAAGAAAGTGTGATATTAGATGCTTAGTAAGGGTTTGTAAGTGAAATTCATATACAAATCATGATATATGAAACCATACCTTATATATCAAAGATAAAAATCATAAATCATAGAATAAAGAATGATATTTTTGTAGACATGTATCATAATGATATAAAAGAACATTAGACATGCAAGAATAACATTGACATAATTCTTTGAATTATGTCATACACATAGTCATATAAATTCATATCCATAGTAGTCAAGGTTTATTACCAAGGCTATAATAATGGAATGGTTTTACTCACAGAACTATCATAGTATTCAACGTTCACTTACAATACTATTCTCATAGAAAATTCCCTTACAAAAATGGATTCACTCCATATTCCAGTCCTCTTTATCTCCTAAGATTTTAATAATTACCCAATTCTGTTGATGGAGATAGATGTTGTAGGGACCCAGCCCCAAATATCCTAGTGCCAATGTCTTCTAATAAATACATTGACATGATTAGAAGGAATAAATCCCTGAAGGACCGATCAGTTTAGTAGTTTTGGTAAACTAGATACATAAATGGGAATTATATTATAAAGGGATACAATAATTACAACATAATATTTTTTATTTTAATAAATAAACTTTGAGGATGGTCGTTAATCTATCAATAATATTCCTACATATATTTTATAGTATACTTCTTGGAATCAAAGGGAAATAAAATTAATAAGGGTGAGGTCAAATGAACAGTATGGTCAAAATATAGGGGAAACAATAATGAACTAATTAAAATAGTCATTATGGAAAGGTAAATAACTAAACACACATTCCACATAATCAATTAGAATATTGAAAGTACATAAGAAATATGGAAATGAACTAACTTGAAACACATTCAATTTGAATGAACTGATAAGGAAAAATAAATATGGAAAGGTATGTAACTAAAACAAATTACATTAATAAAAGAACTGAAATAAAATGTATCCATAGATATGTTGACACCAAATCTCATGGATGAGTAATAAATGAAACTACTATGAGGTAAATTGCTTTCATTATGGATGTTATGTCTCGGGAACTAGAAAAAATATTACCATAGGGACCATTCATAATAATATTTAAAATGAAGGGTAGAATCCTATTTTCCCAATTATTTGTCAGATGAGAACCTATTTATGCATCGGTGAGCTATATAAAGTCCTAGCTCCACCCGTAATTGTGATTCCAATGAATTACACATATTAAATAATCAAAATAACTAATATATCATATAAAATAACTATATTGGATGGGAAATATGGATCTATCATTAATTCACCAATTAATTAAATTAAAATCAATGTAGGCACCTTATGTAATATGGTATACAGTTTATGCAATAGTAATATCCATGAAACAAGAAGTGGATAATAAGGGGAAATTAAATGTTTAAAGATCATTATAAATTTAATATTTTATGGTTACTAAAAAATAAATAATGGAAGTGAAGATTAAAATTATACTCATCCAAATAAAAAATATACCATCTAAAAGAAGAATAGTGATGGAATCAATACAACAAACCCAAGTGGATTAAAATAGATAGATTTTGTTATTGGTAAAATAAAAGATTAAATTTTAAAAATAATATTTAGGAAAATAACCTTTCCTTTTGAAAAACCATTGGAAAGTATTTTTCTATAAAACATAAACCATTTAAATTTGAAAATAAGGATTCAATGAAAAAATGGTGTATGACTCCATACATGTCATATGAGTAAAAAATAATATTCCTTATATATGAAGAACGGTTAGAAAATGACTCATTAGGAAAGTTACCAGAAGATTCTTTTGAAACATTGGTAAAAGAAAAAATGGGTACAGATGTCTTTACCAAATCATTTTGAAAACATTTTTGAAAAAAATTTAATAAAGCATGATTTTTCGAATAAAATAGTTTAGCTAATTAAAGACAAATATAAGGTTAGTTTTTCTAAAAAACATTTTCCAAAAAAACATAGTTTAAAAGAGGGGGAAAATAGTACTGAAATTTTAAAATGTTCATGAATAACCATTGGATAGTGAAAGGGTTTATTAAACAACTATTATATAATTTACTCTAATGGAAATTCCAATGATAGATCATTAGGATTAGTCTTGGGTAAAATAATATTTAAATGTTTGAAAGTATCCCACACCACTTTGAATCATATTTAAATAATAAACATCATGAAATAATTATATTTAATGAATTTATTAAATACCATGAAGGGAAAAAAAATTCATTATATAATAAAAAATGATAGTAGATACACCACAAAAGATGTAAGTAGTGAACATGTCATTTATCTCACTGATATAAAAAGTTAGATGAGAATCCCGTAATAATGTACTAACAAATGGAATTGAAACCCCAAAGGTAATAATACATAAATATAACATTTAAATACCATGAGTATATTATAATTTGTGATATTATTTTTCAATGTTTCATTACATACTCCATATATAATATATTAGGTTTACAAAAATTATGATTGCCTCACATAATGAAAATGAGACAAGAATCCATTACCTTGTGTTTTGTTTTGAGTGAACATACTTTAACATATTTTATAAAAAATACATTATATTTCACTTATAATTACTATTATTTCACAAATTATGATTTTGTGTACACCTTATTAAACAATAGATTTTATGTCTCCAGTTTTTGACCAAATTCGGTTTATGTGTCAAAACAAATATTGTTGGTCAACTGTGGTCAAGGGGTCATTATATAACATCTTAAAAATGATAAAAATTACATAATTATCATAGTTTTACTTCAATAATACTTTTAATGTCAATAAATAAATATTGTTATAAAAATTAGAATATGATACAATCATGGAGACATTAGGTCGTACGTACGAATGAGTAACATTTCCATTTTTAAATGAACTTTGTAGAAAGAATATAAGTAACACAAAACCTTCCAGAATGCTCATTATATAATAAATATAATGTTATTTAATCTTAAATAATTATATATATAATTTTTTGGTATAAATGGAATCACATAATGTTGAGGAGGTCATAATCCACATGCCCACGAATAAAATTATCACTTTTTAAGTGCCTGAAAGTATAATAAACAAAAGGATATATATATATATATATATATCCCAAAAGGTAATTGTGTCATGAATATAATATATATGTTTTTTATGTATGATATTTTTTAATTATGTCCATTCATTTATACATTCTATGTATCTGGCGAACGAATCACATCGCTCGGAGAGGGTAGTTGTCCACACTTCCTCAATAGAGATTGTTGTATTACAAAACATGGGAAGAATAAATTTATGTTATAAATAGATATTACAGCAGGTTTAATCATTATAAATAACCTATATTACATATATAAATATATTTTACAACAAAATGGCCACCATAAGAGGCGGTAATGGAGATTTCAATGATCATCATTTCGTGAGGCAGTAATTCACTATTAACAAAACCAATATGTTTGTTTCCCATCATATGGATGTGTGTGTATGTTTAGGTCAAAAACCTACCATAAAAAAATCCTAGTATATTTAGGATATTGGAATTGTTGCAAAATAACAAAATAATGTGATTTTAGGAGTTTGAGAATGGAAATGAAACTAGATAGATTGAGAAAAGAAATTATCTTTTAATTGGGTATATTATTTTGGATAAACAAAATATATTTTATGGTAGGGTTTCATAAAAATGTTATTATTATAGTTCAAGGATATTAATTATGGGAGATTATGTGGTCAGGTATTATCCAAACTTATGTGTTTGGAGAGGTTTGAGGAATGGGTATAGGTGATGACCTTTTACAGGGAAAGAAAAGGACTCACATGGTATTTTTGAAAAGAAGTTAGGTGTGCACAAGTTATTACCTAATAAACATAATACTAAACACCAATACTAATAAATGGAATGTTAATGTACGAGACATGTCCATAAAATGGGTGTTTGAAAATTTTATCGGTCATTTTGAGACTTAAAAATAGGGTCTTAGTCCATTTTAATCCTAATTACACACTAATAACATTAATTAATATTAATCATTTTCACTAATATGTTTTGTCAAAAAATAATTTCATATTATTAGATCACAATTAATATCATTATTAAAATGTTTCATGTTGTATTTTATAAATTAAAATCCAATAAGAGGCAAAATAATGATTAATTCTAGTCTTACAGACATACAGATTAACTTGTTTTAGTAGGAAAATGTTCAAAAGATTGTTATGTTTTTATAATAAATTTAAAAGAAATATTGATTATAATTAACTTAATTGTATTAATATGTGTATAATTGATCCAATTTTAATTTTAAAAAATTATAATATAATTTAAAATTAATAATTATTAAAACAAAAAGGCGGTTTTTGACTAAATTATAGTATTTTCACTATTCACTAAAAATGATGTTTCTAAAAAAATTCCAAAAACAATATCACCCTAAGATAATATAAACAACATGAATTCAAAAACAATAATTAATTTTTAAAAATAAGATAAAAACAGTCTGAAAATTAAGATTTAAAATAGGTTCTCTATTAAAAGGTGGTTAAAAATGCCTAAATATTGGTTTTTATGTAAAATATTGGGTTTGATCATATCTTATGCTTAATAAATATATTGGATGAATATAAAAAATAATAAATTGAATATGTAACAAATATATACCATTAAAATAATTAACTGGTTGTAATTAATGTATTTTATTATCGTAAAATATCTTTGTGGGCATAATAAATGGTTTTGTACAAAAACATTTCGTTTATATTAAATTAGTTCCTATATTCATTTTTAATTAATTTTTCACCAATTAATTAATATTATGTTATTATAAACCATATATGTTCGGAATTTATATAATATTATTCATAAAAACTAACATAATGGCTAGGTTATATTATATTTTATTAAATAATAATATTTTAATAATACATTGTTATTTGGTGAAACATTGTATTGCTAGTAACAAAAAAATTCAAAGAAGGTTGCTTTTTCATGAAACATGAGATCTTGTGGATAGTCTCTCTTGCATCTAACACATGCTATATATGAAGGTATCTCTAGCATTTAATGTAGGACAACTCTGTGTAGTGTGTATTGAAATATTTATGGGCTATTTTAAATAGTGAATATTTATGAAGTATACATATATTAGATTACATTATGTGCTTGTTGTCAAGTATAATACTCATTATTTAAAACATGGATCTTACTTTAGTTTCTCAAGGTGTCCAATATTTCCCACCAATCACATAAACAAAAGCAATAATATGTGTGCCATAGGATCATAAAAACACAAAACATCTGATCCCATGAAAATAAATGAGTTTCAAAAATATTTCATCATTGCACAACCATTAGAAAATAAAAACGTTTAATAATAATTATTTCATTTCATCAAACCACAACCTATGGAGAATGAAATATGATTCATAATAATTTCATCATGGTATAGCCACTAGAAGGGGAGTGGGATTCGTACATATCTTATCATTATAAAAATGAACCATCTATAGAAATAATAATAATGGTATTATTTTATAATATATCCTTTTAAGAATAAGTAACATCAATATATGTCATCTTAAATAGAAAATGATTTTGATGTATTACTTGTGAAATTTATTGAGGAAAATAACATTTTCACTTTGAAAATAATTTTTTTAAATAAAAACATTATAAAAAATTTTAAACATACATTTCATTGAGAATAAATTTTGAAACTTATAAGGAAAATATTTAAAAACTTTGCTTTTATGATAGAAACATATTTCGTTTATGTTGTACACATTTAAAAAATTGTTTATTTCATTCTTTAGATAAAATAAAAAGGGATGTTTTTTGGAGATAACATTATTATTCCTTTTAATTATATGAAAAAAAATTAAAAAATTGTCACAAATGAAATTAAAAAATATTATTGGAACATTAACAAAAATTTTAAAACATTTTTAGAAAACATGGATTTGGAAGAAAAAATAGGTTTTTACTAAAGCAGGAGATAAAGATAGTTTTCATTAAAAAAAATATTTTTTAATGATGAGTATATAAATATAGTAAAATTATGTAAAAACATATATTATAAATAATTAAATATTTATAAATAAAAATAAAGTGTTTCTTGAGATGTATATTATAATAATTTTTCTTTAAAAGAATAATCACAATTATTGTGATTATAGCATCAAACTTTTACAACATTGGTATCTATTTAATAAATTGAAAAATTAATCAAAAAAATATAAAACTTTTATTAACATGAAAAGGAGTATATACATTATACTTCATGTTAAAGGGATAATATATACACCTTTTAGAATAATATTTGTGTAAGACATAACTTATATCCCCAAAAAGGAAATTTATGAAAAACTAACTTACAACATTTATAACTTTTGAACCACAAACACCATGAATGAGTGATACTAAATTAGATATTTAAATTCCAATAATTTCCATGTGAATCCTTATAAAATGATTGAATGACTTGTATATGCACAACCTAAAATAAATCGGTGTTTAATATGGCATGTGTCTCCCAAAAGTAAAAAAAATGAGACAAAAATCCTTCATCTTAAGATTGGAAATTATTTATTGGTATTAGAACCTCATGTATAATAAATAAATGTTTATTATACATATATTACCGAACCATATAAATATTTATCATACAATATATGTTTTATTTATGGATTTTTATTACACATTTATCCATAATTTCTTGTTAGAATCACATTTTAGGTAATAACTACTTCATTTCTCATATATTTGTTATGGTTTGGAATTTTTTATCCTTTTATATTGATCATGGTTCCATAATATCCATAATATTAACAATGACTTAAATATCATATAAATTATTTATATATTTATTTAAATTAATCTATTTGATTTTTATATAGAAAATGAGTTGCACCGTTTATTGAGATGGCGAGTCGTGCACACACATGAACGACGATTCCATTTTCAATATGAATAAAATAAAGGAATTTAAAAGATATATAACCTCTAGAAAGATATTATTATTTCAAAATATATGAAATATATTAATTACATTTATCCTTTATTTTCATATAAGTATATTTTTAGTAAAACATGAATCTCATTACATTGTGAGGTAGTTTTTTTCATACGCATAAACAAATTTTTATTTATTAAATAGATGGTGGGTTAAAAAGGTATATGATATATTTCATTTACAAGATAATTAATATTTCATTACAATATTATTTAAACTTTATATGAATCCATATTACCTTCCATGTAATGTGTAAGTGAAAAATGAATGACATCACTTAACTCGGTTGTAGTTCCCCGTACACACGAGTGATGTTATCATATTCCCTAAAGACTGGAAAGTAATGTGGTATACCTAATATTATAATTATATATGTATAAGTATATCATAAATATATTATTTAGTAATTATATACATCGTGATATACTTCTATAATA
Source organism: Viscum album (assembly GCA_963277665.1). Taxonomy (NCBI): domain Eukaryota; kingdom Viridiplantae; phylum Streptophyta; class Magnoliopsida; order Santalales; family Viscaceae; genus Viscum; species Viscum album. Next base: position 1,697,417,971 of record OY728158.1, on the reverse strand, counting down.
TGTTGTGATGGAAAATGAATTAGGTCGGGATATAAGGAAGTGATTGGGTATGTATTGGCTGAAATAATGTGTTTTTAAAGTGTAAAGAGGAGAGGTGAGGGGATAAAATTTTAAAAGTTGGGGAGAGGTAGCACATGAAATGTTTCAAGATAATAATTTGTACCCACTTATTGAACAAACCAAAAGAATCTTAAATGGTTAATTTTAGATCCTAAAAAGTGTTAATATCAAAATATTACTATCCAATATGTGTTGGATATGTTTTTTGGTCAATTTTACCATTATATATTTAGTTTAACCCTCAGTAAACCCATTTTTTCATTAACACATGTAATTAATTTTTCTTATTTTCATTATTAATTATGATAAAAAATTATTTTGACTATATTATATAGTATTAATTGTTTTTGTTCTTAATACGGAATTCATTTTTTTAAATTCAATTAAAAGAAGAGGAATAATTACACTTAAAATTTAACTCATAGACGTGACAAAAAAGTGGTTTTCCCAAAAAACAATTCAAATGTGGAAAAGGTTTATATATAAATATTTTATATGAAATTTATTCCAATTAACTAACTTAGTTTAATTATAAGATAATTTGTCTAATTTTAATTTTAAACCAATTTGAAACAAAATTTTACCAAATATAATCATTAAATGAAAATGACAGTTTAAAAAAACATATTATTCTCTATTTATAAAAATGTAGTTTATTTCTAAAAATAAATAAAATCCACTCTAATTTTTTACACGTTTATTAAAATAATGAATTTAATTTTTAAAAATAATTTTTCAAAATATTCAAATTATAATTTCATTATTCTTTCACAAATTCAATGAAATCCATTTTTTGTGAATAAAAATATTTTAAAAGAATATAGATTCTTTTCATAAAATTTATTAATTATTTATAAATAAAATTTCATTTTAAAAAAAATTATAAATAATTTTATAATTTTGAATATTATTATTCACACCACTAAATAAAATGACTATGTTATATTGGAAAAGTTTAAATTATAATATTGATAGTTTTTTGTGGTTCATTAAAACTCAGTGTTTCTTATAAGTTAATATACTGAATATATTTAATTTCATTAATAAAATATTTCATAAAATATCATAGGGTTAAAGATATTAAGATTTTAAATAGTGGTGGGATGAATTACTCTTGGTATTTATTGATTTCATGTTGGAATTTATGATTTTCTTGGTTAGTGGAATTGGGTCTTGGTGTTTTTTTAGTATCAGAAGTCCTTGTTGAGTAATATGTGGTTGGTTGAATTATATTTAGTTCTTCCTTACATATAGATATGATTTTTCATAGATTAGTTGTTATTGTAATATGTTTTATTATTTATAATATTATGATTCATGGTCAATTAGTTATGAATATATCCACAATAGATTATTTGGGGGGAGTATCAACTATACATTTATTCAGGTTATATTTGTGATGTGTCTGATAGTAGATTTCTAAACATGCAGAAAAATGATAAAATTATATTAAAAAAATTAAGAATTTAATTTTTTATTTATATTTGATATTTTTAGGAAAAACTGGTTTCCCTTAACATATTATTTCAAATTGAATGTTTATTTGGCACAATAATTCTATGGTTTATATATTAACATATTTTTACATTGGTTATAGATATTTATAAATCTTTTATTTTATTTATTAAATTACAGTTAACTATATAAATATTTTATTTATTTATTTATTTTATCATCTCTCATTTTGGACCTGGTTGAAAATTCCAAGAGTTTCTGAACATTTTGTTTAGTTGATAGGCCAAATTATAAACTGTGTATCATAATTTATTTATGAGATTTATATCAATAAAATGTGATGTTTTATGATGTGGTTTATGTTACAGGGGGTACTTCAGGTGTCCTGTACAGTTGCGTGATCATCGGGGTTTGGACACTGAAGCTCGGGAGGAGATGATCATAGTGTACAGTGTTTATAAAACCGTATTTGTTTATTGGAAACTGTGTGGCCTGGTCCAGAAGAGAAGGTGGTGTCATACAGTTTGAATAAACCATGTATGATGAGAGGAATGTACATCCGAATTGTCTGTAGTTTATGATTGAGGTAGTGTACGGGCTGCGCAAGGTTTTCTAAACCATGTGCCTAGCCTTTATGGGTTTTCCCACTTAATCGATAGCTATGCACGGTTAAGGCGAACAATTTTCCAAAATATTGAAGTTAACAATTTAGGTTATGGGTTTAGGTAGTTAAGAACACATTGTTGGCACATGTTAAGGAAAATTATTTACTTCATTAATGGTCTATAAAAGTCTATTTCTCCCTCTAGAATATTTCTTATCCCTTGTATATTTTCTTTCTCTATTTTGTGGAAACAATGAAGCCACTCAAGCTCCCCCTTTATACACACAAATTATTTGAAGAATCATCCTTATTCGGTGACGATTTTCTCTTTCTTCAAGTGTATTGCATCATAAATGGTAAGCTATTTGATTCCTCTACATTTCTTCTATAGTTTCTATTTTCCTCTCCTGTGTTTTTTTATATGATCTCATTTACCCAATTTTTAGGTATATGGTGATTATTATTATTTCTCTCATTCCAAACCAATTAAATCCTTATTATTAGACATAGAAACCATCCTAATAGTTGGATTATTTTTTATCTTCTTTCCTTTATGTTTGGTTGAATTTATATTATGTGACACTATTCCACGTGTTGGACATCTTCAAAGATGATTCCATGATGATTAGAAAATAATTTAGATTGTTTCTCGTGGTTATTATGATCCTATAAAGTGTAAAATCACCTTCTATATGGGATTCTTCTGTATATTTCCTAATATTTTTTATATGTTTATTGGGTGATATTCATTTTTTGTGATCAATATTATTTGGAATTAGAATGTAATATTTTAATTAATTATTTTATCATTCTGTGTTTTATACCTTTTTAGGAACAATATTCCATATTCTAAGTTCTATGTTATTTAACTATGATTTATATTAAAATGACTAAAACTATACCATGCTTGGGTGTTTCCTTATTATGTAGGGACTTCCCATGATTTCATGTATTTAACTCATAGTGATAATTTTGATATATGGTTGATTAAATAAAATTTCGTCGTCAAACTACATGATTTATTTTCATTGGTTGATTATAGAATTCAATTTAAACAACCAATTTTTTTTCGAGCCATGGTCCATTAATTTTTTGGGTTGAAAATTAATTATTTCAATTATATGGGATCCATATTTCAATTTATAAAGTGTATGGGAACTTTATTAATTGGAAACCAGTGTCCCAATTAATTGAACATTTTCATATAGACTTTCCTTAAATTAAATTAAATGTTGTAATCTAGGGGAAATTATATGGTAACTAAGGGTCTTATTTCTAATGTGTACATGCCTTTATAAATTGGATAATTGTAACCAATATGGTCAAACCATTATATATATATATACTTGTTTCATCTGGAAATAATTGTGATAACTTGGATGTTGTTACATGAATTCTAATTGTAAATTATAAATGGAATGTGACTCTATAATTTGGTAGGGGTGATTCATCTAACTGGAACATTATGTGAAATATGAATATTATGAATCATTAATTATAATTGAAGGTTAATGAGTTAACCTAGATGGGACTGTAAATATAAAAGAGGCTAGTTTTTTGGACCAACTTTATCAAATAGAAATTACTATTTTTTGAATGTTTGATAATTTTTTGAAATTTTCAATTACAATACCTTTATATTTTGGGTATGGTGACCAGTAAAACATTATTTTAGAAATGCTCAATTGGACCCATGTATGTCATTTGGGGATTGTACCTTATGAGACATATGGAATTGACCCAAGAAGGTCGGTCATTATTTGAAATGCTTATGTCCTATACCAATTAAGGGTATTTAAAAAATATAGAATCAAATTGTGAGTCCCTATAGGTTTCCTTGTCCCTTATTCTACATTGATGATTAACCCCATGGGGGTTGTATTGGGAAAATGAATCTTTCATCTATGGCGACCACATATACTTATATAGTGTTACATATAAACGTATGGTGGCATCTTACTTGATTGGTTCTCTTTATTATTAAAATCCATGGTATATTCTTTTGAGCTTTATTTTTATAAATAATTGGTTAAATAAAATCCCAATTACAAACTGTAGAGTGTTTTCCTCCTTAAATTGGATGTTTACATTTTCATTATGTGAGAGAGTTCAGAAAACTCATGAATCATGTAGTAGTTAAAAAATAAAACTATAAGATAATTTCTTGAAATTATATATGGTATAACATAAATAATATTTTATTATATCTATTTCAAAAATGATTACTTGAAATATTATGTATGTTAGTTACTTAAATCTTCTGTAAATGATATTAAATTAACAGATTAAAAAGTTAAAGTGAGTATAGATGTATACAATAGAATCCCTTGGGTAAGGGTCAGTTCTTGATGTTTACATGTAGCAGTAACTTAGATTTTTCTATTAGACCCTAGTTGACGTCTTCCTAGGCTTAATAGAATTTTTTTGAAATTATATCCCCGTAAAACACATATGCATGACCTTGGTTAAGGATCAACAACCTATGTTTTAGTAATAAGTAATCATTGTTGAGGTAGTTCCCTAATAACCTTTAATCATTTATAAATGAAACTGATATGTTATTTGATCATATTTCTTATTCGGGTTTTGTTTTTCCCATGTGTTACTCTTTTTATTGAAGAAAAATCCTTGAGTAAATGGGTGATCTCTGGGAATGTTTTCCCTTTTTTAGGTGTGAACATCAGGTAATGCTTTATTTTATTAGGTTATACATGCATCAACATTATCTTGCATTTCATTGGTGATGTAACATTTTCATCATTCAATTTTCAATTGTAGGAGTGGAACACATAGCACTAGTTACAATTTGTATTCTATCATAGTACAACATGTCTTCAAGAATAGTTCCTATGATTCAATAAAAGTTTGTAAACACTTTTTTGTCTAGGAAACAAAGCCATGAAATACCTCAAATAGTGTATTACCTGAATTATTGGTTGAATTGTCATGGGGTCATGAAACAACATTTTTTTATCATCTCTAGAGTAAAGTGTCCTTCACATTGTTAGATCGTTACGAGTGTTGTACTTTTTAACTATAAGTCGATGGTTATGTTTTCCTTGTGATTCAAGATGATGTTATGAAAAGGATATTGTGTTTTGTTAAGACATATCCATGTTACTTTAGGATTATATGTCTAATTATCATGATGCACATGGAGTTGAATAGGTGCAAGTGTCACATGTATGTTTAAATATGAGACTTACCTTTTGTGGTTATTAGTTGTTAGTTTTACACTATTCCTGTGTTATTCCTGATAAAAAAAATTTCATTTAAAGGAAATATGTTTAATGGTTGTAAAAAATGTGAGGTTAGGGCTTTCAATTTTCGATTATGCAAGGACTATGACCCCCCTAGGGAGGGGAGCATCATGTTGGACATGAAGACAACATCCTAATGTGTACAAGGAATATGATCACAAACGTCCATTATAATGTTGTAATAAGTGGTTTAAAATGGTATGTAAATATCTTAAACATTAAAATCTCAAAACAATACATGAGGTGGGTGGTCGTTCGATGCCTAATGGAACATGGGGATATAAATTTTGAAATTATTTTCAAGGAATATCCTACCTTATTATTACTTTTATACCTCATAGTACAGTAATATTGGACTTGATCATAGAATGTCATTAGATGTGGGAGTCATTCTTTAACCAAGTGGATGAGAGTCTACACCTACTATATAAGGAAATTTTTGGTACATGTCGGTTTCATGGGGTATCATTTTGTTAACTAGTATATGAGTGGTTGAGTGCATGTTGAGGATTAAGGGTTTCCTATACAAGCCTCTATGAGTGATGACCCGCATCATGAGTAATTAAAAGGGGGTTCCTTTCATGAGGGTATCCTGAAATCAATTGGGCCCCATGATAGGGTTTTCCACAATATATCATGGCACCCATTGTCAGGAAATATGGTGTCTTAAGTTGACTATGGAGGTTATATCCTACATTAAATGTGATTTTGTTTTGCAAGAAGTAGCAAGAACATATTGATAAAATATTGAGGTATTTCTTGTTATAGGAGAGAATGACCACTACCTTCAATTTGTTCAAAGTACATTGAATGAGTCTCAGTTATACGGAAGACTTAAGTCAAATTTCAACTAAATTAATGAATAGGCTTCCTAGAAGTTATCTCAATGATAATTTTAAAGGAATATTTATGGTGTGGATTCCACCATAGGTGGGTTCTAGATGAATCCCTTAAGAGAATGTTTTTTTCAATATGGGAATAATAATTGGATGGTTTTATTATGAATCATATTTTATGTGATAAAATAAACATGGATGGTTCATTTAGAATACTACATCGGAAGATTATTATATGCTTCATTGAACATGGTCGATGGAATCATGAGATACCTCAACTAAATGATTCCAGATATATAATTTGAAAGGTGTTGATTGTCAAATCCACATATTTTTTTAGAATAGTTGACCAAATTTGATTCAACTAGAGATATTTTTAAGGGATATATATGGCCTTTGTGTAACTCATTTTTGTATGATGTGTATTTAGGAGAGTGTCTTGTGAAGGGGCATCTGGGATTTTCAAATAAGACAAAGTGGAAATTATTTGGAAAATCAATTAGAATTTACCATTGAGATCAGAGTTAGGGGAGGAGTAGTGTCTTCACTGTAATTAAGTATAACTTTTCAATAAATGTTCTCAGAGAATCATTAAAATCCTAAAAATGGGTTTATGAATCCAATTCCAGTTGTTCCTATGTCGAGACTCAGTCAAGGCCATTTAAAATTTAATAAAAAAGGTGGGGAATGAATTATTCATATTGGTAAAAGAGGTGATAACACTATCATGTCCTGGGTTGGAAAAGATTGGGTAAGATTTATCTCGATTGTTTGGGTGTTTTATGAGATTTTATCTGTTTAAGAACCATCTACTTAATGGAACCCATAGAGGTGTGTTTGCAGTTCCAAGACCCAACACATCTGTTTTAGTTGATGTTATTGACCCATGTACGTTGGGTGATGTTCTCATCATTTCCCCAAGTCTTTTACGGGATTATAAGTGATGAGGTGGGAAGATTATGACATCCCACATTTTGGACTAGGTTGATAATTCCACAATTATTTGAATTATTCATATAGTGGATGTGCCTTATTCTAAACTATGTCTTGAAACATATTTCTGAGAGTCGGTTTACTTTAATTTGATTTTTTTCTGTTTTATAAGTGACAATATGCACCTTAAGTATCCAATTGAGTTTCTAGAGAACTAGGTCTTAGAGACTCAAGATCAATTTGAGATGATTAAGGAAACTTATTTGTCTAAAACTATGTGACCCTTAGAGGAAATCATTTAGCCTGATCTAAAAAAATATGAGGTGTCGCAAGGTTTGACTAAAAAAAATAGAGGAGGTCCATGGACCTGTGAATGGTCTTTAATTTATTGTAGACTTTGAACATGGGATATTCATAGTTTGTTAAATATTTCATCTACCCCCTTTTTTTATTCCACGTAACCATTAGCTACACATAGTTAAGGAACAAGGTTTTCCATACTGTGTGTGCTAACCATGCAGGGTGTGGTTTTTGTAAAGGAATCACATATGATTTGACAAAGTTATCCAAACTGTGTGGCCTAACCATGTGTCTCATTATTGGAAAATATAATATTTTTATACCCTCAAGACTAATTCTTATCATCCCAAACTTTTCATTCTCCATCATTCACTCTAGGGAAAGTCATTTGAGATCCCCTTCCTTCTCAACTAGAATTTGATTCATATTCTTCATATAGTGTCCATTTAATTCCTCTATATTACCATTTAATATTCAATGGTAAGATCAATTGTCCTATACCTTCCATATGTAGTATCTCTTCTCTTATACTATGCTATTTTTGGGTGAGATATTTTACCCTATTTTCAGGAGAAATAATGATTATTATGATTTCTCTCATTCTATCTTGATTCAAGAATTAGTGTTTTATGTGAGGACCTTATTAAGAATTAGGTAGGTGTTCTAACTTCGTTAAATCATGTTCGGTTGAATTTCTATAATGTGACATTATTCCGCATAACATACAACTGTGGGGACATTTCCAAAATTCTTAGTGAATTATTTAAATGGTTTCTCATGCTTAATGTAATCTAAGCTAGTAGAGAATCGCCTCCTAGGTCATTCATGTTGACATGGGAAACACCTATATTTTTAATCTTCCTTGATAACTTGTCTCACATCTGCCATAATTGTTTTAACCATCCTTGTGGGTGTTTTTTCATATATTAAATGTTTTGAATGTGTGAATTGAATAAGGGGAAATTGTTGTCCATGTGTTAAGCCCCTACACATCATTCCATAAGTGAACTGGTTAATTAAACTCCTTTTACAACATGATTTAAATTTTATAAGTTAAATTACTAGATAATTGAATTGAAATTCTATAGAAAAGAATTTATATAACACTAAAGATGAGAGAGATACCTGGATCCGTATTGGATTCGTTGGATGGGTCATCAGGCCTTCTGATTAGAATGTGTTTATGGGTTATGTGCATTCCATGAGAGATACTATATATGACTAGGGAATGGCCATTTTACGGTTACCTTACCTCCATGTGAGTGATTCTAGTTCCATAGGGGATACACTCTGGATTCGTACCCAGCTCGATGGTTAGACTATGTCTTGAGTGATTCTTGGTCCCCTATTTGGGATACAGTGGTCAGACATAGAGGGTTATTCAACAAAATGATGACTGTAAAACATGGGATTCCATTTATTGATTGAAAAGTAAGGACACTTTTGGAATTGGCCTTTTATATGCCCCCAGAGAGAAACTTGGGATTCCATCCAAATATTAGTGGATGAGCTGAAGGTGCCTCATCTCAAAATTATAAACATGGATTTTAAGTTAATGAATAAGTAAATTTCTCTGAAATTCTAGGGACATGATTTCTAAGAAAATAAATTTAATAGTGAGGGTCCACCTTTTTAAAATTTATTTATAACAACCCATTATACCATGGCATTATACATTCCAAGGTTACTTCAGTTTGGAGACATCTGGATTAGGCTGAAGCAGGTCGAGTTTGAGGTATATCCCATTAGGAACCTTGTTTAACATATTGTTAAATTTAACTATATAAAAAATTTCAGTTAATATTATTGGGACACTACTCATTTTTTATTCACAGGCTGGAATTTTCTAGACTCCATTGGTGGTGGTTTTCGAATTATATCTCACACCCTATTTGGGCCTTGATTGCACTGGGGTACCCAAATAGATCTCATGATGGCATAATTAGGTTTCTATTTTTCCCTAGCTTGTTTTTATACCTCTGTACTGGGGTGGAGTACAGGTAAAGAAGACCATTCCAGTATTAAATATTCTTTAGGAGAATGATTTTGTGTATTTTACATATTTAATACCTCTCTAGTATTTTATATGATGCATATAGTTCTTGTATATTATTATCAAATCATGTTCATTCATATTCAGCACTCATTCATTCATTATTTCTTAGTTACTATTATATTCCACATCCGTTATTTAATATTTCGTAGGTTGTATTTATAAATTACGTAGAGGGTAATGTCACCCCAAAATACCACTCTGGCACCCTCACTAAAAGATGGATGCCTTTTCTGTATGTAGAAGATCCATTTAGGCCCATTGGCCAAATTTCATAGGGAACTATATGATGTCCATCCATGTTAAGATGATACATTTGATACTTATGTTATATAAAAATAATTAAGATCATTTAGTAATTTCACATACATTTTTTAATAAACATTTAAGTGTTATTTGGTATTAACTAATTTATTAATAAAATTACATTAACATTATTCATGCCTGGAATTACTAGAGGATGTTCTATATGATTTTTTCATATAAATGGGAGTTTAATAAGAATTATTATTTTAATTTCATCATGTATAATTCTATATATTTAGTTTATTCAAAATATGGGCATGGATTAGTTCTTTACTTTACAATGATGGTATTGGATATTATTTATTCAATATAATTCCATTGAGTTCTTTGGGAGATATAAAAGAAACATGATTTAATTCATTATAGAATCTGGTAGAATTAAAAGTAAAATAACATCAGTTAGCCATTAGTTAATATGATGCATTTCTAGTAATGTAATTTATTGGTTAGTGATTTTGGAAAATATGAATTATTCTCTCAATATTTAAACAATTTATGTCAAATTATAAAAAATATTCATGGAATAGATATATTGAAAAATATGTTTTCTTGCATCATTGGATTTAAGGATATTCAGTTATATATATACATATTTATTATAAGATGTTACGTATTTATATTATTAAATACACATTTATTATATCATTCTATGAGAGTGTTCTTTCTTACTATGCTTAACTTCTTCTAAGAGTTATTTTTTTGTTTACTCCTTGGATTAGTTTCTTTTATCTTCCATGCTTCTCTCTTTATTATTTATAATGATTAATATAATTGTGGTTATTATTTTTATGATGAATTTTTTTTCATTATATTGATATTTTTTATGATTTATGACCACTGACATATTTCTTCTTTTGTTATGTATTGATGTTTTGGGTATCGTAATTAGATTCATTATGGTCCTAAATGGGGAGTGTGTTCATGTTATTTTATTAGAAATTTTTTTAGGGGATGGACTGATAAATCATTTAGTGTTTTTGAATTATGTATAAGATTTATTATAGAGGATACCATTGTGGGGGACTAAGTTTATAAACATATATATGTTTTCCTAGGATTCTTAGATTGACATGACCTAGCCCACTGAATCCCTTCCAAATTCTAGGGTAATCTAGTTATTCCTCGCCAATATTATATCCAATAGGCTATGGGATGATGACTACATCAAGGATGTAATGTAACACATTGGAGACATTATCCAATGTCAACCTATAAAGAAATTTATCTTCAATTCTTGAAATATCTAGTCACACTAATATTATATATGAAAAAATTAAATATAGACAATTTATGAGTGAGAAATTTAATGATAACTATATCTCCATATGTAAAAAACCCATAGTATTTTACATCTAATAAGATATCCCAACCTGATGAAAAAAATACATGGGGAAATATCCTCCATACTAGAAGGACTCTTAGATCAATCTCGATCACTATCAATCACCAATACTATCATTTAATTTGATGATCAATCAAGAATTCACTTTCAAAAATATTTACTAGCCCCACATTAATCAAGAATATATCAAGAATATGTGTTGTATACAGAGATAAAACTCCAATATACATGATGCCTGTGAATAGGTGAGTATAAATATACCCATAAGGATGTCTGGAAACCAAAATGTCATGAAACAAAACATATAAGTTCATAATCTAGAAAAAAGGAAATTAAGAGAAGGAAATATCCTATATAAACATTATAATAGTATGTATTTGAGGACTAATTATATCCCTTTCATATGTTATCTTCTCCATTTAAGATTTATTCTCATAAAAAGTAGGGGTTATAAAATTATTAAATTGCTCATAAAGTATCAAGACTTTATCCTAGTAGTAAGTCATATCTTAAAGGAAACCAATATTGTTTAAGGATTCATAAGGCTGGAAACATTCACACTCTTTATCCCAATTATATACAACTTCCCTAATCCTTATGGTGAGACACATGCCTCACTATGGTATAAACATCATTTAAGGGTGAATCTCTCCATATCAATATAAAATTCTACGACAAAATTTTAGAAGAATAGTAGAGAACAAAATCTTTTTAAACTAATAAGTGTAAGATAATGTATTATTGATCCAACTATAATAAAAAACGCATCCATTCCAAAACAAATGTTCCTTATAGAAAACATAAATGCTTCTCCAATGTGTACATGTGGACTGAGTGAGTTACAAACCTTGATGGAGGACCTATGTTTCATTAAGTGAATATTAGATAAGGGAGTAACTAACTCCATTTATAGAGGAATAGTACCCCAAGAATGTTGGGAGTACTGAACACTAGTAGTTTTGTGGGGGACACATACCATTTCATGGAAAGAATTATATTGACCCCATATAGGATCTGGAGGTCCTATGCCTCAATATATTTGGGGAAAGTTCAAACAATACGATGAACAGGGGGACCAACTCCTTATCGTCAACACAACAACAAGGTACTACCTGAATCTATGTCCATATAGAAAAATCTCAAAAAAAATGTAATCATCCCTATAGTGTTAAGAGAAAAAAACTACAATAGTCACCTCTGGGCTCAAATTTTATTCCAAATAGGTAGGTACCACAATGTTCTATATAAAAAAATCTTCGGTCAGACTACATGTATTCCCAAATCCAATCCTTAGGAATGAATACATGTAAAAACACATTTGGTGAAAAATACATGATGTACACTCTTAGGGAACATAAAAAGTATCCCCTCATAAGGATTCTAGACTTTTTCTTTTATAATCCTGTGTTTTTGCAGTAGATATACGTTTCATGCTCTTATGGGTTTCACACCATGTGAATATTAAGAGACACTCATTTCTCACAACTTAAACCCCAAGTAATGTTGTTCCAAGAGTACACAACCTTTTTCACTCAACACATGACATGTGGTTTAGATATGCCAATATGGGTGAGTGTAACTACCTCTCCCATGTTGTGTGCCAACACATGGTGTATATTGTATCTAAAAGTAATATATGTTAAAAAGTTGTATTGGTGTATAGTCTTCCACACCCTTTGTCATGTAAAAATTCCCAACATTTATGTCTCTCTTTCATTTTATATAAGTATAGTTTGGATGTTATGTGTGTAACAATATACACACTGAGTGATTTGGCATAACATACATGATTGGTGTCATTACAATGCATGACATGTGATATTAATAACTCACTAAACCTCTAGTCTTAAATATATAATGACACAAGGTGTGTGCTTCTTGTAATATTTGGTTTTTAGTAACTAAATCTATACAAATGTTTTATTCTATAATCTATTAACTACCAACATGATTTTTGGGCATAACCACTCCATTGGAACCCCCTAACACTAGGGGTCCTTCCCGGTGCTCCTGTTTCCACTCTCACAACACCATGATCACATTTTATTACCCCTTAGATTTATTCCTTCACAACTAGATGTTTTTAGCTTCCATAGTGTATAATAACTTGACTCTATATCTCACCAATGAATTTAAATGCTCAGCAACATCAATTAAAATAACTATCTACATCCATGAAGATACATTGTTTTTTTACAAAATCATTATTGAACTTCAAGCTACAGAAAGGGACTATGAGGTCCATTTTTTAGGAGAACAATTAACTATAGGGGTATAATATTGGTATCATATTATATAAAATCAAAATTCAATCAAATTTTTATTCATCATTTATATAATGTGGTTTGGAATTTTCAATAATCAACATAGTATACTTTTCATGCATGCTAAAAAAGTTCATGGTAATGAGAATAGATATTGACTAACCAATTAAAGATCTCTAATTTTTTCCTAATTTAAATGATATTCAAATCGAATAAAATAAATCAAACATTGAAATGAATAATGAGGAATTGAATTGAAGTCAGAATACATACCACATGGTGAATCACTATGAACGTAAAGTTTTATTTATACACTGGTTATGCCCATTATAAAAACAAACTTCAATTCTAGACTCCTCCTCCACCTCAAATATGATCTTCCATTATCTTTTTAACTCTATTTTGGGGTAATATAAATGGTTCATTGTTCAACCATATATAATGAGAGTAAAATTATAAATTATATGATAAATAGGTTTTAATCATTTCTTTGTAATTAAATTAATAAAACCATAAGTGGGCTTGGATAGGGACCCAAAATTATTGTCGTTACTAAATAAGCTTAATAACCATAGTGGAGGTCGAAGAATCTAGGATTTAGATCTTTTAAATAAACCTAACTAATAATATTTTTCTTTTAATAGTAGGAAAAAATCTCTCCCTCATAATATATTTCTTTAGATCAATAAAAAATAGGGACATGATCAATTTTCACGGTAGCGGTGGAGGGACTATAGCATATACTATAGAGGTGGTGGTACTGTAGCAGGTACTGTACCAACGCAGGTACTGTAGTAGTACTGTTCACTGAGGGGTCCTTTAGGCCATTCCAATGGGCTTTCAAGCCCTGTATTCAAGCCACTTGGCCTTGGGACTTCAGGTTATGTAATGGGTCTCCCTCTACCCTGTCTAAAGAGGTCATTGCTTCCAAATAATAAATTGAGGCTTCGGCCCCAACCTTTTTAAAAAAGGGACATGATCAATTTTACATTTTCCAAAAAAAATGAGTATAATTCAAGGAGGATGGTATATGGGTTTGTTGATGTAAAAAATAACTAGGAGAACAAATTATTTCTTATAACTTAGAGCGGTTTCACTGAACCTCTTCTTTTACAATCGTCACAGAATACACAACTCACTATTATTAATTACTCAGCCAACTGACCGATCCTGTCAGAAAAAACATATTGATATTCCATGATGATAGAATAAGTTTAGCCCAATATATTTTATCAATTAATTTAACCTCTATCCATATAATTAAATATATTTATTTACAACATGTAATCCTATTATATCTCTTGTATTTTCTTATTCAATTTCACCACACATCTCTAGTTATCCCATCTTACCCTGTTTTCTAACACATCTCTAAAATTACTCATATTCTCTTAAATTATAATATTTTATTATCCTTATTCACATTTAATAAATATATTACACTCTCCTTTCTTATCAGTTAATTTTTTTGATCTTTTATTTGGAAAAATTTCTAAATCTATTTAAGTCAACTCCATGAACCTCGCATTGTACCCCCTCATTGTATACACTATCTGGTTTCTAAAATGACTAGAATTATTTATATATTTATTTATTCTTTGAATAATAAAATTTTTATCTGGGTTGAGAGGGAACCCTAACAATACCAAAATATATAGATGAGAAAGGCCTGGTACATGACCTAAAGGCCCAAAGTTAGAATTCTCAATACAAGATCTTATGTCACCTAACTCACCAACTTGCAGGGATTATCGGCTAGCATTACCCTATATAGAGTTCCATGGTCTATGTGTAGAGGATATATGTTCTATAACCTCTATTCATTATCAATTTGATTCACCCTTCATTGTTGGCTATAATTTTTAATGATTCTTCTTCTTGGGCCTTCAGCATTGCGGTCTGCCCAAATTTTATCATAGATCAGTATCCAAGGAGCCCTAAATCACATTAATTGAAGGTCTTAGATGGCCTATATTCCTAGTGTCTCATTGGACCTGTGGCCCAATGGCCCAAAAATGTGGCTTCTTGTACCAAATCTGTTGAATTATTTTAATGCAATAGTAACTGCTACATTATCTTCTACAACAACATTGAAATTATCCCCTTTTCTATTTTGGATCATGTCTCTTTTGGATGTAGAATTATTTTATTTACCACCCAGGTAAATCCACATATATAATAAAATCATAATATTTAATAATATATATAAATAAAAACATCATGGAATTATAATTGTTTTGATTACAAGTAATTAGAAACCTTAAATATAAACATCACGGGAATAATGTTTTGGATTCTTATATGACCAAAACACTATGAAGAAACACTTCCCATCCTAGTTTGGACACCATAAAATAAACAGAACCACATAAATTCACATAAAACTTTCTATTCTGTGGTTACTCCTCTCAAAACATGATTTATTTTCATTTACTAGGTAGTAAAGAAAAACTCCATATTTATATATATTTTACCTGAAAATAATTTTGTATAATATCATAAATACCATAACATATTTTCTTTTTAATGTATAAATCCTTACCATAATATTAATTCATCATATATATTGTGTTTTTATTTCTATGGTAAAGGGATTCTTCTTACGTATTATCTTCAAATAGTGTCCGTTATTCCCAAAAAATTAATTTATGTAAAAGAATACATACTTCTTCTTATGGGAATATTTAATTTTCCACATTTGAAATTTTTGATGTTATTTCATTTAAAAATCCTTATGATTATGCTTTTTTCCATTTTAGTAATAACTCCCATCATAGTGTGTCACTAGCTTCAAGGGAATATCAATTCAAGAATAACAACTAGTTGTAATGTAAAAATCTATATGAATTATTAAAGAGATATTACGTTATAAAAAACAATATATATGAAAATGAAATTTTCACAATGACTACACTAACAATATGAAACAATATTCCATGGTGTTACCTGCTTTATCATCAGAAAACATCCATGATCCTTACTTATATAGGGTATCTTTTTTGTTGAGAAACATTATACATAAGATTTCAAACCATGATTTATATAATATAGAAAAAACTACCACAAACCCTAACATCTCCCTAATGAAAATAATTTGGACTCTACATGTTTTTAAAATATAATATGAATGTTCCTCACACCACCTTTTCAAAAAAAACCCACAAATAATCAAAGGATATTTTTGTTAACAAGCTGCTTCTTTGGATTTCTTCGTAACTACATTAAAACTGATTCAACACATATATATATACCAAAACATCAGAATTGACTGGTAATAGAGTATAAAACATCATTCCTTTAATTAGTGTATCAATGTTTTACTAATCATAAAATATTATCCAACATTATTGTATAAAATAATGGGAAATAATAATTGAATGAATTTTTTTCATGGAAAGGCTTCTTTTTCCACTATTCTCTTCACCACTCTAAATCCAAGCTTCACCATTATGAATATTCATGTACTCTCCCCATATTGAGTAATCATCTTGTTATATATACCCATTTTTTATCACAAATGAACAATATTAGTAATCTTCATCTCTTATCATAGAAAAATTATCCTAAATAAACCATTGAAAACATCTCTACCCTTTTCAACAAACCCAAAGTGCATTTATATTAACTTTCATAAGTTAAATGTATAAATCTAAATAGCTAATAAAATACATTCATTGTACCTTTATACAAATAAAAAAATACATAGGGTATTTGGTGTTACATCTCCAAACCATATAGTCTGAAGGATATGGTTCAACTCTAAGATCCAATCGATTCCTCTCAATATCATTCAAGGGTTCTAACTTTAACATTATTTTTCAGCCAGATTCATTGTTGGAATGTACTATAAGATAATTATAATTTTTATAATTTATCCTTAATAAAATTACACTTTATCTAAATTTTCAATATCCTTTATTGATGGACATGCTCTTTTCTATAATTCATAAAACTAAAATTCCCGTATAATATTACAAAAACATATTTCAAATCAACATTAATATCCTAAATCTTTTAATATATTCAATGTGATGGAGTACATTCTTGTGTGGATAAAATATTTTTAGATTCAATTATATTTTGTGATATTTAATATTTTTATTACTCATTCTATAAATACACATTCCTATACAATAGAATTCACTACCTGATATCATTATAGTTTACATCTGCTGAAATAGCCTAATATATATATGTGTATCACAAATGATCTTATTATGGTGTGTGATCATAAAATATACTAAAGTCCATTATTTTGTGGATATAATGAAAAACATATTCAATGGAAATAGTGGATTACACTATGATAGATATGGTACTTTAACTATTGAAATTTGATGAACACGAAGTTAGGTCATGTTTTTGTTATGTATAATTGTCTTCTAAAGATCTATATATATATATATATTAATTGACAATCATGTGATTATCATATTTAAAAAGCATCATCAAAGTAGAAACTGATATGTTCATCAGCATAAAGTTTAATGTTACAAACCGCTTGAGTGTATATTTTTAAAATTATGAATAAGTTATACAGAAAACATGCCTTCTTTGTGCCACCTATAATCAAGGATAAAATTTTAATTCTCTATCTAGGGACATATCAATGACACACATAATATATTATAAAATCATAATGGATTTTTCTTCTTATGATACTCCAAAAAAGTACTTCTCCCTCACAAATAGGAACCCAAACCCTTTTTAATTCACTTTTTGAATATATATATTTTTATCTACTCTACTATAATAGAATCCAAGATTTCTCATGTATGGATCAAGAAAACAATATCAAATATCTCAGTATTTGATTGATCACCAACATTTACTTCATAAACCATTTATTTTTTCCTTTTTGTTTAAGTATACTAAAACAATATTATAGATAAACGTAAACTGAATCCTAATGTAATAAATAAATTAATGATAATTTCATGTTTATATATTATAGTTTGATCTTTATTTTCATCAAAATTTCCATTAACAGTTGGATGGTTTCCAAAAGACTATTGCGAAAATGTTTTTTTAAAATCAATCACGATGATTTGGAAATTTCACTTATACAGAACCCATGCCTTATTCCATGTAACCTTTCTGTATTCATTGATTTTGTTACAAAATACTAACATTTTTAGGTGGAATTTTTATCTTTTAGATACAGGATAATTTACCATATTTGATAATTCTCAATTTGGTTAATCTCTAAATGAATCACAGCTAAATATTATCATAAAAGACTCTTCAAAGTACATAGGATTTACTAGGGAAAATAGATATGTTGTTATAGATCCTTAATCCTATATGTTTTAAATGATATTTCTAATAACTAATGATATTTTATTCATTAATTATAGTTATTATTCATTCATTATTTTCAGTTATTAAACCTACTTCATTTTAATCATCTTCAGTTTTTATTTTGAATCATTACTACCCCTATGCCCCCCATAAGATACTCTATTCTGAATATGTTTCCTTTTATATAGATCATTTTTCTATTCCAAACCATGCTCCAATATTGAAAATTTTAAATTTTCTGTATAATAATAATGTCTTTATTTTCAGTTATTTTTCCAATATTTTGGTTATATAAATTTTATTAATTTTAGTTAAAGAGTATCTGGGAAGAAAAAATTATTGATCAGAAACAATAATTTTTATGGGATTTGTGGACGAATGAATAGAAATAAAAAAGTAAACTTCAAACAAAAATAAGTTCAAAATATATCATAGTCGAGGGATTTTGGAAGTTTCTATGTTTTTTACACCTCAGGTGCTTCGTGGGGGGTTTTTCATTATCTATGATGGAACACATTTGAATGAATAAAACTATCACTCTATGTTTGTTAGTTCACATTAGTCTCAAAATTCCATGAAATGTACCTTGTAAGGTAAAACGTTCAAGAAAACGATCGCTTTAATGTTGAAATCACTTTAAATAACTCCCTCCACCCATTAATTATTTAGATTTAACCTTTTGAAATTTTTCAGAAGCTATGAATTTGTGAAACATTAACCTTCATAATCAAAATGAGAGATGGATTCCCATAGGTATCCATCATTCAAGAACAATTATCCTTGAGATCTTGATACTCAATGGCTATAGTAGATCTGACATTTCAGAAATATCAAAACCATATCAATAAAGTAATTCCCCTCAAACTTCATTGGGATTTGTGATATAATTATCCATTTCAAAATGAAATCCTTGGAAAACAATAATATACCCCAAGGCAGGGTCACCCTGTTTCATCAATCTCCCTCTTTCAAAAAACATATGACAGTCATAGAAACCATAACTTTATGAAAACCACTTCAAGGGACATTACGTGTTTACATTTTTTAGAATGCATAACTTCAGATGTTTTGAGTTTCTGACTACTTTATATCTACTCAAACCAAGTTCACTCGGGCCATATTCTTCTTCACAACTGGAATCCTCAACCCCTACATCCAACCTCATTTCTTCAAACACAACAAAAATGGTTTCACATCCTATTTCTTATAATTAAATTCACTATAATGTATAATCCTCATATGAATAGTCACCCTAAGATAGTGATCCACACTTACAACTTTTAATGGAAGTGTTAACTATAATAATCCAACCAAGGATTCCTGTGCGGAAACAATGTAAGCCCTAAAAGTGGAATCATCATAGGAAATAGCCTTCCATTCCCTTTGATGAGGCCTAGTGTTGGATCCATCCGCCTACAAAGAAATGGTCTCCCTTTGTGTAGGCCCATACCACATCCAATATGCAATATATTAAGATGTATAGCCTAAATTACTAATTATATGATTATAAACTAAATTACCACATCCTCATCCCCCAATTTTAAAATATATCTCTACATTGTGTGGTGAAACAGTATTCCCTGTGTTTTACTAGAATGATATGACACCTTCGCCTCCACTATGTTATGAAACCCTAATTCCAAGGACAAAACCTAATTGTAGAAATGAAATTCTAAGAACTAGGGAAATTCTATATATATTCCACGAACCATCACATATTTACACATATTCGGTGACATGAGTTTCCATTTCATGTGACTTTAAATTGCATGGACCGATCATTTCACAAGACCATAAATTGTGGAATTTAATTACATGGGTTTTGATACCTATATCCGATCAAGGTGTGTGTGATTCCTCAAAGAGGTCAAATCATGATATCTAGACACACTTGTGATGCCTACATGATTTTCAATCTCAATTCCCCAATATGACCATTTAATCAACATGTCATCCCCTAAGATGTAAGTAACTTAATGTGTGATCATTTACCAAAAATCAACACACATAAAACATCATATCCCCATAAGATTATAAAACTAGTATCTTCATGTCCAAAAAAGATTTTAAATTGGTGGATTATATTTCCATACATGAAATTAAATATGTGACCAACCTATCACCATAAGGTATTAAACCTGTGTCAAACCTATCAACACAATATGTGAATACTTTGAACATATTCTACCCACAAGAAAATTTAATATTTTACAACTTATCCCCATAATATGTTAAACCTATGACTATATTATCCTCATAAGATTTTTAAACATTAACCAACCATTCCCCACTAAATGATAAACCTATGAGCAATATTTTCCGATAAGAACAATAAACTGTGACCAACATGTCCAAATAACACTTTAAACCAATTATCAACCCTATTATATATATAAGAATCCCCACCAATGTAGTGTACATGGGATAACTGAGGCATCAAGACTTGTATTCCTTATGTTAATAACATAAATTTCCACATAGAGGAAATGGGATACCTCACGTTATCTACCAAAAGAGTCCCCATATAGGATATTCCTTAAACTGCAAATAATTAAGTGTTTTATAGATGAACAAAATTAAAACCATTCCCAACCACAAATCATGAAAAAATTTAGCTTCCCTATTATTATATAATGTAACATAATTAATAATCACCCACCTTGATAAGGAAAATGGAATGGTATCCATGAAATAGCTTAAAAGTTTAATGGAGAACTAAAATATGAAAGGAAGTCCTACTACGAATCCAACGAAGGGAGATCCAAAATCCCATAAAATTTTCCAATTAAGGATTCAATTTCATAGATTATGGTGATAGATTCCACCCAACTTTGGAATCTGGAATGTGGGGATGCACACACCAGAGGGATCCCCAACCTATCCAAGGATATGAATCATTATGGGGAAGGTAGAGGAATGTAAATCCTCACCTCGATGCATAGATCTGGTGGTAAGTGTCAGAAAAATAATAATCCTGACATGAGTCACTTATCACACAAATGGGGGAATATGATGTTAATTTGGAATCACCAATTATAAGACATCATTTTTGTGGATCCATTCACCTTCCCTAGGAGAGAAGGACTATCATTGGTAGAGCCTGGAATCAATTTCATCAGGAATTTACAAATGAATTTCCTCAAAAATCCTATAGGAATAATGGTAGAGTAGATGATCAATTATACACAACCATAAACCTATATGGGAGTAGAGTAACTGATGGTGTGGGAATCCCACATGACTAAACTTCTACAACAATTTCCACCCTACAAAATACTCTTGGAAACCCTCTTCCCTTCTCTCCCTATGAGCTCAGTCAGTGGAGAGTTATAAATCCTATCGTCTACTAATATGAATGAGAAGGGTTCATCCCAATGGGGGAATATCCCCCCATTTCTATATCAAACCCTTTAGGGATTCCTTACTCATAATTATCTAAAAAACATCTACCTTATATTGAGGAGGTTGGGGTTTCACTATTTGTAACCACTATGACCACCACAAAGGTGCCTCCCATGAGGGCCCAAGACACTTAATGCCATAAGAAATGTAGAGTAGAACGATTTGATGATAAGATGGTTGATCATGACCCTACTCTATCATTCCTAATCTAGAAAATTTGGCTCTAGTATTGGCAGAAGGTCACATGATTCTAATTTTATAAGTCCATTGTAATAGCTCCAGTGGCCCCTTCAACCATCAACGTACCTCCTACCCATAAAACCAAAACATAGAGGAATTATTATTCAATTTAGTACCCAAGATACAACATGTATAGTATCTAATTACATGCTTTTTATTAAATAAATTCTATTTTAAAATGTTGATAATTCTACTGGACTGTAATTTTATGTGATAGTGTCTATAGATTATATTTCAAGATGATTGTTCATAACATTTCACTGCTATCATGATAACCTAGAGGTTCTAAAATAGTATTCTTGATCCTTATTCAATTTGAAAATTACATTCTTTGGGGAAAATACTAGTAGTAATTGATAGAAGGCTCATAATACATTGAGTCACATCATTATGGTTTTTCCATTAGAAATCTCTATGATAGGAGGTTAATCTTCATTTCTTTATGTCATTGCATCCTCCTATATTCGGATATGGTAATTGATTCTTGTACTTTAGGATTATTAATAATCGATATCATGACTCACATACATTATTGTATTGAGGAAAATTAGGATAAAATATGCTCCCAAAGAAGTAGGATATGTTGGGGCCCTATAAGTGATATAAACATTAATGGATAGTAAGGTAAATGGTTTATCCATTTTGGTACTTATAATGCCTATTCATTGGAATGGAACAACCAAAATAAATGAATTCATATTGTGTTCTATGGGTGATTTCATTTATATAATGTAATTAAATAAGACATAGAGTGTAAAGGTTGATGGTGCCGACATGAAATTGGCTTGATTTGACATACTATGATAAAATGATTTTATTAGATGGTAAAAATTATTAAGAGGATGGATTTCATTGTGGAATTAATTAATTTCTCTATGGACGATGTGGAATGCTTCTAGATTCTAACCTTGGGATTTAGGAAATTGTACTTAGTGACATTGTGATAGTGGCATAGAGGGCCACAAACTAATTATATCTACAATATCATTAAAATTATATTATATAATTGAACATGTGTGAATAAATAATATTTATTTGGGTTTGATTAATCAACCTAATTTTATCCACAATTATTCAAAAGAATAATTCAGATAAATAATAATAATAAATAATTTTTCATGTTTGGACAATATAATATTTATTAGATTTATTAATGAATAATGAACTGATATTTTTTTATTAAATAAATATTCATTATTCAAGGATTAGTAAAGGTGGATGATGGGATGTAGAATGAGTTTAATGGTCCCATTTTATTGGGTATAAATGGTATTTATTTATATTATTTATTCATTTAACATGTTAATATTTTAATAATAATATTTATATAATTATTTTTGTATATGGGTTCAATTAAAAATTATATAATTGGGAAAGGGATAGTGTGTAATTTACCAACCCTAAACCTACCAAAAAAGAAATAACTAATTATATCTCATTATTAAAACATAATTAGTGTGCATAATGGATAGAGTGAGAATCGCTCAATCCAAAGAGAGAGATCAAGAGATCTATAGTCCTATTATCCCTCCTATCTAAAGACAATGAGATATTATCAAGTGTCATTCCTCTCTCAGGAAGAATATATATGGTGGTCAACCATAAGCAAAGAAGGCCATCATTATCATCCAATATTGAACCTAGTGATTCTATGATGTTGTTTTGAGATTGAGTTGACTGTTTGGATTTCTATTAGAGGGATTATACACTTGGATCTTATAGTGGAATTGTAATGCAAAAATATCTATTCAACCATGTGGTTTTATGTACATCGGAAGCATCCGTTGGGGGTATGAACACCTCATATTTTTGACATAAGTCATGTGTAAAATTATTTTTTCATGATCAAAGCATCATGTCGCATAAAAATATATATTAATAGAATAGTTTAAAATATTATAACAGTGGGAAATAGATCATCACCTATAATTTATAATATATTTATAATCAGATGTATAATTACTTTAACACTTAAATCTATCATTGTTTATGATTGGTGGAATAGATATAATCAAACTATCATTCCACAACAAGATAAATTTGAATAATTCCATAAATAGGGATCCACATGTTCACAACAATCTCTAGATGATTTCATAGAAGCATCGAGTTCTAGAATGACCTATCCCAGTCACTTGCATTGTTCACGATTAATCACCTTAGTGATTATTCTTGATAGCGGAAGAATTCTTGATGATAACTTGTTGGATTGAGATAGTAGGGGAGGAGTGTATTATAAATCTCTTGATCACTCTCTAGGAATTAATGGAGTTTCACTCTATCTATTATGCACATAAAAAAAGTTTTTGGAATGATGTATAATTATATATTTATTAAAGAGAGTGTACAGTTGGAAAAATTTACAGTAAACCATTACTAACAATAGTATTCTTATTTGACCACATTTACATTAATAATAAAATTATTATTATTCCCTTTACATGTGTACTACATTTATGAATACAAATAAATGTCATTTAAATTATTTCCAATCTGACTATTAAACATTGTCATGTTTCCCTCATCCCCATTTAATGATCCGTGATTAATTACTATTTATTTTTTAAATAAATATTACATTTTTATTCATCGATCAATAAAATAATTATTTTATTTCCCAACCATGTAAACACGTATTTATTTTTATTAATTAACACACTTATTCTATCCAATAACTTATGATTAAATTATAGTGATTAACATAACATTAATAACTATTATTTACTCTAACTTATTAAATTAAACACTAGAATTTAATTTAGATTGTTAATTCACTTAGTGGTGAACCTCTAGGAAGATTTATTAGTGGGATTAGGAATAACCACCTAATTTCCATGGATAACATCTTGAAACATCCAAATAAATCCATAGATAAATATGTTAATATCATAATGGTGTCTAACCTCTTATGATTTCTTACTATAAAATATAATCATTTTATGAAATTTTTTCAAATAATGAAATTCAAAAGCTGCTGCCATAATCAAAAATGATCTATGTCTCTTTCTTTGAATTTATTGAAATAATCTCAGCCATCAAACACTATGGTTATGAATTTATTTGGGAATTTTCATTCCCATAAATGGGCCTGTGATATTAAATTTCACCAATAGACAAATGGTATAAATCCTTTCTCACATTATCTATTGATGGTATATCAATTTTCACACACCCAATGTATCTTACATCACCACTAACATATCTGAACATGGGTATTACCAATGCATAAAGTTACAAACTTATGGGTTTCTATTAATGATATATTTATTTCTAAGGATCGATACACATTCGAAAAGATATGAAAATTGAATGATGTATGGAAATTTGGATTTCCTATTGAATGGTTGATTCTACTAACCTCATATCATATATATTACCATGGGGGAACATAATGAGAAGGAGTGTAAATGTATTATGAGGCTCATATCCCTAATATCATGTATCATTTATGTTCTCTTAGAGAAAATCATCCATCAGTAGATTAAGATTAATATACAATGTTGTCTCACCTAAAGGTTCTCAATATATGTTGGAACTATACTAACCTTTTGGTGTAACATATATTCATAAGATATTATCAGATATAATGTCATGTAGAAGAAAAAAAACTAATTTTAAAAATAAAACATCATTACTAAATGACAAAAACATGTAATAATGTACTTAAATAGACGGTTTTGAGGAACCAGTTCTGATATTCTATAACATACACTAGATATAAATGGAAATAAATTTGAGTCCACTAGAATTCACATGATACTCTTGATTTTATTGATATAAACCTTTAATTATGGTGTACAACAAATATTTTTCTATAGTTTCTCTACCAATTTTAAATTAACCCCATTTATAAAAAATACCATGAGAGATGAAACTTCCAAAGTTTGTTCTTTCCCATTTTATGAGTCATTCACACTTTGGAGAGGGAAATCATTGTAGTGTGTCATGATCCATCCCCCAGGGCCCATTCCAGGACTACACTAATCCTACATTCCATAGGGAGGGGGTTGGAAACTACCAATAAATAGGCATATCTCGAAAAGAGAAAGAATTTTCCTTTAATCTTGTAAACATGCACAACGATCAATTTGTGGAATCTAAACACAAAGAAAAAAAAACTGTCCTTTAGAAAACTACAGAGTGTATATTACAAAATAAATAGTAAAAATGTCTAGAATAAAATCCCAAATATCTAATGGAATTTACAGATACCAAAGCCTATATACTCAAACCCTACCTAAAGGATAGGGGGACAATAACTCTCTATAGCTGTAGAAGTACCTCTTGTCTGTCTAGTCTCACTGAGCCCCACCTAGTCCTTGACCACCAAGGTCTCCATCGAAACATTAATCACTTACAAAAGACACAAAATATTTGGGTGAAGACCGTTATGGGGTGAGTAACACAATACTCAATTGGGACCCCAAAATAGAAAGGAACATCCAAAAAAGAAGGACCATGCAACAAGATCACATAGAAAAATCACACTGTAAAGACATCTCACACCAGGTATAACATTAACTATATAATTTATAATTACGAGTCGTAGATATGATTCATCATATACTACATAGGGACTCATCCATGATGAGCCACTGAGGTCTACTCATCTACTAGACCACTGAGGTCCACTCATCTACTGAACCACTGAGGTACACCAACCTTCTGGACCATTGAGGTTCACACGTCTTCTAGTCCACTAAGATCTGATCATATACTAGACCACGAAGTTACACTCTTCTACTAAACCACTAAGGTGTGTTCCTCTATTGGACTGTGGAGGTCCAATCGTCTAATGAAGCACTAAGGTTTGATCATCTGCTAAACCACTGAAGTACGCTCATCTGTTGAACCACTGAGGTTATCTCATCATCTGGACCAATGAGGTACACTCCTTTTCTAAACCACTGAGGTATGATCGTAATATCCTTCATGTCACATCAAACCATAGGATTCCCTCTCTCAAGTGTGCTTTATTCCATGAGAATCTAGTTCTCAAGCCTTCTTTCATATCCCGAATATCACAGAATCTAACTTAGAGTATTCCCAAAGGATAATTTTATCGCAAGGGTCCCAACACCATAGATAAAACGTCACTGAAACACACTTTTTGAAATATATTAGCATTTTAGTAAATAGGGGATAGTTGCATATAAAGTCTTTCTGACTTGGTAAGACCAACTCGACCATCCTGGCCTAGGGGTTTCACATGGCCTTGACCCATTTTGGTTGTCCCAACCCAACCCGGTTGGGTTTGGACCAACCAGGTCTGGCCAGGCCCATTGTACTTTGCTGGACCTGGCCCGGTTCGGTCATGGGTCTAGCCCACCTAGTTACCCAGTAACCTGATCTGTGTTCTCTGACCAAGTCTGACTCAGTCAGACTGATACTGTCTAGTCGGGCCACCTAGTAGCCCGATCTCACCTCTGGTTGAGACCGCATTGGCAGTTCAGTTCTTCACCCGCCCGGTCCACCAACGACCTAATTTAGTTCACTGGCCCAACCAATTTTTATGGACTATTTTTTTCCTAGCTCGTACACCAGGAGTCTGCTAATTCACACAAGAACATGACCCCTGGGTGGTGCCTCATTTTTGTCCAGCTTGTCCAGTCACACAGACTTGTTCCTCCACGTGACCTGCAGAAATCCCAAGGTCCAGCTCACCAACACGTTCTATGGACTGTTTATTGTTCCTCTGACGTAGCCAGGTGGCCTTGTCTTCCATCCACTAGTGACCAGACTCTATTCTGGTTCCCCTTGTCACCGCATCCCACCTAATGTTGCAGTTGGGTGTCGCAGCCCTCTGTCACTGCTGCGGCTGGGTGCTGTAGTCCTTGATGTGTTCCCCAGTCTGGTGTCCCCACTGTCGCCTAGTGTTGCTGATATAGGTATTTTTCACCACCTAGTTCCATGTTTGCGGCCAGCATAGCCATGACCCTACTGTTGGGCGCCTCCAAGGTCGATGCGTCGTCGACCGTTGCACCACAAAGAAAAGTAAAATTCAAGGAGGAAAAATGGGAAGTAATATCACATATGAACATCCAAAGAATGATCCAGGTCTTGTTCTTATTGACCCAATCTTGTTATAAGGATCCTGAAGAACCAAAAAACGGTTGAATAATCACTATGATAAATATCCCCTTTTTCCCACATCATTAACCACCCCACATGCATGATCGATCAATAGGATAACTTGATCGTGATTTATCCTACGTTCATCTTTTGAAAGAGAGAATTGGGAAAACAAATTCACTCATAAAATCATCAAACCACTACTTGAGATAGAATTGTTGGTCAAGGAAGAACGAAATCATGTACCACGGTTCTTCATTCTATATCCACATCCCACCATTTCTAGCTATTCTTCAAAGGGTGGAAGAAAGTACGTTCATCATATATCGTTCATCATTCCCACCCACCAATGACTTGTAGCAATTCCAGGATTGTTCCATCAATTTTTCATAACTTTTTAGGCAATTAGTTGATGAAACACAAATATTCATTTCTATTACACTATGTTGCAATGTCGTTACACTAACTCGATAATGAGGTTCATTAATGAGATTAATTAATGAGATTAAGTTTCGCCTTGCCGTAGCACCACAACACTGACATTCCACTACATATCAATGAAGAAAACAAATAATATATCTTTTGATGTTAATTTATTTATCTCTTGTAAAGTACAAATACTAAGTTTCACCCTCAACCCATGTAGGATGAGGTTTGGATCTTCCTAAAGGAGGAACTCCCTCAAGATCTCAACAACACTCCCATATTTCTGATCCTAGTCACCGTTTAGGAGTTATAATGATTTGGAAATAAAAAATCAATATTCAATTAATTTTTTTATGACCAAAAACTTATTCCTACATTTCTCTCATGTTGCCCAATGTTTAGGCCCTTTTAGGAGAATCCCAATGATATGAGATCAACGGTGCCCTCAGAATATTGATCTGGTCACCTGTTTAAAAGTTAGAAAAACACTGTTACATGTATATTTTATAAACCATAAAAATTGTTCAAAAAATAGGTTCTTTCCACTCTAGGCCTCGGAATTAGGTTCTATCTCATAGCACAGTCTCTAAATAATCCCATTTAATTTTTTTAAATCAAGGAATTTCACGATATTACATTACTCCTTCCTTTAGGGATTTACATCCTCGTAATCCAAAACAATTTATATTCAAATAAATGGGGATAATGAGCACTAAACTGAGCATTATGCTCCCACATTATCTCTTAGTGATTCCATTGTTGAAAAAAAATACACACCAGAGGAATTGACCATTCAAAAAGGATCCTCTGTTGTAGATCCTCTATCTCCATTGGGTACTCTGTGAATGTCTCTTCGTCATCAATATTTAGATCACCTTGGTCGATCATTTGAGAAGAGTCGATCATGTATCTCCTTGCTGGGATTTGTGGAAGATGTCATGCTCCCTTTATAACTGCATTGGTAGAGCCAAGTGGTATGCCACCTCCCCCACTATATGCAATATCAAGAAATGTATGATGAACCTTGGACATAAATTACCGCCCCAACCAAATATCCATATACCATATCAGGAAGATACCCATAGGAATATGTGGTCCCCCTCTTTGAAATCTAAGGTTATCTATCACCTATCATCATATGACTTCTATCATTTCAATACAGTATTCATCCACTCTTGGATGACATGCACCTTCTCAGTGGTAGCCTATACCATCATTGGATCCATGATTGATAACTCAACTATGTGTGTCAAGAATAATGGTGACCTTCATGGTCATCCATACAATGCCTCAAATAGTGCCATACCGATGGTGGAGTGGTAGATATTTTTGTACACAAACTCAACTAGTGGTAGGTCTCCCTCCCAACTACAGCCAAAATGAAGAACAGAATCATAGATAATTTCTTCCATAGTCTCTATGGTATGCTCTATCTGACCATATTTCTATGGGGGAAAGGCTATGCTAAAGAAAATATGATTCCCAAATGACTCTCACAATCCCTTCCTCTAACGAGATGTAAATCATGCTTCATGATATGATACTATCGTAGATGGTACCCCGTGGAGTCGAACTATCGCCTGCATGTAGACGCATCACAATATCTCTACAGAACCCCATTCTAGAATGGGTAGGAAGTGGGATTACATGGTGAGTTAGTCTATGATCTCCCAAATGGTATTATTCCCCCTAAACGTATATGGAAATCCTTTTACAAGGTCCATCGATATCACATCCCACGTCCACTTTGGTAGGTCAAGGGGTTGTGTCAAACCTGCTTGAACCTGGTGCTTAGCCATCACTTACTGACAACTGAGGCATCTAGAGACAAACTCTACAATTGCCTTCTTCATCTCTGGACACCAGTACTGATGTTTTTGGTCCTAGTAAAACTTCTTCAAACCCAGATGTACCACCAAACTGGATGTATGAAACTCCCTAAACACTTCCTCGCATACCTCCACTCATACAACAATGTTTCCTCTGAAATGGATTATGGGCTCCCCACCTTTCGAATATCCATATACGGTATTCCCTATATACATCTTGGTATATGTAGTATTGCAACTATTATCTATGTTTTGAGGCTTAGATACTCACTATAAGAGTTTATGGGAAACTACCATTGAATGAAGAAAAGCTTACTTGTCTCTATCTACAAAGGATATTTGAAGTAAGGCCAACTGCTCTGAGGCCTCATTCAATATTTGTGAGCTCAATCTATTGCTGGGAGAATCTACCACCACATTCCCATTCCAAGGAGTATAGAATATCTCAAAGTCATAGTCTTGGAAGAAATATATCGAACGTCATTGTCTCAGGTTCAGATGTTTCTAAGAAAAGATATACCTGAGACTCTTGTGGTCAGAGTATATGAAAAATTGTTTTCCTATAAGGTAGTGTTTCCACATCTTCAGTGCGAATACTCCTACTACCAACTCAATGTCATTAGTCACATAGTTCTATTCATGAAGTCTCAATTTCCTTGAGCTATAAAAAATTTATGCATTCCCCTACCTAAGGACACAACCATGCCTGATTACTGATGTGTCACAGTACACCACATAGTCAGAACCCTGCTATAGAATCTCAAGATATGAGTACTCTTCAATATCTACGTCTAGTAATTAAATATCTGTTGGTATCCTTTTATCCACACGAAGGGTTTTCCCTTCTCCGTCAATGCCATCATGGGTTCTTCCACTCTAGGGAATTCAAGTACAAATCTCCAATAGTACCTAGAAAACCCAAGAAAACATCGTACCTCGGTAATGATCTTGGTGGCTCTCAAGAAATCACCACCTCGTTCATCATTGGATCCAACAGAACTCTATCCCCTAAGATGAAATTTCATATTATGTGGACCTTTCATATCCTAAACTCACACATCGAGAGATTTTTGTAAAGCTGGTTCTCTCAGAGTGCATCCAGAACCATATGCATGTGTATCGCATGCTCCTACTTGGATGATGAATACGCTAAGATTTCATCAATTATGACCACTACAAACCTATCTAAGTATGGAAGGAAGATCCTATTCATGAGTCTCATAAACAATTTTGTGGTATTCGTCACACCAAAAAAATCACTAAGTACTGGTAGTGGTTGTAGAGACATCAGAAATCCATCTTCGAGATATCCTCATCTCATACTCAAAGACGTTGATAGACTGATCTTAGGTATATCTATGAGAACCATCTCGCTCCCTTCAGCTGATCAAAGAGGACATCAATCCTTGGTAGAGGATACTTTTTCTTCACAGTCACCAGTTTCATGCGCCAGAAGACCATGCATAACCTCAAGATTTTATCTTCCTTCTTGGAAAACAATATCGGGGCTACTCATAGTGAAACAATAGGCTTACAAACCCATGCCTCCAGTAGTCCTATAATTGTAACCTTAGCTGCTAGATCTCTATGGGATCCATCTGATATGCAGGGGTATATATCGATATCTTTTATGGGTATAGATCAATGCATAATTCTACCTATTTGTGAGGAGTTATTCCTAGAACATCCTTTGGAATGACGTCCTCATAGTTTTCCACCACTATTGAAAACTGTGGACTTGTCTCATCCACTACACTGAGGGTCATGCTATCGAACTAATGAGTGATTTGTTTCAGCCTTCTATGTTTTATTCCACACCATGATGCTTCATTTTCTTTCTCACCGACAAAGGATAACTGGTTACTATCTTTAAAAACACATTGCACTGTGCGTCTAAAATAATCGACGTGGGAATGAATTTCTAATGGGAATTCCATACCAAGATTAATGTAGTACGGCCTAAATGAATCTACTATGAGATCCATTTAAAAGCTCTCACCTCCAAAAGTAATCTCACACTACCAGCACCGTTGGGTGATTGTCGAATCCCCTCCCGTAGGAGTCTCTATGTGAAAGGATTGATCCAACGGCTCGATCAGAATCTCTGAGCTCCAAAAAAGGGCCACAACAAGGATATAGTGATTGGAACATGTGTCTATAATAAATCAAGCTAATGTGGATAAGACATATATTATACCTCATATCATCTTTAGGATGTCTGAACTGCAGTCCTTGACTTCCTGAAGCTTATCCCACCCATGTCCACCGTCTCCTGGAGCCCATGGTGGACCACCTGATGGTGGTGATGATAGTACTCCACACCTACCCCTTACTCCATCCACTTTTCATGCTCTTCTTCCATGTATCCACCCGGAAGTCCACCCTGATCTTATCTATACAGCCTCCTCAACTGTCCCTTGACCACCTGTAGATCCTTTGTGCGGCCAGTCAGTCAATCACAAGCCATGTACCCCTGTCCACCACATGTGTATCATACTCTTCTCTCAGAATGAATCCCTCTTCTCTGAGGGCCTTATACCACCGAAACTATGTCATGGGGTCATCCTATGAATTGTCTTTCTTATTTGGGCCTCTATGTCATCTGTTAGCTACCCACCACAGAAGACTCATCCACCATTCAACTGGTGGTAGCTCCCACCAACAGTGCTTTCTTAGCGAGAAATATCTCAACTATTAGAGCTCAATCCAACACCCTGGCCTATGTAGGGATGCTCAGGGAAATCATCGATGCCTTGATCTCTCGTCAGAGTCCCATCTCAATGGTATGGGCCCTTATGATAGGGTCTCACACCATAACTATAGAGTAACGGGAGAGGTATATGAACCACACCGAGTACTCAGCCACTATAAATCTACCCTACTGTATGTCAAGAAACTCTTGTATGCACAAAGAGCGAATGTTCTCAGGGATGAAATCCTCCATGAAATGTTTCTTGAAGTCAACCCATGTGAGGGTCACCTCCTCATGAGTCTTTGTGGTCAAACTACACTATATTCCCATCGAGCTATGTAGAAGTCATGCACCTAGTACCACCATTTGGTGAATTGTCATCCTTACTAAGTAGAATACTTACCTTACCACCTCTATAAAATCCTTAGCAACTATTGGATATGTATCTCCCTAGAATATACGAGGTCTCTATCTCTAAAAAAACATGTAAGGAACTGAGCCTACGTGAATCCTCTAACAGTAGCGCCCATAGTAACTACTAACCAACAGGAAGTAGTATCATTGAGACACCACCAAAATGTTCCATCTCGGGTAATGGTCCCTCTACCAAAGCCTCATCACTCAGTGGAACATCCTCGTGGTCATGCATTGAAATCCTGGCTGGCTATCTACGTGGAGTCATCCTAAAAAAGATCAAGATGAACCATTCCCAATTTATTATCCCATGTGAGATGACTCTATCAAAAAAATAACATGATAAATACTAAAAGACCCATGAAACCAGTGTTTTCATGTACCTGGTTGGAGAAGAGAATTTAGGGTCCTATTGTATGGATACGTCATCCACAAAACCAAAATTGGACTTCATATCCTGAATGCTGAACTAGAAAAACATAAAATTGATTCACTATAAAAATTTATAGACACTTAGTTCATTTGGTAGAATTGACTACCATTTGATAAAACCATTTCATAAACCCTACATCATGGCATGTGTAGTGACTAACCTAAGACCCTACCTTCCATAGGCTAGGGGCTGGCGACTAACACCAAATAGACATTTCCCAAAAAGGGAAGGAATTTTTCTTTAAACAAGTACACATGGACAAAGCTCAATCTGTGGAATGTAAACACAAAGAAAACCACCATTTTTATTGAGACAACTACAAAGAGTACAATAAAAACTGAAATGTAAACAGGGTCTAGAATAAAATACCAAAACCCCAAGGGAAACTAAAACTGGTAAGGATTATCTTCTCAAACCCAACCTAAAGGGTATGAGGAGGGTAGCTATCTATAACCATAGATGTACGTACCATCTGTCATGTCTCATTCAGAACCACCTGGTCCTAGACCACTAAGGCCTCCATTGAAGCATCGATCACCTTCACATGACATGACATGTCAGGGAGAAACCTGTGTAGGAGTGAGTAACACAATAATCAGTAGGGACCCCAAACCAAAAATGAATGTCCACAAATTCGGACTACACAACAAGATAATACAAAAAAATAAAACTATAATGATAGATCATGCTGGATATAAAATTAATTATATAATGTAATAATATCTATCATAGAGTTGATTAATCTTGTATTGCTAAGGGACTCAGCCTTGATGAGCTAGTGAGGTCTGCGAGTCTGTTGAACCAACGAGGAATGCTCGTCTATAGGACCAATGAGTTACACTCATCTATAAGACCACTTAGTTCCACTC
The DNA here is from genome assembly GCA_963277665.1 of Viscum album. Lineage (NCBI taxonomy): Eukaryota > Viridiplantae > Streptophyta > Magnoliopsida > Santalales > Viscaceae > Viscum > Viscum album. Next base: position 1,697,382,880 of record OY728158.1, on the reverse strand, counting down.
ATCTGCTGGACCATGGAGGTTCGATCATCTATTGGACCACCGAAATCGCACATCTGTTGAACCACTAAGGCACACTCGTCTTCTAGACCACTAAGGTATGCTTGTTTTCTGAACCATGGAGGTCCATCCTCTACTACACTATTGAGGTATGCTCTTCTATTGAATCCATGACATATGATGGTCATATCCTTCTTATCATAGCCATCAATAGGATTCCCTCTCTCTAGGGTGCTTAATTATGGGGGAATTGACTCCTCAAGACATCGGTTGTATCTCAATAGTCATGAAATCTCACGTAATGTATTCCCAAAGGAACGCCTTATAAGAAGTGTCACAATGCCATAGAAGACGCATCAAACAGATTCCCAGTCAGAAAGTTAATTAGATTTTTAGTATAAATGGTCGGATTGAGTCTAGACCCAGTCCGACGTGGTTGGACTGACCCGATGATCCCGGTCTAGGGGTTTCACATGGCATGTACTATTTTGTTTGAACTGACCCAACTCGGAACGACCTTTCCCCCTAGGATTTGTTGGACCTGTCCAATTTCGATTGTGGGTGCATCCCACCGGGTCTCCCAGCAACCTAGACCATGTTTGCTGACCAGGTCCGACTTGGTCGGAGAGATATTTCCTAGATGATCCTTCGAGTGGCCAGGTATCCATGATGGCCCAGCCTGCATCAGTGGTCCAGTTCTTCCCCAGTATAGGACACCCAGTTCCATGATTTAGTTTTCTGTCCTCGCTTGCATTTGCAAGCTGGTTTTCTCCCACACCATACGTCGAGCGACCAATAGTTCAGGCAGCCATGCGGCGCTTGGGTGACACTGCATTTTCATCCAGCTGCTCCACTCAGGCAGACCGTTTCCTCAGGGTGACGCACAGTGAGATGTGAGTATAGATCACCACCGTTGTCTACAGACTGTGGCTTCCACCTCCTATGCATCTAGGCGGCCATTTCTGCCAGCTTACAACCATTATGTTGGTGGCCCCTTTTACGGCCTAGTGTCGTCATCGCGGTTGGGTGCCGATGTCACGGCTCAGCGGACAGTGGCCCTTCCATCTAGCATATATGTGGTCGATGCCCCACAAACCGTTGAACCACGAAGAACATGAAAATACAAGAAGGAGAAAGGGGAAAGGAGTATCATATATGAATATCCAATGAATGATCAGGGTCTTGTTTGTGTCGACCTAGACATTTTCTTGATAGAAGGATCACGATGAACCCAAACAAAAAGGTAGAATAATCACTAAGATTAATATCCCCATTGTCTTGCATCATTAACCATTCGGAATGAATGATCGATTTGATGGTTAACTTGTTTGTGAGTTAACTCACATTCGTCGTTTGAAAGATAGAACAGGGAAAATCAATTCACATAGAAAAGAATCAAACCCCTACCTGAGATTGAATAATTGGTTGAGTAATTACGAAGTTGCGTGCCTCTATTCTTCATTATGGATCTGTATCCGACTATTGCTATCGATTCTTCGAAGGGTGGAATAAAGTGTGTTCATTATTCATCGTTCATTATCACAACCCACTAAAGCCTTAGATAATTTCCAGGATTGTGCCAAAAATACATCATTTCTTGTTTTTCTATTAATTTATATAACAAGAATCATAGTTTTTTGTTATACTGGGTTGCATCATCATTACAATGAATCATTAATGAGGTTAATTACTGAGATTCATTAATGAGAATTAGTGTCTCCACATCACTTTCCCATAGCACTGACATTCCACAACTTAACATAGAAGAAAAAAAATAAAATGAAATTTTAATTTATTTTATTTTTCTTCCGAAAAGACTGAAAACCAACATTCACCCTCATCCCATGTCGATTGATTTTGGGCTCCACCTAAGGGGATAACGCCCTCATGAGATCAAGAGTAGTCACATAATTTGGAACCAATTCACTGTTTAGGACTTGTAAGGATTTGGAAATAAAACAAATGCTATTCAACTATTTTTGTATGGCCACAAACTACATCCCACAGTTGGCCCACACCGACAATTGTGAGGTCCTTTCTAGGTGAATCTTGAAAATCTGATTTCAACAGTGATGTCAGATTATTGATTTGGGCATTGGTTTAAAAGTTTGAAAAACCCTCTCACACTTCTATTTAATGAACCTAAATATTAGTTCACAAAATACTTTCCACTCACTCCAGGCCTCGAAATTGGGTTCCATCTCAAAGCCTTATCTCAAAATAATCCCATTTTATTGAAAACAAAATTCATGTAATTCCATGGTATTACATAGTGTTATACTATTAAACATTTATAGGATCATTACTACTAGATACCGCATCATGCTCATCGAAAATGATCAAATTCCAATATTCTTTCTTTTCTGCACTATAAGTTGCAATGTACTCGAACTGTGTTATAGAATGGATGATAAATATATTTTTAAAACTCTTATATATTACATATCCTTTATTGGGAAAAAATAAATATCCATACCCTAGATTCAAATTTTTATGATATATCTGAAAGAAATAATCTTTATAATCCCTAATGACTACATCTTATTCTCATCCATACACAAGGAACATGTCCTTAGCTAACCTCATATAATTTAGGGTATCCATAAAACAAATCCAATAATATTCATCTAGATCATATGGATATAGTTATACCACTCTCAATGAACATTAGACATCAATACTCTTACATAACATGTCATATATATTGGATCACATCATAGAAGCATATATGATCCAACTGATTGTCTCTCTCCACTCTTGTGTCTAAGGAAACATCACCTTTGAATGATGCATGCCACATGACACTAGAAACAATCCTCTATAAGATCACTCTATACAAAACCTCTTTATAATATGGTCAATATATATAACTTGACCTTTTCCAAGTAGCCTCATAGATATATCATGTATGATCTTGATCCCCAGAATATAGGTTTCTTCACTTATGTCCATAATAGAGAAGCACATTCTCAACCATGTATTAACCTCCTATAAGGCTTATATAATATTTCTATTTACCAAAATATAATCAATATGTAATGATATGAAAAAAAATTTACTACTACTAAAATTATTGTAAACATATGTCTCACATTGGGTCATAATGAATTGAAATTCATTGATAGCTTCATCAAATCATATATTTCATGACATATATGATTTTTCAAATCCATATACTTATAGATTCAACTATAATAGCTTTTTGGCCTTACCTTTAGTCACAAAAATTTCTAGTTATTTTTTATATATATACTATTGAAGGATCCAATTTATGAGTGTAGTTTTAAAATCCATTTTCTAGATGACATAGTCATGGGAATATGGAATTGAAATAGGATTCTAATGAATTTAAACATGGAAATGGAGAAAATATTTCTTCCTATTCAATGGAAGGATGGTGTCTAAAATATTTAGAATCTTGCTATGATTTATATGTATTAACATTAGCTTTCATGTCCATCATTCCAATGAATCCACATTGATACCCAAATGGTTTTACTTAAAAAAATAGATAAAAATCAGAGACATGGATTAAACACATGGAATGCATATCTGGATTTATGGATTTTTACCATCCTGTATGTTTGGATCTCTATAATTCCTCATATTTGGAGAGAGTATTTTTATTTTCCTCCAATAAGGACTCACAATATTCCATAACTATAAAACAATATCTTTTTGGTTCTCTTACCCACCTTTTACTCCTACACAAAAATTATGTTTTAGGAGTACCTTATTTTATGGGGACCTATGGAATGAGTTCCTATACAAACTCTTGTATATATTGATCATTAACTTCATTGATGTCAATCTTTATCTCACTATCCACTCTCTGGATTTGATACCACATATTAAATATGTGTTATATTTTGATCGATTCTTTCTTTTCATAAGGTTCATAGAGAGAGTATTGCCTTATCATTTTGGTTTACCTGTTATTTTATATACTCAGTTTCTCAGGGTGCTAGTTTATTTCTCGATTTATCCCTTAAAATTCCTTGTAACCCCATGCACTAAAATATGAAGAAACATGTTTCTTTATAATCCTTTAATCGAAGGGAATACTATTTTTTGATTTGGTTAGTACTCAGTATAGTATGTATAGTGTCTCATTTAATGAATATTCCTAAAAAGATCGTGGAAATCATTTATGAGTCATCATTGACCGTTCCATATACAACAATGTATGGTTCCTCCTATCCTAATCACTATTCCACTATGGTCTATAAAGTGGATTCAGTTGAGGTAACATATCATACGCCCATAGATGGTCAATAAAGTCTTGGATATGATTTCCACCGCATCAATCTAATAGAAGTTTCTATATCTTCTTACCATGATTATTATCAACCACATTCTTGAAAAATTTGAACATCTCAAATTATTTAGACTTATAACTCATTATGTATATATAACAATAACTATAAAATTCATTAGGTAATAATAATAATTTATTAGTATCCACCTTTATATTCTACTTGAATAGGTCCACACACCTCGGTTTGTACCATTTCAAGAATCTCTACGACCCTTTAACCTCTATCATTGAATAGTGGTTTGGTCATCATTCCTTGAAAATGAGAATAATGTCTTTCATGTGAATTTATCTCAAAAAAGACTAAATAACCATTTTGATTTGGCTTTGTCAAATGATTCTCATTTATATTACAAATATTTTGATGTAATAGCTTAGTGTCATAAGAGTCATGAATAATAGTTTTTTATTAATACCTAATATTTGATTTTCATAATTCAACACATAAAGTTCATTATTCTATTTTCCCATACCATAAAATAGATTATATTTATAAATGTAAAAAAACATTATTCCTAATATATGAAAATAAATCCATAAATATCTATGAGAGAAATATAAATAATGTTATTTGTATCAATAGGGCCATAATAATAGTGTTTCAAAAGAAAAATAAATCATGTTAACAATGTGAGATGGTAGTCTCCAATGGATAATGAAGCCATCCTCGCTTTATTGTAAGCTTGTGGATCATCCTTTACTCTTTCAACCTTCGAAAATCTATTTTTTCTTGCATTTGGGTAAAAATGTGATCATCAAATGCAATATCTAATACCCAAAATGTAGATATATAATGATTACACACAATTATTAATTCACTTGATTCATTTACATGACACTTTGGGTAGGTGAAATTAGTATTCTAGTGGTTCCACTCACCACTAAAAAAATTGCATCATGTTTCATTCGTTACCTCTAGAGCATCTTTTTTTGAGGTATAGTGCTCCAGATCATTAGACATAGTGTGACACTATGATCAATTTTCCCTATTCCTCTAATTGTTATTCACCATATTGAAAATGGGGTTTTTATGCCCCATTTATTGATCAACCAGGAATATATGATTAATAATATCACATAGTGTCTTATTGAAATTCCTCATTTTATAGTTAATAATAAAAGAGTCGAAATTTTTTGGGATGTGAGTATAAAATGAGATATATGCCTAATTCATCAAGGATCACAAACCAAATATTTCAAGTCTATCCTTTATTAAATTTTCAAATCTAGTTTTAATGATTGAGTGTGAACCCGAAGAAACAATCATAATCCTTGAAAAAGTTAAACACCATATGACATAATCAAACCATTATAGATTAGTTTTAAAATATTAGAGTCATGAACCCTTTTGAATTCACATTCTATGGATTGGACCATCTCTAGATCATCATTAATAAGCTCTTAGATGTGATAATGCATCTTTTCCTAGTTAATGATAAACTCTTTTAAGCTAATTATACTTTGATTGAACCCATGAGCTAAGATGCGTTGATAATTTTTGTTCCAAGTCTTTTGTCTCTTATTGGTATCAACTTGTAGGATTCTTTCAAGAAATTTGGAAACAATCTTTAAAGAGGCATTGATATCCCCTATCTCAACCATTTCTTCTTCCTTGGAGTACATTTGTATGCATGAAAAATAATCTGAAGGAGAGTCATACGCCGCTCATACATTAGAAAAATCCACAATTACTTCCATCTCCTCCTCCATTGAATCCATAGGATAGGTTTTATTATATTTCTAAAATACCAAAAGGAGATCTATATCCTAAAATTCTTCCCTATACCCCTCTTTATTTCCAACCATTCCAAATTCTATTGGATAAGGTCCTGGATTAGGTAAAAATATAAATATTTAATCCCTTTCCCCTTCTTACATGCTTTCATTCCTTTCTTCCTCCCAAGGAAATTGAGTTCCTCACAAGATAATTCTTCTTCAAAAGTATATAATTTAATGTAAGAAGTAAATTAACTCCTATTTGCCTCAGAAGGATGTATAAAACATCATTATAAGACCCCAGCTGATCATTTTCATTCAATCATCCCTACATATTTTTAAGGCTCTCAATGTATCCAATCATATTGACTAATTGTTCCCTATCTGGAACTGAAACTTTATAATTATGATTGAATAATGCATTGGTGATATCATATCTCTATGATCTTACCTTCTCTTTTGATAGATCCTTATGGTGAGAAACAATACTGTACGTATAAAAATCCTCATTTAACTTTTAAACATCATTTGATATTCAGGATAACATGAAACATTGGACATCTATTGTGTATTAGACCTTATTTAGATTGATTGAAACATATTCCTGGTTATCCTCCACGTAAAATAACATAGGAAGTGGTGTTTCAAGCATATATAATTTACATTCATGGAATTATATAATACACAAGATCTTATACCACTCCTATAAATTATAACTAGTGGAGATATTATCCTTATCTAGTATGGATGAAAATGATATTATGGATTTCATTTTATTTTCTATTTCTCAAAATTAACAGAAGATCATTATAATTTTTTTTATTTTGAAAAAAATATTAAAAAAATTAAATTTAAATTAAATCAATTAATATCCCTAATGTTTTGGGAATCTAATATCCATAACCATAAGTTTTGGAATATCATATCAAATACTTATTATGGTGGAAAGGGTCCCTATTCCATTCTAAAAAATGAAACATGGTCCTAAGAATCTATTTAAGTGTTTTAGTTAGCCATAACATTCAAAGTATATTAACTCATAGTTCCCTGATCTGTTGAGTGGAATCCCCAATCCAAAAATCCAATTTTATGATTTCATCAAACATTTTCTCTTATATACACAAAGACCTAGTTTGGAAGTTAGCCATCTATGTATGTTATGTGATGTTAACCAAAACATTCATGAAAAAATTTCTTTGATAGTTGAAAGAACCCCAACTTGGTTTTGTTAATAACATTAAACTATGAGTTTTACACTAAATTATGTATAAAAAGGCTAAGATGACTTAATATTTTATATGATTAATTATTATTCTATTCTTTAAGTCCAATTTTTTCCTCTTACATGCATTCTCAAAATTCAGTGGATTTCAATTAAGTGATTAATCATGTTTGATGAAACATTTATGTGTAACATGAATATATTGTATTCCATCTGGCATTCCTATTATTTTATTTCTTAGAAGATAAAAAATTATTCAAAAACATAAATAATTTTCCATGCAACAGACAAAACTAAAATATAAGTAAAATAAGCACAATATTTTTTAATCACTTATTTATATAGAGGATGATAAACTAACCCCTAATCCTATGGATAAACACCTTGAATCATATTTTGGTTTGTGTTGAATCATTCCACCATGTCTCTTATGAATTGTCTCTATTGGTTTCACCTCGACTCATTGAATAGAACTACCTCATCTCACTTTTTAGATCCATCCTTACAAAATCATTTACTCCCAAATATGTGAGGGGTTCAACTCGATATGATTAATGGGGTTTACAAAATTAACATATATGAATTAAAAACCTAACATAATAAGGAGGGTGGAATCACATTATGTACATCAATAATAATTTAAGCCTAAAAATTATAAGCAACCAGTAATACATAGGGGTTGGTCTAAAATCTGGATCATCCACACATAGATAATTGTTCATATACAATTTCAAACATGTTATCTATTACTTTGATTCATTATTTAATTAATATAACATTCTATGAACTAATCTAAAGAATTCAACTTATCATAATTTCATCCATCTAATCATAACTAAATATCATATATACATTACAAAATTAAATTTCATTTAAAATTAATGCTGTAAATAAGTGTACTTGTAGGAACCCTCATGAGTTCATCAAAAATTTATCATAGAATTTATTTTATATATATTTATCAATACTTTGAACGTTCATGTACTGTAAAACAAACGACACGAAGAAAAGAAAATAAATATTTTTCACTGTATATTTAATTCTTCTTTTATTAAAACATTGAGATCACATCTAGAAGCATACTATATGGAATGTATAGAATCATACAGTGTGAAATTGTCTTCTTCCCATATCTATAAGATACACCTTAGGTCTAATTGTGTTTCTTATCACAGATGTGTTCATGGTAAATGTTGTGTACTATGAATATATAATGTGCAACATCATATTGCATAGAACGTCAGTCACTATAACATCCCAATATTTTATGAAATATTTTTTTTCTAATATATTTAATTTCATAGATATCTTACATCCCACACTACATCAAGTATTAATGATCCCTAAAAAACTACTAATATTATTATTTAAACATGAAAGTTACAATGTATAAGTTAAACTTAACAGATTGATTTTGAATAATTTTTTTGGAAAATTAATTATAATGTTTTTAGATTATGAAAATATAATTAGAAATATGTATAAAAGTTTTAGTAAACCCATTATTTGTTTTTAAATTACTTATTTCAAAAAACAATCGATTAATATTACAATTTGTAAATTAATAATAAAATTATTTTTTAACAATTTTATAAAACTTATTTTAAAAAATTAAATTCATTTTTGGATTCATCATGTCAAAATTATTATAAGGTTAGTTTTTATGATTTTTCTGAAATTAATAATTTTTTGACAAATAGTGAAAATTACTAGTTTTTATTAAAAAATTCATTTACATTTAAAAACTTTCTAAGAACAAAATTTTGTTTTAAATTTTTATAAACAGTAATTATTTATATTTTAATTAAAAAATCGGGTTTATTGGAATCAATTTCATATTTAATTTTTATATTGATACATTTTAAACATTTCAAAAAAATTATTCAGATTCCCACTTTTTTATCATGTCTATGGGTTTAATTTTAAATTAAATTCTTCAACATATATGAATTAAATTTGGAAAAAATAAATATTTTGAATCAGTATAATCAATATAATCTAATAAGTTAATCTTAATTTTTTGTGATAATAATGAGTGAAAATAGTAAAATTTAATTACCATAGTTATGATTTAAATGACTGTACTCAGTGTTAAACTAAAACAATATAGGGATAAAATAACCGAGAAACTTGTCCAAAAAACATTGGATATCCATATATAGACATTATCAGAAATAAGGTTCACGTGTTATCTTTTTTATACCTTTTTAATGTGTAAAAAATGTACCCACTTTATTTCTTTTGTATTTTCCCTGTGTGTCCTCTCCCCAACCTATAAAAGGCCACCCCTCTTCCCTCTTCTATACAATTACCAAACCAATTGGATCATCTATGAAATTCCCAAATAAATTCATTACTTTTCTCCCATCATCCTAGAGTATGTTCTTTTCTAAAAAATCCATCCTCGATATGATTTTTTAAAAAACCTAATGATGTTTTCCGAAGAAGAGATAACATCCTCAATCAGAAAATTTTTTAGTTCTAATCCCACCACATAAAAATATTATTAAAAAATTATTATATAATAACCTATTTATATTCAATAAAAATAGGGTTTTTATGTTATTTTATTTTACTATATCCATTTTATCCTACCATGAATTGGAAGGCATATTGCCCCCACGAACCAATGTAATTCATTTTCCATCCAAATATGTTACGGACATATATAATTATTTATACAATGATTATATAGGATATATAGTATATAACTATAATTATTTAATTATAATATCACATATAACCTCTTACTTCCCAATCCATTGGGAATACAATAGTGTTTCTCATGTTCATGACTAACTAATACCTCACAAAGGGATTTGATTTGTTTTTAAATTACACATTACCTGGAAGGTAATTATGGTTAATTTGATGTTGATATTATATATTCAAGAAATATTAATTATTAAAAAATTTATATAAAGAATATATTTTAATACATCACCATACACTAAATAAATGATAACATCTTACATGTGTACAGAGAAATATAGCCTCACGAAGTGATGTGATTCATTTTTCACTTATGATTTACATGGATGGTTATAAAGGATATATTTATGGAATATTTTTGATATAAATGAAATAATAATGACTCTTTTAAGGTAATAAGTTATTTACCATCATTGTTTTATCCATAAAATATAAGTACCATTCATTTATACATATGGATTACCGTCTACATGAATAGTATAACTCATTTTCAGTATCTAACTTTAATAGATTATTATAAATAAATACATAAATATAAATAAGATATATATATGATATTTATATTGTGGATAACATTATGGGAATTTTGGAACCATAATCCATTTAAAATGATCAAATATAACAAACCAAAATATATACACAAAAAAGAAGTTATTAATTAAAATGAGATTTTAACATGGAATTATTGGTAACCAGTTAATAAAAAGACCTAATTTAATCATATATCTTTTAATATTTGTGATTATGGTTATATAATTTATTCTTGTTACAATTATATTTTTATATTGGATGTTCGAATGTATATGAAGGAAGTCAAGACTTATGTTAAGGGATTTTCTTATCAATTTTTACTTATATGAGGCAAATGAAATATTTACCAACTATTTTTTATATGGATTAAATAATTCATTTAAATTTATTTCAAGATTATTCACTAAAAATTATTGTGATTTACATATCCATTTCAAGATATCTCTTTTACTCTGTTTACAGTTCAAAAGTTACAAAGGAAGTAAGGGATTTTTTTTATCTCTAATTGAATTCTTTTATAAATAAGTTATGTTATGAACATTTTTTTATGTGGTGTATATATGTAAAATTGAACAAATATATCAATAATCTAATTATTTTGTGTATATTATATATTTTTTATATTTTATTCTTTAATAGTTCCTATGACTCAAAATATATCAAAGTTGTAAAATTTTGATGTGACAACATCATTGTATATTAAGACTGTTTTTTATTACTCTTTTGATGATGAAATATTATGATCTATATCTCAAAACAAATCATGATTTTACTTCTATTATAGTTATTTCATATGAATACATGTTTTACCCTCAAATTACTCTCTTCATGTACTCATTATTTCAAAATAATATTAAAAAAACAATATTTATCTCTCTCTTTTGTCAAATCCCTTTTTCTTCTATGTCCATGTTTTCTAAAAATATTTGCAAAAAATAATTTAATGTTCCCCTAGGATTGTTTAAAGTTATTTTTACATATTTTTAGTTTCCAAAAATTTATTTAAAAGGAATATACATGTTTTTTCAAAAAGTACCTTTTGGATTTCATCAATACTATAAATGGAATCATTTTTTGATTGTGTATTACATGAATAGAATTTCCTAACATTATAACAATATAATGTTTTAAATATTCCTTTTATAAATATCAATGGATTGTTTATATGAAATTTATTTTCATCAATTTTTCTAAATTTTCTGTTTTAAAAAAAGTTTTTTTTTGTATATAAAAGGATATTTTCCCCAAGTAATGTTACATGAGATAATTCCATGTCATTTCTCATCTATGTTGACATCCTTTAATGTTACTTATGTTTTATTGGGGATATGATCCAAGCTTACCAATGTTATTATTTATTTATAGAGTTTCTATTTAGAATAATGGATATTTATTAAACCTGTTTATCATCTTAGAGTTATAATAAATTAAAAATATTTATGAAATACTATTTATTTTCAACTATTTATACTTTGATGAAATGATGAATTAATTATGAAAGCTATTTATTTTTCACAGGTAATGATATGATAAAATGTCTATAAACCAATTTATTTTCATGGGTTCTAAAGAGATGTTTTTTATTATATTGTTGAACATGTTTATATTATTTTGATTATGCTACGGGAGGAATATATATCTACATCCAATCCATTCGGTGAAGATTGAAATACAATAAGATAAATAGGACAATAATGGGGAGTGAACCCAATTTAGTAAGGGAATTAAACCATTGACTGTCATGGGAGTAATCATCTTCTACTATGATGGTTTAGTTATTGAAGCTATTATATTATGATAACATTGGAAATTATACTTTACTAATATGAATATGATTTTATTTTATTATTTGTATGTTATAATTCTAGGACTTTTATTAATATAATTCTCTCTTGGAACATATTATCTGATTTCCTTGTCATTAATATTTTATAAAATTCTAATATTTATCATATGAATCATGATTTTAATAATTGACAGTAAGGGTATGGTTTTGAAATGTTATAATCATGTTCTCATACACTTATGATCATGTTATATTTACATGTTTCCATTGTTTACAATTATTGAGCATATGAGCTTATCCTTTATTATTTTTATTTTCCCCAATTTATGATGATAGATATTACATGTGATATGTCCAAGAAGGGTTTAGTTTATGATCAACTAAGTGGGATACAACATAGATCTCTTATGACCCAATCATTATGTTTTCATCTATCTAAATGCACTATGCCATTAGTATCCTCTTGCATATGTATTTCTAATTTAATTATTATTCATTAAAAAGATATAATATATAAAAATAAAAACATTGGGCCATTGTAGTAGGTATCAGAGGATATGATTAGTTGTCCTTTGGAAATTAGAATGAGAATAAATCCTGGATAACCCTTAGGTTAATCCTATGTATGGGGAAACATCTTAATGTTTTCGTAAGGAAGAGATTATATGGGTTAACTAGTAATAAATACACGTGAGGACGCTATAATGTGACATGGTTTCATAAAAGATTTACCTTAGGGTAATAACTTTGAAAAATGTGTTCTGGGATTGACTCAATCGTTACCCGATTTAGGATAGTGGGGCCAACTATGCTCCTAGACTGTCATTCCTGGGGGATATGATTTGGTTAAATTACTTTTTCTTTATGAACCAAAATGAATGTTTTTAATAGGCATTGGCCATTAATATCCAAGGTCAAACATTACATATCATGGAATTAAAATAATGTTTCTTGATTTGGAAATCCAATAAATGAATTTTCATGACTATGTGTTTACCCAATATGATTATTATTTCATAAAAATTTATTTTTGGATCTAGTTAAAGGAATGAACCTAAATAATCATGTTAATACTAAATAAAAAGGAAAATACAATTATTTTACTCAAGAGAAACCAAATTTTATCAAATATATAATGAAAAATATCATTTCATGCTAACATAAAATTCACATGATATAAATCATGATGAACGAAAAACTGAGAAAATAAGGGAATAATGATCTATTCAGTTTTTCTAGGAGGGTGTTTTCACCATACTTTAGTCGTTCCACTAATCCTATAGTTTCTGTGAAATGGATCAATACCACTATGACGATATTTTCTATTCTCCAATGTTCAAGACCTAAAAATATCATTTTTGATATCTGACATTTTGATGTGGATATATATCAATAGTGCAATCTTGTCAATAATATGAAAAAACAATATGGAATTGACTCAATGGAGTAAGGTGTTTTTATGAGATTATTTCAAAATGACCACTTCCCTCATATTCTCCCTTACAAATTTGATATTGAATTCCTTGAGATAATGTAGAAGTATGGTGAATATATTGGTACTATTAATGAAAATTTTAAAATACTTGTGATATATTATTATATTATTATATTATAATCATCAAACGTGAATATATTGTTGATCAATTCTTCAGTTCCATAAAACGATGTCTCTAAAGTGTGTTCTCCATAAGGGACATCAGTAGCTAAGAATAAATCATTTGTTATGTTATCAAGGTGGATATTGAGATTGGAGTTACCCATCAATCACATGGTTTTGATATGAAAAGGAATATGGATTTCAAGGGAGGCACTAAGAACCATGGAGTGATGAATATGAGATTTCCATTATTCTCAATTTTTGTATGGAAACATGGAAAAATGTCTTAAGCGGGGTGGTAAATGTTTTAATTGTGGAAGGGAATTTAATCTAGTGGTTTAATGTTGTAGTGATGGGAAGATGTTATCCAATTATAATAATAGAGAGAAAACACCAATGAATTCACCTCCCACACTCCAATTATTCAAGTGTAGGTATTTTTGGAATTATAAGAATTAATTCACCAATATAATGGATAAAAAGGTTGATAGGACACAAAACCCTTTAAAGGGAAAGGAGAAAGTGAATGATTATAAAATAAAAAATAATGAAGTCAATTATTAAAATTATGGAATACAAATCCTCCACTCTTTATATGGTAATCTCATGTTTGATTTTCTAAGAATGTGTCTGGTGAACATATTTTAACTTATCCCTAATTGAAGCCTGATATGATTCTATGAATTTTTATCTCCCTTTACAAAGATTTTTTAGGGAGTAATAAAATCACATTTTATTTTCAATTGGTGAAAATATGAACACACATATTTAGGAGAATTTTTTCCCCTAAGATAATACCTTATTTAACCAATAAATGTTGCATTATATTTTTGAAAAATATAACCTTACATTTATGATTAACTTAAGAGTTATGGATTCCATTAAGGGTTTATGAGTTTAAGGTTGATTATAAGTTCAATGTCTTAGACAACCATTTTTTGGTTTTATGTGAAATTATTTTTTCTATATTAAGGATATTTTGGGAAACATTGATGGAAATAATACCCCTTGGGTATGTATTGGTGAAGAAGTAATTTGATAAGGAATGAAAATAATTTTATGTAAATAATATTAATTTTATTGGTAATGTTCAAGATTTATTTAATATTTTACATTGATGTAATTATGGGTTATTTCAATTTGGGAATGTTATATGAATTATATTAATATAGGTTTAGTAGAAATGAGATAACTTGTATATCATGTGACAACTCACCGCATCCAGTTAGGACACATGGATTAAACACATAACTAAAGGGCATTAAGTGTATAATCTCTATCACTATCTTACATGAAATAGTTTTTCTTTTGGTACAACAAGAAATTATATATTATTTTTTATGTATCTCAATTTTTTTATGTAAACAAGGTAAGGATAATTGATAAATTGTTAAGGGGAAGTTCCAACCATATTCCAAACTATAATGAAAATTGGAAAACATCACAATGTAATTTTTCATCAGACTCCCCAAAATATCAAGGGGCGTAAATATAGACAGGTTATAGGAGACCACCTTATAAAGTTAATACTCTTCATCATCATGAAAGAAAATTTCCCTCTTGATTATCATTCTAAGATAAACATGAAAAATGTTTTAATGGTTCATTGATTACTGCATTAAAATATATCTGATTGAGATTTGACATTTGCATCAATGTTCTGATGAATTATTTGGTAATATCTTGATAAAAAGTTATGTTTTATCCCTACATGTCATCCATATACTTATTTTCAGTTTTTGAGAATAATTCAATCCATATAAAATATGATATGATATTATTCTATCGATTTCAATGATTTTTAGGATAAAAACCTTCCTGTTGTCATATTTTCGTATAATAATTGCTTTTCCTTGAGAATTTTGACAACATCTTGTCAAACAAATGTATGGAAAAAGTGTAGAACTCCAATGTTCTTGGATCAAGTTAGAGAAAGAAATCTATAGATACAAAAAAAATTTAGGAAATGGTAGAAATGATTATATCCACTTAGTAACACATATGGGTAGAAAAAAAATCACAATGAAGTTATTCTGAAAATAGATGAAGTAATCTGAAATTGTGAAGTTACTGAAAAGGTGATTCAAGACATTTCTCCATGAAAAAAGGTATGGAAAATTATGTCTAGGAATATCAGCCCCTTTTAAGTTATTGATCTCATTGACACAAAAAATTATCATTTGGAACATCCAATGAACCACTCCCAAGTCTAATATCTATTCCATGTATCTATAATAAGGAATCATATACTTGATCCATCACATATAATGAAAATAAAGGTCACAATATTTGACCATGATATTTCTTATGAGGAAAAACTTTTAGAGATTCTGGATTGTACAAAGAATATTTTATTAAACAAACCAACTCACATCTTTAATGTTTTGTGGTAAAATCACCATCTTGAGGCGGCCATGTGGGATCCTAAGAATTTAATGATGTAGAATCATCTATTTTTAGTACCAATGTGAAATAATTTTTCAGGTAAAAATTTATTTTATGTGGGGTATAATGTTACACCCCAATATTTTATAAAACATCATTTTAAAGTAATTTTAATTTCATTGATAGCTTACATATCACGAATCAATGAGTATTAACAAACTCTGAAAACTATTAGTAGTATTATTTGAAAATAAAAATTAGAACCTAGACATTAAATTTAGAGCTGTGAGTAGGAATAACTATATTATAAAAAATATGTATAATGTTTTTAGATAAAGGTAACATTTTTATAAATAATTACATAATTTTTTAAAGACTTTATATACTTTAAAAATACATTTTTTCAAAAATTGATTTTTTTGAATGATTAATAAAATTTATTTTTGAAAGTTATTTATAATTTATTCTAAAAAAATAGATTCTTTTTAATAAAATATTAAATATTACTTAAGTTTGTTTATTTAGATTATTTTAAAAATTATACTTTTTACCTGAATAGTGAAAAATAAATGTTTTTATTGAAAACCAAATCTTATTTAAAATAATTTATGAGGATAATTTCTATAAATGTAAAATTATATCAAAAATATTATAATTAAATAACTATGTTTCATTTTATTATGTTTTATATTAATTGTTTTAAACCTTTAAAAAATTTAAAACATCTCTCTTTGGAAAATCACATTCTCATCGTGTTTGCGGGTTTAATTTTAAATTAATTCTTAAATCCACTATGAATTTAATTTTGAAAAATGAATTCTATATTTTTAATAATTATAATTAATATTATATTATAATTTCAACTTAATATTTTACCATAATTAATAGTGAGAATTTTAGAAAAACAAATATTGTAGTTAAGGTCAAAATGGGTATTCTTGGTGATTAAACTAAAAATAAAAGAGGTAAATTGGCCTAAATTTTTTTCCGAAGCCCATTGAAAATCCATATTTTAACCATAAGGAATATAAGTTTTAAAATTACCCAATCTATATTCTGTATACTTTTGAAAATCATGACGACACATTATTCTTTTCAAAAAATGAATGAGTGTCATCTAAACCCCTTATAAAGGCCACAGACTCTTCTCTCCTCTTCACTAGTCCTAAAAAAATCGGTTCAAAAAACACCTACTAAAATAAATAACTTAATTCCTTATCCTCATCAAGGAATCCATGGTTTGATAATAAATCCATTGTGCATTTTATTTTTGGTGCAAACGAAAATAATTTCTCTGTCTAAGAGGTAATCTCCTTAATCAAACATTTTATTTAGTTTATACTATAACCAACTTATCTTCTAATGTAACTATTTACATTCATCCACTTTTAAGGGATATGTGGGAACCCTCAAAACATAACCAGAAAAAATAGAAATTGAAATCACTGACTAATGAATTTTTTTTTTAAAATTGTTAGAATCATTATCTCTAAGAAATTCCCTGGTAAAAGAACATACCTAGCTGTTTGGATCATCCTTTATGATATCTTTATAGTGATACTATAGATATTCCCATGATTTCATGTATTCCTCTTTGTTAATCTTAAACATATTGAATCATATAATCGAAATATGGTGTTTCTTATCAATCTACTTACATTTCTCCCTGGTAGTTTCTACTTGAAGAAATCTTCCCATCATTCGATTGACCTCTTCATTAATCACATTAATCATTAGAACATCCTCATTGATTTATTCACCTGAGTTCATGAGTAGTTTCATATTATGTTCCAAAAATGTGTATTTCTATTATTAAGGTCCATCATAGGACCTTCCAGTCACTGCTATACTAGAGGGTGTATAATCCATCACTTGTTCTGTATCCTCCAATTATAGTGGTATCCCTGCATGCTGATACTCAGTCTTTTCAACTACATCCCCTTGGAGAGATCCCACAACTTCCAAGGTACCCTCATCCTATGTAACCTCCTTGTCATGATTTGGGGTCCTAGTGTCTCCTACTTGTTGATTCTCTATGCATACTTTAGCTTTCTCGGCCTCATGTTCCTTGAATTTACCACCTTTTTGGTTTGATTGAGTCTCAATTGGACCCTATAGATAAGATTTTTCTTTGTGCACAATTTATTTTTTATTCTCTATGACTATGAAACTCCTCGGGTCCCTGTTTTCTTTATTACCATTCATCCTCCTTGGACTGTGCAGTCCATTAACATACCCTCCAATTACGTTGTCTTCCTAGGGTTGTCCTCCACCGAACTCTTCTTATTAGGGATAATGAGTGTGGCATTCATCCCCTCCATCATCACTCAATATATTGAAAATTTAGTTCAAATTGTGATTGGCCATAGTCCTTCTATGATTAGCCCCATCTTTGATATTCATATGACTGCATGAACCAAGACATGGCACCTCACATTCATGATAATCCTTGGAAATACCCTCACCAATCATTTGAATCACCCCTTCTAGGTTGTTACTACTTCATTCTTGTAGATCCATGGAATATATGTAGGAATTTGGGATCACTATGCGCAGTGAATTTATAACATCATCTCTAATCATGTCAATAAGAGTTGGTTCATGATCTCTGTGAATATCAATATTAACATCCACCATTTCACTAGCACGCTCATCCCCTATAACCATAGTGTCTCCAAGGGGACCTTCCAGATCTCTTATTAACCTATTATAAATACTAGTTACACTTGACTTAGGAGGTGAAATCTTATCTTTCTTTAGCATCACATCTTTCCCTGAACTCACAGCACAAGAAAACATTCCAGCACCACGAACAGATCCATCACAACCCTCAATTGACCCATTACATAAAACATTTAAGAGCATACCACAAACAATAGGAGGACCAACTAGGGATTGAGTCATCTAGACATCCATACCAATGCCTAGTTGCAACATCATGTGCCTGCAAACCACCATACTATGCCTCATATTATTAAATGATAAACAAAACTCACACCAGTATTCAAAAGATACAAACTACTTATATCAGAACTCTCCACCCCCTTAATATAGAAAGATTCAACAGGTTCCTTAGACACTGAAAATTACATACAATCCCACGATGAAATAGGATGATACACCAATCTAGTCCCACTCTCTGAGAAAAGATACTTTCCAAAAAGATTTACTAGCATATGAATTATCGAGGGATTTTGAAGTGGGTGTGGGAGTTTCAGAAATATTACATGATTCCATATTATTGGTGAATCATTCTTCATATGAATATCATATGATCATTTAAGGATAATAAAGTGTGATCCACCATAAGGGTGAGGTGCACTCGACCGGGAATGGATCGTATAATCTTCAAAGGCAAGATAAATCATCATATGTTTGGAATCGAGAAGCTCTATCGTAGCTCATTCCTATAGAACCAATGACTCCAGAATAAAGATATTGAAGGGTTCAGACAATATCTAGAGGTGATTTAATTTTACAATAATGTTTATATGTAGTAGATATGTTGCATCAAATAATTTTGAGGTTGATATCAGTAGTTGCAGGGATCCATCTAAGAATTTGAGGGCTTTCAGTATGATAGAAATATAAGGGACAGAGGGTATGAAATCAGGGTTCGAGAAAAGGATGAAGGGAAGATGATGAACTCTAGTAAGAGGTGGCATATGACCCTCCCCCACTAAGGGGGGTGGGGTCCAGAGTAGTAATTATTTTTCCTTAGGATGTGGAAGCTGGAGTCATCAACCAAGGAGCTCGAAAGAGACAGTAAAACACAGGATCCTTTAACCCCATTAAAATATTGTTAAAACATTCTGAAATAAAATCCTTATTATCTTCCATATACTAGTATTTTATTTATTTTATATTAATGACCTACAACCATGTGTTCCTCCCACAAATGGTAAATGAAACTATTGATCTTGTGTATAGAATACTACCACCCCATAAACTGATGTAATTTATCTTCCATCAACACTTATTATGGGTTGCTATTTTATTTTTTATACTAATTTTATATTATATTTATTATATTATATTTATTATGTAATTATAAAATTAAATATTCTTTTGTACTCTCCATTCTATATGGAATATGATAATGTCGCCTATGTGTACAATGGGCTCCGCCTCGCACGGTGATGTGAATCTTTTTTTACATAAAAATTTAATTGAAGGTAATAATGATTATTTTTAAGTTAATATACAATTTTTATTAAATTTTAATCATTCTTGAAAATATTCATATCATATTCATTCTTACCTCACCTACCATTGAATAAATGATATCATTGCGCATGTGTATAGCGGACTACCAACTCATGAAGTGATGTGATTCATTTTACACTAATGCTATTCATTAAAGATAAAAAAAGATACATTTAATGAATATATGTGATATATATTACATAATAATGAAAATTTATTGTTTATTTACTAATTACCTTACCTTGGAAACTATGTTCATCTATATGTACGACTTACCATCACCATTAATATTAGAACTCAATTTTAATATCTAAATTTAATGGATTACTATAAATACATATATATAATAAATTTATATGATATTTATATCTTATTTAAAAATATTTATATTGTATAACCATGTGTCAAATAAAAAAAGATCCAAAATACCAAACCAAAACATAAATGAAAAAAGAAGTTGTTTTTACCTGAGAAGTGATTTTAACAAGGAAATATTAATAAATGGGTAATTAAAATTCATAAGTAAATAACATATGGTATGATTCATATGAGTATAGTTATTTTATATATATATATATATAGTAATCTTATATTAATAATACAGGATATTCAAAAGTGGAAAAAGGGATTCGACAGTTAATATAAATGATTTTCATCTCACTTTTTACTTGAGTGAGACACATACCATAGTGAAATCATATTTAGTTTATGTAGCCTATATACATACAATAAATATATTATATTTATTTTATCCTGATAATTAATTGTATATAAATATCCATTTTAGGATCTCACTATCATGGGGTCTACGTTTCCAAGGATACTAACGTGGAAATGGATTTTTTTGTCTAAAATTTCCTTCTTTGGGACAAGAGTTATGTTATGTCATATGATCTTTTATGAGGTATATATATTTCCCATTTAAAATATTTTTTCATGAATATAATTTTTTCTTGATATGAAAATTTTATTTTTTTGTTATTATTTAACAACTTATAAGAATCCAAAGATACAATAGTGTTAAAGGTTTGATGTTATAATCTCATCGTTTAAATGGATTATTTATAATTTTGAATTCAAGGATAAATTTTTTGATCTATTACTCAATATACTAAGGAATATTCTTATCCTATATATATTTATTGAGAATCAAAAAAAATTCACTTCCTTTTACTCTACTTAATTATTCATGAATACAAATAATGTTTTTAAATTAAACTATCTTCATCTCTCTCTTCAGAAAAAATGTCCTTTCTTCTTCCGTATATTTTATTTCTAAATATTTATTTACAAAATGTTTTAATGTTCCTATAGGAAATTTTACTGCTATTTTTACCCCTACATGACATTTTACAGTGTTTTTGAATGGAATCTTGATTTCTTTTTATAGACAATTCCAATTTAGATTTTTTATAAAACGTTAAAGGAATCACTGTTTTAACATGTACAACATGACGAGAATCTCCCAAATCCATGTCCACAAAATGTTTTAAAGAAGACAATATATGTGTTAAATATTATTTTAAAATAAATGTATTTTGAAAATGTTTTCTGAATTTTAGGTTTTAAAAATTGTATTTTCCAAGGGAAAAGTTTATTTTCCTCATGAAATTTCCCATATGATATTTCTGAATGATTTTCCATCTATGATGATATTATTCTACGATACATATGATTTATTGGTTATATTTTCTAAGGATACCAATTTCATTATTTCTAGGGGTGTTTATATTTATGAATAGAGAATATTTATGAAACCTATTTCTCTACCACATGATATACCATGATAAATTCGTAAGAAACCTGTTTCATATTCAATGGGTTATTATTTAATGAAATGATTATGAAACATGAATTTTCTCCACGGGTTATGCTATTAAAAACTATTTATGAAACCCCGTTATTTTCACTTTTTCCTATATTATTATATTCAATATCTTGTTGAATACATTTATATTTTTCATTATTTGTTATTTTAGACCTATATATCAATCCAAGGAACTGGGTAATGATTGAAATAACATTAGATAAATAGGACTGGTATAGGGAGTGAATGAAATTCATTAAGGCAACTTTTCCAGAATGATTGTTAAGGGAGTGAACCATGATTACTATGATAGTTTTGGTAGTGAACCCATTCTATTATGATGGCCTTGGAAACAATCCTTGACTAATTAAGAAATTAATTTCTATGATTATTGGAATGCCATAATACCATGTCTTATGTCAATGTAATGCTCTCATAGATCATGCTATTTTATTTCTTATTGATTTATATATAATAAACTACTAATTTTAATTCCATGACTCCTTATTTTGATCTGTGATATGTTGAGTATGGTTTTCATCTAAGATGATCATATTATCATACCCTTATGATCACGTTATATTAATGTTTTTACCTTATTTACCCTTACTAAGATTACTTTTCCCAAAGTTATTATTATAGGTATCACTTGTTATATTTATAATAAGGGTGATACTTTGGAGGAACTATTTTGCAGATGTTGTATAACAATTATGAACCAATTATTTAGTTCTTAATGTTTACAAAATAACTTTACCATTACAATCCATAGACATGTTTTTGCGTAATGTAGTGAATGTTCATCCAAATGATGTATTATCTATGTATGATAATCTAGGTTCCTTAGAGTACCATAGTTTTTTATATAATACAAATTATTCTTGAGATACCCCATGTACTCGTCCATGAGATAAAAATGACTATAAGAAGTTTTTTGTGATTACATGATATGTAGTTCCTGATGTCATGTTCTTGTATGTCTATAGATACTATGGGTGAAATAATAGTACATGACATGTACTCATGATGTACACACTTTTTTCTCTATTTTTTTCCATGAAGATCCTTCTGGACCTCTAGATTCTCTAAATCGAATGATTCTACATAATTAATCATTAATATATTAGTAGTTTTTTTACCCAGAAAAAAGAATGAGAGTATATGATGATGTAAAATATTAAAAATAGTCATTTAAGATAAAAAAATTAACAAACATTTATCATCAATAAATGAGTAATATTTAGTCATAAATTAAAAATCATACTTCTCTAAAATAACCTATAGGACTTATGTGATTCATATGTGTCCATAGACAGTATAACTGACTCGGAATTCTATCATAAATAATGTTTTATCATTTCCATAAATGGTAAAAACCTCATGTTCAATGGAAAAAGAAGATTACTAGTCTAGATTAAAATTACAGGACTAGAAAGGATCATCAAATGTAATTTATAATTATTTTATTAGAAGATAAAGAATTACCTTAACTCATCATTATCTCTTAATTTAGGACTTGTGGGATATATCTTATCACACCATCATTAAAAAACATGATCCATGTGTACAATCCCTCAAGTATTGATCGAAAAAATGCACCATAATCTATGGAAAAGTTTTTAGAGTTCCTATGTGTTAGAAAGGTCAATCCTAATTGCCTATGCATTATATGTTTGATCACAACACATATTCATATTGAGAGGGGAAGAACTATTTATGATCCCTCATTTTCATTATTGTGGAGGGTATTAGAGAACTATAGATCTATTGATCTCTCTATTGGGATTGATATAGTCTCACTCTATTTGTTTTCAAACCAAATCTGATTTATGAAGTTGATATAATTACCTATCTATTATGGTAGGTTTATAGTTGGAATATTACACAGGAAACCCTTAAAAAATTAATATTATTATTTTGACCCATTTATATAAATAATAATAATATTATTATATTGACATGTGAACTATATTTAATAATATAAATAAATATCCTTTATTTTATTTCCAATCGGACTACTCTGCTCGGTTTACATTCCCTTTCCGAAAATTACGAATCCTTAAAAAATGACTATTTATTTAATAAATAAATTTCCATTCATTATACTTCAGTTAATATAATTAATATTATAATCAAAATAACTTGAGAAAACTATTTATTATTACTATTTAACTCACTTATTATTTCACATAACTAGTGACTAAATTATGGAAATCAATAAAATCCAAATAAATAGTATTTCTTATAACATCCAAAATTAAATACTATAATTTAAAATAGATTTCATATACACTTATTGTGTTAACTCCATGTATTATTTCACCAGACACTAGGTATAACCGCAAAAAAATCTAGGTTATCGTATAAAAACACACTAAGGTACCCATAAAGAAATAATTTAATGTTGCAATAACATCCAACCTCAAAAGAAAATTTATTCTATAAGATAATACTTTTATTGAAATATATCAAATGGAGCAGGTTTCCTTCCATGGTCATAAAATAATGTGCTCTATGTATCATTATTTGAATTTTGTTAATGAATTCTCCCATTGATCACCATGGTTGTCGATTTATTCGGGTGTCTCTATTCCCATTAATGGGCATGAGATATTAACGTTTATCAAGAGAAAAATTGCTGAAATCTTTTCTCACATTATCAATTAATGATAAATCATTCAGGAAACATCTGAAGCATCCTACTCATGAAAACAACATTTCATCATGGTTATTTTCAATACGTCAACATATGTGACTCATGATATCCATTAATGATAATATTAATATACAATGATAAATAAAAATATCAATAGATATGAACATCCAATGAAGCATGGAGATATGGATTTACCATTAATGGGAATATTCTTATGACCTCCAATCTTGGAAATTACCAAGGGAGAACTCCGTGATAAGGTGTCTCATTATCTTATTATCCACCTACCCCTAATAACTTGTATTGGATATATCCCATCATATAGTATCATATAAATAGATAATAAGATTAAATAATAATTTCTTGGAACCTATAGGTTCTCATTAGACCTAGGAGAAACTCCACACAATACTGTGGCAGATATTCTAAGGAAATTGACATATTAAATTGTTGTTTAGAAAATTAATAATAATTTTTATTAGAAAAATACATTAATTAATAAAGTAAATATTTAACCAAGTTCTAAAAAATTTGGTTTTAAGAATCCAAATCCAACACACTAATCATCAACAAATATAGAATATCATGTTATGGAAATTCAATATCCGCGTATAAATTAATCATAAATTAAATGTTATAATCCTTCTTCCTTGATTTTGAAATTTTACTCTAGTGAAATAATCTATTTTTTGTTGTTGTACTTGTCATTTTGATATTGTAAATAATTGAATATAAGTGGTTCACAATTAAACTCTGAGTTAGTCATACCGGCAAAGGATGTTTACAATGTTCCATAAAACCATATGTGGTATCAGTGTGGTCACATGTATAATATATTATAATTAATTGTTTTACAAATGACTTTATTTGTTTTAGTTTTATTTTACTTACAATGATTTGTTTTATTATCCAAAATTTTCTTATTTTTTCATTCTTATTTTTTTATTGCCTAATTAGTAATTTTATAATGATTAATAAGGAAGTGGCGTTCTATTAAAAAATTTAATGTGATAATGGATCAACCGAAAAAACCAATGTAGACAACATGTACTTCTAGAGTTCATGTTTAGTACCATTATTTTATCTCATTTATAACATTTTACCATGAAAAATATGAAATATGTGAATCTAATATCTGAATACATTAAAATTTAATGTAGTTGGGGATAATGTAGAACACTTCCTGAGGTACTACACATCGTGCGACCATTTTACATGATGTGTAGTCCTCATTATCTTACAAACGAGTACACAGGGTGTCCCAAGAATATTCAGTATCATATATAACACATGGTGACTGACATGTTGTAAAACAAGTTGTTATATTTCATGTATTACCAATACACACTATGTACATATAACGCTTCCATAGTAGGTAACATTACTAGATATAACGATATTGTCATGGAAATAGATAGAATACAATTACATGATGTGTAAATTTCATTCAAACTATTTAGTATTCATCCAATTGTATTGTCATATTTTTATGTAAAAAATATTTAAATGTCTAACTAAACCAATTGAATATGTGTTCTTTGTTACATTTGTTCAATAGTACAATCCATGTCATATGATTAAAATTTATATATATAATTAATTTAGGTGTTAAAATATTAATGACATGTGAGGTTTCTATCAAGTTCACTTGTATACTATATAACTTTTTAGATATTTTAGTTTTGATTAAAATTAAATATGATGATGATTTGTTGATGGATAGAATAAATTTAGATAAATTGAATTAATTTCATTAATTCTTTGTGAATTATCTTAACTAAACATCACATCTATGTAATTTATCAAAATAAAAAAATCTTATACTCCTTTTTTGATGAGTGTATGATCATGTGATTAGACCAGCTCTTGTGTATTTTTTGTTTTCTAAATTTATAATGATTAAATTATTAATTATGGTATTTGATTCATCCCCTAATTATTATTATGTTTTGTCCTATGTTACCATGGTTTCTTTTAGGAAAACATATTTTATCAAATCCATTGGATCCCCTCACATGATTTTGAGAAATATATTAAATAAGGATGAAGATCCTAATCGAGTAGATGTGGTCTGAGTCAAGGAGATAATGTTAAACTAATTGAGGTGATGCATAGGTGCTAAGGTGGAATACTTAAACATGAACTAAGATACATTTCATGGTGTTTAGGGTTAAATTATAATATTCTATATGATTTACTCTTAAATAATCTCATGATCATGTCTCTTATATTTTATTTCTTTCAATTTTATTGTTAATTTTTTTTAATATTTCATGATCACTTAATTAATGAATTAATAATCTTTCATAATCTAATGAAATATAACCAGATTGTAAAAAATTGGTTTATCATATGTGGTTAAATACTTAATTAATATCCAAATAATATTAATAAGGAATGTAATATTAAAAAATAGGCTTTACACATAAGGGTAAAAATACCTCAATTAAAATATTATATCGGCTTAGCCTGCTACTAATTAAGTTATATTAAACCCTATAGTTCAATGTTCTTGACTAACCCATGTTGCGGTTCTCTCAATTATCATGGTTATTTTAGCTTGAAATTTCTTGTTCACATAACATAGTTTACAAAAGGGTTTTATTTCTCGTGAATAAATTTTTAACTTTTAGACAACAAATAAAGAATTCTTAAAAATATGATTTTTGGATTGTGGTGTTCACATAACATATCAAGGAACAACAAGTAATTGTAGTTGAAAAGTTCGGCCTTCCTAAAACCCATCAAAAATATTATTAGTCACATATATGGGTTATGATAACGGAATATGATTCATTTATACTTGAATTTCTAAATTAAAAGATATTCTGAAACTAATCGTTAAAGAAATTAAATTTTAATAAATAGTGGAAGAACAATAATAATTTAATTAATTTTAATATTTTTAATATTTTTAATATTTCTTTGCTATGAAAAAAGTAGTAATTATCTGATCATATTTAGTATAAAATGGAAAATAAATCATCATTGATAATATCACTAACATCTATACTAGAGATATGATCCCTTATCTTTGGAAAACATTTATATGGATGGTGTAGGTTCATGCACGTTATACTATGACAGAACTAAAACTATACATGTTAAAAACCCCACTACCCAAGTCTATTACCAAAGAGACCAATAAGAAAGAGTTATTTCTCTATTTGAAGCAGGTGTATGATGCAATTAATGTACAATTTTTCATATTATATTTCATTTAAAATTATCTTTTAATGAAATATGAGGATAGGGATGTGTATAACATTGTATCTCACCATCAGGGTCTATATCAAGAGAAATCAATATCAAAGCGATATGAGATCACTATTGCACTTTTCACATGAAAACATAGATAATTGATGGAAATTGTGCTACATGTCGTCAAGATGAGTGGATACATTGAGTCACTATACATATTGGTTTTTAAGATCATTGATGAGATATGAAAAAATCCCATTTTTTTCTCCCAACCCAAAAAAATCTCTATTTTATTGGGAATTATAATTTGAGAAATAATAATAACTTATTTTCTAGACATTAAAATATTATTCACATAGTTGGTAATGACATGGGTCTTACAAAAACCATTGTTTTATTAGAAATAAAAATAATATGATTAATGAAATGTGGTCAAAGACTCGTTCCATATCATACGGTTCAGAGCACCATACCTCTAAATAACCCAAAGATCTGGAGGGAAAAGAAGGAATGAGATATAATATGTTTATCATGTGGAAATATGGGCCACTGGAAGAGGAAATTCCCCTTGTAAAATATGTGAGTAGAAGACATAGGTATTTTTGTTGATGATTTTAATCCTTCCACATTGCCAAGTTGGGTATAGGATACGTTATGTGCTCCTCACATCCCTATTCAAATATAGGAACCATGTATATTTTGGATGATTGGAAAATATGTGGTGGTTCTATGAGCTACCAATGGAGTGATTCTAGTTGTTCTATCCATTGGAGAGTACAATGTCACATTACCCAAAATTATTTATTTTGGTTTTAAAGAATAGTCATTATGTGTCTAGGGTTTACAATAACATTATTATCATTTATTTTATAGATATGGATGGATTTATTTTCATATTTAGAAATAATATTATACACTTTTATATAGATGGAATATATTATGGTATAAAATACCTGAATAATAGTATCTATCTATTAAATTATGGAAAAAATATTTGTAATTGGTAAAGAAAGTAATATTTAAAATTCATTTGACACCTAGGTGTGGAATACTTGTATTGGTCACTTAAATTAAAATATTTTGACAAATCTCTTTGATGATTGTTATTTATAAACTTTTGATAAAATAAAATTTTAATGCTGTCAATTTTTTAATTTAAAAGATCACCAAACAATAATTTGATAGTCAAGGTGATGTGGTCGTACTGCTAAAATAATTGGGACACACTAATGTGTGTGGAATATTTCATGTAAAGGATATAAGTACAAATTCGTACATTATTACCATTATCGAAGACTTGATAAGGAATGGTTATATCTAATTAATATGGTGTAAGAATGAGTCCTTTTAGAAGTTAAATGTGTTTAACCTTGAGGTTGAGATTATTGTAATAACCTATAGTGATGAAGGGTTAAATGA
This sequence comes from Viscum album, assembly GCA_963277665.1. Taxonomy (NCBI): domain Eukaryota; kingdom Viridiplantae; phylum Streptophyta; class Magnoliopsida; order Santalales; family Viscaceae; genus Viscum; species Viscum album. The sequence goes on along the minus strand of OY728158.1, from coordinate 1,697,353,330 downwards.
ATAAATGATATAACTCATTTCAACAAGGTGAACCTTCTTTTTATGGAGCCTCCGTGATTATAACTCCAGAGTTAAGCATGTTTGGCATGGAGTTGTAATCTGTATGGGTGACCTTCTTGTATGTTTACCAGGGTTTTGTGAGTGAGGACAAAGAACAATGGAAATGACATGTGTTGGCCTATAAGGATAGTCATTAGTTCGACTACCCATTCTAACTCGTGGGTGGGCCCTAGGGTAGGGACCATGTGTATATAGGTCAATTTGTGGTACTTAACAGGCCATGACCCAACTTCCTTGTTAGGAAAGGGTGTATGGGTTTTCCATGGGGACCCCTTATCACATTTGGTTTTAGAGGTGCGACATAACATTAAGTGTAGTGCACATCATGGGTTGATATTTTAGTCCCACAACAAGGGCATTGTTCTCTCAAGGGTGAATGTAACAGTCTAGAATAATAATAGGTTAAATGACTAAATTATATGACTCATTTTAACAAGGTGCGCCTTCCTTTTTAGGAGAATACCTTATTAGAACTCTGTAGTTCAGTGTTCTTGGATTTGAGTAGTGATCAGGATAGATGACCATCTGGGAAGATTCCCAGGGTGTGTGTGGCTTGTAGTAGTGATCAGGATTGGTGAACATATGAGAATATTTACAGGGTGTGTGTGGCTTGGAGTATTGATTAGGGTTGGTGACCATCTAGGAATATTTTCAGGGTGTGTGTGGCTTGGTGTAGTGATCAGGATTAGTGATCTTCTTGGAAGATTTCCAAGGTGTGTGTGGCTTCTAGTTGTGATCAGGATTGGTGGCCTTTAGGAAAGATTCTTAGGGTGTGTGTGAGGAGGAAACAACATACTTGAAAGGACTTGTGTGGTCCCAAGGTGAAAATCATTAGTTCGATGTCCTGTTAAGGTAATTTTATGTGCCCATGGTGTGGACCACATGTCAGCTAATAAATTTGTGTTACCTATTGGGCCAGGACCTAATGGACAAGTTAGGGAAGGGTGTCTTTGCTGTCAGTGGGGCCCATTGGTAACAATTATATAAGAGGAAAATTCAAATTTGATTAGATTAAGATTGTAAATATATTAACCCAAAAATTATTGAATTTCTAGAGAAGTATGGGATTTTTTCTATACTCACTCCACATTATACACCACAAAGGAATGGTGGTAGTGAATGAAGTAACCCTACCTTGTTGGACATGCTAAGGTTGATGATGAGTCACGCAATCCATCTATTTTCATTTTTGTATATTTATTATATATAATATTATACTAACTAAACTGAGAGCTAATCAAAGCAGAAAATAGTATTCCCTTTTAGTTATGGATTCGAAAGAACACAATATTGTCACATGTTTATACATAGGTCTATGATGTGTCCATGAAGGGTATCATAAGAAAAAACCTAGAACACTGAGGCACAAATTGTACCTTTATATATTATTCTAATGATATTAGAGGTAGTATCTATACAATTCATCAGAAAAATGTCATTACTTTTTTGTAGTATATCTTTCTTAAAATGGAAAAATGCCTAAAGGAGGACAGTGGTAAAAATATTGAATTCATTGAAGCTGATTCTTAAGGTATAAAATATATAGAAAATGAAATCATTCCATAGGTCCTCATGGAAGTAGGTGTTCGTAAAACTCAAGTGTTTCATCAGAGTAAAAGGGAGGTGAGAGAAATAGAGAGATATGTTTTTCTAGTCACTGAGGATGGTGGCATAATATTAGTTGTGATTAGTGATCCAATGTCCAATATGAATGTTGTATAAGTCTCCTAAACCACATTATGGGAAGAACCCATGAATTATAAGATACATTCCAATTATTGAAACAAATTTTTGGTTCTGATCAATCTATTAATTGATGTAAAGCCTACTGGGTTTAAATGGGTATTCATTATGAGAATATACATGGGAGTTAAATTAAATACATATAAAGAACATCTAGTTTAAAAATGATTTAGAAAATGCAAATAAATTGACAATGTGGAAAAAATTTCTAGAATTTATATGTTCAGATCCATTAGCTTAATGTTTTCCATTTGAAATTTCTATGACTATGGGATTTGGAAGATAGATATAAAAGTATATTTATTTAAAGGTAACCTTATAGAGGATGTGTGTATGTCATAATAAAAAGGGTTTGTGATTACAATAATTTCCCAAAAAGTGTGAAAGTTATAGAGATCCATCTTTGGATAAATGTATGAATATATGTCATGGAATATTCAATTTGATGAAGCTATAATGGAATTCAGTTTCATGAAAAATGAATCTGATCCATGTGATTACAAGTGGTTTAGTGGTAGTAATATTGTTTTCATAGTAATAAAATATCATAACTTATTACCAAATAGAATTAATATACCATACTTATAAAGAGTTAAGGAATGGTTTTTAATGTGCTTATCCAGGAAGTACATAGGTGAAACAAAAAAATTTATATAGATTGTGATCATCCATGATAGATCCAAGACGCTTGTTGGACTAAGTTGAGGTATATATATTAACCTGTTACTTAAGAGTTTTAGTATGGAACAATAAAATTGGTGATTGGTTCCAGTGTCACATGGTATAAATATTTTAATAAAGAGGTGTCCCTATACATAAGTGGAAAAAGATAGAATGAGTAAAATAACCTAATCTCGTGTGATAGGATCAATAATGTATTACATGTTTGTATATTTCATGATTAATCCTATAATTTATACATATAACACATATATCAACTTCATCTAGGGGGAAAATGTTATAGTACTACTAGGGCTATACTTAAGTATATGAGGCATAATAGGGATATGTTCTTTTTTTACTGACGAGATTAATAGAGAGTAATATGGGGTCATATTGAATCATGTTTTCAAATAAATCACAATGATCTAAAGTCAATATACAGATATGTATTTGGTATTAATGGTGAAACTGTTAGCTGGAAGAGTTCAAAGAAGCTAGGTGTTATCAATTGTATGATAGATTCTGAGTATATTGTGTCTTATGATGAATCCAAATGATTAGTTTGGATTTCAAACATGTTCAAAGATCTTTATTTGGTACATACAAATAAATATCCAATCCCAATTTACATTGATAACACTGTAGTGGTGGCTCTTTCCAGATATCTGATGTCACAATGGAGGAAAGAGAACATAATTCGAATGTTTCATCTCAATAGTAATATTTTATCAAAGAGGTGATGTTATTGTGGTCATATTATACATGGGGGAGATGTTGTAGAGTACATATCAAAGGCTTTATCTCAATATAAGAATGATTGTCCTGTGAGAGGTAGTGGACCAAATTCCATTGCTAGTTGGATATAGTGTTTGTGGCTATCTATTGGATATGGTTCCCCATAAAAAATGTGTTTAGTACATTATAATATGATTTTATTATTAAATATGTTTTATTATCACGTCATTATAAATCATTAGTGGGTTATTTATATGTGATAATTTTCTTAAAATATATGTCACATTGAAGGTAATTCAAGCTCCCATCTATGAAGAGAACCCTGAAGTTGCATTATATTGTTCATGAACATTGTTCTATGTCCAGATTATAATTTTTTGGTGGGACATAGTTAATATATGTTATTAAAGGAATGAGTATCCTAATATATTGAGAAACTATCTCATAGTGTTCCCCCTTAGTAATCTCTAAGATATGAGGTTTTGAGAACATAATTGGTAATAGGAAATCTGTATTTCCATGTGTAATTGGATGTTACAATCCATGTACATGTTAATTGATCCTTGGTTATTAAGAATATCATTAATTTATATCACAAATTTCATATTTTGATGTATTCATGAAAAATATGATGAAATTTGTTTGATATGGAGTAGGATATGTTGGGTTCATCATGAGTGATGTAGTATTAACAGAAAATGTGAGATAATAGTTATCCTTTTATTGGATTAATGATAGTGAATATATCATGACATTTGATGGGAATGGAATCACATAAATTAATCTATTTTTACAGTGTTTGATAGTTGTGTTAAGTTTTTAAATGTTAAATAAAGATACATTGAGAGTATACATTAATGGAAATAAACTAAAGCCTTCTTGATTTGAGATGTCATGATAAATGGATAATATTACTTGGTAAATGTCCATTGGAGGTTTGATGTCATTAAAACTTTAAATTATTTCTCTATTGATTTTTAGTGTGTATATATATGATATACATGAAATATAAGTGATTATGCCTAATACCACTGAGAAAGTCCTAGAGGGTCATGCACAAAGTGTATATTTAATCATAGTTAAATTCTAGTATTAAATAAATAGGAAATTTAAATAATAATAATAACCCATTTTCATGTTTGGGGAATAAAATATTTATTGTAGTAATCATATATTTTTACAATTTTATTATTTATTAAATAAATATTCATTATTCAATGATCATAAAATTTTGACGAGAGAAAGAAAACCAAGTTCAATTATGTGTTAACAAATGGTACATATTTTATGTATTTATATTCATTACGAATTTCACATTTTAGGAATTTGTTAATAATATTTATATAATTATTATTTTACATGGGGTCAATTAATTATTATGGAATTTATAAATGGCTTGAGTGTGAATCTTCAACCCTAAAACATCCAAAATAAATTTCTAATTATATCACTTTCATAAAACACAATTTGTGTGAACAATAGATAGAGTGAGACTCTATCAAATCCCGGAGAGATATTAAGATATTTACACTCCTCTAATACCTCCTCCAACAATAAAATGAGAGATCGTCAATAGTTATTCATCTATCGAGAAGAATCTCTTTTGAAATCAACTACAAACAATGAAAGCGATCTGGATGAGATGTGTGAGAACATAGTGATTCCATGAAATCAATCAAATATTTTGGTGCTCATATATGTCACAAATAAATAAATTATGTAAATGGATTATCTAGAGTAGTGATGTGGTGACAATATCTATTACCTTGATCATCAACTATGATAGAATTACAGGTTACTGTAATTCTATATCTTCTTATAAATTAGTTATTAATTACATGTGATGATACTTCACCAGTGGTTCCAACATTATAGTCTAGTGAAGTAATGAATATTTTTTGTTTGACGTGAATTTGGATCTTTCAAATAAATGAAAAAAATTATTAATGAATAAAATATGAGTTATTCATACTAGAAAAGGAAACATCAATTGTGTATAGAACCTATAGTTCTCACCAAGTTGGGATCGAGACCCCTACCACTTATCAGGGAGGTTGGGCTGAAACTCGTAACATTGGGATCTAGAAATACCCATTGTGATCAACTGCTAAGTGAAGAGTTTCACCATAGATATACTCCCCGGGATTCCATCTCCCAACATGGAGTTCCTCCATGTGCTAAATATTATCCTTTCCTTGAAGATCCATCCTAGTGAAGAAGGTAAGAAAACAATAATAGAGTGAATACACATGGAACCAGGGCCAACATGCATGGATAAATGTCATAAAGCCCTTCATGAATTGAACATCCAGAGCTCCTAAATGGATAGATGAATTACCATGGGAAACTCCACATCGTAATAAAACTCTCTGTATAGCGACCTAGGATTTTCATATAAAATATTAATTTTTTAATTAATATTATTCGCATTAAAAACAACTTTCCTAAGTATTATAAAATTTTCATGACTTTGTATACAAGGCACATGATCTCCTCATTTAGTGAAATATCAATAATTTTTCTCAATAATATCCTCCCATTTATCACTCCCCATATAGAAACCATAATTAAATCATTTCTTCATAGCATGAGAAAATGATACATAAGAAAGAGTGATCTTAGATTCTTAGTATGATTAATAAAAGAGAAAATACATAAACATGATAAAAATATAAGGGTATGATTACATGAACAAAACATATCAAAACCATACCCTATATATAAAAGGTAAAAATCATTAGAATTGACATAATGATTGGAAGTTCAGAAGAAATGATTCATAATGAAATCAAAGTACATGAACCATGATATCATAACATTGGCATGAGACATGGAATTGTGGAATACACATAATCATATAAAATAATTTTCATAGTATTTAGGGATCGCTACCTAGTTTTTCATAGTTGATGGTGTTCAATCCATATACATTCATAGTAGCCAAGGATCAATCTAAAAATCATAATAGAATATGACATTCCCTATGAAAAATTCTTAACTATCCATTCCATTTCTATATATATCATGAGATATATATCTTAACCCAATTCATTGGATGGAGATACATGTCATAGCCATCATATAATGAAAATCATTGGTATGTGTTTCACAAGATCATAAAATACTAATCATATTATAACCCATGAAATCAAATGGGTTTCATAAAAATTTTATCATATCATAACCTTGGGAAAAGAGATAGATTTCATAATCAATTCAATATTTCATCATAGTATAACCAAATAAAAGAAGTGATTTTCATAACAATTTCTTCATACAGTAAAAAATGGATGAAAAGCATGTTTCATAAAAATCACACTATCATAAAAAACAATTTATAGAGAAATATGATTGTTATCCTTGGATAATATCCCTATGAAATGATATGTAATGTCATTATATTTCTTTTTATATGGAATTTTTTTTAAACACCACATAATAAATTTCATGGAAAAATTACTTTTTTGTAATAATATCTTTTTTAAAACTAAAAATTTTTAAGTTATTTTTAGAATAATTTTCACTGAAAATAACCTTGAATATGTATAAAGAGATATTTAAAAGCATTTAAAAAATTCATGAGGAAATAAATTTCTTTGATAATCATTTTTTAAATATAAAAATTCATAAAAGATTTTGGAAACTATTTTTGGAAAATATCCTTTAATAATTATACAAAGAATCATTAAAAATAATATCAAACATTTACTATGGAAAATATTATTTCTATAGGGAAGAATATTTTTAAATATTTACAAATTTTGGAAATCCATTTAATTTAAAATAATCACAGAATATAATATATTAATTGTTAATGAAATTATTTTTTAAAATGGTGTAGATTTCAGTTCATGTCATACATGTTAAAAAGAAGACTCCTTTTACATTTTCGGTAAAACCCAAATGAACATTAATTTAAAAAAAAGAGTTGATTCAAAATAAACTTTTAAAAAAGATCAACATGGTTAAAAATTTCAATATTATTTTATTCGGAGAATGGTAAAAATATTTTGGAAACAATTGTATAAAATTGATTTTGGAAGGAACCCATGTTTTGACTGAATAGAGAGTTTATGATTTTTCCTAATAAATCATTTACAGTCTTGTGTAAATAAAGTAATATTAAGGGAAAATTTATTCTCATGAAATAAATAGAGGAGAATAAAATTCATGAGATTTCTAGAGTGGTGGTTTATAATATTTTATCATTAGAAACATAACAATAAACACCCTTGATAAATGAAGAGATTATAACATAAAATCTTTACCACATTGTTAACATTGAATTGTATGCCCATTCAAGTAATAAAATTCCATGAAACGTAAAATATAATGAGATTAATTAATGTTATGATATTAAATTTCAATGGGTTTCTATATTAAAATCATAAAATATGATAGCTGTGAAAGATAACATATGTTTCAAAAAATTTAAATTGAGCCAAGAATTCATTACCACTTTGGAAATTTACAAATTTTAAACCCCATGAAAGACGGAAAAAATTGATATGTAAATAAAAATAATTCAAAGTAAAACCATCATAAAATAACTTCTAGTAAATTATATTAACCACATAAAATAAACATTTGGAAAATATAGTATTTGTGTAAAGACCTAGAAAATCCAATTTAATTTTTTCTATTATACGGAATTTTTCTGAGTTCGCAGTTTTTGATGGTGCGTGATTCCCAGGCCCGGAGTGCTCGGATTTTTTTTCCTGAAGTTTCTAAGTGAATTCAATTTGTTTTTGATTGAGTTTTGGTAACTTCTGAACTGATTCTCAAAATCCAATTCCAAGGGCACTATTGAAATCACAACATTGATGATTTCTTAGTGAGACCTTCACCGCACCTACGTTCTAACGAGAATGGAAGTTGAATTTCCAACTTTTCATGGGAGAAAAAAGAGGAAATAAATTAAACAATTTTTAATTTATTTTCAAACCTCTTGGTGGGGACCACCCAATTTTGAAACACCTCATTTAATTAGGTGTAACTCTTCAAACTGCCAATTAATTAGCCAACATTAATTGGTTGTTTAACTCATTTTGAATTAGGCTCTTCCTCTTGCATGGATGATTGTTTTTCTCTCTGAGGTTGGGATTTGGTGGAATACGGATCTCCAATGAGGATCTATTCTTCCTCGACATTCTATCCTGCAATGAAGAACCTTCGGTTGAGGAACGAAATTGTCAACCATAAATAATTTCAATGACGTTGTCATCGACTTCGTCTTCTCCAAACTCTCCTCTCATCGTAAAAAATCGACAAACAAAGTATTGGTTATTTATGTTTGAGTTTTAACCTCCGTTCTTCATCGTTCTTGAGATTCGTTAATGGAAAAATTCTACCACCCTAACACGGGGTGGGGGGGCACAGGCCGAACAAACATGGCCCGAACCCCCTTCGATTTTCATCGTTTTTTATGACGGCGGTAGAGAAACGTTGGCCGGCGATGGGCCGACCACGAAAGAACAGGTGGAAAAAGCGCCACCGGGTTGCTGAAGGAGCACGACACCATCACGCTGGGCGGAGGACCGGGCCGCGGTAGAGAAAGGTGGACGAATGGCCGCCGGAGGGGCGTGACGCCGCCATGTCGCTCGGGTGGAAGGGCTGCGGCGGTCGGACAGTGGGCGCGGCACCGTCACGCCACGCAATGCCGCAGCTAGGCGGTCGGTAGTGGATGGATGAGGGGGACTGGCTGAGCTAGCTGCCGGTGGGAACGCCACATTTGGGACCCTAAGGGTCCCATGGATACCAGGTCGGCACCACGCGCCGGCCGTTACATGGAGATGGGGGGGAGGGGGGCGCTGACCACCCCCCTTTCGCACGGTTTGGGTGGACCCTGTGAGGCGCAGACCTCCACTGGCCTCGGCTTGTAGATAGACTCCCGGCCACACAGACCGCACCACCCATGGGTCGGGCCTCCGCGCGGGCCAGGCCGCCTGTCGCGAGTCAGGACGCCCATCGCTGGTCGGGCCGCCGCCCGTGTAGGGCCCCTGCGCTGGGCCGGTCCACCACCACTGGGCCAGGCCACCACTGCTAGGCCGGTTCGTCCCCATGGACCAGTTCAAACCCTGGTCCGAACCCAGGTCGGGTCAGGACAGTCCGGCTGGGCCGGATCAGACCTGGACCCAGTTCTGTCCTATTTCACCTTTTTGCCCATATCATGGGCTACGGGTGTTCGATTGATGAACCGTCTACACTGATAGAAATCATTGAACGATAATGGTCTTTTAAATACCCCATTCAAGGGTTGGACGCAGTTGGGGTATAGACGGGTTGGATTGAACCTAAATGCAACTGGGCATTCGGAGCGGAAACGACAATAACTCATAGACCGGGCGTCTGATTGATGCATCGTCTATCGTGTTGGGTTCCTTATGATGAGACAGAACTATGGGATACATCAACTAGATAATTAGTGTATGTTCATGTATCGACACTTGGCTTGAGGAGAAGAACCTCCCAGAATTGAGCATGTTGTGTGTGGGAACCCAATGGCTAGCTGCGACTGAGATGATAAAGTCCTACGTGGACCTACTACTATACCAGGATCCTCGGTGGGTTCGATAGAGACAATACAAGAACAGGATCCTACGTGGGTTCAATGACGACAATACTAGATCGGGATCCTCCGTCGGTTCGACTGCGATGACTTCTGTACCAGAATCCTCTGTGGGTTCGACAGCGCAGATACTGTTCCAGGATCCTACGTGGGTTCGACAGAGGACATCATTCAGTGTCTACATCTAATCATCTCTACCCATCTACTATAGTTAAGTACCTATGTGAGTTGTGTCTTGAATATGTGGTGTTATCATCAAGATGATTTACTTTCTTCCTATGTGTAATAGGATGTGATTATTCTTGAGAGATGGAGCCGGTTGTGATTGGTAACATAGGTATATGTATAGACAAATACCTAGGTAGGGATGGTTCATACTCTGTGTTTGTATATTTATATTTTGTTTTATCCTTGGTGGATTTTTTGGGACCTTTAGGGGTCTAGAGGTTTCTACAGAGTATCATTATACTCAACCCTACACGGACATCGCCCGAACCTTATTGTGTTCTATGCAGACGACTGTCAGCAGTGACTGAGGCTGAGGGAGACGGATGGGAGGCTACACAGAGCTGGACTAGACGGGATGTACCTCAAGGATGATTTGTTCTAGATATGTACCTACCATTCCAGTATGATTCCTGAGTGGATAATCAAGGAGCTGTTTTCCCTTTTTACTGATACTTGTACTTGTTGTTCAGTTGGGTTTGTATACTAGCCCACTTACTTTCAACACACTTTTCTTTTCTATATTAGTACTTGTTTCTTCTATTTCTTGTGTTCGGACTATGCTTGTTATAGGCTTAAAGGAAATGTCTTCCGTTTTTATCTGGGATTCTCCTTTGGTGCTAGTCTTCAGCCCCTGAGCTATGAAAGGCGGTCTTGGGGTAGTCACGACATGGGCCTCAAGGACGGGTCAGGAAAAATTGGTATTAGAGGAGTCAGTTATACCGTACAACATGTACTCTGAATCTTATAATGTAAATAGTGTTATGTTTTTTGGGTGTGGTTATCAGTTTAGGGAAACCTGTCTTTGTGCGGAGGCCGACGTATCCATACACTAGGACTCTGACTTTTGATTTCCGTCTTAGTGAACAAAAACATTGATTGTGTGTGTCTTTCCTTTGAAAATATTTCTTCATTATTACTTTGTGTCAGCTCACCAGATATATTGTTTTGACCATGGCACACCTGTTTCATTTCCGGATGGCCCCACGTAGGCAGCCGGCCAGGATTCCGAGTTTTGTACGAGATGGTAGCCCATCGAGCGACGAGGCCTCGATGTCGGGCCCCATCACAATGGAGGTACCAGTGGTACGACTACCTGCTTATCCACCGATACTAGCAGCTCTAGAATCAGAGAGTGCATGCTGAATGAGTGCATTGCACAAGTTCCAGCGCTAGAGGCCGCCCAGGTTCAGTGGAGAGACGAACCCAAAGGCAGCTGAGGATTGGCTGGAGGCTATTGTGAGAGTTTTCATATTGGTAGGGACACCAGCCGACCTCATGGTGATCTTTTCCGCGAGTCTCCTACAGGAAGCCGTAGGCAGATGGAGGAGCCTAATTCTCCAGGGTCATGACGAGGCATCACTTCTCTGGGCAGACTTCGAGAGCCTCTTCCGGTCAGAGTTTGTTCCATCCACCCTTTGTGTGGTGCAGATTCTAGAGTTGCTTCATCTGCAGAAGGGCTGCATGACGGTGGTAGAGTACATAGCGAGGTTCATCGACCTCTTTCACTACTCTACAGATATGGTGTTGGACCCGTTCTTTAGGGCTCAGACCTTTGAACAGGGACTCATGCATGAGATCAGAGCTTCGATGATCTCCCTCACCATTCCAACACAGGCGGGGGTGTTGGAATGTAACACCCCGAGATTTTATAAGAAATATTCTTTTTAATTTATTTTACGTCTTGTGTTGTATTATACCCCAAGATTATCTTGCGCTATATGTAACACCGTATTAGCTTGCAGTATATGCAACACTAATCTTGGATCGTGTTACACACAATTTCAAGTTTGTTTGATAGAATTTATTCTATGAAACATTGAGTATATATATATATATATTCAATGTATTAATGAAATATGGTTGGATTTTGTTGAACGCAACAACAATGGAGTCGTGCACTACACGTAACCCTGACTTGGCCTGCATTACACACAATCGCGTCCTTCCTCGATAGCCTGTGTTGTATACAATACCAGGTTTCACTAAACAATGATATATTATTATAATATTATCATGAACTGGCCTTTATGAATAGTATTAACTACATTTTGAATTTTATAACAATATTATTCATCTTACTCATTTTCTAGAACATCGTATGAGAATAAAAAAAATTCAGGTAAAATAAGTATTTTTCAAAAAATGTAGTTTTGCCGCCTTTTGATGGCGCACAAACATTAAATCTAGTTTTTGACATGTTTATAAGTTCAATTTTACAAAATAAAATTATTATTTGGAATCAGGATATAAAATTTTACCTTGGATAAATTTTTCATATTATTCTGATAACTTTCATATTTTAATGAATAGTAAAACCACGCTATATTTTAATTAAAAAAACTTTTTTCATCATAATAATTTATGTGGTTAAAATATAATATTGAATTGTTTTAAAGGATAAATAGAATATATTTTTACCATTTCATATTATGTATGTCATTAGCATTGATTTTACATTGAATTCGTATGTTAAATCAATTCAATCTTTTGCAATGTTTTAAACAAAAACCCGTTTCCTTTCGACAACGGTATTAATTTTAATTTAATTTTTGCAAGTTATGTGTATTGAATTTGGAAAAATTTATTCCATATTTGGAATCATTGGGTTAAAATTATATTAATAGAATACTTTTTATTTTTGAGCATTATGAATAGTAACTACAGTAAATTTTATTTACCATAGTAAAAGGTAAACGGGTAATTAAGGGTAAATATAATATTATAAAATTACCCTAACACTTGTCTTAATACTATTGGATGATTATATATTGTTATAAGTCATATTTGGGTTGAAATGGAATCCATTAGATCCCACTTGGAGGTGATTAAGACCTTTAGTTTATTTTATTTAAAGGAAAGTGAAATATGTCTCACTCAAAGTTTAATAATTAAAGTAATTTTAATATAATGTTATACAGAATATAAATTACTTTATAAATACTCATTTGAAATCTAAAATGTTTTTCTTTATCATGGTAATTTATTTGTAATTTTTAAGAGTTATTTAATTAGGTTATTAGGTTATACATTAAGGATGCAGAAATTATTTATTTAGTAGAAAAATCAATAATATTGTTTTTATTGAAATAATAATACATATTAAAGGGCTCAAAAACCTGACCAAAACATATTGGTAGTGTATATATACAACATAATAATCCAATTAATGAATATAAGACCGTTTGGAGTCTTATAAAAGTGATTACAACACTTATATTATTTTATTTTATATGATGTCAAAGTTGTCACCTTCATAATTTAATAAATATAACATTTTAAAATTTGGGTGTTTTAGAAGATAAATCTGACTAAATGTATTCTTATGGATGATATAAGATTTATATTTATCCTATTATTTTATTTTTAATTTTTATTCAACAAATAATTATATTTATTAATTATACAAAAATGTTGTAGTAATTATTTTATTAAGAGAAATATCAAATAAATGGTTTTATAAATAGTAAAATAAATATTATATGAACTATTTAATGTGATGAACTAATTTTATAGATTAATATGACATGTTAGGGACCTATTAAATATTTAAGTTCAAATATATCCTCTGTGTGGATTTTATTTAAATTCAAATAAATGAATTGGGTCAAAATGGACACTATTGTTGTTTTATAAAAATAACATATTATTAGGAATATTATATAAATTTATAATATATTATTTTTTTTAAAAAACTCGTTTATGTCAATTTTGACACTATTTGGCATTTTTTATTTGTAAAAGCCATAACAACTTTATCACTTTGAAAAAAAAATATTTAATAAACCCTAACATTGAATATTAACATATAAAATTAGTGGAATTCTTCAATACTCTCAATTTACATTTATTTGGATATTTATAATATCAATTATTTTAACCGTTCAATAATAAGGTAATTATTGTATCATAATTGTGTCATGAATAAATTTAATTATTTGATGTCTAAAAATTATAATTAAAAACTATTATATAGGAAATTTTTTCAGATTTCTAATTAATATTTATAGTTGAATTTTTCTTATGTATAACCCTATATTAAAAATTGTTTAGTTATTAAAAATTTAATTTAATACTTTTAACACTTATTTCAATATAATAATAATAAATTTCCTAATCTAATCCATGTGAAAAAAAAAGATCATATTTATTTTCTAAGGTTGATTTTTGTCGAAATAAACTTATCCAATAGAATTATGACCTGTGTTAGGGTAATTATAATATCATTTTTTACCTTTAATTACCCTATTTACTTTTAATGGTGGTAAATAAAACTAAAAAAGTTACTATTCACCAAAAAATATTTTAATCTTATTGAACCATATTTTACTTACTGATATCAACCATGTCTCTTGTAATTTTGTAATTCAATTCACAAAAGTGGTAAAAATTTGTTTCATTCAAATATTCAAGTGTGCCTAGAAGGCTGGAAAAAGACGTTAAATGTTCAATAAAAATTTATATATGTAATATTGTTATAAAATGACTCCAATGAATTACATTGAACATATATAGGTATTATGTATATATTTTTACCTCAAATAAATTTATATAAAATAACATATGATTTAAATAAACAACGGTTTTAAAGAATAACAAAGTGTTTTTCACTATTCATCAAAAAATGAATATTTTTAGAAAAATACCAAAAAAATCATCCTAAGATAATTTTGATATTCCGAATACAAAAATTAAGTCCATTTTGAAAAATAAAATTTAAAAAATTTAAAAATTGGGTATTACAATTCATAACAGCTAGTTTGATTGGTCGTGGTGTGCTAAAACTCCATGTTACGTACAGTGTAACTATTGCATTATTCAAAGAGAAACATACCGTGGAAACATGTGGTATCACATTCTTCCCTCATTAAAATAATTTCATCCTAAAACATTCTATAATATTACTGCACAAAAATATTCAGGTGGTTCTTCATCATAAGTTCATCGAGTTCCCGCGTTGCCTCTTCCATCTTATGGTTTCTCCATAGAACATTCACCAGATGAGTTTTATGGTTTCTCTACACTTATCCTCTGTTATCAAGAATTCTGATAGGCTCTTCGTAATAAGATAGGTCAGGTTCCAATTCTATTTCTTCATATGTGAGTACATGAATTGGGTCAGGCATGTATTTTTTCAACAGTGATACGTGGAACACGTCATGATCTTTGGAGAGACATGGCGGCATTGACAAACGATAAGATATAGCTCCAATTAATTCTATAATTTTGAAAGGTCTGATGTACCTAAGTCATAATTTACCCATCTTAATGAATCATAAAACACCCTTCCATAGAGATACCATTAAGAAAACATAATATCCTACTTGAAATTCCAAATCCTTATTTTGTTTATCGGTATAGCTCTTTTTCCAACTTTGAGTTTCTTTGATGTGGGTTTGGATAACCTTCAACTTTTCCATTGTTTCCTCATCAAGTTATGGGACTACTAGTTTTTCATTCACCAACATCATCGCAACTAGTTGGTTTGAGACATCTTTTTCCATATAACGCTTAATATGGTGCCATATGAATGCTTGAATGGAAGAGATTGTTAGAGGAAAAATATTCTAGAGTGAAATAATGATCCCACATACCTTGAAAGTCAAGTGAGAAAGATCGCAACATGTCTTATAATGTTTGAATAGACTATTCTGATTGTCCATCAGTTTGATGGTGGTAGGAAGTGCTCAAAAAATGTTCAGTATTCAAGGAATTCTGATGACTTTTCGAGAATCTTTATGTAAAATGGGGATCATGATTAGAAACAATCGACAGGGGTACACCCTGAAGTCCTACAAAGTCATTAATATATAGTGTTGCTAAACATTCAAGTTGTAATTCTTCTCTAATAGAAAAAAAATTTGTTGACTTGGTAAGACGATCAATATGGACCCATATTGCATAATTCCCTATATGAGACTTTGGTAGCCCCATGACGAATTCCATCATAATACCATCCTATTTTCACTCAGGTATGGGAAGAGGATTCATGACTCCTCCAGGACGTTGTCTTTTAGCCTTAAATTGTTGATAAACCATACATCATGACACATAATTAGCAATCTCCCTCTTTCTGTTGTCCCACCAAAAATGATCCTTCAAATCATTATACATCTTAGTGCTACCCGGTTGTATAGAGAAATTAGAGCTATGAGCATCATCCAACAATTCCCTTTTTAGATTATTTGTATCATGAACACAAAGTCTCTTCGCAAATTTCAAAATCCCATATTCATATACGAAGTTTATAAATCTCCCATCATTCACAGCTTTATTTTTCTTTTGAAACTCCTCACCGTCAGTCTGAGAAATATTTTCCATTCTAGTAATGTTGGATTGGAAGCCATTTAAAAAATTATTGATGTTTCACCTTCCTTGATTATTCCCATGTTTATATTTACTATATCCATGAACATAGGATCCCTTTCGACTCTCATCTTGTTCAAAGATCCATTATCCTTTCTGCTCAAATCATCTTTAACCTTATTTTCCTTCACTGGGTTTTAATGTATAGTGTAATCATAATATTTGAGTAGTTAAATCCAACCTCTCTGTCTCGTGTTGAGTTCTTTCTGTGAGAAAATATAATTAAAACTCTTCTGATAAGTATATATCTCACATTTTTCAACATAGTGATAGTGTACCTATATCAACAAAAAAATATCATAACTTCTAACTCAATATCATGAGTGGAATAGTATTGTTCATGAATTTTTAGATGTTGTGATGCATATGAAATAACTCTATCATTTTGAATAAAGACACAACAAAGTTCTTTCTTTGAAGAATCACTATAAATAACAAACACATCATTCCCTGATGGTGGTGTAAAAATTGTAGCATTTATTAATCTTCCCTTCATTTCTTCCACTCATTATTCACACTCTTATTTCCAAAAGAAATTAACCCCTTTACATGTGATCTTGGTTAATTGGTTAGCCAATCTGAAAAAATCTTGGATGAAATTCCAATAATAACTTACTAAACCAATAAAACGACATACCCTAGTTATACTTGTCGGTGCTGGCAATTATTTTATTTCTCTTCTCTTAGAAGGATCAATAGAGATTCCATCCTTAGAGAAAATATGGCCAAGAAATTAAATCTCTTGAAGCCAGAATTCACACACTCTAAACATCCCCTATAATTCATTTCATCTAAGAGTCTTTAGAATAGTGCGCAAGTTATTTTCATGATCATTGTGTCTTTTTGTGTAAACGAATATATCATTAATAAATACAACTAAAAATTCCTCACGAAATTCCTTGAAAAATATGTTCATTATATTCATGAAGATAGAGGGTGCATTAGTCAGTCCAAAAGGCATTACTATAAACTTTTAATTCCCATACCTAGTACGAGATGTTGTCTTCAGAATGTCTTCTTTATTCAAACACAATAGATGATATCTAGATCGAAGGACAATCCTTGAAAAATATTGAGCTCATTGATGTTGATCGAATAAATCATCAAGGTGAGGTTGGGGATACTTATTCTTTATTTTTATAGCATTGATATCCATGTAGTCAATGCACAACCTCATAAATCCATCTTTTTCTTAGAAAAAATAATATGGGCTCCCCATGGAGAAACACTAGGTAAAATACATTCTTTTTTACTCAATTCTTCTAGTTGTTTCTTTTGTTCCATTAATTCAAAAGTGTCCACTCTATTAGGGGTCTTCGATATGGTCCTTGAACCATGAATTAAATCAATGGAAAACTCAATTTCTCATTCTAGGGGATGTCCATGTAAATCCTTTGGAAACACATGAACATATTCTTTCACAGTAGGTATATCATCTATTTCAACATTATTTTCCTCGTCCATAGTTATTTCATTCTCTTCATCCCCAATAAATGAATTTCGTATAGCTACAGGGGTGGATCAAGATAAGAATCATGTGATGATGTTTATAATCTAAATATAATGTACTCCTTATCATCATAAAAAATTGTAACCTCGTTCTTCTTACAAAATATTTTTTCATCATGGTATGAAACCAAATCCATACCGAGCATTATATCAAATTCAATCATTAGTATGATGATGAGATCTGAAAATAAAAAACATATATATGCCTTAATGGGAACTGATTCATAAAACTTTGTTGCAATTATTCTTAAATTAAGTTTTTTATTAAAAATTACCTTGTTAAATAAAATTGTAAATATCAAATTTTCTTAGCAAACTGGGAATGTATGAAACAATGAGACAATCCAGAATCAAATAAAGCATTGGATAAACATGGGGAAACCATTAAATTACCTCCCACCACATTATTCAAGCTTCAACCTCTACAGTAGTGATCTCATAGGCCCATCCTTGCTCCCTTGTCCTTTTAGAAGGTAAGTTTCCTGGGCGCTTTGGACATTCATTTTCATAATGCCCAATTTCTCTACAATTTTTGCATTCAAAATTGAAAACCTATTTCTTTCTCTTGAAATCAAGATCTTGGTGGCCTTTTTCACCACACTTGTAACAGACTCCCATTCCCTTCAGGCAAGTACAGGGGTGTTTCTTCGAACATTTACTACATGATGAAAATTCCACTTTTCCTTTCTTCCCCTTATTTTTATTTCCACAGTTTTCAACATATCACTTCTTCTCTTGATTTTTTTAATGTCGTAATACATAGATAATTCCTTTTCTATCTTGACATCACATGAGACAATATCTTCATACGATGAGAAGGATTGTGAGACTAATGATCAATGGAGAAATATTATTAACCCATTGAATAATTGATCAATCTTAATCTATGGGTTACATATAAAATCTTTTTCAGGAAATGTTAACATTGTAATGTTAGCCTCATAATTTATGACACTCATATATTCCTTTTTCCTCAAACTCAGAAACTGTCTTTCCATATACGCGTGATAGTCGTGAGGAATGTATTTTTTTGTGAAAATCTCTTAAAACTCCCTCCATTCCATATTTGATACGTCTTCATCTTCATTTTTGTTTTGAATTAACATCCACAATTGATCAGCATATCATGTTAGATGATAAACCGCCATGAAAACATTGTCCCTTTCACTAATCCCCAAAGCAGCAAATACTTTCTCTAATGAAATTATCCATTTCTCATATACAAATAGATTTTTAGTCCCATTGAATGTTGGGGGTTTTTTCTTCATGAAGTGGTTTAATATTGATCATCCGCATTGTGGATCGGGGTGCTCTATATGGGTAAGGTTATTATTCATAGATTAAGTGAGTTGTCCATGTATGTCTATAAGTTGATCAGCACCCGTTTCATCACCAGCTCAACTAAAATTTTCTTGAGTTAGAGGGAAATACCTACATGGATTACATGTGTTGATACGGTTTCCATTCTTTCCACTAGGCTCAATTTCTGTATAATGGAATACCCTAGATTTGATTATCAATCGCATTACATAATTGCAAACATGTAAAACACATAACATGAATTGAACAAGTTATGGATATAAACCATAATCATAAAAAAAAAATTTAGAAGGTATATACTCATAAATCCTTCATAATTGTTTATAAATAAAATGTGAATTATCCTAAGCATATCCCCCAAAAGGTTTATAACCAAGAGTGTATCAAGACCTATTGTCTTGTACTTGGATACCCCAGGTCAAGCCTGAAACTCCTTGTCAGAGTTTTCACTCATATGTACATCTGTGCCAGATCCACCTCTACCTTCTCGTATCTAGACATGAATGTATTTCATTGAAAATACACAATATCTCTACAATTAAAAAAATTCTACGAGAGTCATCTATAATAATCCTAAAAGTTTATCTTAGGGTAATGTTGTCTAATCGTAGTTTATCTAAATATAGCTTCCAAGGATTGTACTAAAATTCCTCTAATAACAACTATAATACACCGACCCTAGTTACCCAGATTTGGTGCATTATTATATAACATTAGCATGATACAAGGAATCATTTCCTAAAATATCAATCAATTCAGTATCCTTGGAAGTACTAGATACATACATAATTTTTACATCACATATGGAAATAAAAACAACAACATTGTGTCCCCTTTGAACACTCTTATATCCATTATCCAATTCCTGTAGACCAATAATTATATAATTCTTCACATCCTGGGAAAAATAAAACATAATAAATGGGTGAGCTCATATGCTCAGTAAGCATAGCAATATAGTGGAAACTATCATAAATAAGCATGAGCATTTAAGGAAATGTATTAGACTAAAACACAAGCCTTTTCAACGTAAACTTCAGCATAATATGGAAAAGATAAATCAAATAATCCCATTTACTTTTTCACATGGATATTTTACTATTTAAATAATCACATTTAATATGAATAGAATATTTCACAATGATGGATTGCATAATGTCAGACATCATATCCACATAGTCAAGGCCTCATTTCATGGCAAAAAATAAGTTTTCATATAGCCTTGTGCCAACAGAAAAGTTTGTCTCATGAAACCTACTGATGCATCAAGGAGGTATAGTGAGATCCACTCGTCACTTACTAATTCCAATACATTCCTCATAGGAAAAGTTTGAAACAAAACATAAACATTCCCATTAAAACTAGCATATGAAATGTTAAATCTTTAACCAAAACCATGAATGGTATAAATATAACATATCCACAGTCAAAAATATCATGAAACCTTCAATACATTATAGAATATTGTATCATAAAAAATCATCTTCAAGAAAGTGTAAAATCCATCAAAGGATATTTACATAGATGAAATCAAAACTATTTGAGAGAAATGTTACTTTCTATTTTGAAATAATTTAAACGTCACATAATTACAAAAGAAAACAATTATTTTGAAAATGTTCATTTGATCTTGTAAGGGAATCTTTTAAGATGTTACAATGGTGGAAAATATTCGCACCCACCGTATAATTTAAAAAACATTTTTACCTTAATTTGTTGAAAAGGTCATAATGTAACTTATTTGGAAAGCAACAGAAAGATTCCTTTCAAACCATTTTATAAAAAGTAAAAAAAAGGGTATAAATGACGTTAACCCATAGTCTATAAAATAATAACAAAAAATTTAAATACATTTTTAAGAAACACAGTTGTGGATAATAATGAGTTCCTAATAGATACTCATGTATAAACAACCTCCAATAATTAAGAAATTATAGAATTAACCCTTACCTTATACTTTTCCTTGATTGAGGGTACATTAACATCATTTATAATAGTTAAATATTTTTTATTAATGTATAAAATAACCAAATACATAATTATGATATCATATATGATCTTCTAATATTTATTTTCTAATAATATTTCAGTAGTATCATTGTTTCAGGTGTTAACTGATTCATTTTCCTTCATATGATTTGTTATGTAAGCCATGTTTTTTATGGATAGAATGTATTTGATTCATATCTAAAATTATATTAACTTTTTAAACATTATTTTGAATCATAAAATTAAAATTATTCCTAAATGGTTGTGATGGGGAATGAATCTCATCCTATTCATGGAGAAGATAATATGTACATATGCACGAGCAAGAATATCATTATTTTGATGGTGAAATTGTTTGTAAGTGTATATTATATCATATATACAGATTCATTAACATGTTATATTAATTACTTACACCAGTTATACTCATTATTATACCCATCCAAATAATGAAGTGTTTATATAAAAAACTACACCATGACGTGGATATGGTAAGCCGTACATACACATGTATAATGACTTGTCACTCATAGGATGGATAGAATAATGAATATGGTTGTATCAAATTTATAATAACATCATAGTCTGTAAAAGGTATTGGGGTTGTTATTTTGGTATGGAAACAACAGCGAAAGATAAAGTGGAAGAAGAAAATAACTTTGAATGATGTGGTGAAATTATTACCTCTTCTTCAGGTGTTTCCTTTTGATTTGATCAAATGTGATATTTCAGTTGGATTTATGGTCAATATAAGGCCTCTATATAGACTTTAGGTAAGTTTGGGGTATATTTGAGACTGTTTTGGCTGATCCCAATGGCTTGGGAGGTGTGATTTTTAGATAAGTGGAAGTACACTTTTATAAGAGAGGTGGGGGTCACTTTAGGAAAAGCTTGAAATATTATTTTATTATGCATTAATATTCGGTTTATAAATTAAAAAAAATGTATTATATAGAGGATAAGGTGGTTATGGGTCAAAAAACACCCAACCAATAGGTTTTATACTGTTTTAGATCACCATATTAACCTTATATTTTAGATTTAACTCTTAGTTTAATAGTTTATCTTTAACCATGTATTCTTGTATTAATATAATAACTGGTTAATAAACTTACTATATAAAGACAAGAGATCCCCAATTGGTTCATTATTGATATATATAACCGTATATGAGTTTTTTGGCCAAACCTTGGATTTTTAGGAATATTATATCAATTAATAATATAGTATTTTTTTAAACTCATTAATGTCAATTTTTTCACTATTTGGTATTTTGTTTTTTTGAAGTTCATAACAACTTTATCACTTCGACCAAAATTTATTTAATCATCCCTAACATGTCATATTAACCTATAAAATTAGTGTAATTAATTAAAAGTCTCAATTTACATTTATTTGAATATTTATAATATCAATTATTTTAATCTTTCATTAATAAGGAAATTAATGCATCATCATTGTATCATAAATAAATTTAATTATTGAATGTATAAAAATTATAAATAAAATACCATTATTTATGAAATATTTTTATCATTATAATTAATATTTATAGTTGAATTTATCTTATGTATAACCCATTATTACAAATGGTTTAGTTGTTAAACATTGAATTTAACACTTTTAACTCTTCTTTAAATAAAATATTAATAAATTTCCTAATATAATATAAGTGGATAAAAAGAATCTTATATTATTCCTAAGTTTGATTTTGGTCGAAATATTTTTATCCAATAGAATTAGTACATTTGTTAGCGTAATTATAATAAAATGTTTTTCCTTTAATTTCCCTATTTACTTTAAACCGTTGTAAATAAAAGTCAAAAGTTAATATTCACCAAAAATTATTTTCTTCTTATTGAACCACATTTTACTTATTTATTTTAACTAGGTCTCTCATATTTTTTAAATTCTATTCACAGAATAAGAAAAATCATGTTTTATTCAAATTTGCAAATGTGCTTAGAAGGTGGGTAAAAGATGTTAAATGTTCAATAAAATTTTATATATTTAATATTATTATATAATGAATCAAATCAATTAAATTGAACATATATAGGTATTATGTATCTATTTTGACCTAAAATAAATTTAAATAAAATTAACTAATTATTTAAATAAAAAGTCGGTTTTAAATAATAACACAGTGTTTTTCACTATTCATCAAAAATGATAGTTTTCAGAAAAATACCAAAAATTCTACATAAGAAAATGTTGATATTCCAAATCCAAAAATGAAGTCAATATTAGAAATTAAAATTTATAAAATTTTAAAAAGTGGGTATTACTATTCATAACGACTAGTTTGATTGGTCATGGTGTGCTAAAACTCCCAGTTGCGAACAGGGAAAACTATTACATTATTCATAGAGAAACATACTATGAAATCTTGGGGTATTAGAACCTCAATATAAGAATCCTATGAAACCATTGTATCCTTTAGGGGACAAAATTGACCAATGTACATATTCTTCATACTAGTTTATGTGCTTTTTATCGATTTCACGCACTCTCATCCATATTATTGATACATGATGGTGTAGCCTATAGAGTGTTCAAACTCAACCAAATAACCATTCACCCCATAAAAATAATTTGGGCCCTCTTAATCTGCATCAAAATCCAATCCATGTGTCTGAATAGGCCTAACACTTGTAGTGATGATGGGTGGCCAAAATAGGCTCACCACCCACCTGTGTGACCACTACAAAGGCTTCACTTCCACCATCTATAAATGGACCTTCTACAATGATAGAGTATATCCAAAATAATCTCACCTACCACTTGAGAACATGTACTAGAGAAGTCATACTTGAATGAGTAATTGTATAAACTATGTTTTGATCAATTTTAATGGTTATCCTAAACCCTCCAACCTCAACCCCTTGACCTATATCATGGATTAAATTTACTTATCCCCACTCTTCTCCTACTATAGTGGAAATCAAATTCCATTGGTTCTAATTCGTCACATTCAATATACACCAATGAATTATATCAATCCCATAGGTACTACAACATTTAGTTCCATCAAATTTATGGTCTTAGCATTTTTCAAGGGATCATTCTAGCCCCAAACCCTTCACCAATGGTTAGCACTCTCATAAAAATTACATTTTCTAAATTTTCCTCATATTTATAACACCTTTAATGAATCACTTTAACATAGTGGTTTATAGTTGTCCTTTTTTTCAAAGTGACCAAGATATAAGCATGGGAAAACATAGAAATCATAAGAAAAATGGTAATCTTGTCATATCAAAACAAAAAAATGAGGCGGTCACCCATAAGGTAAAGCCATCCATTTTTCTAAAAATAATGTAGAAATAATGTGGTGGAAGTCAATATATATTGGATCTAATAACTATGAACTCCCAATAAACCAGCATTTAATGTAAAGCAATAAGGGCCTGATGACACCTAGTTAGATCCACTAAATCCACCCTAGTTGCAAGATGAACATCATCCACTTATATCCATGCTTTATCTTATTAATACGTACACTCTGCTATAAAGTATGTTTCCCCCACTTTTTTATCCTCAATAATTTCTATCTACTCTCTTATATGTTTGATCATATCGACCCTAGCAGTGATGAAGACATTTTGTTGTTGGGAATAACCCTCCAAACATGAAAAATCTTATTTGGATTCATCGAATCCCCTAGGACATTAATATTTTTCATTATACCAAGAGGAATAAAACTATAACCACTCCACATGAGGCAACATAGTGATGAAGTCTTGAGCTATTGAATTGATATCATCGGAGTCGGCTCCTCTAATTCCCATTTTAACTAGCTAGTGGGGGAAAGACACCACTCGGCATAGAAAGTCATCAAGTGGAACACAAGTAATAAATCCATGGATTCTTTTCTAGGACTTTAGTTGAATTAAATAGTTTTACTCATCCATGTTAAATACAAATTCCTTAAATTACTTAGGGGAACAATATTTGAGGAAGACAACAAGCTCATATGTAAGAGGATCGACATCAATAATCTTTTTCGATAAGTTTGTATCTATATCCATTTGGAGTTCAGACTCATCCACCATATACACCACTAGGATTATTGTAGTTATGCCCACCTCACCTATCATGACCAATTTATGACATATTAAAGTACTACAATAGTAGAAGATATAGTCAGGGATGTTATTTTAATTTAATCTCCTTTATCTGAATGTTCCATAGAAGATGAAGGCTTAACCATAACAACATCCATGATCCACATAATTGGACCCACACTTCAAACCACTTATTCGTGCAGTACCTCTAGGGAGGGTTAAATCCCTATAGACTCCTTGAATTCACTTATTCAGGGTGAAACATCGACTATCACTTCCTCATTTAGAGGTTATATAGATTAAGGTATCATTTCTGGAAGATGAAATCCCAACATAGTTTTCACTACTATTAAGAATGCAAGGTTATTTGGGATCAACTTGTAAAAGGAAATTAAAAAAAATTAGAAATTGAAATTCATGAAAAGATAGAGTAATTATAATTACCATATTGAATTTCATTGATATTTGATGGAATCCATTTCAATTATGGAAGCTCTACGGTACTCGATAGACGTACTGTGCCTACCCCTTCCAGGATTGAAGCTTCCATGAACCCAATTAGTTGATCCCCATTTATTTCCACCTCATCTATCATTATAAATTACTCTGAAACACTTAACCCCTTTTATAAAAAAATCCATAGTGATTAATAGATGGTGGGAAAATTGAATTCCATATGTTCACGTCATTAGTAGCTTGATATCCTCTCCTGGGGGACTACAAATATGTATCACTCCCCTAGGACTCCTCCCTGACTGACCCTTCTAGAGATGTTGTTCATGAAGCCAATTGACTCCTGGGATGTTCTGGGGGAGTGAATATCCAACAATAGCCCCCCCCCCACCCACTCCATCAGAGGGTTTTTCATGGCATGATAGTAGATCACGCCTTCTATCACCATAAGGTATTTAGTATCTTTATCCTCAGGGATCCTATCATGGAATATTGTAGACCAATGCGGTGAATCCTATCATATTAAAGTTGATTCCATTTCGCATGGAGGTAATAGAGATGTAGAGACATGTCAATGTTCCTCAAATCCTCGGGGATGTTGATTTCATCAGGGAACTCCATGTGCCACAACTTCTTCCTAGAATATTTAGTTTTTTCCCTCAAAGACATTCTAAAGGGTCCACCATCCTCCTAAGGTTGATTCTCTAGGAGCCTTGGACCCACAACTATGCCCCCAATCTATAGTTATAATTTTCACCAAATAGATTGGATTGGTCCTTCTACCTTTTCATACACCAATTTCCATACCATTTCCCTATCCCCATAGTTATGGGTCCTCTTCTGTGGAATCTTATTGGGTGTCTCATTGCCTCAATAACATATAGGGGTAAACACATTCCCAACTGAGTGAATACTATTGAATAAGCTCAAAAAAACATTGATGGGTGGAATCTCATTCCTCTCCTTCAAACCTCTCATGAGAACATGCATTATATTTTTTTGAGGACCAAATAGGGTTTATCAATTAATACATCAATGTAAACCATTATGGTGATCCTCTATTGGAAACATAATTTCCTAATAAACATATAAGGGAAATAAAATTCACCGTCCACCTTGAGGTCTACCCTCACAACCAATATCTCATATTGGAATCATAAGAGGTAATATTGTTACTCCTTTATTCCCATGTTTGCATCCATAAACACCCCCATTAAAAGGGGGAATGAATGGAAGATGATGTTTGTACTAGCCATATCCTCAAAAGAACGCCCACTGAAACCACTAGAATAGAGCGACTACAAGTAATATTTATCACTTATGAACTAAATTTTGTATTGGGATGTGGTATTGTGTTTGGGTATTCATACCCCCCATGTGTGTGGCTACCAAGCCATACCGAATGTGAAATGGAATTCATATGAGGTGGGGGTTCTTCCAATCAATGATGTGGAATAACACCTTGTATAACATAGAATGTACTTGTATAAGCATATTAATGCCCTTAACCATCGCCAACATCACCATTATAATAATCATGTTTAGAATCACCACAATATGTGTGTCAGGAACTATGAGAATCCATTCATAGATTTGTGTTGCGATGAATCTCACCAACCTAACCATGGGAGAGATAGCCATCCAGATATACACCATGGTCGCCAATAGATATCCTGAAAAAGGCCCCAAAACAATTTCTCACTACATTTTTGTGATTATTTTAGGCACTAAATAGGGCATACAGATAGAATTTCCACCATCTCATTTATAATGAATTTTTACTACCTATTGATAGGGAAATCCTTAATCCCAAGATTGTTCTCATCTCCCCCTTTCATCTAGAACAGTAAAACCCCTTAATATCTCCAACATATTCCCTTGGTCCTCCACAATTTCCACTATATAGAGGAACTCATATTACATATAACCTTGGAATTGGATCCAATCAATTTCTTAAATTTCCCATAATCAGATTCCTGCCTCACCACGGTTCAGATGGAATGTATAGGTCCTTTGTGACCACCTTGTTAAAAACTCCATCATAATGTCCAAGTGGAGGTAGACATAGATCTATATGACATGTTCTAATTTATATAACCACACCCTCTTCATAACTTCTTGAAATTCATTATATAAATTTTATACCCCGCATGACCAGGACCACTTATCCATGAATTTTTTGACTTTGTGTTAATCTTATTCCACAGTCTAGCCATGGAGATTGTAACATCCCATGTAAATAAAGAATAATAAATTTTCATATTTATTAATATTTTTGAATTAAATAGTAATTTTACTTTTAATGGGATTCCATGTTCTATGGCGTACCTTATACGCAATAACATGTTTCTTTGAAATATTACATTGCACACAACGTTGGGTCATACTAAAAAATAATAGTATAATATTATTTTAAATGGTAGTTAACACCTAGTCGTTGTATTCATGAGAATGAATAGATCTAACTAAAAAATTATTATACATGTTTGTCAAATTTTTGAACATTTATCCAATAAAAGTTAAAGGCTTAAAATGTGAATGAATCTAATTTTATTCATAAATACTCTAATATTTTTTAAAAGGTTAATTTTTCGTCTTTTAATGGAGAACCGTCTTTAAATCTAGTTCTGGTCACTTTTATATGTTTTATTTGTAAAAATAAAATTCTTCTTTAGAATTGGTACATTCAAATGTACGTTCGGTAAATTTATGGTATTTTTATGATAAAATTCATTTTTAATGAATAGTGAAAATATTGTATTTTAATTCAAAACTGCCTTGTAATCTAATTTACTTATATGTTTATATTACCATTTTAATTGGTTTTAAAGTCTAATTATATTATGATTTTACCATTTAATCCAACATTAATCATTGGATGTAATTTTATATTGAAACTGGTTATAAAAAAGTGTCAATGTTTTGATAGTTATTATTTCTTAAAAACACACTTTTCTGTTTTGACAATGGGAAATAATTTTAAATTAATTAATACAACTTCTATGTTTGAATTTGGTTAATTAGACAACATTTTTGAACTCAGAATAGCAAATATATCTTAGGCCGAATTTTTTGAATTTTTCATAAAAACATCAATTTTTTATGAATAGTGAAAACACTGTGTAGTAGTTAAAAACCCAACATCTTCATTTAAGTTAAATATTACCTCTTTTGTGAATTGTATTTTAAAAATCTGACATACATGGTTTCTATTTGTATGTAAAATTTGGTTCAATAATATGAAAATAATTTCTGGTGAATAGTAACTTTGGACTTGTATTTACCACAGTTAAAGTTAAATAGGGCAATTCAAGGTAAAATAATATTATATTAATATTAATTTACCCTAACATGTGTCCTAATCCTATTGGTCGATACATATCTGACCATGGGAATCCTTGGGTCGATTTTGGGACTCCATGGCACCACTTAAGTATGATAATGACACTTTTTTATTAATTAATTTAAAGTAATGAAAAAAATGACATAAACATATATATTTTAGTAAATCAATTCTTACATGGGGTTATATAAGTTATCTCATAGACTATAAATATTCATTTTAAATCTAAAATTATTTCCAATATAATTTTATCTTTTTCTATAATTTTTATACATCAAATAAATTAAATTATTTATTACACAATAATGATGCAGTGTTTACCTCATTAATGAATAATTTAAATAAATAAGAAAATAAAGATTAAAACAATATCCAAAACTTGTAAAATTTATATTAGATGATTTGATTTAGAATAACAGTCTTCTTATCTTCATCTTTAATTAGTTTTGGACCTTTAGAAACCGAAAATAATTATATAATAAAATAATATTTTCAAACGTTCCTAAAGAGCCCCTCATTCCCCTTATAAAAAGCCCTCACCTCTAACCAATTACTCACACCTCTCAAGCCCCTTGGCTAGTCCAACCTCTACCAAATATTCTCTCAAGATCCCTCTCTTCTGCCTATAATCCTTAACATAGGTAGAAGGCACATCAAAATATCATTTGGTTCAAACCAATGGGAGTTACCTGATTTAAAGGTAAAGTCTTTCCTTAAGTTCTGTTCTTGTATTTTACTTCTCTTACCCCCTAAAATAATTTTATTACATTCATTTATAAAAACACAACTATCCTAAAATTACTAGGTTTTTTTTAAGATAATGATTCATGCTACACTTACACACACCTCTATCTAATTGGTAAATAACATACTATTTTTGTGGATAGCAAACTACTGCCTCACGAAATGAAGATTGTTCAATCTTCTCCTACCACCTCTTATGGTGGCCATTATGATAGAACTATAATTATATGTGATATATGTTATATTTATATTTTCTCTATGCTTATGTAATTTTCATTTATATCATACATTTATGGTTTTCATAATGGGTAAACGTGATAATTTCATTTGAGGAAGTGCAGACTACCACCCCCTAAAAGTGATATGACTCGTTCATTCCATAAATGGAATATATGAAGTATAAAGTTATTAAAATTATATATGATATTATACTTTAATTATAAAATTCCTCTATATCATTAATATTTCATTCCATTAAATATGAAATAGAAATGAAAGTAGCGTTAATGCGTACATATGGCTTACCATCTCCATGAATGGTGCATTTCATTTCTTATATCTAAATGTATTATACTATTATAAATACATATATATACTAAATATATATGATATATTTGATATCCATGTCATTAATATCATTCTGCATATAATGAACTTTCGACCACATGAACAACATGTAATTATAAGAAGTTCATTTTTGACTGAATTACCAAATATCAAGAAAACAACCATTATTATCATAAATGATTACATAATGTTTATAACATGGTAATAAGTGATATAAAAGGAATAATAATCTTGAAAAACGTTTTTATTCAAGTATAAATTAACCTAATTTTATTATTTATGAGATTAAAGAACGAACGGGTCATGTCGGACACTAGGTAAGAGACTTCATCTCAATCTCCTTTCATTGAGGCATATTTTGTTTTATACACAACTTTCTTTCATAAGGTGTACAAACTCCTTATAATTTTATTTTCATTTAGAGGGAATAATATTTCTACGTAGCATTTTACTAAACAACAAAAAAGGAATGTTTCTTTTTAGCATACGTGGTGACAATGGCCTTTCTGACACCACAAGCATTATTTGATATTTGGAATCCTTAACAAGATCTAATGTTTTTAAAATGAAAATAAATGCAGTATAATTTTTACATATTTTGGGATTGAAAATGGTTTTGATAGTTAATTTTTTATGTCAATATATTTAAATGGTATATTATGATTGAAATGTGGAAATACTATATTTCCTTTATGTTTGTTTTATGTGTTAAGAATATGTTATGGTTCTTGGGATTTTTTTGAGTGTACCAGTGGTTCCGTGATAAACCTATGGTGGGTGAGACTGAGAAAGCTCTCTAATGCTTTGGGTAACCAGATGGAGAAAACATTAGTTTTTCCCCTAAGATATTTATGGAATATATTGTAAATGGTATTCCAAATGTAACTCCCTATATAGCTGTGAAAGCTACAACGTAAGTATGTTATGGATTCCACAAGTTACCTTTATTATTTTTTATTACTATGTGTTATTCATAAATCTTCTGATTTCATGAGTTATGTTAAAGGGCTTATGTTACATATGTATTGATGAACTACTTTTTTCTTTCTTTGTTTTATAACCCTTACTAGGATTTTTATGCTTACCCCAAGTTCTGAAATGTTTTTCATAGGACTTTAAGATGAATAAGGTCAAGGATGGGATGAAGTAAAAGTCATGGTGTCTAAAACACGAAACTAGATATGACACTTTTTTTCAAGATTTTTTATTTTATGAAAAAAATAGAAACTGGGTAGAAGTGTCTACTTTGTAATTTTTGAGATGAAACTTAATAGTTATGGCTTAATTCTCTAAAACACTAATCCTGAAAAGATCCTCAATGTGAATTATTCATTTAATTCAAGATTATGTAATGTTTTATGGTTAGGTCCTTATAGAGACTATCCCGAGGCCCACCTTAATGATATTTTTGTATTGAGGATGGGATTTCATTATATTTATCTCCACCACATTTTTATTTTACAATGGGTTCCCAATTTAATGGGAATTGATGGATTCATGGTCATCCATTTAGTGACCCATATAAAATCTATTCCACTGGTATAGCCTACTTGAGCTTCTAATCCAATATGTTGGATAATCTCAATTGACACTAGGGATGAACACATCATCCCAGAAACCAATGTCATACAATTGAAGTCTTTGGTATATAAGATATTACTTTTGTGCCTCCATGAGTAGTTTAGTGATGGTGTTGAAATATGACATACTCTAGAAGCACTCCATGATCATAGCATTTCGGACCGCCTCCCTCTATCCATTAGCTATAGGTCTAATAGATTTAACATCCATATATGGGAATTTGGAAATTTTCTAATTCAGGTTCATGATAGTTTGATTCCATAAGGTATCATTCATGAAATATTTTTTTTCATGAAACATTACTCATGGATAAACCATTCATGGAAGTCTCAAATATTCATGAGGTGTAATGATAAAAATCATAAAATGCTAAAAAGTGTCCTGAGTTTCATTAAAAAAGATTATGGGACTATCTTTTGTGAAAGGGTCCTAGCCCTTGGACCCAATCCCATTTTATAGGCTAGGTATTTTAGTTGAGATTCATTAACCGAGTTCCCAAATCACATGTTTTTTTAAATTTGAGCTAAGATATCAACCCTCATCTTCGACACCGGTTCCCATTCTAAGGGCGCATTATTTAATTCCAAAAAACACACATTATGATAGATGTGGAGGAATGTGAATATTTTACTAGGTGAATCTAAGAAAAAAATCTTCAAAATCGAATATAGGATTGGGATTCATAAATGTTCCATGTTTTAAAAATTGTAGTTCCCTCGTGAAGATTTTCTAGGATCCTCCACAAAACTCATGTGAATGATTGTAACCTTAAAAAAATGTAATATTATAAATGATGATCTCAAAATTTTATGAAACATACCTACATGGTGGTAACATTCACAAAAATGGCCATCCAAATCCAAAATTTCCTTTAAATACATTCCTACATCCCTCACATAGGTGGACACGACCTTTAAAATTCATCCAAAATATCAAAATTTTCTACATTCCAAGTATCTAAAGAAATTTAAGATATGGATTACTATAGAGAGACATTGGTTCATGAATGTCCCCCCATTAATTCTTAAAACTCAAATCCCATGGTGTTGGTGACTTTTAAAAGGGTCCATAACCATCACAATCAAGTAAATCCCATTAAAATTCTTGGGGATTAATGGGATGGTTATCCTTCCTGAAACTAACTACATGGAAACGAAGATATTACCATGAGGTAGGGTCACCATGATTCATGAAGCTCCCCATTTCATGGAACCCCTTAACATTATGAAACCCATGACATTGAGAATTCCACATTATGGGTCCATAAATATTTCATGATTTCATTTTACATACCTTTGTGAAAGATTAGTTTATGGTGACCCTATACCCACAAGAACTAAATTTACCTAATACGTGATCTACTGCACAACCAGTGTCATTAAACCTCATGTTTCGACTCAATTATTCAATATTGATTTGGAAAGTATCATTGACTCATTATCCTAACAATATACACACTAATTCATCTGTCTATTATTCATAGAAACTCTAATGTCAGGATCCCCACTTTCTGCTTTACCATGGAAGTTTTTATTCCTTGCACCAGCAAGACGTTACTCTACTATTGACACATAATCCTATAAAGTGGAAGCATCAAGGGAAATTTTATTCATTTCCATTTTATGAGGGGAAGTGCTGCATCCTTCTCTCATAATAGTAAATAGTCTCCCTGAGTATATACCCATACCACATCCATTAATTATCATTTTAATCTTCACATCCTAATGTCTAAGTCATATGATGATAAACTATTTAAAAATATCATCAGTGAGTTATGTTAGAATATATCCATAGCTTGTTCATTGAATATAAGATGCCCCATTTACAGCTAGAATGGGATGAAACATCTACCTCCACAACGGTATAATACCCAAACACCTAGGATGAAACTCCATCACCAGGGATGAAACCCCAAACACCAGGGTTGTCCAATTTGTTAATCACAAACCCTCCCTCGATTTCACACCTTATATGATAAGATAATCCTTACTAAATGAATTTAAATGGCATGGATGAGTGTTATTGCATGACCTTAAACTATGGAATCTAACTTCATGGTTTTTATCCCTATCTCTTAATAAGTTATTTATGATACCTCCAAGAGGTTTAATATTTATATCCAAACACACCTGGGATACCTACCAGAGGTTCAATCTCAATTCATAAACACCACCATTAAAACTTCTTGTCTTCTCCTTGGGAGTTCATGACCATAAAGTGAGATCATCTTCCCCATGGTAGCAAACCCATAAAAATTATGTACACATGATGTTAAACATGTGGCCTACATATCCCCATAATATGTTAGAACTATGAACTCCATATCCCCAAAAGACATTAATCTTATGAAAATCTTATCCCCAACATGTATAAAACCCATGACCAACCTATCCTCGCAATATGTTAAACAGTGACCAACTTATCTTCACAAGACATTAAACCTATAAACAAATTATAACTGTAATATTTTAAACATATGAACAACTTATCAACTTAATACATTAAACATACGACAAACATGATCCCACAATATGTTAAACCTATACCCATCCTATCCCCACAAAATGTTAAAAATATGACCCTCTTATCCCTAAAAGATATTAACCATGTGACCAACCCAACAAAATATACTGGGACCCATACCTCATTAAGTGTATATGGGATAACCAAGGAATCAATCCTTATATGATTTAATTTAATATGATGCGTTTACCCATAGAGGATACAAAATTACTTTGGTTTTTCATCTATGATGCCTCACATATAATATGGCCTCATCTTTGAATGATGACGAACTTTTCAAATGTCCGATATGGCCAATATTCCCAAACATCATCATCTCCAAACCAAAGGAAGAATCCATGTCGCAACAATAGGAAACACAATTAACCAGTGTCTACTACGATATGGAATCGATAATGAGATTAATGAACAAGTATTAAATCATTCATGGATACTTGCACAAGGTAATGAATTCCAAAGAGGAACCCATAAATTGAAGCATAGACATCCCGTAATATTGTTTTCATTAAATATCCGACATCATTTATTATTTAGATATTTTTCAACAACCGTTATAATGTAGGAATATAGTGTATGACTCCCAAGTGGATTCCAAAACCAATCTATGTATGTGGATCGCTCTTGTGGGGGAAAAATGCATGTCATCACCATGATGTGTGACACTAGTAAGATGAATCGTAAAAAGTAGTCGTCCCCACATGATACAACCTTCAAGATCTTCTTATTATTAATATGAAATCACATCAAAAAAATTGAAAATATTTCAGTGCTAGCTTCTTCCCACACCAAATATAATAGGTTATATTTCCTTTATTTGAACATATTCATGTTATTTTGAATATATAAATAGATTTAATAACTAGTCCCTTCAAATATAACTTTGGTAGATCATTTTAGGTGAGAATTACTTTAGGTAGGTTTTTAATAATTGATTCCTACTCTCATTGACTTCCATTTATTGAGGAGTCCTCAATACTATAACTTAGGGCCTTATATGATACTTCAGTAGATATTCTTTCACACAATTACTTTTAATTTCAAGGAATTATTAGTTCAAATTTTTAAAATTTTAGTTTATATCATCTTCTTTACCAATCCACCAAAATGAATATTACACTTGAACACTTTGGATTTTTTAGGTCTCACCATCATCTCTTTCATTCTACTATTATCATTGATAAATAGAATGTAGAACATCCTACATCCATAGATTTGTATGATATTGGAAAATAGTTATCAGTGTGAACAAAATTATGAAATCTAATTTATTTATTATTCATTAATTTGTAATTCATTCAAATGATTTTTCATTTTTTTAAGTATCACATGTGTTAGTGAGACCACATGAGATTTTATGGATATATCATGATCATTGAATCATCACAAAAAATATATGTATTTTTTTCAAAATCATATACTTAATTCCCCAAAAACATGTTCTTATATTCTATAGATAGAATCCATATATTTTTATGTCCACTAATAAAATACAGATTCCTCTTACTACACATTCATTGCATCAATATTTTACCATCTAGTCCTTTTATATTAAATTTATTTTTTAATTTGACTACAATCCTTGAGTTACATAATGGGACTACACATAGAAAATATTGAACAAGGCCTTCCATCACCTTGAAATCTATTCACTTCTTATAGTTACCTATTAATTTGGATATTCTAGATGTAATTATCATTTATAACAACATCATTTCCCAATTGAATAAAAAATTATTTATCATAATTCGTCTACATTGAAATATTATTATTTCCAATCATTTAAGATGTTCATACAATTTAAAAGGATCCCAAAACAAGACAAAAAATGATTATTTTAGAAAACTTCCCATGAACATTTACTTATCAATTTTTATTTCATTTTACATGTTTTCATATCCCCATCCTTTGGTGGAAAATGGTATTATTACACCACCACAGCCATTTAATCATCCTTGAATTATAGGTAAACAAATTGATTATATTTTTTATAATGCATTAAAATTATTCAAGATACGGAGATCTCATTTTGTTCTATCTCTATTATGACAACAATTTGTAGCCTTGATGTGAAATTCAAGAATTTTTACACAAATTATTTAAATAAAAAACAATATGTGTTAAAAATATAAAATGTGTAACAATTTATTTTTATTTATTTCCTTTACTCTTGTTCTTTGTAGTTCCTTTTATTTATAGAAAAAAGTATTTTATATATCTATATTTATTAAATTAAAAATCATGAATTGTTTTATAATAAATAAAGTATTTTTTGCTACACATGTTGTCATTTAGGTCTCTTGAGTGTCATTTGAATCAACCTTCACAATGGGTATTGGTGGTTGTGATTCAAATCAACTACCATAGATGTTTTTAAACCAACCCATAAAATAATTATCTATTATATTTGAATGGCTATAATTTTGTTAAATTGACTAAATTATCTAATGAATCCCTATATTCCTTATTATATTCCTCAATGCCCCATACAATCTAACATCTTATTTTAATGTTGGATATTAAAATTCATTCATGATCATTATAATTTTTTCACATCTTCCTAACTCTGAATTTGAGATCCTCAATCCTTTCGACATGAACTTTCATAGAAATATTCAATACATTGATTATTTCTCCAGGGTATTTAATTCTATACACGATATCAAATTCATTCTTTGTTTTTATAGGTATTTTCAATTTGAGTCTTTTAATTTAATCCTTAACACATATTTTTCTTCTCCTCATTACAAAATATATAGTATTGCATCATATACAACTAAAATGTATTTTTTTATTTGGGCCCTCCAAAAATTAATTTCTATAAGATTAGATGCAATCCGTAATAACAACTCTTCACACAACTATAGTTTTTTCGTCATCATTATTCTCAAATTATGGTTTGCATTGAAATCCAAAAGGATGTTCTCATTATGGTACTTATATTCCTCAATTTCATTATCATCTATTTTATCCAATCTATACTCTTATGTTGAATGAAATTTCTTATTTGTTATGAATTTATATAGTAAAATCATATTTAATTTAGTATTTTTGATTATTTATTTTGGGTTTCTTTATTTAAATAATCATCTTGGAATTTCTTTTCTCACCTTTCAATGACATGGAATACATTTGCAAATAGAAAGAATGAATGTGGTATCTCTACTTAGAATTTTCCTTTTCCTCTTATTAGATTTTAGGAAATGAAAAACATCACCCCCATGAAAATCCATACCATAAATTTCATCCGCTAATGTATGTTTCCTAATTTCCTTTAATTACACTTCTAATGAAATTTTATTTTATAATATCTCATTGTCATCGTTCCTCTTCTCATATGCATGGAGGGTGTTGTGAAGAATATCTAGAATAACTATATTATCTTATTTTTCTTCAAGCATTATGAACATCACATTTAAATAAGGTGGTAATCATTTCCTTATCCTCCTTATGGTTTTTATATCATCATGTATTTCACTCCAAAAATCCTCTACAATTATGATTTACTAATCAAAGAATGAATCAATATACTCATGAAATTGAATCCAAAAATCCTCATCATTGTTCTATAGAACAAATAATTTACCTTCATGTACCTTGGAATCACCTTCACATATATTATAATATATTCCCACATAGAATGTATGTATCTATAAGGACCCGCCATCATTTATATTAAATTTTAAAAACCATGAACTCATGTTTAACCATCTTTTATCGTCATTATCATGCTCTTTTTTGACATTGTTGAAAATTACCCACCCTCTAAGTTAATCAACATCCCATAAAATTAATTCAA
Source organism: Viscum album (assembly GCA_963277665.1). Lineage (NCBI taxonomy): Eukaryota > Viridiplantae > Streptophyta > Magnoliopsida > Santalales > Viscaceae > Viscum > Viscum album. The sequence continues at coordinate 1,697,315,078 of OY728158.1, read as the reverse complement.
TTATAAATAAATTCCTAATGATAAAAAATAGGATCGTGTCCTTGTTTTCAATAAGCAGCAATTTCTTCCACTCAATTCCACGAATTTTTATGTTTATACATATATTCTATTTCTTCAAAGATAAAAAATATACATTGAGAACCCTTTACATTAAAACCAAATATTATTCATAAGAAAGGTAAATAAATAGATATAGGGGGTACTATTGTATGTATATCTCTTCGAACAACTCTTTCTGAAAATCTAGTTCCCCTGTTTGTAGGGAAACATCTCTCCCCGCAATAAGTATGAAGCAATGATGTAAAAAAGAAAGCTAGTCAATTTTACATTATTCATAAAAAAATGACTGATACATGTTGAATAAAACGTTAACATGATGATGTACTAAAATTACCAAACATATTTATTATTTATTATAATTTACAGTCTCTACAATGAGCCTCTCTGATTACAACCATCTCAAAACTGAGAACTCAATGCACTAAATCAGTCAACAAGATAGATTATCCTCGAAGAAAAAATTCATTGATCATCTATGAACAAATAATAAGTTTAAATTGACACTAGTGTATCAATTATCTCTACCTTGATCCACTAAATAAACTCCATGAAACTAAATTTAGATCACTTCCAAGATATCCTTTACAGTCTTTTCAAATTATTAAACACAAATATTGAATTTACCTCTTTATATATTTTTCAGTACATGTCTGGAATTCCACATGTTCTCTACTCTTCTTATTATGATCCTCCTTAATCCATTTCAAGAATGATATTCCACTCTCTCTTTTTTTCATTCAAAACTATTGTGATCCATTTTTGTGTAATTACCTAAAATATAGTTCAGTTATCACCCTAAAAATCACAACTAATCTCCTGATATTAGACATTATCCAAATCTAGAAATACCCATATCATGATGTGATATTATTCTTTAGGGTGTGTAATAAATAATATTCCCAAAACATATCGTGTAGATATTGTTTTATTCACCATTGACCAGTACATGATGATGATACTCTTAATATCATGTCATGGACAAAATTATATTGGGGGAACCAATGAAATTTACCTTGTACTCTTCACAACATGGCCATTTTTTCCAAAATGAGATAATTTCCTTTCACTTTTATAGTAAAGGTATGTTTCTTATCTATCAAATATTCTACTGGGAAAATCCAAACATGTCTTCCTTTTAATGTCCTTACAAATGTTGTTCCCAATATGACTATCCCTCATATGGAATGAAAACTTATAACATTTTCCTGAATCACTTTTATGGGGAAGGTAAATTTTTATATATTATCATCATGGGATATCCATCATTCCCTTGATCTAAATTTCTCTAGAATAACTAATAAATATTTTACTAATAGTTTTTTCTTTACCACATTGTATAATTAGGGATGATATTATATATGTAATTCCTTTTGTTTTGGAATTCTCCACCATCCAATAACTTACTTCATGGTATGACACATCCTTCCATGGTGTGATGATTCCACAATGACATCAAATTATAATTAAAAACTCGTAATTAATTGTTTAGAAGAAATTATTAATAGAAAAACCTTACACATAACAAACCCAGTTTTTAGTACCTCCACTCACTATGTGAATCATGCTTTCATGATGTGACCCAGTCGATTGACTTCGAAAATCTCTAGGACTAACTATCACAGGGTCCCATTGATGTATTGAACCACTCTATTTGATTAAGTCACATTACATGGCATAGGATGTCACTATATATTTTTTCAATGCATACTAAATTACTATAATTCCTTTATAAACTAAATCAGTCTTCTTTATGATTTTTAATATGTATAAGAAGTTATACAAAAGATCTTATCAATAAATACAAAAACATATTCCTTGGGGATTTTTGTTGATGTTGAAACCTATAAAATTCCTCTTATAGTAGAACTCCCCTAATTAGGATACAAATATAATATTAGTGTTTATTTGGGATTTTATTTATTAGATATAATTTATCTCTTGGTTATTTAATTAAATAATACTAAAAATACCTTAAAAATTAATCATGAGTTGATATTCACCAAAAATAAACCATTGTATAAAAATAATGTTCTTATATCATCAAAAACATTCATGTTCATTTTCTATTGTAACTTTACTATTTTAAGCTACTTTATGTATGAGAGAGTATGAAACATAAAATTGAGATGAGTCTCCATTAGAAAAAACTAAGTTCTCTTCATCATTACATCCATTAATACATTAAATCCCAAAAATAGAGAACTATAGATATTAAACAAATTTTAAAATAAACATTTTCCATATGGAAATACAACAAACCCTTATATGTAATGTTTTTGCTGTCGAAGGTCTATAACCAAGGTAATATCGGTACTAAACAACTTAAGAAGAGAAAAACCATTACAATAACACATTATATGATCCATATATTATCTTGAATGAACCCCTTAATATAAACATAAGACCAATTATTTTTATTCTTTTTAATCTTCTATAATCGAAACCATTTATCATCTAATGGTTTTCACACAATGAAGGATGAAGAAAGAGAATAAACCAAAATAATCAACCTTAAAATGATCTATGGACAAGGATACCTCTCATAGGGTTGTTACACTTCATAAAATTAAATACATTACTAAATTACTGATATGTGGAAACAATATATCTTCATATGAATCCTCTATAAATAAAAACACAAATAATCCACATTGAATCAAAAATAACTATAAGTTTATATTCCCTATAGTGTCTTCTTATGATTTTAATTCATTAATAATGACATAAAATATAAAATTATTTCTACGGAATTTTTTAACCATGATCATATGTTATCTATTATATACCGTAAAAACTAGCAAGAACTGCACAAATGAACCTCCAAATTCATACAGGATCTCTAATATCCGCAAAAAAAACCGATCACGTCATTATTGATCCTTTTTGAATGATACTAAAAAGAAAATCATGAAAAAACAACATCCACCCAAAACAAATCAAGATCATACAACTTATTATTTATACCACAATCCACCAGAATCATAAGTAGATGTCCCTGACCATGAAGATGATCCTACTCTGTTGACTCTAGACCGTTGGTTAACATATAGCATAACAAGAACATCTTAAAAACAAAAATAACATATGAAACTACCTCCACCTCATTGCTAGATTTTTTTTGTAATAGGTTCTTAGAAAAGATACACTAGATTGGTATTAAACTAAGAACCATGCTCCACTTGGGTGTTCCATTCATAGGATATTAATCAGTGTGTTTAATAAAAATAAGAATTAAAAGAATTATTCCCCTGAGGAAAGTGGATGGTGTCCATTTCCTTTGTTAGGAAAAATATTTAGGTCTATTTCTTGAGAATATATAGTAATGATATACTTCTATATTTTAATCACCAGTATAGGACTCTATAATAAAAGGTAGTAGTTTGGGAGACAACTTGTTATCAAAAGTAATCAACCTTTCCATATAAAAATAAGAATAACCACTTTGAGGATATTTGTTTTTATGTATAATCAATCAAATAGAATCAAATATTTTTACTAAATGAATAAACTACCATGCCACTAATACAACACTATAATAGTATAAATAAAAAATTCATTCAACTTCATTGAGACCTCTATGAATCAAGAAATCACACTGTAAGAATTTTCTAACAAGATGATACTCTTGAGGTAATATTAAATAAATTCATAAACATTTAATAAGCTCAACCTTAAATAGAAATATTTTGAGATTCATATTTATATTACATATATTCTGTAATGGTTCCCTTTATTCTACTCATCAATACTTTTATTTCATCAATAGAATGAATGATTATGCATACATTGGACACACACTAGAGGAAATTAATGAGTCTCTCATGAGAATAAATAAAACAATCAGACACATTATTTAGAAGTGAATCCAATACCAAACACATATAACATCAATACATACTTACCACCTTCTAGGTTGCTAACTAAAACATATTGAGGTTAATATCTACTCACTATACATTGGGGTCCTATTCCCTAATAATGATGGATCCCACATCATTTTCTCAATTTTGAAATATATAATTTTAATTTGATGTAGTCAAATATACATAATATGGTTTTTAATACTGGGTCTCAACTCTACCATGATGTAATCCCATGAAATTAATCTCTCTCTATCTACTTATAATAGACTTTATTATGACAAAAGTGTGTGTCAATGTTGATAATTAATAGTTTAAATTGACTATATGATAAAAGTATATATTACAGTTCCACAAGAATCATAAACTTCTATTTAAATGGTGTAAGAATAATTTCTCACAACCATATCGACCAGTATGGGGGTTTATGAAGTGGTGAGTAAAAGCATACCTCAAACTATACCAACTATCACTTAACCCAATACATATATTATATGCATCTTCCTGTAGAATTGACTATCAACACACCATGCTGAACAGAAACAAACTAAAGGTTGTTTTTAGTGGAGTAGATCAATGCATTGTTCATACTCAAATTCTCTCACAACACTATATTATCTACTAAATGAATTCTTGATTTGAAATTTCTTTTACAATATGGTTGTCTCCAATCTCAAAATACCTTAAACATAGTGTTTCATCCCTAACACAATGGTAGAAGTCCATTCAATAAATTATAACACTATCCAATAGCTAGGGTGTATAAATTATAATGTACACATTTCACAAGGTGCTTATATAATCAATATTTTAACCATAGAAATATGTAGTAAAAGTGTGACTCAAATTATCCCTAAATAAGATAGTGTTTTATTTGTGTTTGAATATTTTTTTGCGGGTTATTTTTAATGAAACAGTAAGTAATCAAGATTTAATTTAAAAAGGAATTAACAAAGTAGTGTACCGTCATTGGTTGATTCCTTCCTTCACTTGTTGAGTTATTTGTCAATTAATTTCTAAATATCCTTTAATGTATTGAATAAAAATGATTAAATGTACTAGGAAACTTCAGTTTAGATAGTGGGAAACAATTATCACTATATTTACTACATTTTTCTAGCCTCGTGAATGGAATCCTCATTTAACCCTTTAATTCTCCCACTCTTTGATATCTCAGGCCATGTATTAGTCCAGTTGGATTGTGTGTGGAATCCCGATAGTAAGAAGAAAAACATAAAAGTTAAAATCAAAAGAAACATCCACATAAACACTATTAAAATCTATTGAGGACTGAGAAATATAATTGAAATAACATCTTTGATTTATATGAGAGTTCAGTAGTTATCAATAGTTAAATAATAGAGAGTCTAATGTTCCATCATTTGAATTATAAAAAAAAGAAAATAAGAAAAAAAGTTTCAGCTGGTGGGGAATAAGGAAAGCCTTCTAGAGAAAATTATATCACTTACCCAAGTCCGAGAGTCTCCCTTTTCAACCAATATTTTTCACTTATATAGATAAACTATCAGTTCCCATGGTTTTCTCCATGTGAGGTTTATATCTTTATTCATTTAATTGTGGATTATTTACTTTCAATAGGGATAAGTTTTACTATTATCTTGACGGTTGACAAATGTCAAGAAGGAAATATCGGAATATATTTTATGAGATATCGATGCTCTTCCATGATCCAACCCAGTATCTTTTTAATAATGGAGTTTTCATGTGATTCAAAACATAGTGGGTGAGAAACAATGGGGTTGAGATTTTATTTTTGGTACAGGTATATATTTTTCATGATCATGGATAATAATTTCTTAATAAAAGAGACATCACTCTATTGGTATATGTAACCCAGATTCTTTCATCGCTGTTATAAAAATTAAAATCATTACTTTTTTAGTGGTACTATATATTCCTAAAATAATGTATTTTCTTTCATTCATCATTCTTGAAACATACACCCACTAGAATTTCTATTAAACGATGGAGGAAATTTTCTATTTCAATGTAGTTAATTTGTTTACTTCAGGTCCTCATGGGTGATTGGTTCATTATGATGCGGCTCTAGTGTTGATAAGGAGAAATCATATTAATGACATATTGGAATTACTGATCCCCCTCGGAGGCTGTGTAGGTAGGGTGGCTTCACTTGTGGTGTGCTCAGCTAGATCTCACGCATGTTGAAAGCAAAGCCCATATTGGAATGGAGTGCCTCTATGAGTCTCTAAGTAATTTTTATTCACTCCATTGTCATATCAATTAGATGAAAAGTTGAATAAGGTGGCACTTATAGGGTACGTTGCATTCTTCTTTTCTATGGGTGGTGGATAAATGGTGGTTTATACTTTTAGAGTAGCACCCAATGTTTAGATATACATCAAAATTTATTCAAGAGGGACTAATCTCATAAGGGGAATTTGATACATGGGGTCATTGATTGTAGTATATAATGTATAGGTACGATAGGGTAGGTGGGAAAATCATGAATTAGGGATTACTAACATGAAGGCCACAATTACTGTGCTGACCATGAGATGGTGGATAATGAGAGGATTTCCACAGTAGGCATTCATATTATGTGAGTACTGGAATGGTCGATATAATATATTCATGTGGTCATCTTTTTTGTCTTTTTGGAATTTTTGAACACATAGTAAGATGATTTTACACATAGTATGTTGACATTATATAATAATGTGTTGTGAAAATGTAGGGAGGTGACTATAATATTTACCCATAGTAAGTTTGAGGCATGGTCACCATTCCTTCCATGTAATTGTATGTTCATACAGGGGAGTCACACAGTCATTACCTGTGGTGTGCATATTGAATTTGGGTGTTAGTGTTTGTTTTGGACTTTTTAATTTTCAATCCATCAAATTTTAATATTATTGATTTGTTCAATATTTTCAACAATTAAGTTCAACCTTAATAATTCAAAAATATAAAGCACATTTAATTTCGATTTCTAATTAACGTCAAATTTTATAATGTTAATAGAATACTCTATCAACCTAGTAATTTAAATATAATGTTGGTTATTCTCATTTAATAGAATTAATTTTATATTGGAAATTCTATCTCACATAACTTCCTTATACTTGGTGTATTGTACTACTAGGAAATGTTATAAATGAAATCAATTTTTTCAAAGAGATGGTCATCCTAATTATGTTTAAATTTACCAATATTCAAATAAATAAATATAGAATCATCCACCGTGAAAATTTCCATTCTTAATATTTTTATAAAATCAGTTTCTCACTTCAATTTAATAAAATATTCAGTTCATTAGTGGTTCAAATTAAATTTATATATAATCAAAACATTAACAAAAAGAACCTGAAATTACCACTCCATAATTTTCCTAAACCCAATGTTCAAATTTTCACTATAAGGATACAATTTAAATTAATGGGTTATAATTCAAGTATCACTATTTCTATGGGATCAATATTCCCCTAACCTAAATGACTCATTTTTTACAATTGCATTTTTATATTTATTTTTACCATACACAATTGTTCTAAAAATTGTGCATCACAATTATTGGGATGCCTTTATTTAATTAAATAAATACATCATGTTCTCATATCTTAGAGATACATTGTGGATTAATAATGGAATATGTTTATTCTATTTTCAATGAAGTTATATAATTTTCATTAATTTGTCTCCATAAGGTTTTTTGTCTCATAGAGGTCATGTTACTTAAATTAATTTCTCAATACCAATGAATTAATTTCATAAAATTTATACCTCAAAAATCATTTCACTCAAACTCCCTCTCCTCATTCTACATCCATAAATTTATAAAAGTATGGAAAACTACCTCATAAATAACATAAAGTTATTGACTTCATAGAATTAATAAATTAATCAACTCTATTATGGTGTTTTCAAACATGGAAGGGTAGAAAAGAAGTTCAAGAACGTTGGGAGAAATACAAACATAAAACTATAAAAAAAGAGTAATGTTCATAAAATGGATTTTCATTATTTTTTTACAGATATTGGTTGATATCTCCCCCCATAATTAGTTCTAATACTATCTGATTTGAACTTCAGTATTCATTTTATAAGAAAGAAAGTTCAAAATAAATATCTAGAACAAAATAACGAAAAGAGACAACCTAAAAATACTTATTTTTAGTAAAAATATGGAGTCTAGACTTCTCCATAGGATCTATCAATAACACTTCTAGTAAAGTTTTATTCATTTTAATTCACCTTAAATGGTTTCTTTATAAGAAATAATTCAATATCAACTGAACCAAAATTAAAAGAACATGCTTCTATGTATGGTCCATTCTATTTGGAATGCTTCTTGTTTGGGAAAACATTCATTTTTTATGAAAATAGTAAGAATTTATCTATAATTTTTAATTCTTTTTTATTTTAACGATTTATTTATAAAAATGCCAGATTCCAAAAATATACTTGTAGTTATTTACATAAAAAATGGCCTCCAAATGAAACTGTATGAGAAAAATAAAACACACCATTTCATTCTTCCCCTACAATGATTCTCCTAATAAATTTTTTATTACAAATTTTCCATATATGAGGGTCATCCTAAACATAGTGTGTTAATTAAAATTTTAGTGTACCAGTTTGAGGAATTGAGAATAAAAAATGTTTCTTTTGTACGGACAAAAAAATTACTATGTCATAATTTTACGGATCATGGGAAAGGCTGTATAATTTTTCACCAGAGAATAATCACCCTGACTAGTCTTTTGGATTGGTTCTACCTCCACAGTGTGAGGTAGAAAACTCATGTGGTTAGCAATGGTATTTTTATATACCTTCACATCCTTAATATTGAAGAAAAAATATGTTTGTAATAAATTCAATATTACTAGTCTGGAATATTTATCATTCTTCATGATCATTTTTAATAATGATTCATGATTTTAGTTTATAATTACCATACCTCCTAAAATAAATGAATGTTTATTTCTAAATCTACAAAAATAGAAAATATACTTCTACATTATTATGTAGATAATCTAGAAATTGGATAGGGTATGTGGAATTTATTCTATCACATGTTTAATATTATCAATATTTTTTGATAACAAAGACCCTACACATCTATAAGATGCATAAAAAATATATATCAAAGGGGGGAATATAGTTTTGTGGGTAGATAATAGGTGAAATGGACAAGAATTTTTTTAATATTGACAAATCTATCCAACATGGATCACCAAATAAAAAATCTATTTCATTATTGAGTCAGTATGTTAGGGGGAAATTTTGTTTTAAATTCTATAATAAACATTCTGTAAAATTCCATGTGGTCCAAAAATGATCTAATGATCCAAAACATGGATGGTTAAGGTAGGGTGGATGTTACATCAATAGTGGAATTATCTACTTCAATTCCTTCTTTATAAATCATGTAGCCCAAAACCACTCCTATTTCAAACATAATATATATTTTTGAAATTTCATAATGAATTTTTTCACAATAAAGTTTTTGTAATAACTTTTCCAGGATCATCATATATATTTGAAAGAAAGTTACATACATCGTGAAGCAATATATGAATACCCCTATGAAAATATCATTCGGGTCTATGAAGATACTTACCATGTTGAATTGAAAGGTGACCTGGGAATATACAAGACCAAAAGGCATAAATTAGTAATAAAGTTTATATAATTGAAATGTGATGGGCGTCTTTTCATGGTCACAGGAATCTATGGGAACTTAAAAATATCCAAAATTCCCACAAAGTAAATAATAATATCATTTCCTAGAGAGTATTTATATACTTTAGTCTAAAATGTGTATAAGGAAATGGTCTTTTCTAATAACATTTTTTAAAATCCTTTGGTCGATACAAGATCTCTAACTAATTTTTTTCCTATAGGTATGAATTCATTGTTCTCATTCATCAATATTGTGTAACATGTTTTATTTTGGAAAATATGAATGGGGATCTCCCATTGGGAATATGATATGGGATATATTGTTTTATCTTTTAATAGTTTCTCAAATTCCATTCCTCTACTTCTAGGAGGGTTGAGATGAGCCTTCATTGATATTTTCTTATTGACATGGATGCTAAATCCAAAAAATATTTTTTCATATTAGTTATAGGTATAATTCATATAATATCTCCCATGGACTATCCAAAGGCCTTAAATTTATTATATATTAATTTTTGAAGTTTCTTTTCATGGTCATGTTCTCCATTGTTGGAAATTATGGATAGCAGTTTCTAATCCTCTTTTAGAAAGGAAAATTTTAATTTCAAAGGTAATCTGAAATTATTATTTAGGAGGGATTCATAGTGATGTATTTATTCCATTATCATCCATTCTTTCCACCTATGCATGTAAATAATATATTTTAGTTTCTTATTTTAGTAATTAATTTACATCATTCTCATTAATTTCATTAAATTGAACATAATTTGATATTTTCTCTATATTATATTTATTTTAAAAAAATTATTTTCCAAATATGTTGTTAATTTAATATCTTCTACAACACTAAATTTTTTATAAAAAATTTAAAAATCATACCTATAATATTGGGGGAGGTCACAATTTGTTAATGTGAAAATATGTTGTTCTTGATGAAGTTGTTTTATTGAATCATAGATATTGAAATATATTGTATCCAAACAAAATTTCAAGGAAAGGGTTTTGAAATTGACATTTATAATGGATTCAGAAGTATTTAGGAAATATCTAAATTTCATAATGGGATAGTGATCTAAAACTTTTCATTGCTTCATGATGATAATGCAGATGTCAGTAGGGAATGGGAAACCTTGTACCCATACGAAGAAATCCTCAATAAAACTTAAATAATATAAATTGGCTCTATTGGAATTCTTTGCGACCACAATATTGGGTTTATGTATTCCCATTAGTAAATAAAAGTAAATGTATTAAGGCATTACATTTATTAAAGATCACATGTCACACAATTCATTGGGAAAATTGTTCTTACCTATTATGAAAGGATGAGAAAAAATAAATGTATATTGTAATTTTGGGTTATTTGTGGGGTAAAAAGTCAAGATACATTCCTAAAAATTCATACTTATTCATTTCATTTTTATATCCATCTACTATTTCACATATTATTAATTAATTTTTCATACCTTCTAATTTTATGAATGGATTCCATAATTGGATATTAATATCAACATTCCTGAATATTTATAGAATTTCTTATTGAAGTGATTCCGACTTAGTTTTCTTAGTTTTCCTATTATTATAGTAATGGGAGGTGGGGTTTTCTTGAATAATATATGATTTTAATTTTAACATTACTTGTTTCATTCCCTTCCCCCAACTCATGTTCTTTTCTTGAGTTACATAATTTCTTCTATTTATATTCAATTTCTATTTTTGGGGTTTTTCTTTACTTTATTTTAGTTTTTTTTCACTCCTTAATGAAATGAAACTAAAATTTCCTTTGTAATTTGGAATTATATTAGTAGGAATATTACATGAACCTTAATTTACCATATTATTTAGGGTAGTTATGAGCTTGCTAAATATTCATTTTAACACTTTTAATTTTGACCCATGAGTAGTGCGGGTGTTGTGTTGATTATTTTAATTTTCTATTACCTGTGTTAGAATCCCCATTATGGAATGTTATTTTGGTTTTACTAGCTGTTATCATGTTGATGGTTTGGAATTATGACTATACAATAGATGGTGATAAAAAGGTTTTTGAAAAGAATGTTCAACTAGTGGTCTTTAGGTCTATTGGATCCTATATCTATATTGATTAGTGGAGAATTATCTAAATCCTTTTTTCCATCTGGTTGGTTTTAGAATTTCCTCTAGGAAATTAAATCACAACATTCAATTCCTTGACTATGATTTCATATAGTAGTAACTTACTCCCGAGAATAGAAATGTTGGAAAGACCTTGTTGTTGAGGTGGGTTATGATTCCTATAGATTTTTCACATCTAATTGTATCTTAAAGGAAGTTAATTCTTCAATTTTTTTTGAAAAAAAAAATTGGAGATTTTTTCCTCATATACACCTCTAGATGCAGTTTTGGTACCAATTTGTTGGGAATTTTGCAAGATCCTTTCAAGGAGTTCTCTTAAATTAATTGGTGAATTAACAATCATTGGTCATCGTGAATAAGTATCATGTATATTATTGTCATTATCCATAAATCATTGAAGAAAAATACAAATAAGTTATGTTATTAATATGGATGGTGTAGGAAAGATGTAGTTAATATCTTGATCCTCTCTAGGAAATCATAATGAGTTTCTCTAGTTTCCTATTTGACTCACTGTATTTCCATTTAATGTTGTGCACTCCTTAATGTATCAAATATTTTCAAGAGGAAATGATTATGTATCTCCTCCTTTTATTTGACTTCACTAGAGTGTAGATGTTATAACCACTCCATGGATTCATTTTCATGTGAGAAGGGGAAATCATACCTACTTATTTGAGCCTCAGTGAATCCTCTAATTAAAAATCCATTAAAAACACATCCAAATGATATTAGAAGCCTATTAAGGTCTTCACCAAATATACCATGTAACATAACTAGTATCCAAGTCATTCTAGTTTTGATTTAACACTCTTATTGATCTTTTAATTGTAACTTTTAGTGGTTAAAATTGAAATTGGATGCATAAATTTCCATCAGTTCTATTTTACCATGTTCTATAATACCTTCCATAATTCAATTCCTACTGTTTATTTTGAGTAAGATGAAAATATAGAGGGATAGTCAATTAATGGAATGGTGAAATCCCCTCTTTATTCTTGTTCTATGTTTCTTAATGTTTTGAGTCCTACAAACACAATTATATAAACCTGTTGATTAAAGCTAGTGATCCTATAAAAACAAGATCTGGTCAATTTAAAACTTTAAAAAAACAGGCCTCCCAAGAAATAGTGCAAGGTTTTATGTTCCCCTAACTTGGGGAACTCATTAAAATAATATTTTATCCTGGGAAATATGTCTTAAAAGTGGGACTCAAATTTTCTATATATAAGAAAGTGTTGTATGCATGTTGAAATTTGGTTTTTCTGGTTTACACTAGTAATCAGTAGGTAAATTTTACTAGATTAAAAAATAAATTAAATTTTTATTGGTTTATCCTTGAATTAATCTTTAATTTACATATTGAATCTTTATTCAATTATTTTCTAACTATGATCTCATCCATTGAATCCAAATGATTAATTTCATTAGGAAATTTTTGAATAGATAGGGGGATAATATGATTAAATTATTTATTACATTTTCCTATCTTAGTGAATTGATACCTACTTCCACCATTGGATTACCCCATAATTTTCAATCGTATGAATGATATTAATCCATGTAGCTATTTTTTGAAATCTGAAGAGTGATAAGAACAACATAAAAGTTAAAATCAAAAGAATCATAATCTGAAAAATCCATTAAATTCTAGAGGGGTTAGTGATAGCATTGAAACAATAGAATTAATTAATAGGATAAGTTAATTAATTCTCCATTAATAACCCCCATAAGATCTATTGTTCCATTATTATAGTTTTATAAAAAAAAGTTGCGTCTAGTGGGGATTTAGGAAGATATTATTGAGAAAATTATCCCCCTTCCACAAATCCCAAAGCCTCCCATTTTCTACATCTAGTTATCTTATTATATATTAAAATGATCAGGTTCCATGTATGTCTCCATGAAAGGGTCATGTGTTTCTTTATTGAATTCTATAATGTCTAGTGTGAATAGGGAGAAGGTTCAATTTCATCATGATATTTAACATGTGTCCAAAAGAAATGATCTAGATGAATTATGTGAGATATCAATTCTATTCCACATTCCATCCAAGGGTCGTTTTAGGGGGGTTTGATACCATGCTACACAGTATAGTGGGTAAGGAATAATGGTCCTAGTATTTTTGTTTTGGGAATTGTTTTAGATTTCATAGAACCTGGACATAATTTTATAAAACATGAGACATTTATTTCCCAGTATTTTTAACTAAAATTATCAAATCCTTAGTAGATAAATTCCAATTGTTTATTTTTCAAGTGGTAAATAATCTTCTGAGTATTATATCTTTTCTTGCATAACTTAGGTTTGAAAATTAAACCCAGAAGAACTTTTATTTAATTGTGGTGGGAGATTCTTATATTGATGATGCTCAAATGTTTCCTTTATGTCCCTATGTGTGATTGGTAATTTTTTGGTGGCTCTAGGGTCGACAACAAGAGATATACGTTTTGTTAATTTCCCATTGGAATAGTGTTGTTGGACAGTCAATTACTGGGGTTTAATTTTTTGAAATCATTCATGTCGGGTACACTATTTTCAAACAGTTTCCAGCAGTTTTCTTCCCGGAACCAAAAATACCCAATGGTTCTATATCCATGAGTGACAATCTTTCCAAAGTCAGCTACTCATTAGGTAGCTTGGAAAATTATAATTAAGAAATCACATTGGTTAAGAGGATAGTAGGTTGCTCTCATGAAACCCTTTTAGAGAAGAATTTTTTTCTATATCAGGACTCTATAATATATTTAAGATATGTTATTGAATCATTAATTAATTACTATGTATTATGTTGAATACCATTTAATTAAGAATAGATTATTAGAATACATGGTATTTATAATCATATGTATATATCTTAGGTTCTTCCTCATGGGATATATTCATATGTATCTGAGGTTATCCATTGATGGTATCACCTTATGTACTTATTATAGATCATTTGTTCATTACTATGACAATGATGGTTTTCTATCCACATAGTGGGGTGCTGTACAGTGTTTCATTATCCTAGGATATGGGAGTTGTTTTTATGTTGTTATTGGGCCCATGATATGGGATTCCTATGTATTATTGTTAAAGGAAACAGAACACACGTTGTTCGGTTATACATAACAGGTCACACAATACCCTTTAAGGTCATGTGATGATGACCAAATAATGTAGTTTAGCATCATGCATAAAAAACTCTTAGTGAAAGGTTCCAAATTACTGTTTTGTGTGGTACATTATCTGATATAGATTAGGGAACCTAGAAGTAATATGTATTACATTGTTGAATAAGACCCTACTGAGAATACAAACAATAGAAAATAAGTTTAATTTAAGATGAAGTGTTTGGTCCTCAGGGAGGCTTCCTACCTATCCCATTTGGATCTAAATTAAATCCTACTTAATTTAGTGATGATGAACCACATCTATTGGATGTCGTTATATTGGTCTCATAGGGGAGCTTGAACCCTAGAGAGGATTACGTTTTGGCTTATTCCTAAAAAGGATTCCTTATATAGATTTTAGATATTTGGTTATGGCTTTCTCCTACGAAGGATTCCCATTGAGCTTGGGCCTTAGGTAAGAGTCTTATATAACCTATTTATAGAAGGAATTGGTGTTTTAATAGTTCATTAATTCAGGTATTACACACTAACATTGCCTTGTTGAATATGGGTTATGCTTGGGGCTTACTCTTGAGGAGGACTCCCAAGTATTAGTTTGGTTTGGGGGTTACACAAGAGAAATAATCCCATTAGATAGGTTTTATCTTACTCCTAAAGCGAATACACTTTATTGGTTCAGGGTTAAAATTTTAATGAGTTCCATGATTGTCTATGGCTTTCACATGGAATGAGTCCCATTATTATGTGGGAATTACACTTGAAATGGGCCCCATGGTTTGGGATCAGGTGGATTTCATGACAACATTCAACCTCTAAGACCATGTGAGTAATGCTTAGTGTGAGAAAAAAGAGTAAAACGAAGATTTGAGAAACCAAATATTTTATTTTCTCTACGATTGGATACATGGACATGAAGTTTCATTCCCAAAGAGGCACTTTGAAGGATGGTGAGGGGAATATCTGAACGAAGGATTTTTGTTGAAACATGCATCTAGCTCTGTGGGTTCTGTGATATTGGATATACCTTAATCCCACATGAGTCATGATGATCTATTTTGAATGTGATAAACTAGAGGAAGGATGTGATCTATAAAATCTCACACTTTTCCTCCCCCAATGATGGAAAATGTTGGGGGTACGATGAGAGAAGGGAAGAGCTCCCATTATAATCTTCCCTATGATCTTCTTATCAATGATATTCATATTGGACTAACCAGCTAGATACATCTTTGATGGAAAAGATGAGAAAGAGTTCATCATTCTAAAAGAAAGGCTATGGGTTTACTCTATGAGAGATTCCCTAAAACAATTTCCATAGAAATTATAGAGGATGTCATTCAATGTTAAAAATAAACCCAATTGTGATCCTCTCCCTCCCTGTTTGGAACTAGATGATCTAGGTCATACTGACTATTATGGGTAGGACATGACAAATAACATATTATCTGAAATCATGAACTCCCTAAAATTATTCCCAAGGTTTATGTCCTTGTGAACATAAAAATGGAAATCCATGTGCTCCCCAAGGACCTTAATCATCACGTGGGAAAATCTAGGGAACCCTCAAACCATAGGAATGAAAATATAAATGGGAGACACGCTAGTGTGGCCCCTTCATGGTATATCATATCTAGAGCCTTCTGTGGAGATTTAAAATTGGTCCCTCCTGGTTAATGGATCCAATGGAAGAGTATCCCTATCATGGATGGATTTAAAGAGGGACCAATTAGAGGTTGGGGAGAGCCGATTTAGGGATGTGTAGGTAGGACTCTTTGATAAAAAGATTTCTTTTTAGGGGTGATTCAGTCTGGTGGACATGGGAAAGGTGATGATACCTTAGAGAGGGACCCCATGGAAAAAAACTCTTAAACTGGGATTTCTTCTTACCTTCAAGGGTCTCTATAGGTGTTACCTGAAGTGGCTCGTGTTGGTCTCTAGTTAGGGATAAGGACTGTAGAGACCCAAGCTTCACATACATAGATATTACATTACATTTGTGGAATACCTAATACATAACAAGAACAGACGCCCAAAGACCGTATCAGTTTATTGTCTTTGGATACTCGGAACTAAATATTCTAGTCATGGTGAAAGATCTTCAAAATCTCCCATAAAGATCTTCCCCTTATGTTTTCGTACCTGAAACTCTTATTTAAATCATAGGGAAAAGATAACATATAATTGGTGAGCTCAAATTCTAAGTATGGTTGAGCATAGAAAAGTAAAAAACATATACATTTGAACTTAAAAACATGAACATAAAGTTTAAACATCAAAATCTTGAGTCATGAAATAAATCCTGGCAGTATGTCAGCCATAAATCACAAAGGACCATTAATCATGATAAAATATCATGGTAATAAAACATGTATTTGTGGAAAACCATTAAGCACATGATATGATTTCCATTGTAGCAAAGGCATTTCTGCAAAGACCATCATAGTGGACAAAGTCCATTACTGATCCGAGTTAACTTGTCGTTCGAGCCCTGTATTACTGAACAAGATTAACTTTTTGTACTAGACTTGTCTATCTCATGAGATATAAATCATAACCCAATGCACTGGAGGGAGATATAGGTCCCACCAATCACATAATGAAATCATTTTTACATGTGCCGCAAAACAAACATAAATCATTCATCATAACCCAACGAATAAAATGGGTTTCATAAACATCATCCCATTATAACATAATCCAAATAAAACAATGGATATCATTTAATCATAAATAAAATAAATCCATGTAAATAATAAGAACAATATACATGAAACATAACCATATTAAAGAATGTAATCTTAGAAGGAAAATAGTTTTGAATAAACCCTTGAAATGAATTCTTGAGGAAAATAATGGAAGCATGTAAGGATTATATCATTCCCATAATTATTTAATTGAATTGGAGTGGATGATATAATATATAATAATTAGTATCATGTTATGAAGAAAACCTAACTACACACCATGTACATTGTTTTGTAAACAAAATAAATATTCCTTCCATACCATATAGTAAAATCCAAAAAGAGGTAAACATGACTTTAATAATACATGGAAGAATAGTAAATACTTTATGAATTCAATTTTATAAATCATGGACATGGATGATAAATATTACCCCAGTAAATACTTACATCTAAGCAATCTTGGATAAAAATGAGATTTCAAAGTTTTCCCATACCATTTATGATCGGTGGAATCATACGAGTAAAAAAATAAAGACAATTACATGCATATGTAAATATCATACCCTTCATAATAAAAATCATAAAACATTCATGGGAAGCATAAACACCATACAAATGAAATAGATGGTGATTAAGTCATATGTCTCACAAAAATAAAAGTGAGACGATATAATCCATAACCTTAGGTCTAATTACTTCCTTATGTGTATGAAACTCTTGTATAATGATTCAAATAATTTCACTAGCTTATTCAATAATCATATTCATTTTTATGATATCATATATGATTCACTTATGACTTTATATTACCCATTCATTTGTCAATTCCATGTTGAAGCAACGTTTTTGGTAATAATCATTTTATTTATCGTATGTGTTTGGAATTGTTGTTCTTGATATTTTTACTTATATCATTATTTACTTACTTCCAGAATGTAAAACATGATTTATATATCATATATATATATTCATTGTGTTTATATATAATATATAGATAAATGAAATGAAATACATCATTCATGGAGACGGTAGGTCGTACGTACGCATGAATGTTGTTTTCCCTTCCTTATTGCCTTGAATGGAAGTAAGTAGATGACATATATATATATATAAAGTAGAATTATTATGTCATATATCTCATTATTATTCATTATATATACGTTATAATCATTCTTTAATGGTTAACATGGAGAATGAATCCCCTCACGTCGTAGAGACGGTAATCCGTACGTACGCACGAGTGATGATATCATTCCCATAATTATTGAATTGAATTGGAGTGGATGATATAATATATAATAATTTGTATCATGTTATAATAATCATATATAGTTATTATTTCCACCATTATACCCATCCAAGTAAGGTGGTGGTGGAAAAACAAATTACACGATGGCGTGGAGACGGTAAGCCATACGTAGGCACACGCGATGATTTTATTTTTTGTTGGATGGATAGATGGTGAAATAATGTTGTTTCATATTCATAATAACATATCAGTATACAAGTGAAACTCTATTTATTAATTAATAATGAAACAAATCATACAGAGGATGTAGAATATGAAATATGGTTGAAAAAATCGGTAAAGGATATTGCCTCTTCTTCGAAGCGCCTCTTCTAAACCTCCACTTAGGGCACTAAAGTTGGACTTTGAAGAAGTCCAGGACCTCTAAAAGGGTTCTAGGTAAGTTGATAAGTGAAATGGGAAGGGTTAGGCAATGTTTTAAAGCTCAAATGGAGTGAAGAGAGGATGGAGGGGGTTTCCTTTTATGAGAGAGTAGAGGGATACTTTTGGAAACCTTGTAGGTATAATTTATAATAAACTCAAACCCCACATAAAAACATCCAAAGTTACTCAAATTAAAATATGAGATAAGATAGGGTTTTAATTTCATAATAAAATCAAATTTATACATGTTTTGAGTTTATTTTAAACCTTACCATTTTGATTTATCCTTATTTAATCTATTTAATTTTATATGTGGTAATACAATTCTAAATTTTAAATGGTTATAAATACTTACATAGGTGTTTAGAATTGTCCATACATAGATACTTTATGACATTTTATACCATATAAATTTCAATTTTTAAGTTTGAAATATTTTTTTGATTTTTAAATAATTTAATAATATGTTATTTTTATAAAATATCAATAGTGTCAATTTTGACACTATTCATTTATTTGAATTTAAATAATATCCAAATAGATGATAGAGTCAAACCAAAATATTTAATAGATTTATAACAAGTCATATTAATCTAAAAAATTCTTGAATCATATTAATTAGTTCATATAATTTTTTTAAATATTTTTCAAAAAGTTTATTTGATATCTCCCTTAATAAAATAATTACTACAAAATTTTTGTATAATTATTTAATAAAAATATTTGTAGCATAAAAATTAAAATAAAATAAGATGATGAATATAAATATAATATATTTTATAAAAATACTTTTAGTGGAATTTATCTTCTAAAACACCCAACTTTTAAAATGATATGTTTATTAAATTATGAAGCTAACAACTTTGAAATCATTTAAAATAAAATAAAATAAATGTCATAATCTGTATCATAAGGCTCCAAATGGTCCACAAGTCGAATATTATTGGTTTATGGTGTATATATACTCTACCAATAAGTTTTGGTCATGTTTTTCGGTCTTTTTATGGGTATTATGTTTTTAATAAAAACTATATTATTGATTTTTCACTAAATAAATACTTTTTGCATCGTTAATGAATAAGCTGTTAAAGTAATTTTATATTGAATAAAAATTACAATGAAAATTACCATGATAAATAAAACCATTTTATATTTCAAATGAGTATTTATAATCTAATTTATATTCCATTAATCCTTATATTAAAAATAATTTAATTATTAAAGTTTGTGTGAGACATATTTCACTTTCCATTAAATAAATTAAATTAAATGTCTTAACCTCATCCATGTGGGTTCCAATATGTAACATTTCAACCCAAGAAAATTTTAGGATGAATTATAATCATCCAATTATATTAATACAAGTTTTATGGTAATTGTATAATATTATTTTTACACATAATTACCTGATTAACCGTTTACAATGGTAAATAAAATTTACAATATTTACTATTCATAATGGAAAAAATATAAGTATCCTATTAATATAATTTGGACCTACTTATTCCAAATATTTAATTCATATTTACAAATTCAAAACACATAAGTGGTAGTAATTAAATTAAAATTAATCCCGTTGTTGAGAAAATGGGTTTTAAAATATAAAACAGTGAAAAAGATTGAATTGTTATTACCTATGAATTCAATGTATAATTATTACTAAGGACATACATTAAATTAAATTGTAAAAATATATTATATTTATACTTTAGAACCATTTAATATTATAATTTATCCATATAAATTATCTCTATGAAAAGAGTTGTATTTAATTAAAATTTAGCGTGTTTTTACTATTCATCAAAATATGAAGGTTTTGAGAATAATGTTAAAAAGTTATCCAATGTAAGTTTTTAAATCCTGATTCTAAATAATATGTTTAATTTGAAAAATTTAGCTTATAAACCTTTCAAAAATTATATTTAAAATGTGTGTGCCATCAAAAGGCGACAGAACCTGCATTTTTTTTTTAAAATACTTCTTTTATCCGAATAATTAATTTTGTTCTCATACTATGCTCTAGAAAATATGTAAGCTTAATGATAATGTTATAAAATTCATAAAGTGGTTAACATTATTCATAATACCTAGTTCATAACAATATTATAATAATATATTATTATTTAGTGAAACTAGGTATTGCGTACAACACAAGCCATCGAGGAAGGACCCTTTTGCGTGTAACGCAATCCAAGTTAGTGTTGCGTGAAAGATTCTTTTGGTGTTATGTATAATATAATCTAATCTAATTTCATTGAACTAAATCTATATTCATTGTTGAATTCTATCAAAAGAACCTGAAATTGTGTGTAAAATAAGCCAGTAACAGTGTTTCGTATACTGCAAGCTAATACACTATTGCGTATTGCGCAAGCTAATATTGGTTCAGCGTACAACTCTAGACATCAATAAAATTAAAAAGAATATTTCTCATAAAATTTGAGGGTGTTACATTCTACCCCCATTAAAATAAATTTCACCCTCCAAATTCGTCGAGGATATAAATGTTTTAAAAAAATAAAGTTTCTTTTATAGAAACCCACATCGTAAAAAGAAATACTAAAACATAATTTTAAAAAATTTAAGTAAGAAATATAATGATTACCCAAATTAATTCATCACTGGGTTTTCACAGAGGAGAACATTGGTGAAAACATGGATATAGAAGAGAAATCTAACTATCACGTTCTGATGGAGAGTGGTAGAGAACATGGCTATGAAAAATCCAACATTCACAATGCCATAAATTTGTGATGATCTAAGGTACCATTAGATTCATCGGATATGAGGTTACTAGGACAACATTTTTGGTTTTGAAGATTATTTCCCTAAAGTTGACGAATATTTTCATAAGGAGAAATACTTACTTGATTTCAGTGTAATATCATCATTGGTCATTCCATGAACAATTTCCACTTCATATCTTATTTAATGAAATGAAGTTGAATTTTTCATTCTTGAAGTGTTAGCAGATCATGAAATAGAATGATATTTCCTTCCATTGGTCTCAACAAAAACATAACACAGATAATCAAAAATTCATAAGTTGATATGTGGTGACATTAATCGTATATGATTCCAAAAATGGACTTATACTTAATATATCATACATCGTAATAAAATAAAACTAATTTCTACTAACCAGAGTCTTCTTGTAGGCTAGTGGTAGGCGATAAAGGCTTGTCACACTTTGGTTGTGGGTTCGATTCCCACAACCTTGTCCAACACGATGGTTTGTCGACTGTCCAATAGGTTGTCCTTTTTCTAAAACTATAATATTATAACATTATAGAAAAAAGTTTTATCTTTAAAAAATACTATCTGATGTCCAAATTAATCCATTCCAACCTTTATACTTATTAAAAATATTCTATCCAATCTCATAGTATAAATAAAACGATTACTAGAAAGGTCATTTATTGAGCATGTGAAGACCATCATTTACCCCTGTATATCATAAGATATATCTTTTTGGTCACATTCCAAACATTTGAATTCCTTAATCATGTATTCTTTAGAAACATGAATTACTATAGAACCTTAGTGAAAAAATGAATTCTATCAATAGTTAACTATTTCCACATACCAAAATCCAAAAATATATATATACTCAAACCACGATATCATTTTGTTCTTATACCAGTCATGAACTCATTAATACTATAAAAAATCTAATTATCTCCTTATACCTTCATTATGTGCATAATAGGAGCTTTCAAAAAATATATGAATAACCTTTCATGGTTACCAGTACCATTCAACATAAACATTCCAAAACTTAAGGAAAAAAAATAGTGTAACAATCCTTAGATGTTTCTTTATTCCATAGTACCATGAAATTACTTATACAACATTACTCTTGATAAACATGCAATCATTCCACTACCTTCTTAACCAATTGAACAAGCTTGATCATTTTATTCTTCATCACTTAGTTCATATCATATATCATTTTTAGTCTCTTCATCATCATCAACAAAAAATACTACCCATACGACCATTCTGATTCTCTTCCTGAGATTTTCCCGTAGGGCATCGATTTTCATAATGCCCATACATTCCACATTTAAAAAACTTAACCATTTTTGATGTCTTAGCAATACTATTATCCAGTCCATTGTGTTAAATGATCCTTTTAATTTGAAATTATTGGCTTTGTGTCCTTCTTTTTCATGCAAAAAATATATTACATTTTATTCTAAAAGGTTCTTATTGATGCCTCTTCCCACATGATTAACATGAAGGAAATTGAACTTTATGTCCTATATGATCTTCATTAAACTCCATCTTTCTCTAGTTAGCTGAGTCAGGAAAGATACCAAAGCTGAGATTATTGATCATATTATGAGATTGCTGATTAGGCATAATAATGATGTTTGGACTTCCAAATCCCATTTCATTTGGTTTCTCATAAAGAATATCATTCTGTTGTCCATAATATTCTCCTTTAACAAGAATCCTCCTGCTTCCAGCCATTTCCTAAAACCCAAAAATAATTGTATGAGATGAAAAACTCATACTTGGAAAACAACATAATCAAGGGGGATTACTATCAATCTCTAAAATCTTAGGATTAATCCTAGGTTATTCATGATCGTTATCTTAATTCTAGGACTGTAAACTATACATATCCATAACCTTACAGACATACATAGAAATACCTTAGATATATCTATAGGTATCTCAGTAAATTTTTCACATCCACGTTTCCAAAGGGTAACTAAACCTTATCTCTAATACCAAATGTAGAGACCCATGCTTGACATACATGGATATTACATTACTTTTTCATAATAATTAATACACAACAAAAACAGACGCATAAATACTTTGTTAGTTTAGTGTCTTAGGAAACTCATAACATAACCTTCTAATCACGGTGAAAGATCTTCAACATCTCCCATAATGATCATCCCCCTTTTTTTATACCTCAAACCCTTATTTAAATCATGGGGAAAAGAAAACATATAAAGGGTGATATCAAATGCTCAATAAGGGTAAGCATGGAGAAAATAAAAAAAACATATACATTTGATCTTAAAAACATGAACATAAGGTTTAAACATCTAAATCTTCAGTCGTGAAATTAATCATGGCAGTATGTAAGGCATAGATCAAAAAGAACATCAATCATGATAAAATAGCATGGGAATAAAGCATGTTATTGTGGCAATCAATTAAGAACATGATATGATTTCCATAGTAGCCAAGGCATTGCCGGAATGACCATCATAGAGGACAATGTCCATTACTGAACTGAGTATACTTGTCGTTCCATACCTGTATTACTAAACCGGATTTACTTGTCGTTCCATCCATGTTTATCTCATGAGATATAAATCATTACCCAATAAATTATAGGGAGGTTTAGGTCCCACCCTTCTCATAATTAAATCATTTTTACGTGTGCGACAAAATAAACATTAGTCATTCATCATAACCCAATGAATAAAATTGCTTTCATAAACATCATCCCATCATAACATAATTGATATAAAACAATGGATATCATTTCATCATAAAAAAACAAACCATGTAAATAATTAGAATATTATACTTGAATAATAACTATATTAAATAATCTAATCTTAGATGGAAAATAGTTTTGATGAAACACTTGAAATGAATTCTTGAGGAAAATATCCTTTCTTCTTCAAAATCATTTTCTTTTCTCCAAATTCTGTGCAATTTAAAAAAAAAAATTTGTTGAAAAAAATCATGAAATCTTGTAGAGGAATTTTCATGGAAATAATTCATTATGAAATCGTAAAAATCTGTTCATGCTGTATCAGTAAAAAAACATTCTTCGTACTTTTTTTCGAAAAAGTCATAAAGTACCTCATTTTGTAAACAAAAGAGAAATTAATTCTATACCACATTGTAAAATCCAAAAAGGAAAACATGAATTTAAACATACATGGAAGAATAATAAATAATTTCTGAAAAATTTTTACAAAACAAGGACATGGATGATAAATATAACCCTAGTAAATACTTACTTATAAGCAATCTCAGATAAAATGAGATTTCAAAATTATCCCTTACCATTTATGATCAGTGGAATCATACGTGTCATAAAATAAAGAAAATTACATGCATATTTAAATATAATATTTTTCATAATAAAAATACTAAATCAATCATGGGAAGCATAAACACCATACAAAATAAATAGATTATGATTAAGGTATATGTCTTAGAGAAATAAAAGTGAGACAAAATAATCTCTTACCTTAGGTCTGATTTCTTCCTTATGTACCCGAACCTCCGGTATAAGGATTAAAATAATTTCATTGAATTATTCAAGAATTATATTTATTTTTATGATATCATATATGATTCAGTTATGACTTTATATTACCAATTCATTAGTCAATTACATGTTAAAACAACGTTTTGGGTAATAATCGTTTCATTTATCATACGTGTTTGGACTTGTTTGTATAGCATACAACACAAGACATCAATATAATTAAAAAGAATCTTTCTCATAAAATTTCATGGTGTTAAAGGGACCTCACACTACTAGTCCTCCATTATGGGTTAGAAAATGACTCATGCATGATTTGTGTATTTTAAACCCTAGGAGGAATCTAATTTCAATACCCCTCTTTAATTCAATCTTATTCAATTTTTAGTGATCTACCGTGAATGTAACAGCCCGAGATTTTATGAAAAATATTCTTTTTTATTTTCACTAATGTCTTGTGTTGTACGCTACACCAAAAGGAGCTTGCACAACACACATCCTTGACTTGCCTTGCATTACACGCAATCGCGACCTTCCTCGATAGCGTGTGTAATACGCAATACTGAGTTTCACTAAACAACGATATGCTATTAAAATATTATTAAAACTAGCCGTTATGAATAGTAATAACCACTTTTTAAAACTCTGTAAATCTTATTTTTCAAAATGAACTTCATTTTTTGATTAGGAGTATCGAATTTAGCCTAAGGTGAAATTTTGGTACTTTTCGGATAACTTTCATATTCTGATGAATAGTGAAAATTACTAAATTTTAATTAAAAACAATTTTTTCAATCGAAATAATTAATAGTGATAAATTATTAATTTTAGTAGTTTTAAAGTATATTTAGAATATATTTTTACAATTTAATACAATAATGGTCATTGGATGTAATTTCACATTTAAACCACTTATAAACAAGTTTCAATCTTTTGATATTTATTATCTCTTAAAAACACGCTATTTGTTTTAACAGCGGGATTTAATTATAAAATTAATTAATGCAACTTCTATGTTATGAATTTGGTAAAATAGACTTCATTTTTGAATTCGGAATATGAAATATAGCTTAGGATGAAATTTTGGCATTGATCTGAAAAACATCAATTTTTGATGAATAGTGAAACTACTAAGTGGTAGGTTAAAAAAACTGAATTTTGCATAAAACTTAATTTTACCGCTTCTGTGAATGGAATTTCAAAAATCCGAGAGACACGGTTAATATCAAGGACTAAAATGTGGTTCAATGAGATGAAAATAATTTTTTGGTGAATAGTAACTATTTATTTTTTTTACCGCGGTTAATAGTAAATAGGGTAACTAAGGGTAAATATGATATTAATATTAACCTAACACATGTCATAATTCTATTGGACAAGTGTAATTCGACCAAAAACAAACTTAGGAATAAAATATGACCATTTAGGCCCACTTGGATTAGATTAGGACATTTATTATTAATTTATTTAAAGAAGGGTTAAAATAGCTAAAATCAAAGTTTAATAAGTAAATCATTTTTAATATGGGGTTATACATAAGATATATTCGATTGTAAATATTCATTAGAAAGCTAAAAAGATTTCTTACATGATGGTATTTTATTTGTAATTTTTAGACATCAAATAATTTAATTTATTTATGACACAACAATGATGCAGTAATTATCTTATTAATGAAATATTGACATAATTGATAATATAAATACCAAAATAAATGTAATTTAAGACTTTTTATGAATTCCACTAATTTTCTAGGTTACTATTATATATTAATGTTGATTTAATCAACTTGGTTCGAACATTTAATTCTGTTATGACTTTCACAAAAATCATATATCAAATAGTGTCAAAATTGACACAAAATAGTTTTTAAATCAAATATTATATTATTAATTGTTATTGTATTCCTAAAAATCTAAGGTTCGGCCAAATGACTTAGATAGGGATATATATATTAATAATAAACAATTTGGGGTTCGTTTGGCATGTTATAGTAAGTTTATTAACCATATAGTGAAAGAAAACAAAAAGACACGGTAAAATTTAAATTATTTAACTTAGAGTTAAATCTAATTGATAAGGTTAAAATAATACCCTAAACTTGTCTAAATCCTATTGGTTGATAGGATTTAGACCCATCCCCACTTTAGCTTCGAAATAAGACCCTTTGGAACCATTATAAACCGATTTTGACTTTAATATAAAATAATATTTTGAGATATTCCTAAGGTGCCCCTCTCCTCCCCTATAAAAGGACACCTCCTCCCCCTCCTCCTCACACCAATTTGAGCACTCAAGCTCGGCCAAACCCTGCCAAAATCTCTTCTCCACTTCCCTAGTAACGTCCTAGAGGTTCTGGTCTTCCTCAAAGACCAATTCTAGTGCCCTAAGAGGAGGTCTCAAAGAGGCGCTTCAAAGAAGAGGTAATTACCGTTACCAATTCTTTCCTCTTTATTTCTTCTTCCACTTCTTCTTCTTAGGTTGTTTCATTATGAAGTAATAACATCAGTATCACTCATATACTGATATGTTATTATAAGTATGAAACAACCCTATTTCACCATCTATCCATCCTACGGAAAAAGAAATCACCGCGCGTGTGTACGTACGGAATACCGTCTCCACGCCGTGGTGTAATCTATTTTCCACCACCACCTTACATGGATGGGTATAATGGTGTAAAGAATAACTATACATAGTTATTACAACATCATATTGATTCTAATATATTGTATAATACACTCCAATTCAATTCAATATTTATAGAAATGATATCATCGCTCGTGCGTACGTACGGACTATCGTCTCCACGACGCGATCAGATTCATTCTCCATGTTAACCATTTAAGAATGATTATAAAGTATATATAAGAAATAATAATGAAATATATGACATTATAAAGCTACTGGATTTATGTATATATATACATATGTATGTCATCTACTTACCTCCATTTCAAGACAATAAGGAAAGGAAAACAGCGTTCATGCGTACGTACGGACTACCGTCTCCATGAACGGTGTTTTTCATTTTATTTATCTTCCTATTATATATATATATATACTGAATATATATGATATATAAATCATATTTTATATTCTGGAAGTAAGTAAATCATGATATAAGTAATAATGATGTCAAGAAAAACAAGTCAAAACACCTACGATAAATGAAACAATTTTACCCAAAACGCTTCTTTAACATGGAATTTACAAAAGAACGGGTAATATAATGTCATAAGTAAACCATATATGATATCATAACAATGAATATGATTCTGTAATAAGTCAATAACATGATTTAAATCATTATACAGGAGGTTCGGACACTTACAAAGCAAGTCGGACCTAAGGTAAGGGAAATATCACAATCTCATTTTTATCCGAGATTGTTTATTCGTAAGTATTTTCTGGGGTGTATTTTATCATCCACATCCATGTTCCCTCAATATGTAATATTGTTTCCATCCACTTGCAATAGTTTAAATCCAATTTTACCCTTAGGTGAGTTTTTAGTAAAGAATATGAAAGGAATCTTTTGCCGTTTTTCGTACGAGGTACTTTTTGACTTTTCCGACAAAAGTACGAAGAATGTTTTTTTTAACTTATACGGCACGAACGGATTTATACTGTTTTATAAAGCCTTATTTTCATGAAGCTTCCTCTAAAAGATTTCATGACTATTTTCAATAAAATCTCTTTCTTTTAAAATTTCATGATGTTTTGTGAAAAGAAATTGATTTTGAAGAAGAAAGGATATTTTCCTCAAAAATTCAATTCAAGTGTTTTATCAAAATTATTTTCCATATAAGATAATAAAGGGTTCTGTTTCTATCCATATTTTTACATTGATTTGACTATGTTGTGATGGAATTATGTTTATGAATTCCTTTATCTTATATGAATGGTTTTATGATGTCATGTTGTTTAAGAATCCCATTTTTTATTACATGGGTTATGCAATGATGTATGATTTATGATTTTGTGGCACACATAAGAAAGGATTCATTAAGAGATGGGTGGGACCTATATCTCCCTCCAATGCATTGGGTAAAGATTTTATATCTCATGAGATAGACATGGCTGGAATGGTAGGTTATACCGGTTCAGTGAAACAGGACTGAAACGAGGATTACTCGATTCAGAAAGGGACTTTGTCCACTAAGATAGTCTTGGAAATGAGTCATGACTAACAAGAAATGATTTTCCATGATTATCTGTGCATGCCACAAAGTTTCAAGTTTCATGTTATGATTATGGTGATCTCATTTTCACTTCTATGATTTGTTCCATGTTATGATATTATGATCTCTTTTGCAGGTTATGATTTTCAAAAAAATATGATATGATTTTTATTTATTTTGTATACCCTTACTGAGCATTTGAGCTCACCCTTTTATGTTTTCTTTTCCCCAGGATATAAAGAAAGGTTTTAGGTATAAAAAAAATGGAAGATCTTTACGGGAGATATTGAAGATCTTTCACCAGGATTAGAAGATTATGTTCCGAGTTTCCAAAGACACTAAACTATTACGATCCTTGTGTGTGTGTTTTTGTTATGTACTAAGTATTCCGCAAATGTAATGTAATGTCCATGTACGTCAGGCTACGGGCCGCTACAGTTGGTATCAGAGGGAGGTTTAGTCAACCTTTGGAAACTAGGATGCGAAAACGTTAGTGAGATCCCTAGAGATATTTCTACGGTATGTCTAGGGATGTACCTAAGGTTAAGTAGACATATAAGTTATAGTACTAGAACTACGCTAACGATCATAGAATTAAACCTAAGATGTTAGATATTGAAGGTAATCCCCCTTTATTATGTTGTTTTCCCTAGCATGATTTTTGCCTCTCACACTATTCTTTTTGGGTTTTAGAAAATGGCTGGAAACAAGATGATTCACGATAATGGAGGATATGATGGACAATGGAATGATATTCTTCATAATGAAATGGGATTTGGAAGTCCAAACATAATTATTATGCCGAATCAGCAATCTCATAATATGATCAATAAAGTAAAATTTGGTAAGTTTCCTGACTCGGCTAATAAGAGAAAGATGGAGTTTCATGATGATCATAGAGGAATGAAAGTTCAATTTCCCCTATGTAATTCATGTGGGAAGAGGCATCAAGGAGAATGTTTCAAAGGAACTGGAAGATGCTTTGGGTGTGGAAAAGAAGGACACAAAGCAAGTAAATGCAAAGGAAAAGGTTCAGTTAACAACATGAATGAGGATAATGGTATTGCTACGACATCAACAATGGTTAAATGTTTTAAATGTGGAATGTATGGGCATTATGCAAACAAATGCCCTAAGGGAAAGACTCATGAAGAGAATCAGTATGGTCATATGGGTAGTATTTATGTGGATGATGATAAAGAGACTACAAATGATATGTGAGATGAAAGAATTGTTGAAGCTCGGTCAATGGTTTAAGAATGTTGTGGAATGATTACATGTTTATCATGTGTAATGTTGTATAAGTAATCTCATGGTACTATGGAATAAAGAGACATCTAAGGATTGTTACACTATTGTCTTTCCTTGAGTTTTGAAAGTGTATGATGAATGGTACCAGTAACCATGAAAGGATATTCAAATACTTTTGTAAAGTAGATGATATACGCATAATGAAAGGATAAGAAGATAATGAAATGTTTGATTGTATTCATGAGCTCATGATTGATATAAGGACTAAGTGATATCATGGTTTGAGTATATAGAATTTTGAGGATTTTGGTATGTGGAAAGTGTTAACTTTTAACTGCACTCATGTTTTCACTAAGGTATTCAAGAGAATACACGATTAAGGACTTTGAATGTTTGGAATGTTACCAACAAGACATATCTTATGATATGTGGGGATCAACGACAGTATTAAATCTCTGATAATCGATGTCACTATATTATGAGAGTGGACTGCAGTATTATGTATAAGCCTAAAGATTAGACTGGATTATGTTGGACATAAGTTAGTATTGTTTAAGGATAGAAGATTTTCGATATTATTGATGGGATGTTATAGTAACGTAGTTTTAGAAAAAGGACAACCTGCAAGACGGGTGACAACCCATCGCTTCGGACAAGGCTGTAGGAATCGAACCCACAACCGAAGTGCGACTGGCCTTTATCGCCTACCACTGACCTACAGGAAGTCCCTGTTTAGTAGAAACTAGTTTTATCATATTAAGCAGTATGATATATGAAGTATAAGTCCATTTTAGAAACCATATGTGATTAATCTCACTATAGATCGACTTATGTATATAATTTTGCTAACCTTTTGTTTGAAACAGATGGAATGACCCGTCATTCTATCACATGATCTGCTAACACTTCACGAATAACAAATTCAACTTCATTTATTTAAGAGATGAAGTAGAAATTGTTCAAGGCACGAACAAAAGTGAGATTGTACCAAAATAAAGTAAGTATTTATTTTAAGCAAATTTTCAACTTTAGGGAAATGATCTTGAAAACCAAAAATGTTGTCCTAGTGATCTTATACCTGATGAATCAGATGGTACCTTATATCATCACAAATCTATGGATTTGTGATTACTGGATTTTCCATAGCCATGTTCTCTACCACTCTCCATCAGAACATGATGGTTAGATTTCTCTTCCATATCCATATTTTCACCTATGTGGAAACCTAGTGATTAGTTTATTTGGGTAATCGTTACATTTCATACTTTAGTTTTTAAAGCCAAGTTTTGGTATTCCCTTTTACGATGTGGGTTTCTATTAAAGAAACATTCGAATAGTAAACCATTTATAACCCCGACGAATTTCGAGGGAGAAATTCATTTTAAGGGGGGTAGAATGTAACAGCCCGAGATTTTATGAAAAATATTCTTTTTTATTTTCACTAATGTCTTGTGTTGTACGCTACACCAAAAGGAGCTTGCACAACACACATCCTTGACTTGCCTTGCATTACATGCAATCGCGACCTTCCTCGATAGCGTGTGTAATACGCAATACTGAGTTTCACTAAACAACGATATGCTATTAAAATATTATTAAAACTAGCCGTTATGAATAGTAATAACCACTTTTTAAAACTCTGTAAATCTTATTTTTCAAAATGAACTTCATTTTTTGATTAGGAGTATCGAATTTAGCCTAAGGTGAAATTTTGGTACTTTTCGGATAACTTTCATATTCTGATGAATAGTGAAAATTACTAAATTTTAATTAAAAACAATTTTTTCAATCGAAATAATTAATAGTGATAAATTATTAATTTTAGTAGTTTTAAAGTATATTTAGAATATATTTTTACAATTTAATACAATAATGGTCATTGGATGTAATTTCACATTTAAACCACTTATAAACAAGTTTCAATCTTTTGATATTTATTATCTCTTAAAAACACGCTATTTGTTTTAACAGCGGGATTTAATTATAAAATTAATTAATGCAACTTCTATGTTATGAATTTGGTAAAATAGACTTCATTTTTGAATTCGGAATATGAAATATAGCTTAGGATGAAATTTTGGCATTGATCTGAAAAACATCAATTTTTGATGAATAGTGAAACTACTAAGTGGTAGGTTAAAAAAACTGAATTTTGCATAAAACTTAATTTTACCGCTTCTGTGAATGGAATTTCAAAAATCCGAGAGACACGGTTAATATCAAGGACTAAAATGTGGTTCAATGAGATGAAAATAATTTTTTGGTGAATAGTAACTATTTATTTTTTTTACCGCGGTTAATAGTAAATAGGGTAACTAAGGGTAAATATGATATTAATATTAACCTAACACATGTCCTAATTCTATTGGACAAGTGTAATTCGACCAAAAACAAACTTAGGAATAAAATATGACCATTTAGGCCCACTTGGATTAGATTAGGACATTTATTATTAATTTATTTAAAGAAGGGTTAAAATAGCTAAAATAAAAGTTTAATAGGTAAATCATTTTTAATATGGGGTTATACATACGATAAATTCGATTTTAAATATTCATTAGAAAGCTAAAACGATTTCCTACATGATGGTATTTTATTTGTAATTTTTAGACATCAAATAATTTAATTTATTTATGACACAACGATGATGCAGTAATTATCTTATTAATGAAATATTGACATAATTGATAATATAAATACCAAAATAAATGTAATTTAAGACTTTTTATGAATTCCACTAATTTTCTAGGTTACTATGATATATTAATGTTGATTTAATCAACTTGGGTCGAACATTTAATTCTGTTATGACTTTCACAAAAATCATATATCAAATAGTGTCAAAATTGACACAAAATAGTTTTTAAATCAAATATTATATTATTAATTGTTATTGTATTCCTAAAAATCTAAGGTTCGGCCAAATGACTTAGATAAGGATATATATATTAATAATAAACAATTTGGGGTTCGTTTGGCATGTTATAGTAAGTTTATTAACCATATAGTGAAAGAAAACAAAAAGACACGGTAAAAGTTAAATTATTTAACTTAGAGTTAAATCTAATTGATAAGGTTAAAATAATACCCTAAACTTGTCTAAATCCTATTGGTTGATAGGATTTCGACCCATCCCCACTTTAGCTTCGAAATAAGACCCTTTGGAACCATTATAAACCGATTTTGACTTTAATATAAAATAATATTTTGAGATATTCCTAAGGTGCCCCTCTCCTCCCCTATAAAAGGACACCTCCTCCCCCTCCTCCTCACACCAATTTGAGCACTCAAGCTCGGCCAACCCCTGCCAAAATCTCTTCTCCACTTCCCTAGTAACATCCTAGAGGTTATGGTCTTCCTCAAAGACCAATTCTAG
The DNA here is from genome assembly GCA_963277665.1 of Viscum album. Taxonomy (NCBI): domain Eukaryota; kingdom Viridiplantae; phylum Streptophyta; class Magnoliopsida; order Santalales; family Viscaceae; genus Viscum; species Viscum album. The sequence continues at coordinate 1,697,280,843 of OY728158.1, read as the reverse complement.
TGCCCTAAGAGGAGGTCTCAAAGAGGCGCTTCAAAGAAGAGGTAATTACCGTTACCAATTCTTTCCTCTTTATTTCTTCTTCCACTTCTTCTTCTTAGGTTGTTTCATTATGAAGTAATAACATCAGTATCAATCATATACTGATATGTTATTATAAGTATTAAACAACCCTATTTCACCATCTATCCATCCTACGGAAAAAGAAATCACCGCGCGTGCGTACGTACGGAATACCGTCTCCACGCCGTGGTGTAATCTATTTTCCACCACCACCTTACATGGATGGGTATAATGGTGTAAAGAATAACTATACATAGTTATTACAACATCATATTGATTCTGATATATTGTATAATACACTCCAATTCAATTCAATATTTATAGAAATGATATCATCGCTCGTGCGTACGTACGGACTACCGTCTCCACGACGCGATGAGATTCATTCTCCATGTTAACCATTTAAGAATGATTATAAAGTATATATAAGAAATAATAATGAAATATATGACATTATAAAGCTACTGGATTTATGTATATATATACATATGTATGTCATCTACTTACTTCCATTTCAAGACAATAAGGAAAGGAAAACAGCGTTCATGCGTACGTACGGACTACCGTCTCCATGAACGGTGTTTTTCATTTTATTTATCTACCTATTATATATATATATATACTGAATATATATGATATATAAATCATATTTTATATTCTGGAAGTAAGTAAATCATGATATAAGTAATAATGATGTCAAGAAAAACAAGTCAAAACACCTACGATAAATGAAACAATTTTACCCAAAACGCTTCTTTAACATGGAATTTACAAAAGAACGGGTAATATAATGTCATAAGTAAACCATATATGATATCATAACAATGAATATGATTCTGTAATAAGTCAATAACATGATTTAAATCATTATACAGGAGGTTCAGACACTTACAAAGCAAGTCGGACCTAAGGTAAGGGAAATATCACAATCTCATTTTTATCTGAGATTGTTTATTCGTTAGTATTTTCTGGGGTGTATTTTATCATCCACATCCATGTTCCCTCAATATGTAATATTGTTTCCATCCACTTTCAATAGTTTAAATCCAATTTTACCCTTAGGTGAGTTTTTAGTAAAGAATATGAAAGGAATCTTTTGCCGTTTTTCGTACGAGGTACTTTTTGACTTTTCCGAAAAAAGTACGAAGAATGTTTTTTTTAACTTATACGGCACGAACGGATTTATACTGTTTTATAAAGCCTTATTTTCATGAAGCTTCCTCTAAAAGATTTCATGACTATTTTCAATAAAATCTCTTTCTTTTAAAATTGCATGATGTTTTGTGAAAAGAAATTGATTTTGAAGAAGAAAGGATATTTTCCTCAAGAATTCAATTCAAGTGTTTTATCAAAATTATTTTCCATATAAGATAATAAAGGGTTCTGTTTCTATCCATATTTTTACATTGATTTGACTATGTTGTGATGGAATTATGTTTATGAATTCCTTTATCTTATATGAATGGTTTTATGATGTCATGTTGTTTAAGAATCCCATTTTTTATTACATGGGTTATGCAATGATGTATGATTTATGATTTTGTGGCACACATAAGAAAGGATTCATTAAGAGATGGGTGGGACCTATATCTCCCTCCAATGCATTGGGTAAATATTTTATATCTCATGAGATATACATGGCTGGAATGGTAGGTTATACCGGTTCAGTGAAACAGGACTGAAACGAGGATTACTCGATTCAGAAAGGGACTTTGTCCACTAAGATAGTCTTGGAAATGAGTCATGACTAACAAGAAATGATTTTCCATGATTATGTGTGCATGCCACAAAGTTTCAAGTTTCATGTTATGATTATGGTGATCTCATTTTCACTTCTATGATTTGTTCCATGTTAAGATATTATGATCTCTTTTGCAGGTTATGATTTTCAAAAAAATATGATATGATTTTTATTTCTTTTGTATACCCTTACTGAGCATTTGAGCTCACCCTTTTATGTTTTCTTTTCCCCAGGATATAAAGAAAGGTTTTAGGTATAAAAAAAATCGAAGATCTTTACGGGAGATATTGAAGATCTTTCACCAGGATTAGAAGATTATGTTCCGAGTTTCCAAAGACACTAAACTATTACGATCCTTGTGTGTGTGTTTTTGTTATGTACTAAGTATTCCGCAAATGTAATGTAATGTCCATGTACGTCAGGCTACGGGTCTCTACAGTGAAGGTTTCATATGGCTTGGGTGAATGAATTGGATGATAAGATCTTTAATAGGCCTTCTAGAAATATATTATGTTCTAATGAAGACCCCATGGTCCAATTTATTGAAAAATATGGGACCCTAAGTAAAAGGACTCCTTCGATCAGGTGAACCGTGTATGGGTGTCACACTAGCTGATGCTTGGTTTGGTTTCATAGGCCGATGCACATGTACCCTATGCACCAATACTTCTCGGGGGTACCTATTCAATGGTCCTTTAGTGGATTTTTTTTCATGTCCTTATTCATTTCTCTTCTTCTATTCCCTTTGTTCACCATATCTTTTATAACTTTTCATCCATGTGAAAAAATATAGTGTCAACAAACACCCACCTCAAAATTGGATCCGATCAAAAAAAATGGATCTAATTATGAGATAAAGGGATGAAAAATGTTAAAGGATTAAAAAGGACATTTGTAATGGTTATATACACCAGTCACCCATGCTAGTCCTTCTCCAAGATCATCCTCTTAGGTGGGGCATGCATGCGGGCCTCACATAGTGTTTTATTGTTCTATAAATATGGAAATTCTATTAATGGATGATCCTCACCTCCAGTATCTCTAGTCTCTCTATGATATCATCCTGCGAAGACTACCCAATTATGATTTATTGATAAAGCATCATTTTCACATATAAGGTATGTATCTGTCAACTTGACTTAGACTCCTCAATTAGTGACTTGAATAGGGGCCTTGGGAAAGGGTCCTACGCATGACACTTGAGCGAGTACTATAAACTAATTCATTCCCTTTAAAAATTCTTTCATTTTTTCAAATTTTTTAAAATGATCATTTTTCTAAATAATATTATGGTATTTCATTTTTTGTTTCAATGGTTGCTAAGAAGACCATATTTTTTAATCAATAGGCCAACATTCACATTAAGGATATGTTAAAATTCCTAGTACATGACTGTAATGACTCTTGTGAGACTACACTACCTAATCTCGCAGGGCATCTGATGAAATATCCGCGTGAATTTCCTAAGAGTGATTATCAGCCACATTATTTCCATATGCATCTGAAGGTGGTTGTTATAATAGCTTTGATTAATTATATCCATTATATTGGTTCACTGATTATAGAATCATCAAACTATCAACATTTCAATAATGATTTCATTTATCAATTTTGGTACATCATCCACATATTGTGTCATGCACCATACCCATTGTTCCATAGATATGATTCTTCACATGCCTAAATTAAATTCTCATTGTAATTCATATTTCTTCTATGATTACTATAAAGATCAGTTGATGAGTTGGAGGAATGACCGGGACTCTCACCTGGGAGGGGGGTATCAAGCCTCTATAAATGTTGGAATATTGGGTTCTCTAGAACTGTTGAAAATTCAAAAAGGAGGTAGAATACATCCAAATATATAACTCCATGTTTTCAAGGAAGAATTGTGTATATAATAATGTTTATTTCATCCCTAATTTGTTAATCCAATTGAGCCCATAGAAAAACTATTCCCCCATAATTCTTGGGGATGTTTTTATTAGTTCATGGGACCTTCGCAATGTCTCTTGGGCTCTGATCCTTATAGATATTTATGAAGAGTTCATCCTTGCAAGGCTGACATGGGATGATGTTGAATAGATGCTACCTCAAGCACCTGAGATGATAAAAATTGATCATGATCTTACGAAGGAAGACCCCCACCAGAAGAGGGATATCCACCCGAATGTGTGGTAGAGTGCATTTTGAGATATAGAGGGGGGAGGAACCACTTTCAAATAGGGACTCCCAAGATGGAGAAGGAGAGTCCTCTTGGTATATTCATGTTTTATTTGGAGAACGTGGAGTATGAAAAATAGGGGTACAATTCAAATTATGTCATAGCTATAATGATATGTGTCATAAGACTTTCATCCATGTGGATATGTTTTTATCTACTACTTTGTCAACATTCCAATGATGAAATAATGTCAGAGTAATTATTCGTGGGGGATAAGCTAACCATGAAAAAGCACGTGGGTTTGGAAATCCCCATACTGGTGAAAGTTTACGAGAGCATGTTTTATATTCAGGTGGAGAAGGTATTATTCAAGATTAAAGGACCATTCTAGGTACTATAGGGATGGATCACAGCCTAATTTAGATCATATTATATGATGATCAGGGTATACATTCTCATGATCTGGATTGAACCACATGATCATGATATTTATGGTATACATCATTTATCCTTGAAGCCTAGTGAGACCCTTTTGAGGCTAATCATGCTCAAGGAGATCAACTTATTTACATACAGGTACCTTCCTACTAGGATTTACCGATGGCAAGAATGATGAAAACGAGTAAAGATCGTATATTATTTCCTTTAGGAATGGTGTTTTAGAGATCTATTTTGATAATGAAGTTATATTTGAGTCATATTCTACATACAGGTTTGTACACTAATTCCAGTTCATGTAACAAATAATCATATCTCCTCTAATCTATGTATGATCAAAATAGAATATAATTGTAGCCTAATAGCTTCATATACTTATTGAAATGGATTTGTCTCATGTTTTAATCCATGCGCCTCTAGAAAATGAAACCAATGGATCTAATTCTTGCTATATTGATCCCTGTATTGCATCCTACCCTGATGTAGTGTTGGAAAAAGGTTTTCATAGAATTGGTATTAAGAAAATTTCCAAGAATTGAAAGAGGGGAAGAAAGGCTTCTATTCCAACAAGAGATGGTTCTTCTCCCTCGATGGATGATTCAACCCTTTTATAATGTTTTAAAAATGACAAGGTACAAGGTTATCCTAAATGACCTCATGCAAGGTTCATTCTGCCTAGAATAATCAAAAGGTTCGCACTAACTGAGGCTTAACTGAGGAAGTCCATTCATCACCATCATAAAGAGACTTGGGTTCCATTTTCTCTTCCTTAATCATTAACAATGAGGGTTGGAAAGCCCATGAAATCTAGATCTCCTCCACCATATTCACGGTAGGCCATGATGGTCTCTGAATTCACATGACCAGAGGTACTTCAATTTTGGTAGGACATGTCCTCTAATGCTGAAATCATATGGTTACTTTGTGATGGGATGCATATTCAAGATATAGGAGACTCTAGACCCCCCCCCCAATATTCTCTTAAAGGAAAATAATACTTAGGTAATGATTTATATTTTCAAACTAGAGCTTGTTGTTTATGAAACCGACTAATGGTTCCCTGATACGAGATGGGTGCAGGAAATGTCTAGATGGGGAACTACTAAAGGGGTTGACCACCAATCTTTTATGGGAGATATTCAATATGTCAATCCCAATGACATAAGTTCTTATTTTCCCCTATCTTTTTTATCCTTATTTAATTTATCTATAACAATGTGTTGTCAGTGAGGAGAAGTTCATTGTGACTTTTAGCAGGCCAAGGGGGAGTCCACTAATGATCCATCACTGAAATATGTCCAAACATATACCCCACTCGGGATTGATGAATCCTCTCCTAGGTAGGGAGAGATATCATTAGGCTAGAAAATAATGTAGGATGAGATATTGGGGGAATCTATATTACCCCCTCTTATACCTATGTTTGAGGGGGTTTGAGATATCCTTCCTCCATCAAAAAAGAAATAACCTCATATGACAATATCATTGTATATGTGCCATACTGGTGAATGTATGTCTCCATGGTACTGTTAAACTCTGATTTATCCATCAAAAATGTTTAACTCATTTCATTATTTTATAATCTCCTTTCCTATAATCTATCAAAGGGATTACAAACAATCCTCCAAGAGCCAAGGAAGGCACACTCAACCAATCATGTATCCATGCTAGTGAGTTTTTTACCACAATAGAAGAAGTGTTGAGAGTTGAGGATATGTCATCTACTCGTATCACCACCCCATTCATTGTATATAGGGGGTTTAAGATTCTAATATTGTCAAAGTTACATCATAAGGTGTTATATACAGTTTTCTTAATTTTATCCCTATCATATTTTAGGTTCAACTTATGCACAAGAGGACCCTTTGATGACTGATGTTAACCCTATGGATATCACTAAGGAGGCAATTTTGGGTTTCAAAGTGTATGAATAGGGCTATGTATTGGTTCTTGAGCCAAATATTTCTGGAATCTCTATGGGTGAAATTACTATGGGGCTTGGGACATCAATACATTGCATGAGAAATCTTAGCATGTAATTTTATGAAATTCTGGAATGTATTAACTATCACACTATATTATTATTATTATATGAACATAATAAGGAATTGTATGGATGTGAATCTTCACTCTTCGGAAACATATTTTTTCCTGATGTTTTGATCATGACTGGTTGAATACTGTAACTTCTTCAATAGAAACTGTTTTAGTGAAGGTATACAAATAATGTGTCAAAGATCATTCTACTCACATTATTTTGGTGAGATTTATTTAGGTGAATCATGAAATTGTAAATCTTCTTGATCTATTCTTGGTGACCTCAGGGTGGACCTGATAGAGTGTTCCTCTATAAGAGGTTCTGGTTCAAACTACTTAGGTTAGAGACTCTATGGAGGAATCCACCCTATTTCTTAACTTTTTATTGGTTTTGTATCACCAACTACTTTAAGCATATCCAATTTCTTCAATTTTTTCCCATTTTGTGGAAAATAATGAGTTTTCACACTATCCATTTGTATTAACTTCTATGGTTTGGTCTATGGGTGATGTCTATCTACCATTGTTGTCAACACCAGATTAACAAGAAACTATTGACCAGGAGGGAGTAGGGTATGATGCCTCATTAAATTCACTGATCCTAGATTACACTTCTCCCTCTAATAGTGGCTCTGATTTATATTTGGAGATATAGAATTATCTATGCATCACATACCATGGGGCTTGATGGAATATCTTGGTAATAATCACTAGATCCATTTTTTTACCTACCTTCATTAATCCATCAACTTATGGTCCTATATCATGTGTTGGGAAATGGGAAATTTGACTAATACATGGTTTATGTTGTTGTAAAAGAGATCATTCACAAATTGGAGTGATAGGATCATATTCAACAAGGCCTCCTAAATGAAACTTTTCCACCTATGTTGCTGACTCTAGGTTGTATTATCCCAAGATGAGTCCAACCATAGTTTGAAGATTGAGGAATGTAAATAACAAATTAATGAAAAAACTATTAAATTATCATTCCATTGGTAGGAATTGGATGCTGCTTTGGAGGATCTTGTAAAACCCCACCATTCATTATAGGGATCCCAAACCAAAGGGTCAACTTATAGGTTGTTGTGGAAGAACGTATCCATGCTAAGGTGACTGAAGTTGTTCATTTGGCTGCACTTCAACAATTGGATGGTGGGGATTGAGAGACTATTAGACAAATGAAGAGTTATGCTGATAGTATATTTTAATGTGTGATGGAGAGACTCCATATTGTGGATTCACCTCTAATTGTTTCTTGTTTAATAAATTAAATATATATATTTTTATAATCATCTATGTCATCATCCATGATTTATTTCTACGATCATAATATATCATTAAAACCAATTTTCATACCATAATATAATTATGTCATCTTTTCATAACCACGATGATAGGTATGGGAAGACACTCTATCTTTTAACTATGTCATGGGGCCTAGAAACCATTTTTTGTACTATTTCTATGTTCACATGGTGACCCTAATAAATATTGGGTCTTTTTATGTCATCACCCTAATTTTTGGGCTAAATAAAATATAGAGGAGACTTAGCAGGAGAGACTTGGATTTTACTTGCATGAACCTATATGTGTTTTTATCTTAACAAGTGTTTTCCTCTTATCTTTTTATTTCTCTATATTTTTCTTAAACTATAAAATTTTTTGGTCTAGTGGGTTGAAAACCAACTGTTTTTCTAGAGCTCCCATTGTGGGTTTTTAATCTAGAGAGTCCTATATCTCTTTTGTGTGTCCAATCTAAAGTCACGAAAAACTAACATGTGTGGATGGAGATTTAGGTAGAAAAAATGTGAATATAAATTTTGAAATGATAATCCAAACAAGGTTTGTTGGGCATGAAGGTTCTGGCATTCTTCAGGTACCCCTAAGGGGAAATTTGAGTCATGATTTTTTGGTTTCCTAATGTAAAAAGTGATGTTTGGGAATATAGGAGGTCTCTCCTATGGATGAAGTTACCACTATTTCAAAATAAGTTATATGGAACACATTAATCAATGGCACCTAGGGTGTGTTATTGCATAGTCAAATAGTGGAATCCTTCGGCTGATAGGCCAATTTTTCGGACACTTACAAAATCCAACTATGGATTTTTTCAACATGGTTAGGAAATGGATTTATTGGGAGTTATTTAATTCTACTAATGATGATCAAATAAATTTTATGGAGATTTAGGTTTCCCAATACCATGATGGGTAGTTTTTTCAAGGGAAGATGTCTAAGGATAGAGGGAACATCTATATGGGCATTATTCATGAATGGGAAACCACTCATACACAACTTTGGCATTTGTGAAGGATAATAAATTAAGCTCATGGCCTAGGTGGGAATCCTATATATCCTAGATATAAAAGGAATAAATGTTCTCATAGTTCAAAAATTCAGGTCTTACTCTCTATGGTTTACAAGGTGAATTGGGGTTATGATGGGGTCGAACTCTAGAGGAGGATTCCCAATGATTGGTTTGGTTTGGGGCTTACTCTTGAGATGGATGACCATATGTTATGTTGGGGATTACTCTTGAAGAGTATTCCCTTGATTGGGTTGGGATTAAAATTGGAATGAGGCCCTATATTGTCTAGGGATGTCACTAGAAATGAGTCCTAAAATTGATTGGGGGTTACACTTGGAATGAGTCCTTGGGATCATGTAGATAGTGTGATGACCGTAAACCTCTAATCTCGAATGATTAATAATCAGGGTGAAAAATATGAGGAATAAAAATATCAAAGAAACCACACATTCTGCTTTATTCCAATGTTGGATACGTTTCCTTGAGGACTCACGACTAGGGAGGAACATTGATGGAATATTAGGGGAACATCCAAAAGAATTATCTTCACTGAAACATTTATCTAATCGTGTGGGTTATGGGATCATGGTTATCCTATATCCCACATGAGTCATAATGGGTCATTCATGAATCTGAGAAGGAAGAGGAAGTGTATGATCTATAAAATCACACACTTATCCTCATCTATTGGTGGAACTGGATATGGGTACTATGAGTTATGGGAAAAGATATAGTTTACATACCCTCTATGATTTTCATATCAAGGATAGTCATATCATACTAAACACACAAATGTGGAACTAGAGGTAATGTGGTACAAGACTCCATCCACCTGAATGAAATTATAGGGTATTACTCAAGGAGGGATTCCCTAAAATTTGGTCCACGGTGAGGAAGGAGGATTTCATTCCATTTCAAAATGAAATGCATGAATTATACTCCACCAACCTTCTTAGAACTGGGGACTCCAGATTGTAGAGTTGAAAAGGGTTGGACATGGTCCTATCCCTAGTATCTAAGTCTAGTAACTCCCAGACACCATTTACAAGGTCAAGGTTCTCATGACCAATTGAATGAAACTACACATGTTCCCTAAGGACTCTAACCATAAGGAGGGATAAGTGAGGGAACCCAATATCCATAGTAATGAAAATCCAAATGGGAGATAGGATGGTGTGCCCCCTTCTTGGTATTGAATGTCTTTGGGCTTTGGTGGAGGTTTTAACTTATTCCATCCCAGAAAAAGGAGCTAAAGGAAGAGATGACCAACCATGGATGGCTTTGAAGAGGGATTTATTAGAGGCTCACATAGGATAGGGGATAAGGAGAGACAAGGGAGGGTCACATAGGTAGTCTTGGGAATGAAAAGGATAGGTCACATAGGGGGTTGATTCACTTAGGTGGGCCGGGGTGAGGTGATGGTAACATGGGAAACCAACCACCTGGGAAACAACACTTGGGTGAGGCTTTTCACATTCCTTCTAGAGTATCTGTAGTTTTTATAGAAACAATCTTGTGTAGGTTCTTGATTTGGGATAGGGACCCCACACTAGTGTTCGTCCATCATGACGGATGGACTGCCTTGTGTAGGTGTTGTCTATTTTAAACCTATGGAGGATATTAATTTCATTAAACCTCTTTAATTCCCACTCATTCAGGTTTTGGGGACAGAATAAAATGTTTTAGAGGGATTGAAAAAGGCCTTGGGTGAGAATATCATGTAGAGTCATTAGGGGAATTGTTTCTAGGAAAATGAAGACCACATGGTACTATTTATAGAAAAATATGGGGTCCTAAGATAAGGGACTCTTTCCCTTAGGTGTACCATGATAGGGTGTTACACTAGATTATTCATAGGTTGGTTGCATAGGATAAAGCAAAGGTCAATTTCATAGGTCGATGTGAATGTAACCTACATTTCGATGCAACCAAAGTGTATCTACATGATGGGCCTTTATGTATTTTATATTATATTCATTATTAGTTTTTATTCTTCCCATCGATATGATAAATATACTTTTGAAACATTTTCATTCATGTGACAAAATAGAGTGTCAAAAGTGATTAAGTGGACTTCCAAAGATCCCTTAGAGGCTATGTAGGTAGGGTGTATTCAATCATGGAGTGATCATCTAGATCTCTCCCTTTGTAGAATAAGATCACAAATTGGTGTGGTGTACAACTATGAGTCTTTTTGTAAAGTGTCTTAACGATTTTATCATATCAAATTCAGTAGCTACAGTAGGAGTTGGTTCCAAATGGTTAGTGGAATCCTGATATTCCTCAGGGTGCAAGACAAATAGTGGTGGTAGCCTTTGGAGCTACACCAAGTCTCTAGATCTCCTTCAACCATCACTCAAGAAGGCTCTTTTTCTTTAGTGGATGTAGAGGCTTGGGGCTTGTGATGAGATATTAGATGGAAGAGGAATAATAGGGTTTGTTGGTAAATATTTTGGCATGGATTCATATTGTGAGTTTTATGGTAATTTTAATTATCATGAGATGATAGTTGAAGGGAGGTATCTCGCTGTAGGTTTTCCTACTCTGAGAGTGGTGGTATAGTAAATATAATTTTTTCATGCAGTCATCTGTTATTTCCATTGAGGATTTTTTAAACACATGGTTAGTTCATGGTACTCATGGTAAGTAAACATACCATGATATTCACGTGCATAATGGTGGTAAGGTTACCATTGGAAGCACCCATATTGTGTTTAAGGTGAAATCAGTATGGATACCATGTGACTATAGGTTCATAAATGGGGAAGATGTGAACAATACATGTGGTGAGAATACGCCCCTCAAAGGAAGAGTCTCTCTTGGCCTTGGATATTTTCCATCCTGAAAAAAATCATATTTTTTCTTAGTGAAGTATATTCTATAATTATGGTACACATTAATAATTAAAATAGAAACAACATATTTAAATCCAATTTCAAAATATATTATTATTTAATAATCGAAACAAAAACTACAATGAACTAGGGAATTAAACTATAATGTTGGTAATTGTTAAATAATAAATGGTAGTAAATGTTTAAAATTCCATCACACATTAGGTTCCAACCCCCTAAAACCACTAATTTCCTCTAGAGGAGTATTTCATAACTACAGTTGCTTCAGAGTGAAACCCTAACCCAAATTCTTTCTCATGTGGCTCTACTATTACTAATAATCATGAAAAATTCCATCATGAATCGTATCCATAGAAAACCTCATGAGGTCTATTCACCCACAATGCATAGTCCAGCATAGTTGTGCTATACTATAGAGGGTCTAGCATATATATAACCAAAACTCTCCAAAAACACTCTAGGGTGAACACCACCCTCTAATTGGGATCGAACAATAACCATGGTAAATTATCCTCATCGTGAGTTTGGTAAAAACAACATCCACTAAAATTTTTAATAACTATCCAAGGATCATGATTCTTGAAAAATTATTATCTAGTTTTTTTTAGAAAATAATAATTATCGGATTCACTGAAACTAACCAATTCTCTATCCGGTGGGGATTAAAATAAACATAGATTACATGATTCCTTTTTCTAGAAAATTATTATAATTTTGAAATATTATAGGTAGTCACATCCAACAAAACATGAAATAATCTTTATATTATGAAACGTTCTTCAATAAGAATTATAGAGAGACAATATTCTTCGAATCACAGAGTAATAAAATATGTCAACTGAGCCTTTAAATCATAGTATTATTGTTAAACAGATCAATAATTGGATAAGTGAGCACTGACTTCCACTCATGATGTCCTTAACTCTGAATCCAATTGTGGATATATATACATGGATCATTATATTTGATTGTATGTAGCCATAATTAGTAGAGCATATTTGGATGTGCTGACATAGGATGAAAATGAAAGATAACAAGTAACCACTACATGATGCATGGTCTAATATAATTGTATACTTTATATGATGGATTTTATATTTAATTAAAAAAACCTATAATTATAGTCCAAGAGATAGGATATTTTGTATGACACACCTATTCTAGTTTCCCAATATTGATAACCAAACTGAAAACCCTTGACACTATTTCCATAAACACCCAAAGAAATCCTCATAGGATTACTAAAAAATTATGGTGGACCTGCACCTCATCGCGCAGTGTTATCCATACAGGGACTATATAATTTCATGGATAGAGGAATCAATCCTTGAACATTTATGGGAGTACTAAAATATATTAGTTTTGTGGGGGAACCATGAATTATCATGGCCATGTGTGTACTAACACCAAGACCAATTTTGAAGACTCGTGCCCTGATATATGTGGGGTATTACCAACCACATTTTTTAATATATAGGGCACAATATCTATAATTATCACATAATATAAGAGATACCTAATATAATTTCTAATCTGATCACCTCAACTGAATGCAAGTATCATCCTTACAATGATGAGGGAACTTAACATCCCAAATCAACTCATATCTCACCTCAGATATCGAAGAGGGAGGTACCACTGTTTTCTAAATGAATAAATTCACAGTGTGGAATACCCATTCAAGAAAATCCAATACCAAATAAAAAAGTTATCAAATATACCTTGGATGAAAAGTGCATGACAGGTACTCTAGGGACAAATGAAGTGCAACACCACAATAGGAGTCTGGTAAAATTCTTTATTCACAATGATTTGTGGGAATTAATATTCATAGTGTGACCCTATAGGGTATATAGAATGATAATCTCATGATGTAGTGATCATGTAGCATCTGAACCCTATTTCATATAGTCCCTATACTAGAAGAATTATCCCACAATAAACACTGGTTTTTTCAAATATATTAGTTTATGTGTTCGCTTTTTCACAAACCATTTCATGTTTCATTCATGGTGTGTACACATAATATAAAACATGTAAGATAAAAAAGGTATATATTCATATTCCTTTTTCAGATAATGTGATGTGTTTTAATAAACAGAATATACTTATAACATACATAGTGATTTAGGCCAGGTGTTATACTAGGTATATGCCATTGTACATGTTGAGTCATGTGTATTGTCATATACAACTTGGGAAAGATTAATGCATGCATTAGGATATTTATAACTCAATGAATCCATTTCACCAAATATAGTATGATACATGGTGTCTATTTAATAAACTAAAAACTAAGTTGTCCTAAAATATCCAGAATCACTATCTTCTCTGACCACTTCTCCTCACCCCATTAATCTATAATTGTGGTCACAACATTCATAAAAATTTACATTAATCTATGATTTTGGGGTTACTTATTAGTGATCCACTATCCATTTTAGCCCCACCACAAAGCCATTCCCTCATCAATTGAATTGGATTTAGGATTATCAGTTACCTAATGGTTCCATAACACATACCAATGCATTATCATATCTTGGTGACACCATCCCCTACTTCAGTATTATTATTTATCAATATATTTCCACCCTATCACCATTTGATATCATTTCACACCATATTCATTGAGCCATAAGATAATGTGAAGACCAAAAAAAGATCATTTATTAAGAGAAAAATAATAATGTCTAGATTCCTGTTATATCTATTCTATCTTCTCATAATTCATTCAGATCCATTTTCATCATCGATGTAATGGTAATGGTAATTCAAAATGATGTTTGAAATACATTAATTTTGAATTCCAAAAAAGAAAATTTCATAAATAAGGGAAATGTGGTTAACTTCCCTAATTAAATTCATAAGATTTAAAATATGGTAAATTATGTTCAAATCAAAAAAATCATCAACAATTGAAATTAATAAAAATTAATAGAATCAAATTAATAATCCATAACTCATGGGAAATCATATTTTCATCAATGGTTCTCTCATTATATGGTTCCACTCAACATTACGCTAAAATTATATCCTTAATTCCACCTCCAACTTGAATATGTTTACCTCTCCTCTCTCTATCCACTAAGTTTTCAGGTTAAATATTTTAAAGCTAACACTAGATAATGACTAGTGAACTTATATAAAAAAATGGTTCAACTCGGAAATTAGTTAATTAACAAAAAAAAATTAATAAAAAATTTCAGGGAACCTGATACTTAGAAGCACAAAAAATCCCACACATAATGAAACCCCTTGATTTCAATAGAACAATGATCTATGAATTTTCATACATTCAAGAATTTAATTGGTATTACTTCTCACACACATGGGGAAAATATTCATTTCATGAATACATAAGAAAAATCAATTAAAATTGTCCATTTCATTAAATTTAATAAAATATTGTAGGTAAACCATACTTCTAGAGATTAATGAAACCATTAAAAACTTTCTAAGGTCAATTTCAAGGGTTCTCTTATCATTATAACCCTCTTTATGGACTTGATACTTAAAATCTCAAAATTGAGAAATATATCAATCAGTAAAAATATAGTTCAGACAATTGTTTATGTCATTTGGAATTTTTATTTCCATAGTGGAAATAATGGATTTTTAAATAACTATCAAGTAGTAGTCATGAAAGTTATAATACTGAGGAAAAAATAAATTATACTTGAATTTTATTTTTTCAATAATATTTATATACAAACATAAAAAAATTGATCAAGTCTATCATATTTTATGTACATAATTTTGAAATTTTTATTTAGTTATATTGTGTTATTTATGATAATGTTGTAAATTTCATAATCTTATTGGACATGGAAATTTTAGTTTATCTTTTCTGCTAATTGATATTATAGTTATAAAATTATAGTTCTAGTGGTTTAAATACATTAATTTTATTCTCATAATTATAACTAATTCTATATGAGAGTAGTATTTGTTGAACATTGTTTATATTATTCTTATAGTTGGTTTACTTTCACTCTTTATGAATAGTGGACACTTGATATTGTTAGGAAATGATTTTCCGGGTTCCATTCTATTGAAAATGGTTCCCATGTATTATATTATTATTCATATTGGATAAATTTTCACAATTTTTCTAAATATAATACAATAATGCCTTCATAAGGTCGTAGCTATATAAATTATGATGATCGGATAATTGTTTTGTCATGGTTACAGTTGCTGGCCATTAGCATGGGTACTCCATCAACCCATTATGTTTATGCATGTGTATGTGTGTGTGTGTGTGTATATATATTGTTATGGTTATTATGTTACCCTAACATTTGTTTAGATGATATATCGAATTTCATTTATTTTTTAATTAAATTGGTCTTGATCAAAAATGATCCATGGAATGGCCCAAATTTTTTTTAATAAAAAACTGTATATAGAACAATTCATGGCTTTATCTAACATTGTTTTGACCATGACGTAAATATGTGAAGCCTAATAGTGTTCCTGAAATATGTTATATATAATAATTTTCCTTGATAGTTATTTTTTCCATTATAATAACCTTTCTATGTATAAGAGATTCTATATTGGACATTGAGCATGGATCAAAATAGTTTTTGATCCACTTAGTGGAATGTGAGTTTTATATTATTAGTATTATTGGCTGATCATTAAATATAGTATTAAATTCATTCATGTTTTATCTATTGTTTTTTAAATGTATATATTATGAAATATGTAAATTTATTTTGAAAAAATTCTATTCATATGCCAAATAATTATTTTGGATAGTTAAGATCTTTGGTTTGGCCTACCATGTGTCCATACATACACGATTATAGTGAACCTTAGAAGAAATAAAATTTAACTTATTCTAATTTATGTAAAAATAGGTGAATTGGAATCAATTTTTATTCATTATTGGTTTTGGGAAATTAAATTTTCATTATTTGGTTTAGTCTCTATAGGTTTTTAAAGCTTGGGAGGCTAATATGAAGCAAGGTTTTTCTTCATCACAATAATAGGAATACTCAACTTTCATCAAATAATGTTATTTATAATATAATATAAAATATTTAATTTTATTTCAGGATTGGAAAATTTTCCCTCAATTTAATGAATATATATAGAGAATTATTTATATTGTTAAGAAAGTATAACATGTATACTCAATGTACTAGTTTTATTTATTTTAATATATTTTTGAAATATGGATGAATGATTTTAGATTTTGGGAGAATATGGAATTGAACATTTTTTTAATTTTAGAATGTTAGATTATTTACTAATAAGAAACTGGGTCCCCTAGTGTTGGCCACCAATACCTAATGACTTGGGAACTATAACACCATGACTTAAAATATGACAACCCTTATTTTTATTACATGTTAATTCATGATTTAGTACATAGTGATAAACAAAATATGACTTGGAATATTGGGGATTGTATTATATTTGGGTGATTAGGTACATAAAAAACTACTAAAAATCTGGGGTACATCATATGTAATAAAAAATTCATTAACATGATCATATTATTCTATTACTTTTAAAACTCCATAGGATAACCTGGGGAAATACATAGGAATGGGGTGCGATATAAATAACACTATGGGAATAAAAAATTAATAACATGAATAAAGTATTACATTTTAGAAAATAGTAATTTCCATGGGACCTAAAACAGATGAGAATCTTAAACATGAATAATTAGGCATGATATAGCATGATTACATAAAGGAAACATGGGTATGTGGCATCAACAAAAAACATTAAATCATAACCATAATTAATGTTTAACGACCATGAAAACAAAATATAATTTTCTTAGGATAACCTCATGTGCACCATATATGGCATCTCAAGAGACTAGAACATTACCCAGTACATTGGAGCGCTCTCTGGATGCACCCATCAAAAAAATATATTGTACAGGCATAAGTGTGCAACATATATCACATAAAAATGAACATATTTCATATTATTTAATCCCATTTTATGGTATTTTATATTAATTACATGTAATTCTCATAAAAAAGTCTAATGGAATAATGTTTAAAACCATTTATAAAAAATGGTTATGGGTATTCCCTACACAACTGTTTGGCATGGAAAATCACAAAGAAATATCAGCCACATAATGGGGGAACCTAAATGTACAAGGGAGGATCTAATTAGACTAAAAGGGGTATCTCATAATTTACACATCATAAGGGGAGTAAGGGAGATATAAACGTACTTATCACCACATTAGGAATTGGATATAAAAGGAATAAGATAATTAAGATGCTCGAATAAATAGAAGAATGGGATGATACCTTACAATGAAACGATGATTTTGAAAGCTTAAGAGGGGATTATTAAGATATTTTGGTGCCTTGGGAGGACCGTAGAAAATATATTGAATATTAATCATGTGATAAATGATTTTAATGTTACAAGGAATGGGATATTGGGTGGGTTTATAAAGTAAAAGAGTTGGGAGTTCTTTATTATTTCCTAATAATATATATTAGAATCAATATAATAATGTAATTAGAACCATAAATTTTACCATGGATTGTTTCCATGGTTTCTACAAAATATTATTGGGTTCAATTATTTTTTAATTAAAAGGCCTATAGAATAAAAATATTCACCTTGGTGTTATGAAAATGATCCATGCTCTTAAAGAAATAATTTTAAAATAATAAAATATTATATAGGTTTTGGAGGATTCAAAAAGGCCTTATAAAATTAATAAAAAAACATAAAAATGAAATAATTTAATGGGGAAATATATAGTTTTTCATTAAATTATTTTATTGTATTTTTTATATCAATTTTAAGACATCACGGTGTCATACTACACACCGTATGTTTATACTATATTAAATTTTTCCTCTAAACATAAATGTTCTTATAAATTTATGAATTACTAAAATTTGGATAAATTCTATGTTGTTATTCCAAAAATAATATTTTTCTAATAAAAATAAATTTTCAAATATTTTAATTTTCACATTTAAACCAAAAAAAAATTTATTTAGAAGAGAGAGGTTTTTAACAATAATTGGTTCTGAACCCTTATAAAAATAATATTTTAATCATAAATGTTATAATATAATTTAAATATAATAATATTATTAAAATAATATTTATTTCAAAAGTACTTTAGTTAATGAATATAAATTTCTTTATTTAAATTTCATATTACTCAAAAATATCACGTGTTCTTTATTATGTCTAAATAAAAATGATTTAGAAAGTAACATAAATAAAAAGAAAATATATTCATTATTCTTTAAAATATAAAAATGTTCATGACATTAGAGTCTTGATAAGTAGCCCTTTATTACACTATATAATTATCTAAGGGTATGGTGCATGTTAGTTATTATTTAAAGGTGTGGTCTGATATACATATTTTGGTTTGTGATCATGATGACCTTGAACATATCCCATAATAAGTTATGTTTGTGGTTCAGTTTATTGATTTCATATAAGGCTTGGTCAAGGTCAAATACCAATGATGTTATCTCCCTCATAATCTCTCATAAATAGTCTTCATTGTTTTTATCCCACTAGTCGAGACCGTCACATCCATTGTATGTGTCAATTGGATTTTTCACAACCTTTATTTATAAAAATCATATCATAAATACTAAAGGGATATATTATCAATTCATATGATTCTTAATGTTTTAAAACATGATAGGATTTAATAAATACAAAGATATTAATAGGTGCTTTATAACCATAATATGTAATATGATATTTTATTCAACCATAAAGAGAATTTTATTTATTAAAGTTTGGGCTATTACAATCTTCCTCACTTTAAAAATTTTTCAATTGAGATTTTCCTTTCACACAATATAATATCCGTGGGTAATTTTGTTTCACCACATCCTTCGTTTCACACTTCACTTCTTGAATCTTTGGGTTACTCGATATCACTTTGACTAGGTGGATTTTTTGGTTGAACATTGTCTCTATGATCTAAGATCCTTAATGGATGCTCCTCATATTAAATAACATTCTCCAATGGTCTTTTCAATAGATTATGTACATGTAATATATTTCTAATGTACTTCCTCATGAGTGATACATGAAACACATCTAGTACAAGAGATAAGTTTGGTGGGAGTTTTAATTCACAAGACACTACTCTAATGAAATCAAGGATACCAAATTGATCATTATATCTTGGAATAATATTTCCCTTCTTCCGAACTTTAATGGAATTCATCCATGGTTATTTATATAGGAATACCATATCTCAAACCTCAATCTCTAGGTCTCATTGAAAATTATCAGCTTAGTACTTTTGTTGACTCTGAGTAGCGCTATTATGTCATTGAATTGGCTTGACCTTTTACTCTATTTCCTCAAACATTTCAAGAACCTAAATTTTTTTCACCAATATTATTCCAATATTTAGGTGCTCTCCACCACTTCCAATAAAGGTTTTCATATGGAGCCATTTGGATTCTTAAATAGAAAATATTTTTAATGGGAACTTGGCTAGAGGAAGATGTTTATTCGATCCTTCTATGAATTCAATTGACAATTCTCTCAACATTTCCTAATGCATATGGATATTCTTCATATATTTCCATTAGTTTGAGGGTGATAATTAGTGTCGAAGTTAATCTGAATATTTATAACAAGTTGGATAATCTTTGATAACTTATAGGTTAATCTTAGTACTCAGTTAGAAACAATAAATACATGCATTCGATACAGCGTCGCCACTTATCTAGTGTATATTCATGCTAATTTATATGGTGAGAAGTCATTACGAATTTCAATGAAGTGATAAGGTTTTTTGAAATGATCCAAAATAACCCATATATCATTATTTACTCATGATTTATTTAAAAGAAATGTGATAATGACCATGTTTATATTTTACCATTTCCATGTAGGTATGGTTAATGGATTTATACTCACCTTGTATTTTTTTCATTTCATCCTTCAATTACTAACATTAATGACACCTTAAGGTATAAAATAGGATCTCCTTCTTCAAATTGTCTAACTAATAGTTCACTTAGGGATCTTAAAACATCTTTGGGCTCCATGGATGGGTAGAGATGGTCAATAAATGTGCATAATTCAATAACTCCTTTATTAAATTAGGATTTTATGGTACACATAGTCCGGATAATGTTTTGACAAATACTTTGTTACTTTTGGACACGGAGGATTTCCCTTTTCTTATAGCTTCCACCTTCTTTTTAATTTCCACATCATCTCTTTGGGAATCCATTAACTTATCAGGAATGTTTGGTTGATCAATATTTTGTTAAAGGATTAATGATGTTCCTTTATGAGTCCAATGCCCATCATTTTATTGTAAGAGATTATTGGATCCTTCTTAACTATCATCAATGATAAAATTTTGGGATCATTTATTCTGAATGTTTCTGGAACATTATTTTCATTATTATGATGATAGTGGATTGAGAATTCATAGTCCTTAATTATATCTAACCATATTCACTAGAACATATTCATCTCTTTATGTGGGAATATATACTTGAGGCTCCTAGGGTCTGTATATATTCACATAAATCCTTAATGAGATAGCAATTCCATTTTTTATAACATAATGAATACTAAATCCAAATCCAAACTATGTATTGGGCTGTTATATTCATATAAATTCAATTTCCTTCAGGCATAGGCTTTCACATTTTCATTCTAAATTATTACAAAAACTAATCTCCTCATCGAACTGTCATTATACACCATGAATGGTTCCCTGCTTTTAGGTAGCAGAAGTATGTTTTCAGCCATTAGACTCTTTTTTAACTCAATGAAGCTACCTTCAGAAAAGATAATCCAAAAGATATTGACTCTATTCAAAATTATCTTGGTTATAGTGTTTTAGCATAATGAAAAGATCCTCAAAAATTGATGATAGTACCCAAACAATCTATAGGAATAACGGATTTACATCATAGTAGTTTTTCATGGCCATTATTCAATTACTTATATCATGGATGAGCCCAAAGATATCACATTTCATATGATGATATTCCCCAAGAATAATATTTCCTTTAACTAGAACTCACTATTTTTGTACTTCTCATAAAGAATATCATTTCTTATGTTCTTTAACATAGTACTCAGATAGTCCTCATACACCTCTATAATTTTGTTGTATATTAGAACATCATCTATAAAAGTTTGAATAAATATTTCAAGGAAATCTATAAGGACTGTATTAATCATGTCCATGATGATTTATAGGTAATCGGTGATCTTGAATAAAATTATTATGAACTCATAGTGCAAAAAAGAAATGTTTGGGATATCCTCCTTCATCACCATTACTTGATAATACCCCTACCAAAGATCCACTACGGATAAGTATTGGGCTCTATGTAGCTAATAAAACAATTCATAAATCTGTGGTACAAGATAATTGTTTTATCATGATCATTTTTAGCTAAAAATAATTAATGAAAAGGCACAATGACAGGTCAGTATTCTTGACAAAGAGGACTGGTGCTCCCCATGTAGAGGAATGCGGTCATATAAACCCTTGATCCAGATTCTCCAATAGTTTTTTCTTCAATTCCACAAGTTCCACAAAAGAGATTAAATATTAAGTCTTGTATAATGAAAATTTTCAAGTTATAATCATGATTGAGAAATAAAAGCTCTCACCTAAGAGGAAGACCCATAAATCCTTCATGAAACACCTTAGAGTATTCCCTTACAATTGGTATGTCTTCAAGTATAACCTTCTCTATAGGCTCCAAATTTTGATCTACATACACTACCTCATAGGGAAATGATATCCATTCATGATATATTAGTGATAAAGATGATTTATACTCCTACTTGAACTTGTATAGAATCATAAGAAAATTCTATATATAAAGATTGATTTTACATCTCATGATAATTTATGTTGGATCTCTATAATAAAATCTAATCCATATCCAATATTTCTTAAAATTACACTAAAGGTTGTCTCATGAGATTTTTTTATTTTTACCCAGTATATTTTGATAGGAGAGGAGTTATAACCTTGGTATGCAATAATATCCCTATTTTCATCTTCCCTTATATAACTACATCCATGAATTTTAAAGGTGTTTGAAAATTTCTAATAAAATTTCATGATATAGATGAATGATTTGAACAAAAATCAAAATGTGTGTTCACTATTATTGAATAAAAAACTACCATACAATTAACCACATTATTTTTGGGATCCACCTCAGTGGTTGTGATTGAATATTGTCACCCTTAGTTCCTTAGTGGTTGTGTGAATTGAAAACCCTTGGCGTAGTGTAATAGTTAACTTAGATTCATTGTTCCATGATGTTTAAATATTATACAATAGATCGAGGGTAGGATTGAGAATTCCTTTCTTATATTGCATTGGATAGTTTCTCCCTTAATAAATCATTGGCTACGTTCTCTTCCTTTAAGAACAAAAATCATTTCCCCATCCCCATTAGACGATTTTGGGGCGCTTCATTTAACACTTTTGCATCTAAGATGTTGAAATTTCATAAAATATTTTTTTTCACCATAGAACCATCATAATTAAATTCCACTTTCCAATTATTGTTTCTTGATACCCTCAATATATTTTAATCTCAATTTTTACATTAAAGAAAAGACCATAATAATTCATAATAGAAAATCCAAGTATCAAATCTCCTAGTATTTTTGTAGCTTTGGTTTTATCCCACCAAAAAGGTAAAAAACTTTTCATTAATGGGTAAAAACAAAGATAATGGTATTTTAGGAATGTTTTATAATGTTTTCCTTGTATTCCATGATGGATTCATTACCTTTTTTCAATAGGGAATAGAAATCCCTTTCTATTTTATGTCAAAGAGTTTTAGATTTTTTTTTAAAATATTTCTCATGAAATCCATCCACCTAACCACTTTAATCTCTTCCCTAGTATTGGTATTATTGATAATTTCCCACTATTGATCAGATTATCTATCCATATAATAAATATCTAGTATAACTTTCTCGTTATCTAAAAATTTTAAGATGGATAATATCTTATCAATGATGTTGATACATTTTTTTCTGATTAGGGGATCAAATGATCCACTGAAATTCAGAATCCTTTATCTCATAAAGATATCCATTTAAGATCATTATTTCATAGGGGGATTGGGGAATTTTTCCAGATTTAGATTTGTATTCATAACCTGATTCTACTAAGAGAATGTTGTGAAAAATTTTGTGATTCCTTCCCCTATATGGTTGGGCATCTTGTTTGGGCTTTCATCACATTTCCCATCACATTGATAGTTTACTCAGTTCCTCCTATTTGTAGTCATTGAAAATAATAATTTTACACACAGGGATGAGTATTTTTAAACAATAACATGCATAAATAGAAATCCTATAACATGAACATGATAACTTATAAAAGACATTTATTCCTTAAGGTAAGAATTTATAGGCTTTAACCATTGATATATATTATATATTTTATAACCTAAACGTTAATGGCATTTTTTATTCACCGAATAATGATTCATAATGAACTTGTTGATTTATGAAATCATATCCCTCAGGATAGTAAATGTATGTGTATAGAAAATCCCTTTTTCTTGTAGTTGTTTTTGTCCAAGTCTAGCATAGTTCTTTGTTTTTTAGTGTTACACCAAGGTACGTGTATTCCAAATACACATCCATTTGTAGTGTCCAGACAGATATGTATTTTATTGGAAACCACTCAATGTATAATTTTCAAAAATTTAGTGATATCTTCTTATGTCTAGTGTTATCCTTAAATATTTTGTTAGAGTCTCCTAATCCAAATACAAAAAAAACTAAACTTTCCTTTGATAGAAACAATGATAGCCCATGTTTTTATTACACATTAATTCACTATTTATTACATAAGAATATAGAAAATAAAACTCAAAATATGAAAGATTTTAGTGTCATTGGGTAATTATGTACGTTACATAATAACATAAAACACGTGGTACATCATTTTTGTTGAAATTGTAACATACCGACTCAGAATCCACTTAACCTGTACCCCGAACATGTGGGTTAGATGGAGTCAAGCATGAATACCCATATTATAGAGGCTATATACTAGTAATAAGGGAGTAAAGGTTATATTATATGGATTATATAACATCATATTAGAGTTCCATAGTGTATTCAATTAGATATAATCAACAGATAAAGCATAATATAAATAGTTAGAATCAATAAACTAATGTGGAAGTGTAAACATACCTTTGAATAAGTAAGCAGTGGAAGAAATGGATAAATTATAATAAGGTAATAATATCAAAATCCTATGTGTTAGTATATGATAAATGGATTCCTGTAATTCTTAATAAATAAAAGGAAAAATGAAGATTCAAGCATTCTACACAATCGTACCAAATGAAAAATAGACAAAATAGATCCAAGCATCTAGAGAATATTCCCAATCCTCTTCTCCTAATATATAACTAATGTTAACACATGTTGAATGCCATAAGAAGGTAATTTACCCTTATAAATACTTTTAGATAGATAATATTCTTGATTACCAAAGTTATCTTGAGTAGGGTGTGAAACAAAAACCTCAGTAAGCCACCACCAATGGTTTCTACATGTAATCCATGTAGTGTTCCTAACTAAACCATTTTCATGTATAAAAGAATTTTTAAATAAATGTTGAAATAAATAAACAATCCACTCAGGTTTCTAAGGGACACCTAATTGATCTTCCTAATTCTCTTCATTGTCAAAAGTAATGAATCGAAAGATACTAAATATATAGTAGTAATTATATATATATAATATAATTATTTAAAAACATATTGCATCCACCTATATGAAAAGTTTTCATGCGGATGTAAGTGTCCATATACCTAGAATAATAGGGATGGATGGACCACAATGTTACTCAAACATCCATGAAATTTATAATGATCCAATAAGACCAAGCAATGGTCTATATTTCCTACATCCCAATAAAGTGAGAGATTCCATGCAAAAACACTCGAGATGATGAGTCAGCCATCATGGAATCACTATCAACAAGGAAAGTGGTTTTTAAATCCCAACACACATATTGTATCACATGTGCAAGATGTCATTGTCAACACCCGATGTAATGTAGCGTGATTCATCCATGATCAATTGGTCCCATACTATTATATCACAACCACAATAAAGGAACATTATAATTATAAATGGATTGGGGAATTACCTACCATCCATCTCTTTAGTCTATCCAACACACATAAGCAAGACATAATCATTTATTGTATTATATATAAGGCATAACATGTTACTAACTTAATTACCCCATATCTATTATAAAAAGTTAAATATAATTCATATGAATAATTTATTATAACATAGATAAAATGCATGGTATTACCATCCTTTTATGTCATTTCATTTTAACCAATTAATTCATTAATAGTATGCAATCCATCATGCTTAAACCATTCATTATGACCCATTACATTTAAAAAAAGAAGGTAATATATATTTAATAAATATCTTCTATAAATTAATCCTTTCAATTCACTATGGCATGGAAAATCAATTTATATGGCTCAACGTGTCAATTTGAATGTTTCTTGGTCAAGTAAAAAAGAACTACATGGGAATTTTCCTTAAAAACTAGTAAAAACACTTATGGTGTGATTAGGATCATTTAAATCATTAAAAAATATTCTATATTTCATTTTAAATCAATGATAAAATATGTTTAGGAGTTCCAGACATTTGATCCAATTGACCAAAATGGTCAAGTACCCTTGGCACGCCCATGGGGTGTCCATATATCGTATGTACAATCTTTAAATTACCAAACAAGATTAAATAAAAATTTATCCTCGGGAAAGGGTCAATTAGAGAAAAATTAATAAATATAACGGTGTTTCCTAGAAAAATTCAATGTGTGGTACAATGGAAAAGCAATGATACTAAAAAAACTCAGAGCGAGAATAATGTCACCACCATCTTGAAGGCCATAGGCCACTCCTCTCTCAATATCCCCAATAGATTCAGAGTGGGTTGGAAGATATTTTAGAAATGTTATTATTCTATGAAAATAGGAAAAATTATCATGCAATTATACAACATAGTGGATGGAAAGATAAATGGAAATTTGAAGCAATATACTAGGGGGTCTCACCTTGAGGAATCTAATGCATCTGATGGATCGAGAATCAGACTACGGATGTGGGAGTTACTTCAATACCTAAGTGAGGATCTTGGGTGACAAAGGGAAAATAAATAGGATGTGGGCACTAGAAGAATAAAGTGGAAAGGATATATTAGACATAAGGTTAAAAAGAGGGGAAATTTGGATTTTCACCCAAAATTTGGGGCACACAATTTAGGCACATGGTTTTCAAACCATGTGAAAACTGTGAAATAATACAATGTCTAAGTTATCCCAATTTCTTTATGACTATACACCAAGAGTCTCATAGTTACAGAAAACCCGTTTGGTTTCTGTTTCACCTATGTTTTCCCCTTTATGGTTAAAACTAGCTATGTGTCCAGAGATGCATAGTTTTTTCTAATTGTGTGTGCTAGTCTTTTAAACCATTTTCTTGAACACTTTTCTCCAAACAAGCCTCAGATACTTATGGGACCTTTTATTGCATGTATTATACATTTAACATTAATAAAAAAGGATTCAAATTGAAAAACAAACAATACTTACCTACATGAAAATATACGTTGTTAAAACCTCTTCTCCTTAAAGAATCTCATCTCGGAATTGGCCTTCTGCAAGTAAAGTGGTATCATCTAAAAATAGTTTCACACACTAATATTGTATCTCAGCTTCTCATTCCTAGGTCATTTCTAGTACTCAGTTATGCTACCATAGCACCCATACCAAAAGAACAGAGCTGGCTTGGAGTTTCTTCACCCTCGAATCCACTACAGTCACCAGATACTCAATAAAGAAATCATCCATATATAATTCGACCTCATTAGGATGAAATACATGTATCATGTCTATATGATATCAATGAAGATGAGATACATAAAATACACCATGCATTGACCAGTATCTCAAAGGAAGTTTTAGCTGGTAATCCACGAGTCTAATCCATTTCACAGCCTTGAAGCATCCAACAAACCTCAATGAGAGCATACCATGCTTATGAATATATTTATAGCCCAACATGGGTGATAATCACATGAAAAAATGTTCTCTAACATCAAAATGAAGAGTTTACTGATGCTTTTGGTATATGACTATTTTTTGGGATAAGATGTCAACATGAACATTTTTATCAGCTGGATATTCTTTGTAGTATCCTACATGATATATTGTCCAATCATTGAAACTTCCCCTGCCTCTAGCCAGCAAAAAGGTGGGCAGTAATGCCTAAAATATAAGGCTTCATAAGGATCCATGTTAATTGTTGACTAAATTTTTTCATTATTAGAGAACTCTGAAAAAGGAATTTACATCTCCCAAGAACCTCCTATGTTAAGGACACATGCATGGAGGATGTCCTCTAGCACCAGAATTGAATAAATCAAATGAATATAAAGGCAATGATTTTATAAATGTCTATTTTTATGTGAAAAAGATTATTTATATTAATTAGTTAAAATAATTACTAATAGTGAATGATATGAATTAAATTTATATGTTATATATTAAAATAAATATTATTAATCAACCAATATATTTGATATATATAAGATAAGAACAACCCCATTTATTTCTTTAAAACATTATATTTTTATAAAGGTGGATTTACCGACTTTTAATGGTGAAACCATTTTAAATCCAAATTTTTACTTTTTTGGATTTACTTTTACAAAATACTATTTTTATTTGAAATATAAACATAAAAATTAGGTTAGGTAAATTTTTTGGTATTTCTATTAGAAGTTTCATTTTTTTAATGAATAGTTAAAAATAATGTTTTTTAATTCAAATCATCTTTTTAATATAAATCATTTATAAGGTTAAATTATATTTTAAATTCGTTTCAAATTTTAATTATATTATAATTTTATAAAATAATTCATGTTAGGTCATTTGAATTAGTTTCCCTTTGAAAGTAACTATAAATACAATAAAAACTATTGGACGTTTTGACTTTAAAAACCCATATTATCGTCCTGTCTATTGGATTAAAATTAAATTAATTTCTTCCACTTCTATGATAGGAAGTTGGAAAAATGAATTAAATATTTTTTAATAATAATAATTTATAACATCTAAATAGGAAAACCTGGTTTTTCTCAAAAAAACTAGTGATGGAAATAAATTAAATTACAACGATTAAGGTGAAATTAGTCTTTACAAAGGGATGGACCTTATTCTTAAGGGCCAAAATAACATATAAACTCTTAGAAACAAATTTTATAGCCCTATATAAGCCAATAAACCTATAAATTTTCATAATATTCTATTGTAAACATGGGGAAAAATTACTTGGTGAACACACAATTCATTTCAAAAATACCAAGTGTGTGTTTTTCCCCTCATATAAAAGGCCTCCTCTCCTACCACTTCCTCGCACATATGAATCCAATTTTTATCATCCATTATCTATCAAAATATATCATTAATATTTCTCCCATATTCATATAATCCTCACCTTGGGATTAAATCAATCCAATGAATCTATTTGGTGGAAATCAAAAGGAGTTACCCAATTAAGAGCTTACAACTTCTCTCAAACTCCTTTATTTTATTCTATTTCTCCACCAAATAAATTTTATTTATTATATGATTAAAAAAAATTTATCTTAAATATAATAAGATATTTTTAACCAATGTTTTATACCTACACTTTAACACACCTCTATATAATGGGAAATGAAAATATTGTTTTTCTGTAAGACGAACCACCGCCTCACAAAATGATGACTGTTCATTTTCCTTAACGCCTCTCATAGAGACATTATGATGGAAAACCATTTAATATCAGTTATATATTATATTTATTATGTATTTAATATTATTTAATATTTTTTTTAAAAAATATCTTTACACTTTCAATTTGGTGTAAATACTATAATTGTGTTTGAGGATGTGTGGATTAGCACCCCTCAAATAAATTTGATTCATTCACACACTATAGAGAATGTATTAAAGATGATTTTAGTGATGTTATATGAAATATATGATATAATAATTCTACTATCATAATTATATATATATATAAATATATTTCATTTACCTTCTTTCATTCAATATGAAAATTAAATGAAACATTGTTCATGCGTACGTACAACCTACTGTCTTAATGAAAGTTGTATTCCATTTCATATATATATATATTCTATATATTATTATACAATGAATATGAAGAATATAAATGATATTTATATAATTTTTTAAATTTTTTGAATCATGATATAAATATAAGTATGAAATATATAACAAATTAAAACACATGTATAAAACAAAGCAAATATTACCCAAAGCGTAACCTTAACATGGAATTACTAACAAGAGGGTAATATAAATTTATAATCAAACCATATATGGTAATAGATAAAACAAAATGGTTAAGTTATATATTTATAATAAACTTATAGTTATTATAAATGATTTTATTTTATAATTACAATGAGAGTCAAGACATATGGTATGATAATTTCATCTCACTTTTTATTTCTGTGAGATACATGATTTTTTCACCACCCATTACATTTTTTAGTGTGTATACCAACCATGTATGTGTTATATTATTATTATAATTTACATTATGGGTATTAAAAAATCCATTTTATGATCATTCTGTCATGGGATTTATTTTTCAAAATTCACCAAATTGGTAATCTAATTTTGTCCCAATTTTTCTTTCTTTGAGACACATGCCATGTTATGCACCTATATGTTTTTAATGAGGTGTATATACTACCTTTTAAATGTTATATAATCATTATACTTGTATTAATGATATTTTGAGATTCATTTAATTACATTTTCTTACATGGAAAATATGGTTCAAAGTTACCAAGTTGTAAGAGATTATTGATACAATCCAATCGCTTTTCGAGATTGTTTATGCTACGACCCAAATTATATCAATGCAATTTAAATTATTATATTTCATTTATATGGTATAAAAAATATAATACCATAATGGGGACAAAATAAAATCTAAATAAATGAGTAATAAAATAAATAAGGGGTATTTGTAGATGTTAAGGAACTTATACCGATGAAATGGTAACTTCACATTAGGTATAGTTATATGAACCATATGGAATGTAAATTTTCCTGATGAATAGTTACTAAACCAATGAATGTATAAATATAATTTAGGAACCTTATGAATGAATTTACGATTTAATTATATCATAGTACATGTAAGTAAATATATTAAATATTAATAATTAATAATTGGTAAGTATGTGAGTAATAGATATTTAATAATTCAATATATGATTTATCTAAAATTAATTTTCATATAACGTATTCATAAATCAATATTTGTTTTTTCAATTTTTGGATAATTTTGTATGACCTTGCTTAATTTTTGAATGGATTATAAAATCTGTTAAAAATTTAAAACTTTATTGTTTCTATTAAACTATTATTTCAATTAAAAATTAAATTTATCATATTTTTGGAATAATTTTATCAAAGTAGAGTCCATTTTTTAATTATAGACAAAAAACATTGGTTGGGTGAATTTTAAGAATTTTTCTAAAGTACTTTCATTTTTTTTAATAGTAAATATAATAATTTATAATAAATTATATATACATGATTTATTGAGTCATAAGTGATGTTTTTATGATGTAAGAACCCTAGGTTCAATATCACAGGCACGTATTACCATATATAGTCATAATAATCAAAAATATTGGTTGTCTTGTGAAAAATAATAAAATAATGAGAAATCACCCCTCTCCTTGACTATAAAAACCACCCATCACCCCTCTTCTCCTAACTCTTTTAAGCCTTGAATCTTGAAAATGTTCTTCCCAAATTCTCTTCGATTTTCTCCTCCCACATCCAACAGCTCTTGGTCTTTCCAAAAGGACAAATCCCCTTCCATTAGTGATGTTTTCAAGGAGGTTAATTCAAGAGGTAAACCCTCTTCCTATTTCATTTAATTTCATTTAAATTTATATTATATTAATATTATCTCCACACCTAATACGTTAAAATGATTATTTTAAATTCATTATAATATATATATACTGGAATGTTATCGTGTAAATGTAATATCCATCATCAATCTTCTTAAACTCTCTATTTTATTTAAAAAAATCATCATTTGGGAAGTGCGAATTTACAACCTTTATGGACGACAATCTTTTGTTCTTTGATTTCTTCGAAAAGGATGGTCATGAAAAAAAATTTATGATTGAAATAAATTATAATTTATGAATTATATCTTATTTATTGTTCATTAACCATTTTATATACTTGATATTAAATAATATAACAAAACTAGTTCATCGTGAATGAAAAACTGCTAAAATTAAGTTAAATGATTATCAATAGAATGTTACCTAATGATTAATGATAATATATGGGAAAAATAATAAATAAAACCAATTAAAATTTGGTTGTTCATTAATAACATGAAATTGAAATTCTGGAGAATTATACCCATTTTACATGAACTCCATTACTTATAATCAACAGAACTATTCATTAAATCAAGGAAATGAACACTATATAATGATGAAATTCAATATTATAACATATAAATAGGGACATAAATATTCTTAATAAAACTTTAATGAATAATATATTTGTAGATAATTTACTGAGTTAATTAATTAATGGATTTAATTTGATTATCTAGGACATTAAGGTCATGTACAGAATACATTCGGACATAAGGTAAGGGTTTCTACCCAAACCTCCATTTTCTTTCAGGATACACTATTTTTATCTTTGCCCCAATGAAATTTTTAATTATTCTTATTTACTCCTGATAAATTATTATTCAATTATATATATATGTACCAATCAGAATGCTTCTTTATTTTATGGGTAGTTTCTTGTTTTAAAAGCATATTTGTTAAATTATTCTCGATAAATTATCCCAATTCAAGGGAACTTTGTGAATTCTATCATATTTTCAATTATACTATATAATTTGTTTTAATTAGACATTATTTTTCTAAAATAAATCATTTTTTTATGAAAAAATAATCTTTGTTCACTTCAGGTTTTATAGAAATAGTTTTCTGGAAGAACGCTTCTTTCAAAGTAAAAGAGTATTTCTCTCTAGAATTACTTGATGATTTTATAAGAGTATTTTCATCTATTTCAACACTCTTATTGATTGTTATTTTTAATTGGGATTAATATTTTATGATATAATCTACGATATTGTATTTAAATTTTTATGATTATTTTGACTGTGGATGGGATATCATGATACCATTCACCATATTACTCTAAACGGTTAGTGGTTATGTTTAATGATTCGGGGAAGTTATTTATAGATCATATTTTATTTTTAATATGAATGTATATGTTGATTATGTTTCAACCCTTTTATGTGAGGAATAAAATGGACTTATAATGTATCGGGTGGGTCTCGCAATAGAACATCAGTGGATTGGTAGGTATCATGAGACAAACTAGTTTTTGTTTTTACCCATTTATGTATGGTAATGGAATGAGGCCTTGATAATATGGTTATGATGTCTGGAATTACGAATTACCTCATTACGAAACTTATAATTTATAGTCCATCTGATTATTCAACTATTATAATATTCATGGTTTGGTTTTATTATGGTATTATTTATTCAACCTGTATTCCTTCAATATTATAATCAAGTTTACATATAATAGCATGTGTACTTTTATTTAGTCAGTATGCCTTGTTATTTATATTACTAATGTATTTCATTCACTTACTTATAATTGATCTCACCCCTTTCTTATTTTTTATTTTTCCTCGTGATCAAAAGAAGTATATTATTGATGACAAGTATGGATATTCTTGAAGTTGTGGATTTTTCCAACATAATTTTAATATTTTAATCAATTTTAGGTTGTACTGTTTAACTAATGTATATATATTGTCTTCCAAATCTACTAAAATATTTGGTCCATGGGGATATTATATCCTTTTAAATATATTAATGTATTAATATAAGGCACCAACTCTAGGAAACTATGGTCGGGGTCCTTACTGTTGGTATTAGAGGAAATTTTGTCGAAAACATAGAAACAGGATTTAGAAAACATATATTAGGTAACATACCTGAAGATTGAAGTTGAGGATATGATAACAAGAAAATACAAGAATTTTGGTAAGGTGTAAATTATGTGTATATTTCTAGAAAATACTTCCATTTCTAGATACTACAAGTGAACATAGATCTAAAATAGAAATATCTTGGAGTAATTAATCTAACAAGGTGTTTTAGGCCTGAATCAGGGTATCTTAGTACATGACAACATGCCTTAATGTGCACCTAGTTTGAAAATCCATGGGGATATTCTTTGGATAATTAACATTTTTTTACAATCCATTTAGAATTATTTAATTTTAAATATGAACAAAATGAAAATA
Source organism: Viscum album (assembly GCA_963277665.1). Lineage (NCBI taxonomy): Eukaryota > Viridiplantae > Streptophyta > Magnoliopsida > Santalales > Viscaceae > Viscum > Viscum album. The sequence continues at coordinate 1,697,246,780 of OY728158.1, read as the reverse complement.
TACTTTTGATTATGAAATTATACGTGCACTGGATTTCAATTTTTCTTACATATTTTATGAGTTCTACATTTAAAATTATTATTCATAACCAAATTTAGTTTATTCCATTATTTAGACATGGTTCCTAGGGGACATAATGGAAACCGCCTGAACGTGCATATCCCATATAGGGATTTGTCTCAAATGAAAGATAATGAAATCGGTATTGTAGTTGTAACTAATTTTGATAAACCCATAACTATACTATGATAGATAAATCAAGTTATGAATAATAACCTTATCCGTAAAGAGCATAATGATACATAATCTGGAGGAGTAATGTTAAAGCACTTTATGCAACAACATCGTCCATTATTCAATGGGACTAAGAACCCTTTCATATTGGATAAGTGGATAAGTTATTTAGGAGAGATATTTCTCCAATCAGGATATAATAAATGGGAGAGGGTTATCATGGATGTTTACCATATCTTTGGATATATGGTTTAGTGGTGGTCGTTAATTCAAAACACATAGGATGTGGAAGACATAGAAGAAATGTAATGGAAGGATATTAAGAAAATTTTCCTATAAAAATATTTTCCTCATGAACAATGAAACGATAGAGAGAGGTAATTCTTGAGTCTCAGGAAAAAATTGGATGATAATGTTGCAATTTATGAATCCAAATTTAAATGGTTAGTAAGTCATTCGGTGAACTGTACATGTAATATAAGGAGAAACATTGATCAATTGTTTTAGGGATTAAAACCATTCCCCCAAAGGGCAATAATCACCCAATGTTTATCATCATATGATGATATTGTCTCATGTGATATCAAGGAAAAGAAAGGATTCTATATGTTTTATGACATTATGGGAAAAATAATAATAGGAGGGTAGTATAGTATGGAATGGTTAAATGGATGAATAAAAATGGAAATTTTCAGACATGTGATACATGTGGAAGGAAACACCTTGGTTCCTACTTAAAAGGAATCATAGTTTTCTACAATTAAGGAAATAATGGAAATCATGCTGGTGATTGCAAGGGAAAGAAACAATCTATCAATGTTCAATGATGTAGTTATAGGGATATGGGACTCTATGCTAATGATTGTCTAAAGTGTTAAGGAAATGTGTGTCAGAAAAGGCCAAGGGAGATGGGCCAAGCTTCGGTGATCACCACAACTAATTTTGATATTCCTCATGATGTGGTGTAAGGTATATTAATCCTTTCCAAAAACATATCCAATTATTTATTTGATTATGGGTCATCTCATTCTTTTATATCATCCCAGTTGTCCAAGAAAATTATACATTTCCTTTTTGATTGAATAAAGGACTAGTTAGTCAAAACTCCTAATCGATGTATCATTATAATAAATATGTCTTGATCTATCCCTTTTGTGAGAAAAAAACATGATTTATTTTTTGACCTTATCACCATACCCATGATCGATTTTTATATAATACATGGAAATATTTGGATTTAAAATTATGATTAGATGATCTATTTAAAGAAGAAGGAATTTACAATTTTGAGAATTATGTAGAATCCATTATCTTTAGGACAGAAACATAATTATCTAATTCTTATCTGGATCCTCCCCCAGTAGCTAAACTGAATGCAATTCCTGGGGATTATAAGAATGTACTATATAAATGTGGGGAATTATATCTACAATATAAGGATGTTCATATTAAGAATGAATGTATTTATGTGTTCCCAATTTATTTACTTGGACATCCTCCATAAAATGAAATTGAGTTTTTTATTGATTTAATTCAAGGTGCAAGGCCTACAATCAAGAATCCTTGTAGAAGGGTCATATTGGAATTAGAGGAGTAGAAGAAACAACTACACGAGTTGATTAGTAAGGTTTTTATTCTCCCTAATGTTTCAACATGGGGTTCTCCTCTTCTTTTTGTTAAGAAGAAAGTTGGATCTATGTGGTTATGCATTGATAATTGGAAAATCAATGATGTTATGACAATGAACAAATAACTTATTAAATGGATTGATGATTTATTTGATCAACATCACATAGAACAATATATTTTGAAAATTGACCATTGGACTAAATATCATCAGTTGAGTGTGAGGTGAAATTTTATTCCAAAGATAGCATTTCAAACCAGTTATGATCATTTATAGTTTATAGTAATACCATTTGTTCTGATTAATGCACCCTATTTTTCATGGATATAATGTATAGTGTTTTCAAGGAATATCTTGGTAAATTTGTTTGTGGTATTTATTGATGATATCACGGTATACTCCAAAACATAAAAATATCATGATAATCACTTAACAATTATTCTAAAAACTCTTAGAAGAAACAAGTTATATGGGATGTTTAACTTGTGTGAAATATGGATCCAAATAGTCTCCTTTCATGGTAATATTGTATCTATGGATGGAATCTATGTTGATATAGAAAAGGTAAAGGTAGTCCATGAATGAACTGCACCCAAGAACATAACTGAGGTAAATAGTTTTATTGGTTTAATAGTTTATTTTCAGTGTTTTGATCAGAACATCATCCGATTAGCTGACACATTAACTAATATTACACATAAAATGTTTATGTTTGTTTAGAAAAAATAACATGAAAAATGTTTTGAAGAATTAAAGAGGATATTAGTTAATTCTCAAATCCCAACACTATCATTGGGAAATGGTGGAGTTGTGATTTATAGTGATGCATCAATGAAAGGACTTAGATGTGTCCTTATGTAGAATTATAGAATTATTTCTTATGCATCAAAAAATTTAAAAATTCATGAACAAACCTATCAAACTCTTGATCTTGAGTTAGCAGTTGTAATATTTTCACGGTAGATACAGAGAAACTATTTCTGTTGTGAATGATGTAAGATATATATGGATCACAAAATCTTAAAGTACATATCCCCATAGAAAGGATTCAACATGAGGAGAAGGCGGTTACTTGAGTTACTCAAGGATTGTGATTATTCAAAACAATACCTAATTTGATAGGAATATAAGTTAGCTGATGAATTGAGCAGGAAGGATAATGGAGTTATAATCTTAGTGAGGATTTCTCAGGACCCCAAGTACATGGATCTATCAAAGATTGATATAGAAATTATCAAAGAAGGTGAAACATTAATTCTTTTTCAATATTTTACCTGACAATATTTATTATAAATGATTAAATGTTCTCAGTCCATGATGATGAGAATCTTCAAAATAAAAATAATGTTTTGAATGATTGGAATTTGGATGAATTCTTTTGTGAGGATGGAATTCTAAAATATGGAAAGAGGGTTTGTGTTCACTCTATACCCGAGATAAAAATGGAGTTATTGGATAATGCTCATAGTTTGAATTTCTCTATACTCCTTGGTAATATTGAGATGTATTGATATTTGAAGGAACATTTCTGGTGGCATAACGTGAAGAGAAAAATTGATGATTATGTATGAAGAAGATTAATATTTCAACAAGTTAATATAGAAGGGAAACATCATAGAGGATTTTTGCAACCTCTTGCTATTACTACATAGAAATTGGATGACATAACTATGGATTTTATCACATGATTACCAAAAACTCTAGGAATGAATTATGAAATAGGGGTAATTGTTGATTGGGTTACCAAATATAACCATTTCCTTACTAAAAGGGGTTATTTTCCACTAGAGTACACTGAAAGGATCTATATTAATGATGTTATAAGACATTATGGAGAACCTCCCTTTGTTGTGTTAGATTCTGATCAATTATTTACATCAAATGTTGGGAAACTTCTTATGACATATTTTCATATTGAACTTCATTTGAGTACTGTTTATTACCCTCCTATTGTCGAGTAGTCTGAAAAGACCATTCGAACATTTGAAGACATGTTGAGATCATGCTCCCTCAACCTTCAAGGTATTTGGGACTAGTATTTTACCATAGTATATTTTTTCCTACAATACTAGTTTATATTCATGTCTTCAATTGGAAAAATATGAATCATTGTGTGGAATGATAATTCATACACAAAACTATTAGGATGAAGTTGGTGAAAGAAAGTTTTTAGGCCCTAAACATGTGGAAGAAACAATAGAAAATATAAAGACTATTCAATACCATATCATAGAAACTCAATGTAGGCGAAAGATCTTTGACAATAATCAAAGGAAGGATTTGTAATTTCTAGTGGATCATGTTTTCTTGAAAGTACCTCCATTGAAGGGTGTCATATGATTTGTAAAGAATGTGAAACTGATCCCAAGGAACATTATTCATTTTGAAATTATGGAGTGAATTGGAGCTAGGGATTATGGTTTGGAACTGCCACCAATCCATTCTAAGAACAAAATGTGGTCTATATCTCATTGTTTAGTAAATACATGGCAGATCCAACGCATTTATTAATTTATGAAGGAATAGAATTGGAACCTGAAATATCTTACTATGAAGAGCCTATCCATATTCTGGACACTAAAGAACATGTGTTGAGTAATCGAACGACAATACTGGTAAAGGAAGATAAGAAAAATAATAAAATTTAATAGAGTACATGGGAGCATGAGAATCTTATGATGAATATCTATCCAAATCTTTTTATGAGGTGACATTTTGGAAATTCTGTGGCTGAAATTTTTGGAGAGGATAATGTAACATCCCAAATTTATATCATTGAAATTTACCTTTTTATGATTATTATATATATTATGAATCATATAAAACCACTAAAAGTACAGAATACAATCTTTATAAATTAATAATAAAAGAAATAAATGGTATTTTTAAATGTTAAGAAACCAATACCGATGAAATAATAGCTTGACATTAGGAATAGTAATATGACCTTATGAATAGTAAATTTTCTTAAAGAATTTATTCTCACCCCTTCAATTAAAAATAAAATTTAGTCAACATACAAATTAAAGTATGATATAATTATATAATAGTGAAAGTAAGTGAATATTAAAAAAAATAATTAAGTGCTAGTATTTTTGTGAGTAATAAATATTAAATAATAAATAAACTAATTTTAAGAAAATTAATTTTCATAAAATGTATTTATAAATCAATATTTTTTGTCCTATGATTTTGGAATAATTTTATGAGAAATTAGTTGATTTTTTGAAAGGGTTATACAATCAGTTATAAATTTAAAACTGTATTTTTTGAGTAAATAATGATTTCATTTAAAATTAAATATTTTCATATTTATAAAATTAATTTTATAAAATGTATTTCATTTTTCAATTCCAAAAGTTAATAAATTATTAAGGTGTATTTTGGGGATTTTTGTAAAATACCTGAATTTTTGTTGAATAGTAAAAAACTATAATTTATGATAAATGATAAATACATGATTTATTGAGTAATAGGTAATGTTTAGATGATTTAATCACCCTTGATTTTAATAAAAATTCACTTGTTAGTCTATATATTCACATGAATCAACATTATTGGTTGTCTTGAGAAAAATAATAAAATAATTAGAAATCACCCCTCTCATCCACTAAAAAACAAACCCTCACTCCCTTTTATCCTTACTCCTAAAATAATTGAATCTTGTTAATGTTATACCCAAATCTTATTTCTTCTCTCTCTGTAATTTTATAATCACTTTTCCTTTCCAAAAGACCAAAACCCCTTCCATTAAGGAGGTTATCTCAAGACATAAATCCTTTTCCTATTCCATTCAATTTCATCCTAATTTATTTTATTTTATTTTTATCTCCTCACCTCCCCTATTAAAATGATTATGATAACTCTCGTATCATATATATACTGGAATGATATCATGTTAATGTTAGATCCATCATCAATCTCTTTACTCTCTCTATATTATTTAAAAAATGAAATCATTATTAGGGAAGTGCCTATTTACAACCTTCATGAATGACAAACATAAATTCTTTAATTTCTCCTTAAATTATGATCATGAATGTTCTCAAATGGTTGAACCATATTATAAAATATGTATTATATTATATAAGACCTTGTGGAAGAATTTTATATACATGATATTATATAATAGAATAAAACAAGTTCATTATGATCGAAAAAATCCCTAAAATTATGTTAAATGATTATCATTAATATGTTATCTAATGATTCATCATCGTATATGGAATAAATACTAAATAACACCAATTAAACGTCCATTTGTTAGTAAATAACATTATATTCCAATTTTGTTGAATTAAACCCATTTTACATGAATTCAATAACTTTTAATCAACTGATTCAATCATGAAGTCAATGATACAAACACTTGAAAACGATACAATCCAATCTTATAACATACCAATAAGGACATAAATGAACTTAATAAAACTGTAATTAATCAATTATATTTATATAAGTTTCTGATTTTATTTATTAATGGATTTAATTTTATTTTCTAGGACATTAAGTTCAAGTGCAGAATACAATTGGACATATGGTTGGGCGTTCTACATGAACATCCATTTTCTTTCAGGTTAACTTATTTCTCTCTTTAACCCCTATTAAATTCATAGTTACTCTTATTTACTCCAAATAAAATCTGTTTTTATGTTATATATATATATATGTGTGTGTGTGTGTGTGTGTGTGTGTGTGTGTGTGTGTGTATGTATATATATGGTTACCAATCAGAATCTTTCTTTATTTTATGTGGAGTTACATATTTTAAAAGGAACTTTCTCAAATGCTTCCCATCAAACAAGCCCGATTCAAGTGAACTTATCGAATTCATTCAATTTTTCATGTGTAATATATAATAGGTTTTAATCCATCATTATTTTTCTAAAATCACCGGTTTTATTATGAATATAATTATCTTTTTTCACATATGGTTTTTTAAAAATATTGTTCCAAAATAAATATTCATTCAATGTAAACGAGTATTTCTCTCAAGAATAAATAGAAGATTTTATAAGAGTATTTTCATTTATTTCAACACTCTTATTTATTATTAGTTATAATTGGTTTTATTCTTTATAATATTATCTATAATATTTTATTAAATTGTTTAGGATTATTTTTGACAATAAATGTTTTATCTTAATACAAATCACCATATTACTCTGAATGGTTGGTGATTATGTTTAATGATTGGGGAATGTTATTTATATTTCATATGTAATATTCAATATGAATGTATATATTTATTATGTTTCAACCCTTTCATTTTAGGAATTCATTGGACATACTAATTATCTGGTGGGTCCCACTATAGTCCCTCAGTGCATCAGTAGATATCATGAGACAAATTAGTTTGGTTTTTACATGATTATGTTTTATCTTGGCAAGAGGCCTTGATAGTAATGTTATCATGTCCCAAAATATGAATTCCTTCATTATGACACTGGTAATTTATATAAAAAGTGATTATTCGACTAGTAGAATATCTATGGATATGTTTTATTAGGGAAGTATTTATTCAAATTTTATTCCATCAATATTTTGTTTGAGTTTACTTATAATGCCATGTTTAATATTTTTATTCCCCATGAATTTTTAATTATTCATCCACTATATTTCGTACCCTTAATGAGAACCTGAGATCACCCTTTCATATGTTTTATTTTTCCCTAGGATGCAAATAATTATATTATGAATGACAATGAGGTATAATCAAGGAGTTATGGATGTTTCCAAAGGAATTTATATATTGTATTCCATTTCAAGTTGTATTGTTGAGATCATGTAAATATCTAGTTTTCCAAAGCTACTAAACTATTTGGTCATTAGTATGTGACACCCTTGTAAACATACAAATATATTAATATAAGCCACCAATTATGGGAAATTACGGTCGGGGTCCTTTCAATTTATTTTTATGCTTTCAATGATAAAATAATATGGTCCATATCTTAAGAACATTCATGGTTGTTATTCTTCTCTGGTTATACATAATATAATCATGTATTGGTACCATTTTCCCACTCCTTGGTATATAAGATAGTTATGAATTTGTTTTTATGTAATCCAAACATTACCCTCCTTTTATTTGGAAATCTATGTTTTTTTATAACCATTTTTTCTAAAATAGTTTTCCAAGATTATTATACTTTTCTATGATAACATTTAAAATAATATTTTTACTATTTTGTATTTTACCAATTTTTTAAATATAATATTATTGTCACATTCAATGTAAATAATTTTTCTATCCATTGACTGTGTAAATGGAATATTATTCTTACCTTGTACGAGATTTAGGGATTTACCCCTTAATATTTCTGTGAAGATTCTTTTTCTTGTATAAAAGGATAATTTTTATGGAAATGATAATGAAATTAATTTTCAAAAAAATGTGTTTCAAAAAGTTTTCCTTCTTTCATTATATGTTTTCAAATTATTTTCAAGCTGTGTACTTTTTTAAACATTTTTTAAGACACTTTTATATGTTTTCAAGGAAAATTCTTTTAAAATGTTTTTAATATTATTTTAAAAGTTTTCAAAAAAAATTGATTTCATAATGAATTCATGTTTCATTTATAAGTTTTATCAGAAAAAAGTTTTTAAATGATTTCAATCCCTATTTTTAAGTTGGAAAATTACTTTCAAAGAAATGGGTTTCAATATTATATAATGATCCTTATATATGTTGTCAAGGAAAATAATTTTCAAACTAACTTCCTGACACATTTATAAATTTTGAAAATTGATTTCAATAAAATGGCTTCCAAAAAAATTTGAAGCACCTTTTATATTTTTTCATGGAAATTTGTTTTCAAAACATCTCAAATATTTCTTAATATATTCTCAAAAAAGGTTTTGTAAAAGGTTTTCAAAGATTTATTTGTAATATTTCAAGTTTATTTTCTAGAAAGTGGTTTTCAAAAGGTTTTTTTTTGTTTTAATGATCTTTGTTTAATAGAATAAAGTATATTTTTCTGATGAAAATTTTTCAAAATATCTTTTCAAATTATTTTTAATCTAAGATGTCATCTATTGATGTTACTCCTTTCCTTCTAGAAAATGAAAAAATGATACATTAATAATTATTATTGAATGTTTTATGTTTTCATGGAATGATTATTGTGAAACCCATTTCTCTTCCATGAGTTCTATTCTTTTGAAACCCACATATTTTCACGGATTATGTTTATGGTGAAATTATTATAAAACATATATTTTTTCATAATTTATTATCTAATTACATGTTTATGAAACTAATTTCATTTCATGGGTTATGAAAGGATAATTTATTCGGTTGTGTCACATGTACGTATGATTTCACTAATTGATAGGTGGGATATATATCTCCCTCCAATGTGTTGGGTAAATATCTATATCTCATGAGATATACTAAAATGTTTTTAGGAATGAACCTTTACTAATAAGATGGCCTTGGGAGTGAACCATGAATACCATAATGTTTTGGGGAGTTACCCATACTACCAAAATGGTCTTGGTAGCATTACGAGGGCTTCAATAGAAATCATATTATATGTATATGTGTTTGCAATGTTCCATGTTTTAGTCCTATGTTATGCTTCTAGGGAATATGTTCTTTATTTACTTATGATTCATGTCTTACAAACATCCATTCATCATTCCATGATTATTTTTTATAGTCTTTGATATGCAGGGTATGATCTTGTATTTTCATGGTGATTTTCTCATAGCCTTATGCTCAGGATTATTCTTAAATATCTCTGTTTTCTACCCTTAATGAGAATCTATGATCCCCCCATTTATGTTTCCCTATCACAGGTTATGAAGATATGTATTATATTTGATGTTTCTATGCAGGGTTCTGGTCATGAATAACCTAGTGGGAGAATATATAGCTCATTTAGGTTTTAGAGTTCATATTTCTATGTTTCTAAAGGAAATAAAAAACTACAGTCATTAGGCATCTCTTTGTATATAATTTTAATTGTTCCAAAAAAGTTATGTAATGATAATGTGTGAAAAAATATTTCTTCTAAAGTTGGTATCAAAGTAATGGTTTTGGTAAACATTGTATTTTTTGATGAGAAAACTTGAGTGAGAACCCTAAAGATATGTCTAGTGATAATTCTAAGGATAAAAAAATGGTATGAAAATGCCTTCGAATTTTCTTAAAGGATTGAATAATTGTTTTCCTAGAAATACATGCCTATCAAAATACTATAACTAGATGTGTATTTGGAACAAATGTTACTGGGATTAACACGCAAACAATATGTTCAGGGACTGACTTGGGGTAATCGGGTACACGACAACGATCCTTGCTTCCCACCCAGTTTTACACTCATGTGGATGTGCTTTGGAAATTCACAAACTCATGAGAAACCTTCAAGAAGGATCTAAATATAAGTGTGATATAAATAATCTAGGATAGGCCTATTGTGTTATAAATGAATAAATGTTCCATAACATAGACATCATATAAGTGTATTTTCATGATTATGTGATTCCTTGCAATGATAATCATTTCTTACTCAATTCATCCCAGTTTTAGTTAATCGAGGGAAACAGAAGGAACTTGGCTATCATTGAGTATGATGGATAATATGGTGAGTTTAAGAAATAAAATTGGATTATTAATTTATTGAAAGATATTACAATTATGACTAATCATATATCATTGAATATGATTAAAATGTGAAATTTGGTGAAATTCCAAACACATCACATAAAAGGAAGATTGAATTTTATTAATGATCAAATTATAATAGCAAAGAGGAAAGAATATTCAATTTATTACATTTCAAGAGTAAGGGAAGAATAAACTTGAGGAATACATCAAAAGGAGTAGAAGATGTTATCTCTATGAGGAAAAAGGGTTATAAAGTGAAGAATGGTCATGGAGTTTAATGTATCATATGTGAAGAAAATGGGAATTACCCAACTCAATTTTCATGCATAAGAATCTACTTACAACCCAAGGAAATAGATTTTCGAAGCCAACCATTAGAGTTTAATGATTTAAGTATTTATGAATTTAGATCCAAGAATTATATTTTTGAATTATACAAGGATGATTCAAATTGTGTATTTCACTATGGATTTTCAGCAATATGTTCAATAGTTTTAATGGAAAATAAAAGTGATCTAATAAAAATTTGATTTTTGTGGGAAACAAAATATTAAGGGAAAGACAATATTTAATAATTTCCTAATGTTAAGATAATTATTTTTTGATTAGAGACATGTTGGATATAAATAATTGAATTGAATGGTACTAATTAACCTAGATCTGATTATTGATTTGTTGAAAAAGTGGTTTATGTCATCATGATGATGATTAAAACATCATGTTTTTAAGGAATATATCTTGTAACCATTCTAATATGGAAGCATGCATGTTTTAAAAAGGTTTTTATGGTAATTTAGGCTATTACTATGTTTGAATTGAGTATATAATGAGTGTATTCACATCTTTGGAATGTAAAAACCAATAACTACATTGTGATATATGGGAGGATCAATTTTAAAATTATTTTTTGACTTTATTTATAATATTTTGGATTTTCATCACTAAAAAGTGTTATAAGGTTAAAAATATATGGGATGTTTATATTAATCATGAAATAAAGGTTTTGAGATTAATGTATAATATGACTATTTTAGTATTCATATGTATTGGATAGAATCTTCTAACAGTATTCTATTGATGGTAACAGTTGAGAGATGGGATAACTTATCATGGATCTCATGATCTGTTTGTGCTTTAGGAATGGAAAAAAAAATTAATTTTTTGAGGAATATGTGATTTGGGTAATGTAATGAAAAAATATTCCAGAATATCTCCTCAAAATCCCTCCCATAATCTTAATATCCTCACATTGGGAGTAAATCAAGAAAATTAATGCCTTTGGCGCAAAACCAAAAGGAGTTACTCGATTAAGAAGTGACAACTAGTTTCATGATCCCTTATTTTATTTTATTTATACTCCCCTCAACTATCATGATTATTTGATTTTATAACCACACCAGTATATTAAATATACAATTAATTTTTTTGATAATGTTTTGAAATAAAAAAACACACATATCTATATAATTGGTAGCGAACATACTATTTTTCTGTATAAAAAAGTATCGCCTCACAAAATAACGATTGTTCATTTTTTAATACCAACTCTCACAGTGGAAATTATGATGGAATATATGTTTAAATATTTTATATATTATTTTTATTATTTAATAATCTTACATAATCCTTTTATAATACATATCTTTATACATTCCATTTGCTGTAAATATGCTAATCTCGTTTTGGGTAGTGTGGACTTCTGCCCCCTAAAAGAGATGTGATTCATTCACACACTACATGGAATGTATTAAGGATAGGTTTAGTGAAATTATATAACATATATGATATATTAATGATACTATAATAAATATATATATATATATATCATTTACCTTCTTTATTTCGATATGAAAATTAAACGAAACAACATTTTTGCATACATAGAACCTACAATATCTTTGAATAGTTTATTACATTTCAAAGTTATATATTTTTTGTATTATTATAATATGTATATAAATAATATAAATCATATTTATATCATTTTTGAAATTGGTTAAATCATAATATTATAATAAGGAGTATAATTATAACAATTTAAGACACATGTGAAAAACAAATCGAATATTACCAGAAGCGTAACCTTAATATGGAGTTATTAGCAGTCGCTAAATATAGTGTCATAATTAAAAAATATATGGTATTAGATATAATAATATTATTATTTTATATATTTATAATAAACTTATATTTATTATAAAGTATGTTTGTTTGAGTATGATGGGTGCCAAGACATAAGGTAAGGGAATTTCATCTCACTTTTTATTTTTGTGAGATACATGATGTATTCACCACCCATTCCATTTATCTTGTGTTTGTATTATCCATGGATATTTTCTATGATAATTAAAAATATAATTATGGGTATTTACAAATCCATTTTATGTTTTTTCTATCATTGTTTTTATGTTTCAAAATTCTGTAAATTGATAATGAAATTTTGTCTCAAATTTTCTTCTTTGAGACACATGCCATGTAATGCCCCTATATTTTAATATTATGTGAATATAATACCATTGAAATCTTAAGTCATAAATCTCCATATTTTAATGATATTTTATGTTTCATGTAATTTTTGTTTCATACATGGGGTGTACGGTTCCATGTTACGAAGTGGTAAGAGTTTATTGGAACAATCTCATCACTTTTCGAGATTGTTTACATTTCTGATTCCTATCATGAAATATTCTGATCCATATATCAAAAACATTCTTAAAGTTTCTTATACTCTCATTATTAATTATATAATAATGTATTGGTACCATTTTTCTACCCATTGGTACATAATATAGGTAAGAAAGTGTTTTTAAAGATGATTTAATTGACCCTCTCTTCGGTTGGAAATATGTGTTCCTTCAAAACAATGTCATCTAAAATTGTTTTCAACGAATATTATAATATTATCCTATACTAATTAAAACACAGTTTTACATTTTTTTATTTTAAGAACTTTTTTTAATGTAATCTTCTTGTTGCTTTTCGAAGAAGGAATTTTTCTAACGTTTCAACGTGAAATAGGAATTTTCTTCTTACCTTATATGGCACATACGGATTTACCTACAATAGTTTCTATGAAGCTTCCATTGGATGTTTAAAATGATAATCTATACAAAATGTTTTTAAAAATAATTTTCAAATAAATGGTTTTCAGAACATTTTTGTGATTTCATTATATGTTTTCAATTTATTTTCAAGGAAAGTGTTTTTCAAAATGTTTTTAAGACTCTATTTTATGTTTTCTAACAAAATTGTTTTCAAAATATTTTCAACTTTATTTTATTTTTTTTCAAGGAAACCTTTCTCAAAAAAAATGTATGCCTCTTATAATTTTTCAAGGAAAGAAATTTTCAAAATTATTTTAGGCCTCGTGTATATTTTTAAAAACTGCATTCAAATAAATGGATTTCAAAAAATTTCAAGCTCATTTTATAAGTCTTAAAGGGAAAAGTGTTTCAAAATTATTTCATGCATCATTTAAATTTTTTCATAGTATTTTGAAAGAAATGTTTTTCAAAAATAATTAATCTCTTTTTTTTGTTTTCAAGAAAAATGTTTTTCCAAACATTTTCAATCTCTCTTTATATGTTTTCAAATAAAATGTGTTTCTAAATGGTTTTCCATGATTTATTTGTAATATTTATATTCAATAAAATGGTTCTCAAAATTTTTTATGTTTTGAAGATATTTCTTCAATGAAAAATTATATTTTTCGCATGAAATGTTTTCAAAATATATTTCCATTTTATTTTATATCTAAGATGACACATTTTTATGTTAATAATTCTTATATAGTAAATAATGCAATGTAATCATTCATATATTTTCTTTAATGGTTTATGTTTTGTTTGAATGATGATTATGACACTTGTTTCTCTTCAATGGCATATATTCTTTCAAAACCGTCTTCTTTTCTTGAGATATTTTTATGATTAAATGATTATGAAACCTATTGTTTTCCATAATTTAGGATATGCTTCCATTTTTTTAACACCCATTTCATTTCATGGGTTGTGATATGATAATTTATGATCTTGTGTAAAATGTATGTATGAATATACAATGAGATTATTGGGACCCATATCTCCCTCCAATGCATTGGAAAAATATTTATATCTCATGAGTTATACTAATATGATATTGGGAATGAAACTTGAACACTATGATGGCCTAAGAGTGAACCATGAATACCAAGATGGAATGAAAAATGAACTCATGCTTCCAAGATAGCCACGGTAGTGAAACATGACTACCAAGATGGTATTAGGAGTGTACCCACACTACTAAGAGAGTCTTTGTAGCGATGCCTTAACTACTATAATGATCATATTATATGATTATGTGTCAAAACAAATTCATTATTATAATCCTATGTTTTGATTTCATGGATTATGTTATTTATTTCCTTATGATTCATGTCTTTTGAACTGCCAATCTATATTCCACAATTAATTTTTATGATATTTGATACACATGGAATGATCTTATATTCTTATGATCAAGTTATCATACCCTTATTCTCATGATTATGATTACGTACCTCCCCTGTTTACCCTTTCTGAGCATATAATCTCTCCCTTTTTTGTTTCCTTACACCAGGTTGTGAAGATATGTATTATTTTTTATGTGTCAAATAAGAGTGGTAGTCAAGAAGAACCTTGTGGGAGATTATATAGCTTTTTCATGTACCAGTGTTTATGTTTCCATGTTTCCAAAGGAACAATACTAGTATTGTATTTGGGAGTCAATATTTATAATGTTTTAAATGTTATGAAAACATTATGTAATGATAATATAATATATTGAGGGCCTCTATAATACACAAGCATGGAACAATAAGGTATCATTCCCATCCATGGTCCAACCTAAAGATGTTTCATTATATGAAATGCATTCCCTCTGGATAAGGCCCCTAGGATCTGATAACTATCTCATTCTCTCCCATTCCAGAAGAGTTTAAGTCACCGCTAAGGATGAGGGGATAGTCTAACCATGGTCCTCCTGAACCTCAATGGGAATACCTTATAATAGGGCCATAAACTACAATTCTCCAGTGGATTAATGAACTTCTTGTGTGTGAATCTTGCAACTCAGAGCATCAGATATATAATTTCCTCTTCCAGCCATGTAGGAGAGCTCGAAATCAAATGGAATTATATACTCAAATAACAAGAATTGTTTCAGAATAACACTTAACTGTGTAATGATTTACTTAAGGATTTTATGGTCTATGAACAACCCAAAATTCTCCCCTAGAATATAGTGCCTCCAACAGTGTAAGGCATGAAAAACAGAAATGATTTCAATGTCATGCTCTATGTAATTCCACTCAGGAGGCCTTAATTAAGGAGACCAATATGCAATGACTTTCTCTTCCTCCATCAGAATGGATTATTTCTTGATACCAGATGTGTTATAGTATACCAACCAAACTCTGTAAGAATTATTATAGCTGTTGAAGTCATACGACCCTTCATAACCTAAAAGGTTTCTACACATGCTTCTGACATTATGAATTTCACACTATCCTTTGTCAATAATGTAAGAGGCACTGCAAGTCATGGTAAGTCTTGGATGAAGCATTTGTAATATATATCAATCTCTATGAAACTCTGAATGTCAAATACGTTTTTGGTTTGATCCCAGGAAACTATATCTATCCCTTTTAATATGCCTACTAAAAATCCTGACTTCGAGATAATGTTACCCAGGAAGTATACATTTTTTATCAAAATGTCACATTTACTCAGCCTAGAATAGGTTTGATGTTCCCACTATGAATGAATCATGATATCAAGATGGGATACATGTCTATCTCTAATGAATGAATGCACCAATATATCCTCATCAAATTAAACAAAAAATAAATCCAAAACGGGTGGATAACCAGATTCATAATATCCATGAAGACTACAAGTAAATTCATGAGTCCACATGGTATAACGTGATACTCATATAGTGCATACCGGCTCTTGAAATTTGTGTGTGGTATATCTAGTGTCCAAAAATGACCTTGAGGATATGCTGACCTCAAATATTTAATTTAAAATATTTTTCCTCTTTGTAGCTAATAAAATAGGTCATCTGTTCAAGGAAGTTGATATCGGTTATTGATCGTGAGCTGATTCAACATATGGTAATCCACACATAGATTGAGGGTATAGTCTTCCATTTGGTGAAAAGGATTGGTGAACCCTAAGATAATGTTTTGGAGAGTATCGAGCCTTGATACTCCAGATCCTCTAATTGCTTCTTGATCCGTAGAATCTCTTCTTGTTCCATTCAATAGGGTGTAATGGTCAATTGTGATACTATTTGTTCTATCTCAAAAGTGAACTCCACATATCGCACTAGAGCTAGAACAGATAATTCATCATGAAATACATCCTTGGAATTCTCCACTATAAGAGGAAAAATAGTGGGTTATAACCCTAGTAATCTAGGAAAAGACTGGTGATATGATCTTCCACATTAACCAACCTCAGTTTCTTGGGTCCATCTCAGGTCACATTAACATCCCATTCACCCTTATGCAGATTCCCAACGCCCTCTGGTGATGTAAACATTACACAATGATGATAGCAGTCAATATAGTCTTAATAGCTAGCTAACCAATCCATCTCAATGACTACATAAAATCCAATAATTTTGAGGAAATAAAGATTCAACATGAGAATATAACTACCAATATCAAGGGGACATTCCTTTTAATGGGAAACACCCTTTGAAGGGATACCTAATGAGGTGTCTAGAATCATAACTCTATATTAGTGCTCGATATTATGGCCAATAATCTTATTGATTTCCACATATATAAAAGAGTGATAAGCACCTATATTAAGTAAAGAATACTCTATAGTTTTGGCTACTAAAATAATACCATTCATAGGAGAAGGTTTGGAACATTGTTCCTTAGGCATAGGTCGAACTGCTTTAAATTGCCCTATACCACAGTCCTGAGTCACTTCTTGATTGTCCTGTGTAGGCCTTCTCTCTTGGCGCTGATATTCAGTAGTATAATAGCCTCTGCCTCAACCACCACCTTGCCTTGATTAGCCAGTGGTATTCCAACTGCCTGCTTAACATGATCCTACTTGTCTAGCTTCTGACCGAGGTGTAGGTGAAAATCTATACTCTCTAGGTACTAGTTGGAATTTCATGTAGAAATTTAGAATATGTCCCATCATTCCACTTCCACTACACTCGATTGGATCATTAGTGAACTAAGGTTTTGTGTGTCTTATATTCCCACACTAGTGAAAAATCACAGTGTTATCTTCACGATGAGCTTGATTGTGGCCACCTCCATGAGTAGCCTCAAAGAACCTCTTTAAAAAAAGATAAACCAATTATATATCCAGATGTTGAACAACCCTGAATAAAACCTTCCACATAACTCAACTTATTCTTCAGAATAATGGTGTGGTTAATGATTTCAAAAATGGATTTCTACCTAAACAGATTATCTTCTGGTCGAATGGTGTAAACTAGCCCATAATTGAATCACCTAGAGGTCATAAGATCTTTAGAAAATATAGTAGGAACAAACTACTACAGATCGATGAAATTGCAATGTTATTCCATAACTAACATAATCTCTTGTTATAGGTTCCTAAACTCTCAATATCAGTCATCCCTCAATGTCTAGGGAATGAATTATTAATTGAAAATGGTTTAAAAATATGCCCATACTATTTCATGATACAGATATTCCTAGGGGATAACATCCCACCATCTTACGGAAAAATCATGAACCATATACATAGCATGATTGACCCTCCTCAGTGCAACAATATCAATATGTTTTAGTACGAAAAGGATTTCCTAGATCCAAGACTTTGTAGCATAAGGTCTACCATTCCACAAAATGGTGAGAGGATTTTGATGATAAAACAACCCAATTTACTTTTCCATTATTGGGTCTAGTTGAACTACAACTTAAATCAGCTAAAACATATTTTTGAGAACCTCTTGAAAATGGGAAAAAATGCCCATATCAGGAACTAAAAGAGGTTCCATAGGTGGAATTATAAGAGGAATCACTTGTGGCTCAAGGCCCGCCACCTCCGGAGAATGCGTAGGGAATACAACATGAGGATTTCATGGAGTAATGATAATACAATGCTAAACACATGCCTAAAAATCTATTTAATCAATTTAAAATAATTAATTTGAAAAACTAAGGCATGTATAAATCTTTCCTATAATAAAGATCACACCTCTCAGTCTTCTTCATTATTTAGTTCTATAAGATAGAAATTGAAAAGTAAATGACATAATAATTATCATAGATACCTCATTACCCACTACTAAGGCTGGGTTCGGGTCAAAGTCTCAGTGTAAGACATATATATGATGGTTATTTTCAATTTAAAAGTAAAAATCATTTTGAATTTTTTCGAGTTTAAAATATTAAATATATTCAAATGGCTGAATCATATGGTTTAACATTTCCAATACTTAAGGTCCCATACATCTTAAGAATCAATACATGGAATCCACTTAACCCACACCATAACACATTCCATCTGATGTGACCAATGTCCCATTGCTCAACGTGTCATGATTGACTACTTAAGGTATCTGATTTAACCTATTTAAAAAAACACTATTATGTTTAGGAATGCTAGTTATTTATCAATTATGTTTTTCAATCCTTACAAGAAATATCATTGAGATTCTATACATATTCAAGGCCCAATCAACATTCTATAGAAAATTGTATTCTAAAAATAAATGTGACATCTAAAAATTCATGGAATATTAGTCCTAGTGTGCAACATGATGATGCATGGTCGAAGGAAACACCATAGTTTCATAGGTAATAGTAAAGAAATATTATTTCAATCACATTAATATTAGTAACTTCTTAAAATAAGGGAATCACCCATCATTGAATTCATATAAAATATAAATGGTACATTCATGAATATCACATTTCTATCGCAAGAAATTTGGATTTCCCTTGTACATGGGTTTTTATGCCCAGTAATCGGTCAATTCCAAATGCCTTTATCTTGTAGTCTCTTATATAATAACCAAATAGTAATAAAAATACAAATAAGACTTTGATACAACTTTGTAACATCCCAACCCCGAATCAACTTAACACGTACCCCGAGTCGGTGGATCACATGGCCTCAAATGTGCCTCCCCGTATGCTAGAGTATTCCAACTACCAGCGAGAATGTAAAGGTGGTACAGTGGGGAGACAATACCATCCTATAAGAGTGGCACATCAGATACAATCAGATATAATCAACAACAAAAGAACAATATAAATATAATGAATCAACAAACTAATATATAATCATAAGTTGATAACTGAATAAGTGAGAAGTGAAATAAATATAAAAATGATGATCTTATTATAATATCGAAAGACGATGTGGTAGATTCTAGAACATGGATGCATGGAATGATACAATATAGAAAGGGAACTATTAGATTCAAGCCTTATATAAATTTTACATAAGGATAAATAGACAAAATACCTCCAAGCATCCTGAACCTCTTCCCAATCCTCTGCATCTAAGATCAAACATGTTGTAAAGCTTGTAAAATACCATAAATAGGGTGATTTACCATACCAATAGATGTATATAGATAATATTCTCATGTAACAAATGAATCATGAGTTGGGTGTTATAAAAAATATCAGTAGTCAACCACCAATTCTGTCTATGAGTAATCCATGATTTTATTTTAACTAATTAGTGTGCAATTATAACAAAATAATAAAATAAATAACCAGGATGATCAAGTTCCAAAGGGATGCCTGATGGCTCTACCATATTTGTGTCATTACTGGAAGGAATGTATGAATAGTCATTATATATATAGTAGTAATATATATAGTATAATTTAATATATTTCATCCACCTATATTAACCATGTATGTGTGGATGTACACATCCATATACCTGGAATACTAGTGCTGTATATATCAGGGAATAACTAAGACATCTTTTACCAATATAACAAATGAATAATCCTAAAGAATAGTTTACATTCCCTACATCCCAATAGAGTGAGAGATGACATGAAACAACACTCGAGATGGTGAATGAGCCATTATGGAATCACGTTAATCATGGAGCATGGAACATATATCCCAACACCAATATAGTATCCCTAATGTGAGACATCCTTATCAACACATGATGTAATAGATCATGATTCATCTATTCTCAAATGGTCCCTTACCAACGTATCACAAACTCTATAAAGGAGATTTATAATTATAAATAAATGGGGAATTAACTCCTATCTATCTCAATTATCTATCCCATATTTATAAGCATGGAATAGTCATTATTATTATAATACTTGAGTTATAACCTCTTATAAATTTAATTATACGGGATCTATTATTGAAAGGGAAATACAATTCTTAATAATCATTTATTATAATAGGTAAAAAAGGTATGACCTTACCATCCTTTTTTGTCATTTTATTTAAAAAAATTAATTCATTAAAATTAAGGAATCCATCATGCTTCATATTTTCCTTATAAACCATTTCAATTTTAAAAATAATGGAATTCCATATTTCACAACATTTATATACAAATAAATCCATTCAATTAACTATGTCATGGAAAATCAATTTATATGGATCATGGTGTCAATTAGAAGGTTTCATGGTCAAGTATTAAAGGCCAACATAGGAATCTCCTTTAACATGAAGGAAAAGCACTTAAAAAGTTATTGGGATCATGTAAATTTTATATAACTGAGTACAATTTCATTTAAAATTTAAGCAACATGCTATTTAGGAATTCCATGCAATTGAGCCAATTGATGAAAATGGTCATTTTCACGTGGCACACCTATGTGGGGTCCATATATGGTATGTAAAATCTCTAAATTACAAAAAAAAAATTATTAAACATGTATCTAAGAAAAAGGTTCAATTATATATAATGGAATTGATATAAAGGGTTCGCTTGAAAAAAGCCATCATGCAACACAACAACGTATCTATGAGATGACAATGCTCAAAAGGAAAACAACACGACTAACTACCTTAAGGTCGTATATGACTCCTCACTCAATATCAGCCTTAGATTATGAGTAGGATAGAGGATATATATCAAATTTTAAAAATCCTAGAAAATAGGTAAAATGAGTTTTCACTTAAATAGTGAAATTTATGGCATGATAAACTGAAATGGGAAGCAAGAGATTATGGGACCTCACCTTTAGGAATCCAATGCTTCCATCTGATCAATAATCAATCCTCAGATGTGTGAGTCACATTAATTGATAGATGATGAACATGGGTTCCCAAGGGAGATCAAATAGGTGGTCTCACTCTGAATGAAGCAAGGTAAAAGTGAAATTAGGCATATGGTTAAAAGAGGGGAAATTTAGAAAATCCAACCATAATTTGGGGGTGTGCGGCTTAGTTAAACAGTTAAAACAATTCACAAAACATATAATAAGACACTCTCCAAAAAACTATAATTTCCACACAATAATGTTCATGGAGTAGAATATTGGTATTCAATTCATTCAACTCATGTTACACCTTTTTTTTCCTCTCATGGTTAAAACATACCATGTGACCTAGGCCGTATGATTTTATCTAACTGTGTGGAAAAGTTATTTAGCCCATTTTATGGAACTCTGTGCTCCAAAAAATCCATTGAGACTCCTCATAAAATATTTAGGCCATAGTACACATTTACAATGATTAAAAAAGGGACTCAAATGGAAAAACAAATGATAAGTACCTATCTGGAAAGATAGGAAATTACGTAAACCTTCTTTAACATGCTTACATTATTCCATCCTTATTAAAAGAACATTTTATAACATGAATACATACATATGAATGTAGTGAGATATAAATCCCATTATGGTACTAAATAAATAATAACATGAATAAATAATTACATTCAAGACAATAGGCACTTCCCTGGGACAAAAATGTTGTGAGAATCATAAACATAATCAACAAGTCACGATATAACATTAAAAAATAAAGGAAACATGGGAATGTGGAAACAACATAAAACATGAAATCATAATAATAATTAAAGGACAACATAATTTGATTATGATATCCACCTTCACACTATAAATATAATCTCATTTGATTAAAAATTACCCAAACCATTGGAGCGCTATATAGGTCCATCCATCATACTCATAGCACGTGCATGTATAAGTGTCCCACGTAGATCATATACAAAAAAAACATATTTAATCACATATAATTCCATGATATTGGAGTGTGGATTAAATAATTTTTTCCCCTTAATCAGGGAAGTATAATTTCACAAAGGTGAACACCCTTAACAGGGAATGGGTATGAGTTTCCCTACACAATTGTTTTGCAAGGAAACTCGTAGTGAAATTTCGGCTACATAAATGGGAAACATAAATTTTCGTGGTTGGAAGAAATGATATTTAAAGGGTTCTATAATAATTTATACATCATAATGGTGGTAATTTGGATTCATTAAAACATATAAAAACAATATTACTTGGATAGAAAAGGCATATATTAATGGAGATACTTGAATAAAGCAGTGAAGGAGATGATCACCTACCGTGAGAGGGTGATTCCAAAAACATGGAAGAGGCTTCATGAGACCTTGAGACAGCTTCATAGAACATTAGAAATTTTATGTAAGATTAATTATGTTTTAAATGGTTTTTGAGTTAATAAGAATGGTAGTTGTGGTGGGTTTATATTTGAAAATAGTGGGGAGTTATTTATTATTTAAACAACTTAAGTTTTGGACTCTATAAAATAATTCAATCAAAACGACAAATATTACCAATGGTTGTTTCACATGGTTTGTAAAAAATTGGATTTTTTATCATTTTTATAAGTCCAATTTCAAAAATCATTGAAATATTACCCACAGTGATGTGGAAATGATTCATGTACTTAATGAATTTATTTTAAAAACATAAAATATAATATTTGTTTGGGAGGATTCAAAAAATCAATATAAAATTAATAAAATATCGTAAAAACACATTAAGTTAGATTTAAGACATATATTTGGTCATGGATACCTTTTATATTGTTTATTACATCACTTTCTATTCATTATGATGTCATAATACAAACCATATATTAATACATTATTTAATTTTAACTTGAAAATTTTACTGTCTTAAAAATTTATAAAATATTCACCATTTGATAATTTATATGTTTAAATATTAAAATATAAAATTTATTTTATCAAAATAGTTTTTAAGATATCTTAATTTTAACTTTTAAAATAAAATCAATATTTATTTGACAAATTATGGGTTTTTTCATTATAGCAGTTTTGGAATAGTTGTTAAAATTACTTTTGAAAAAATAAAAATTATATTTTCATTAAAATTTAATAATAATTATTTCATAATAAATATTTGTAATATTATTATATATTAATTATTTAAAAAATCTGTTAATTCATCAAAATAAATATATTAATTGAAATTAAATATTTCCTTAAAATAGAATTTGTGCTTTATCAGATCAAAATCAAAATTTTTTATGAAGCAACATCAATTAGAAGAAAATATATACATTATTTTATAAAATATAAATATTCACATTATTGGGGGCTTGGTATTTATCCCTCTATTACACCAGAAAATTCCCTAAGGGTAAGGTGTGCGATGGTGATATTTTCACGGGTTGGTTTGGCATACATGGTTTAGGTTTTGATCTTGATGAGATTGAACTTCCCCCATTAGGTATTTTTATCATGATTTAATTATTAGATATAATATTTGTATTAATCATGGGAAAATCACTGTGATTCTATCTCCCTTAGTTTCTCCAATGAATAGTATTCATTGGGTACAATTCTACTAGTCGAGGCCAACAATTCCTTTTTCTATGACAAATGGATTAATGAAAACCATTTATTTATACTAACCATATGATCATTATTAAGAAGTTTTATTATCAATGGTTTTTATTCTTAATAGACCTTTAAATATTATAGTATATAATAAAAATAAACAATTTATTTTATTTCATATACCAAAGACACATATTACGGGTTTTAATTCCATCACATAGTGAATTATATTTATAAATGATTGGGTCATCACATGGAATCCATTAAAATGGATCTTTGAGATGGTGTTCCAAAATACCTTGAGTAGACCTCCCCATATTCCAAAGGCTATGGACTAGCAGGGAGGGCCTATAATGATTTTGGAGGAACTATACCCTTTACTTAGAGTGACTACAGCGGTAGAAATAATAGTTACATAGATAACAATACAATTAACCATGATAAGAAAAGCAAGAAAGTTGCAATGAACAATTGAAACATGACATTCTAAAACAATATTCTATATTCCATATAATACAGATGTTTTTGACACTTTCGCTGGGGTGCGTGCATCTGTCTTGTTGTGGTACGGCGACGTTGTTTGTTTTCCTGCATTCCTGCTTTCCAAGGGTGGGCTACATCCATTCCTTGTTCAGGGACATCTTCTCCTTCATCAAAATGGGATGATAGGATGTCAGTTCTTCCTTCCATGGATTCCTCCAAAAACAAGTCACCTAGTCCGAGTCTCCATTATAGATTTAAGACATTGTTTGTCAAACACTTCCAAGCACCATATCTTCATGGATGTTGGTCAATTACACTGCTTTTTTCGGGACATTCCAAAGGTTCTGGTCAGGGCCGCAACCTTCGGTCAGGGAGTAGTCACATAGGACATCATAGGCATGTCTGGACGGTGGGACACTAAAACATCTGGGTTTCATCCCCTTATTAGTGGGCTTCTCCAGGGGGCGGAAGCCCGAGGCATCCCACATCGAATGCGGGGATTCATATTCCATAGGCATGTATCTGAGGTTTTCCTCAGCTTCCCATATTTAACACAGGGTATGCTGCGATTTTGATGTCTGGCGGAGATGGATCAGACTGATCATAACACTGATTAGAATGGATCATATGGGTGAAAACCCTAGAGGGAATATTGATATAGGGGGGTGACCTATCATGACCTCACCGGGATGTGGTAGACCAGGTAAGAATCAAGATGGATGACGGAGTATTTAAATGAAGTGGATGGTGAATGGGTTTGAACCGTCGTGAGGATGACAGTAATGTTGGGCTTCAGTCTCGAGGAGACTCCCTACGTATCCCTGTGATAGGGAATCAATGTCCACATCATTCGGTAGGGAGATGGGATTCCACAGGAGGTCTCCCATGAGAATTGATGCATTTATTGGACTTAGAGGATGTAGAACCTCTGGGATGATGCATGAATTTCCCAAAACACATAGGCTCGAAGGGAAGACCAGGAAATGGAATTGCATTGTGGCATACACATAGGATGAAAAACCAATGATGTGTATGGGGATAATGCATGGTTTGTAGCCAATGTTGGTCTGACCCCACTAAGACGGACCAAAGATGAGGGTCCCAGCAAAGGGGATTACAACGGCTTGCCGCTGAATAGGGGATGCAACATCTTATGGCCGATTGAGGCCAAAATGTATTACCGTGGATTGAGGGTCACAACAGCTTACCATTGGATAGGGTCACAATGGCATACCACTAGATGGTGTCACAATGGCTTACCACTGGATTGGGTCACAATGGATTATCACGGATTGAGGTCACAAGGACATAACGCTGATTGAGGTCACAATAGCTTACTACGGATTGAGGTTGATCTTCATGGAATATTCCTACGTACCCTGTATAAGAGACAGAGATCAAACCCACATAGTTCATATGGGATGGGGGTTGTTGAACGGACATGTAGGAGGACCTAGGGTCCAATTGTTGTTGGGCATGAACCACAGGGAGCTGTCCTACGTACCATGCCTTGGCAAGGATCAAAGTCCATGTAGTACGGGTGGGTGCAATGGATTACCGCTATCTAGGAAAACAACGGATTACCACTTATTGAGGTCCACAGTTTAACGTCATGTCAGACGGGGGAAAACTGACATGAAGGAGGACCTGGGGCTTAGATAGATGGTGGGCATGAACCTCGCGGAGGCTTCCTACGTAACTTTCCATGGAAAGGATCAAATTCCACATAGTTTAGGTGGTGTGGGAACTGACATGAAGGGGGGTCGGTGCGACCGGGTGTTGGGATTGAACCTCAGGGAGGTTTCCTACATACCCTGCCCTGGAAAGGATCAAAGACCACATAGTTCAGAATGGTTTGGTGAACCGACATGAAGATGGTCAGGACAAATTGGTGGTGGGCTTGAACCATAGGGAGACTTTCTACGTACCATGACTTGTCAAGGATTTGTGACCACATAGTTCAGGTGTGTTGTGGGGAATACTCTCTTTGATTCCCAGATATGATGTCATGGTCAAATATTGATCTAATCCCACGTGAGTCATGCTCGGTGTGAAAAATAAGAGACAATAAAGACATGATGATTACGTCGCGAACTGTGCTTCCATGGGAAGTAGATTGGGGCCGCGCGTAGTTGGTTGCCCAAAGATGAAACATGGGATTATGGGTGGTTGGTAGTCCAAAGAGATTGGGTATTACTCCAGAATGGAGGCCCGGTGGCGTCAAAGCCCAGCGGGAGAGGGATTTGACAACCAAGAAAAGAGGGGGAGCTGGTGTGCTGCCTCCTACTGGAAAGGTTAAGGGCTTACAGTAGAGTGGTTTCCCTTTCCCCGTAGATAGACATCACTCTGAAAAAGATGATCTCATTCCATTTGAGGAATGATCTCGCTCCCACGGAGACCAGTGGGTTAGAGAATGTCCGAGATGGGGAACCCCGCGTATGAGTCATGGGGCGAGGCCACAGTTTAACATCATGTGCTGAGGACGATGGCACATGGCAGTTTAATGTCCTACAGCTCATACAATGTTGGTATTCTTTTCACCCCTAGCACTTACATAACCAACACCTTCTATACCTTGTTGATGTGAAGGGACAAGCAACGTTGTTGTTACGGGGTGTCATGAGGGATCCCACTAGGGGTCCATGTTAGCGTGGCTATGAGAAGAAGCAATAGTAGTTAGCGTGCCTGGGTGCCACTAAGGAGCGGTAATGGTGGATTGGGCTTATGGGTGTAAGCTACCCGGAGGAATTCCTCATGTTTATCCAAGAGGGCATCCCAACTCACTGGTGGGATGAGGAATATAACTGGGGCCTACACCTATGCGGAAGTGCATAAGTGGGATAACACTGAGGGGCATTGGAATCAGTCCAAATAATTGGAGATGAAAAGTTTGAATCACATGCCAGACATTCGGAACGCAATGAGGGTTGTGTGGTGATGGACAATAACAGCTGATCATGTTCGAAACACAGCATCCATATCGCATTAGCCTGAAATGGGGACAAACAAATGAGGGTCGGTTGTTGACCGTGTTTGAAACACAGACTCAAAGTTTTGTCCAAATTTATCTGGGGCATT
Source organism: Viscum album (assembly GCA_963277665.1). Classification (NCBI taxonomy): domain Eukaryota; kingdom Viridiplantae; phylum Streptophyta; class Magnoliopsida; order Santalales; family Viscaceae; genus Viscum; species Viscum album. The sequence goes on along the minus strand of OY728158.1, from coordinate 1,697,218,924 downwards.
GGCCCAGGATGGTAGGTGAGCTGATGTGACATGGTACTAGGAAATAAGAGGGGACCTTTAGACGTGGAATTGGATGATGTTACGAATGAAGTAAAATTAATGCGTGAGGTGGAGCGATGGAATTTTTTAATGAAATTTGACACTCTTTAAATTACTCTACTGTAATTACGACATTTGGCATATTAGACTTGGAGCATAAGGCATCTCTTGTTTGGATTAAGGGGAATCCTAAGTATGGAACATAAGGTTTACTACATTTTATAGTCATGTAGATAGGAATATTGGCATGTTATGCTTGGAGCATAAGGCATCTATTGTTTGGAGAAAAGGGAAACATATTATTTTTCAGATATGGAGTACTTCAGTTTATAGACATGTAGATAAGACTATTATGCATAAGATGCCTAGAAATGGATGGTGTTGGGACTTACCTAAAGGCAGACCTTTTGGGTTCGACCAGACATAAGAGTCGGGTAATGGGGTTTGGATGAGTTGGTTGAGGAGTGGTTTGACTCAAGGTAGTTGTGGGGATTGATGATGTGAACCACAACTCACGACAAGGAAAACAGACCAAGAGAAATATGTTGACTCAAGGTGTTTCATGTTGTGCATAAGAGTATCTCAAATCATGGTATCCTATAGGTGGAAAGTGGCTACGCATAAGGGCGCAATGGAAAATTCCGATTCCTCGGCCCAAAAATTTCGTAGTGCGACTCTTTATTTTTCATGGGGGTCAGGGATGGAGCGCAGGCACAGCCCCCGCGGTATGGACCAGTGGGTGCATGCCTGTGTACTGTTGTGCGTAAAATGCGCTACATGCAGGATAAGATGCATGCAATATTGCACTGTGTGGCACATGTGCACGAAATATTGGGCATCGTGGCAATGTTGCGCATAATAGAGAGGGTTGGAGCACAATAAGGAAAGATTGTGTGAAATAGTGAAGGTGTTCATGCAATAGAGGGATGTGTGTGTAATAGGAAAGAATTTCATGCAATAGGGGAGGTGGGCACACAATATGGGAGGTGTGCGCGCAATAGTGGAGGTGTCTGCGCAATATGGGAGATATGCATGCAATAGGCAGTTGTGCATGCAATAGGGTGGGAATTGCACATAATAGGGGGGGTCGTGCGCATAATTGGAAAGGAATTTCATGCAATAAGGGAGGGATTTCAGGCAATAGGGGAGGTGTGTGTGCAATTGGATAGGTGCAACATTGGTGCATGAAAAAATTGGGCACTATGGCATTGTTGCATGCAAAAATAATGATTTCTGCACAAAATTTGGCATGGTGCCCCCTTTACGTGGAAAGTGGTATTTTTGCACGCAAGATGGGGGGTTTAATGCATATGCACGGAAAATGCATACTTACATGCATTAGAGAGGTGGATGACCACTGGGGGCCTCCTGGGAAGAAGGGGTGCGATTGTATTTATAGGAAAATCAATGAATGTCGGTGCACATAAAATCCCATTCAGATTTTCCGCACAAAGCCCTTTTACGCGCAAGATTCCTTTTTTACGAGCAAAATTACATTTTTACGCGCAAGACTGCATTTTTTCATGCAAATCCATTTTATGCACAAGATTCCTTTTTTCCACACAAGATTCCATTTTTACGTGCAATATTCCCTTTTTATGTGAAAATTCATAGTTTTCCCCAAAACTGTCCTAGATGGCCATTTCCAGCATCCTCACTTCAAACGACCATAACTACTAATCTGTAACATCATTTGGGCTCCACAACCTTGAAGCTTGTGGAACAAGATACGCTTCGGGGTCATATTTGGAAGCATTCAGTGAATTAAATGGACACGTTTTCTAGTGTCTACCACTGATTACCACTATTTTGACACCCTGATCTTTTGTGAAATATATTATTTCAAATTGATATGATCATTTTTATTTTTTTCTTTCACACAACAATAAAAATAGTTATTTTATATTAAACCACTAAGAATGGATTTTATTATAATTAACAGAAATTTAATCATGCACTATAAAAGACATAAATATTATCTTTCTCTACATGGAACAGAGGGGATAGTTTACATTATATGCAATACTGACATTCCTCGATGGCTTGTGTTACACACAAGACCAAGTGTTACTGAAATATAATTCATTATTAAAGTATTAATATTTAATAGGATATAACATGGACATTAATTTTAAGATTATTGGATCTAAATAATTGTGAATATATGTAGTTGAATTCATTGGTTACCTATTAGTTATAAAAGAATATAGAAACCAAATGAATATAAAGGGACTCATTTTATAAAATTTATTTTTATGTGAAAAATATGATTTATATTAATAAGATAAATTATTTACTAATAGTAAATAATATTAATTAAATTTATATTTTTTATATTCAAAAAAATATTTTTAATCATATAATATACTTGACAGACATAAGATTAGAACAAACCAAATTTCATGCTTGAAAACCCGTGTTTTTATAAAGGTAGTTTTAACACCTTCATATGGAGATCCCATTTTTAATACAATTTTTTGACATATTATATATTTTATATGTAAAAATAAACATTATATTTGAAATAAAAACATAAAAATCATGTTAGGTTAGATTTTTTTATTTTTATGTGAAGTTTCATTTTTTTAACGTTTTGTTAAAAATACTGAATTTTAATTCAAATAATCTTTTTCATCTAATTTATTTATAAAGATAAATTATATTTAAAATTGGTTTAAATGTTTTATTCTAAAATAATATTATAAATTAATCCCATTTAGGTCATTTTATTCAACTAACATTTGAAATTGACAAAAAAAAAGAAATCTTTTGGACGTTTTTACTAAATATAAACTCGTATTGTTATCCAATCTGTGGGATTAAATTTAAATTAATTTATACCAATTACATGGTTGGTATATTTAAAAATTATTTATAAATTTATAATTTATTATAAGATCAACTTTTTTTGACTAAAAATATTATTGAAGGCAATTAAAATCAGTTATAATGATTAAGGTGTAATTAAGTTTTACAAGGGACTAATCCTTAATCTTAAGGACCAAAATTTCCCATAATCTTTTCCAAAACAAATTTTATTCCAATATTTCATTCATTACACCTGTAATGTTCCATAATATTCCATTTTACACTTATTTAATAAGTAATACATGGGGAACACACAATTCATTCCAAAAATACAATGTGTGTTCTTTTCCACCCCAATAAAAAGTCATTATATCCTACCACTTCCTCACACATATAAATAAACCTTTTCTCAACCACGTTATTACCTAATATCTACTCATTATCCCTCCCATTATCTTATATTACTAACCTGGGGAATAAATTAATCCAAGGAATCCCATTGGAGAAAACCAAAAAAAATGTTACCCGATTAAGTGGTAAGGACTTCTGTCAAGCTCCTTTATTTTAATTTCTTTCTTTACCCCTACACTATATTTATTAAATGATTTTAAATAAAACACCAATTTCTTAAATATACTAGGATTTTTATGGTAATTTTATATCCTAAACATACACACACCTTTATATAATGGGTAATGAACATACTCTTAATGTGTATGACAAACTACTACCTCACAAAAATTTGATTTTTCATTTATCCTTACCACCTCCCATGGGGAAATTATGATTGTAACTCAATTTATATATGTTTAAATATTATATTTGTTATGTATTTATACTTCCCTAATCCTTTTAACACATATATCATTAGACTTTACATTTAGATTAAATACCATAATTGTATTTGAGGAAGTGTGGACTCCCTCCCCTTCAGAGCAATGTGATTCATTCACACACTACTTGGAATGCATTAAGGATGGGTCTAGTAAGAATATATGATATATATATATGATATAATAATTATAGTATAATAATTATATATATATATATAAATATATTCCATTTACTATCTTTCTTTCAATATAATAATTAAAAGAAACAACATTCATGCATACGTACCACCTACCATCCCCATGAACAGTTTATTCCATTTCATACTTCTATATTCTATAGATTCTTATACTAGGAATATATATAATATTAATTATATTTATATCATGGTTTACATTATGGAAATAATTATACAAATATAAGGACCAAATATATACCAAATTAATACACATGCAAAAAACAGAGGCAATATTAACAAAAGCGTAACTTCAACATTGAATTATTAACAAGAAGGTAATATAAAGTCATAATAAAATCATATATGGTATCTAATATATATATTTATCCTTTATTTTTATCTACCATGTGTCAACTCCATGTTCCTCCACATCGAATTTTCCATACGTGTCATTCTACTAATAGTCCACGCCCCCCCCCCCTGTGTGCGGTTTCACAAACTCTCTATGCCTACATCTCCCTCTCCCACTGAGGGTTTCACGCATCATGACCAAGAATCCCCTAAAACCCCTACCTCGGTCATCATTCCTCTAATGGTTATCCCACACTTTTTCTCTGTCTATCTCTGCCATCCTCCTTCTCTCGATTTCAACTCTACTCTCAACTGTTTTCCTTCTCCCACTTGAAGGCATGAATCCGCTTTTCGCAACATAGGGTTGCCAGAAACACTTGACATCGACGTCATCCTCATATTCATTTTCTTATAATCAACAATACTCGTATTCCATCTTCCTTCTTATCATTATTTCACCATACCTCTCTATCGTGTAAATTCTCACACTCATGTTTTTGTTCACTGGTTCTCTGGTATGTGAATCCCTATAGGACCAACCCCGTTATGTTTGGATTTTATTATATAAGCATATTTCACTTCATTCAATTTACATTAAATTCCTTCATAGATTTTTCATTCCACTATCACTCAATATTTTCGAATCCCCTACAGCTTTCAATTTCAGATAGTTATTCAATGGATATTTGTGTGGGATTTCAATAGAAGTCACCTTCCCTTTATCGACACGCCTCTTGCATATCTTATTCCCTCATACATCATCTTTGAAATTTAGGTTTGACCATAGTTTCCTACTAAAGAACCTAAATTCTGGAAACTACATTTCTAGTATCATTTCAGTTCTATAAAATTGTGGGTTCATTTACTGTTGTATGAATTTTCATTTCCCCTTTGAATAAAGTTAACTTCTACTATGGTTTGTTGTGTGATTTTCCTTGAAACTTATTTTGATTTCATTTTGGTTTAGCATGATCATATCCAAATGTAGATTATGTTGTCTGGTTTTAAATTTCATATTTGGAAAAAATAAACCAATGTTGTGGTCTACTATATGAATTTCCTTTAAACTTATTTTGACAACATTTTGGTTATTCAGGTTGATATAAAATTGAAGATTTTGTTGTCTTATTTGTCATTTTCCAATAAAAAAATAAACCTATATTGTGGTCTATTATAGACTATTAGGTTTTTTCCTTGATAATGTAAATTAGACTCTCTTTGTTGTCCACTGTGCATTATATGGTATCATTGTTTAGTTAATTTCAAAATTCTCATTTTTTATTTACTATCCATTTTAATTCATTGATATAATTTGGATCCAAATTCTCTAATTCAGTTACAATTCCATTTTTTCATTTCATTATCTTATTATTTATTTAATTTTTTACATTCTAATATTTAATTTTAATTCACTAATTTATTATATTCTATATTTAATTTATAAGTCTACTTCAAATAGGTCATATCTATCTGATTCAATCCAAAAATAAATTATACACTAATTTTGTGAACTATATTGAATTGAATCCATGAATAAAACCAATTTTTATGGGGGTGAATCCTAGAAATGATATTGGGCCTACACTGGGAAGGAAAGCTATTCTTTAGAACCAGACCAATATTCAATTGGGAACTGTTGATTTTGATCAAATTACATTCTTTTGTCTTTTTTGAGGTTCCGCAAAATAGATCATGGTTGCGCTTCATATCAATTATTGAACATGGAATTGTGAAATATATTATATTATAAATCTTAATGATATATTGTGTATTATTCTCTGTACTAATAAAAGTTTTGATGGTATATCAAACCCTCAAATACATAATTTTTTTCCATACATTTTAATATAAAACTTATTTCTCATTAAAAGAATAAACAATAAAAGAATGGGCACAAACCTCTTTGATAATTAAGACATATTTGAAATATTATCATTGTTTATATGATGTTAAGTTCAAATAATAACACCTTTTATAGAATCAACATTAATTTTTGTAACTACAATGCATAGTTCATTGTGAAATAATAATATGACTCTTATAAATGCAATGCATACGTCATTGGGAACAAAGGATATGACTCTTGGAGTAGAATGGACTTGAATATTGATTAAATTAAACGATTTATTGATGAATTCTAATTAAATTATTTGGGTTTTTTAATTATTTTTTACTAAATATTTGGCTTCTGGGATGATGATTCCATGTCTATATAATTTATTATATGATTAATGTTTTCATTATTATATACATTGGGAGATAATGATCATCGTCCTAAGGATATAATACTTATGTTACTATGTATTCTATAGGCCATTGGGCATTATTTCATGGATCTGGTGAGATTTTTAATATATATGTTTGGGGTCCTTTAGCATAGATCAATCAGTATTGTGTGCCTATTATTGTATAATGTAGTTGGTGAACATGGATTCAGAATGTGTGTGCTTATAATGGATATTGTGTGCCTATTATTTTTTGTTCCTATTAGGAATATTGTGTTATTATTTTATGATAAATTATTGGATTAAATATAATACTGTATAATCTTGGATAGAAACACAATCTCTTCTATAGGTATGGATATTTTGTGCATATCATTTTATAGGGAGTGCCTTTATGAACAAGGCAGTGCCTTTATACAAATTATGAGGACCATGCTGATATATGGAAACCTTTAATGGCCAGGTTATTTGTCATCAACCAGTATATCGTTTTAGTGCTTTTTCTGTAATAATATTCATAATTTTTTAGATGCATGTATTCTCATTGTTTTAGATTCATGTATTCTCAGTGTTTTAGATGAATGTACAAATCGAGTTCTTTCTGCCATGCAAAAAACATGCACCACATTCTTGAGTTGGAATCAGGTTTTATAAATATTGTGCTTAACATAGCATAAAAAAGTTTGGATTAGGTTTTATAATATTGTACATACCATATTATCAATAATTTTGGGATCAGGTTCCATGAATAACACCATTTTCCTATCAAGGTGGATATATATTTGAACACTAACTTGCTTGGGAACTCCATTAGAGAACTCACTATTTATAAAAGATTAGGTATTCATGGTTAGTTCATGAAGTATAATGGCTTCATCTTTTATTCATGGAAACCTCTCTATCTAGGTTAGGTCAGGATCAATATGGATGTTTCTTCCAAGGAAAATTCAAACATTTATGTAGAACAAAAAAGCATTTGATAAAAAAAAGTGGTGATATTACACTCCTGAATATATACACTTCAACAATGCTTGTTGTTTAAACATAAAACCCCATTATTTGGTGTCAAAAAATGTTTAAACCTACATTAAACTCCTGTATTTAAATTTTAGAAATATATAATGTTCTATACACTTCATCAATATACGGTATTGTATCTATTATACTCCTATAAACAAATGTATACATTAAATTACACTCTTGTTTTGTATAATCATGTTCATAAAAATATTTGGAAAATAATTCTCCTTTTCATTTCATCTTTACTATTTTTAGAATGTAATGAATGGGATTTTATTTAATTAGAGTGACATATCAATTCATGTGTTGTATGCTGACAAAAATATGTTCATGTAGTAGCAGGCGATTAATCTATGTAGAGCATAATGACTTATCTATTTGATGTGTATATTAATGCAGTCAACTTCAGTATACTTCTTGATTTCTGTTTCACCTATGAGGGATAAGCCTAAATCATGAATCTATTTCCGATATCTTTTACTGAGGCCAAGTGTATCATATGGTGAAATAGGAATGAAAGAAGGTATGAAAACCTTTATATTGACATTAACATAGCCATGAATAACATTTTTTCTACTAAGAATCAGAATGTTCAATGTACTAAGCTATAAGAATTTCCTAAAAAAAACATTTTTTATTTCCCTTGGGTGGATTTTGATTCCATAAATCCTTGGATCCTTTTCATTTTGATTAGTTTATAGAGATGCTCACTAAACTCCACCTAATCAATGCTTCATTTGTGACCTCCGAATACACCATGCACATATATATTATCATGAATCCACTTGTGACCATATTAGACAAGGGCTCCTTGAAAACATAGATTCTCTTTACTATGTTTATTTTTATCCATGTCATTACGACATGGCATGATTTTTTGGATTTACATGGATTTTGCAGCTACATCAGCATGGACAGATTCTGAGGTCCAAGATAGTGGATGGAAACCTTCAATGGTTGGGTTATTATTAATCAATCAGTACATCTTATAACTTCTTTGTGTCATCATATTCTCATTTCCATTAGAAATGATGATTAAAAGAACAAGGCAATAAAAAAGAACCAATCTGAACTGTTCATCTTATATTTTATATTTAACTAGACTAAGATCCATAGGTGTAATGAATGATTGGTTTTAATAACCACGACAGTGTGCAATTTTTACTCCGTATATTAATATGCATAAATAATGAAATTTCTATCATTAAATAAAAAAATAAAATTATATTCATTTCTAGGAAATTTTTCCCTTTCTTATTACATATTTAAAAAATCATATGGATTTTGAAGCAATATTGGAGTGAATCCTACCTAAAATATGAAAGTCGCAAGCAGATCATCTCTATTCTCTTTATCATCCCACCTATCCCAATTCACATGAAGCCCTATATGATGTTTATTGTGTTCTCCTCTGCTTTTTAACTGCATGTTTATGCAGTCACTACCCCAAGATTTTTTGTGGATATAGATACACAAATTTTCTATTTATATGCAGACTCATAGAGAGGTTTATATCTTTTCTCTTAGTTTGTATTGGAGCTGGGTCTTTTGTTTCCCTTTTACAATTTAGTTTGTAGAATTGTGATTAGTATATTTTTAGCACATAATATTTATTGGTCTGCCTTCATTTTTAAAATTTTCATTAATTATAGCAACCTATTGGATTTGGAATGTCACATGGCAGGGTATTTGGGTTTATTTTTTAGTTATACAATGGGTCCAAGTTGGAAGTGGGGGGTTTGTTTTTTAAATATCAACATATTTTTTTTATTAATTGGTGCTTTTGAGTAATTGAATCAAAATTTTCTAATTCCCATTCTTATTGGGTTTTCCTCTAGGAAATAATGGTCTTCTATGCATTGTAAAAAATACCCTAACAGTGATCCTAGCAGGAATTTTATTGTGAACAGCTTCCTTCTAGTGAAAATACATATAGTTTGAGGGATGTTATGTTTTAAAAGGAAAAAATGTATCTATATATGATCCACTACCCATTTTGATCTTTATATCTAGTGAAATGGATTTCAAAATGTTTTTATTTTTTAAAGAGTTTTTTTCAATAAAGGATATTTACCCCAAGAAATGTATTGAGAATATCATTTCAAGTTATTTTACATCTATGATAATATATGTTGATATCACCCATGCCATTCTAGGAAAAGATAAAAAGGGTATATTTATCTTCATTCTTGAATGTTACATGTTTTTAAGGAAAGATTATGTTGACACTAGTTTCTCTTCTTCATGTGATATTCTTTGGATACTCTCTTCTTTTCACTGGTTAAGTTTATGATGAAACGTTTATGAAACCTGCCTTTTTTAACCTATTCTGATATGATTACATTTTTATGAAACGGATTTCATTTATTTGGGTATTATATGATTATTTATGATATTGTGGAACATGTATGTATGATTTCACAATGAGGTGTGTGGGAACTATATCTCTCTCCAATGTATTGATTGATGACTTAGATCTCATGAGATAGACTAATGTGGTCTTCAGAATGAACCTTGACTATTATGATGGTCATGGTAGTGAGCAATGAAAACCAAGATGGTATAGGGATTGAACCCATACAATCAAGATGGTCTTGGAATTGATTCCTTGTATACTATATAAATCATATTATTTGCTTATGTGTTAGTCATAATTCCATGCTTTATTTCAATGTTATACCTTCATGGACTATGTTATTTATTACATTGTGACTAATTTCTTATGAAAAACTATGATTTATGTCTTAATTCATGTTAATGATCATTAATAATCTGGTTATGATCTTCTATTTTCATGATCAAGTTCTCATACCCTTATTCTTCTAATTATGCATATGTATCTCCCATGTTTAACCTTACAGAGCTTCTGATCTCACCCATTATTATGTTCCTATCCCCCAGGTTTTGAATATATTTATTATGTTTGATGTTTATAAGAAGGGTTCTAGTCAAGAATAACATAGTGGTAGATTGTGTTCCTCATTTATATACCAGTGTTTATATTTCCATGTTTCTAAAGGCACTAGACTAGTAGGGTCTTTGGGCGTCTTTTTGTATATTTTTAACTATTCCACAAAAGTTATGTAATGAAAATGTGTGAAAGGAGAGGGTTTCTATAGTTGGTATTAGAGAAAAGTTTTAGATTGCCTTTGGAATCAAGGATGATAAAAACATAGTGATAAACCCAAGGACATGTCTAGATACAAGTCTAAGGATATGGAAAATAATAGGAAACTGTTCTGGAATTTTGGAAAAGGATTGTGTTAGTGGCTTCCTATCAATAAATCCATATCTGATACTACATGTGGATGTCGATTTGTATCATTTTTACCTTAGAGTAAAAAATATAACAAGATGATTCGAGCTTGACATCGGGTTATCCCGTACATGCCAACATGCCATGATACACACCTGGTTTGGAACTCTCCAGGGATAGGTGTTTGAAATTCTCAAAGTCTTTATGAACCATCATCAATGATTAAAAGAGGTAATTTATATGGAAATCCTAGGATAAACCTATATTTTCGTAGATTATGTTAGGTGTTATATATTTGAAATCCTATAAGTGACTTATCATGATTATATAATTCCTCACTGTGATAATCATTTCTAACTCAATTATTACAAGTTTTATTTAATGGAGGAAACCAGAAGGAACTGGGTTAACAATGACTCTGATGGTAAACCATGTGGTTATAAGAGATGAAATTGTATAATTAATAGAGATAATGATAATGAGATTATTACAAATTAGTTATCATGATATATGATTACTAATGTGAACTTTGGTGATCTTTCTAACACATCGCATAAAAGGAAGATATAATTTTATAGATGTTTAAATTATAAGTATCATAGAAGAAATAATATTCATCTTCCTACATGTCAATACAAATCAAAGAATAAACTTGAGGAATATCTGAAATAGAGGGGATGATTTTTTTCTCTATAGAAAAAAGGGTCATAGATTGATAAATTTTCAAGGATGTAAATGTATCATCTGGGGAGAACACATGAATTACCCAAAGTAATTCCCTGACATAAGGATCTACTTATAAAAAATATAAGGACCTTTTCCATTCCAACCATTAAAGTGAAAGGATTGATGTTTTTAGATTTTTGTATCAATGAACAATAAAGGCTGAATTATATAAGGATTATTTAGTTTCTGTTTTTTGGTAAGGATTTTTAAGAACATGTCAAATATTTATAATGGATGTGAACATTTGATTAATTGAAAGGTGATATTCATGGGAAACATAATATTATAGGAAATATAACTCTTAATGTGTTCTTAATGACAAAATATTGATTTCTGGATAATAGACATGTTATATATAAATATGTTAGTTAAATGGTACTAATTACCCTATATATAATTATTTATTAGTTGAAAAAGTGGTCTATGTCATCATGTATTTTGTTTAATAGTTCTTTGATATAAGGAATATATCCAGTGACATTTGGAATATTGAGGCATGAATTTTTTCCAAAAAAATATACGGTAATTCAAGTTATTACCATGTTTCAAGAGGATATATTATGAGGGTATTAACATTGTTTTTGAATTTAACCACGCATAACTATTTTTTATATATGAGGGATCAACGTTAGGATGAATTTAGGACATTATTACATTTTTTTTGGAGTTTCATCATTTTGAAGGGTTATAAGGTTAACCATTTTTGGGATATCTATGTTAGAATTCTAATTATGTTTGTGAGATTAATGTATTTTTTTTTGACAGAATAAGACGGATCCATTAATGATGGAGATCAGCAGAAATACAGTGGCATAACCACGATGGAAAATGATTGAACCAAAGCAAATCCTCGTAAGGAGGGCCAATGCCTGCCATCTTGTGAGCGGCTTCATTCGCTTCCCTTCTAATAAATGAGAAATTGCAGGAATTGAAGCCTTGTCTCCGCGAGTGAATACACCGGATAATGGGGCCGAAAGGTTGCAGCCCGCCGTTAGTGAGATTGATGGAATTGATTACAGTGAGGCAGTCGGATTCGATGTGAATGTAATCCCAACCGCGATCTTTTGCGAAGTTTAACCCAGCAAGGATAGCGGCAGCCTCCGCGACTGAGGGCTCCCAAAGTGCATAACGTGCTTCGTATTTGGCAGCGATAAGATTTCCCAGGTTGTCTCGAGCCAGTAAACCAAGTCCAACTGGGCCATCCTTAGGAAGAGAGGCATCCACATTGATCTTAACAATCCCTTCCGGTGGGGGGCACCAATGTTGGGAAAGAGGAGGGGGGTGAAAAGTCTTTGTTGTTCAGGGTGGTTCTGCCAGACCGCAATCCATGACAATGCCCGGTCAATCCAAAATCTGGGGGGCCTCCGGAAATGATTGAAAATGGCCTCGTTCCGCCTATCCCAGATAATCCAAGTCAAAATGCACAGGGCACCTGCTTTAGCCGGCGAAAAGGAGGAACACCATCGCATCAGGAGAGATGAAAGATCTGATGCGGCGTCCAGGGACAGCTCTATAGTTGATCCCCAGCCATTCCAAACCTCCTGAGCCCCGGGACATTGAATAAGAGCATGGAGAGGGGATTCAGTCATAGAAGGACAGAAAGGGCATGAGTTGTCGTTTGAAAAGTGTCTGTAGACAAGGAGGCTCTTGGTCGGAAGGATACCGGAACACACCTGCCACCAGAAAAAGAGAACTTTAGGGGGAACATTAAGCTTCCAAATTGATGTCCAGGGCCTCGCATCTCCTTCTGTCATTTGAGCAGTAAGAGCTCTCCGGTAGCCAGCTTTCACCGTATACTCACCTGAGCTGTCGTTTGTCCAGTAGAGATGATCTGGCCCTGCGTCTGGCACACAGGGAATACTCAGAATAATTCTCCTATCCCTCTCATTAAACCAGGAGAAGAGTTTTTCCAGACACCATCCCGCCCCTTGATCATCGAAAAGACAACAGACTGTGGCATGTTCGGATCCTGGATAAATAGAAGATGATGCCTTCATGCCTGTCTGATCAATAAGCCAGGGATCATTCCAAATCTTGGCCGTTAGACCATTCCCAATCCTCCAGCCTAGTCCTTTCCTCAGCAGATTACGACTACCCCAAATGCTTCTCCAGAGAAAACTAGGTCGATAGCCAAGATGGGAATCCAAGAAATCCTTATGTGGAAAATATTTAGCCCGGAGGACTCGCGTGCATAGGGATGATGGGTTATTAATCATTCGCCAACCTTGTTTAGCCAGCAAAGCATCATTAAAAAGAGAAAGGTCCCGGAATCCCATTCCGCCTTCAGATTTTGGTAGACAGAGAGCAGACCAGGCGAGCCAATGGACTTTATTTTTTCCGTCCTTACGACCCCACCAGAAGTTAGATGTACTGGATTGAATCTTTGAAAGCACCACGTCAGGAAGTTTAAAAATAGACATCAAATAGCTGGGGACAGATTGAAGTGCCGCCTTGATGAGGATTTCCTTCCCGGCCTTGGAGATTTTTTTAGGGGTCCAACCTTGTATTTTTCTTTCGATTCGATCCACAATAGCTGAGCAGATTTCTTTCTTTGACCGTCCGACCACCGTCGGGAGCCCAAGGTACTTCTGGTGCTTATCGACCCCAGGGATGCGTGCTAAAGAGCAGAGATCTTCTCTTTTCGGCTGGGGAACTCCAGAGCTGAAAGCAATTTCTGATTTACTCTGATTGATCATTTGTCCAGAAGCCCGTTCGTACTGTTGTATCGCCTGGCAGATTGCAGTACACTCATTAGAGGTAGCTCGAGAAAATAGAAGGCAATCATCAGTGAAGAAGAGGTGGGATATCGGAGGGCCCTTGCGACACGCTTTTGCCCCATGAATTATGGAAAGCGAGGCTGCCCTAGAAAGGAGGTTAGAAAACACATCAGCCACTAAAATAAAGAGGAATGGTGAAAGAGGGTCTCCCTGGCGAAGCCCACGGGATGGGGAAAAGCCTCGGGTGAGCACCCCGTTGACATTAATACAGAAGGATACTGACGAGACGCATTACATGATCATGTCAATCCATTTGGTGTAGAAACCCATCTTGAGCATCACAAATTCGAGGAAGTTCCATTCCACTCTATCATAGGCCTTAGCCATATCCAATTTCCACGCCATGATCCCTCTCTTTGCTCGTGTACGTGTTTTCATGGAATGGAAAATTTCATGAGCAATAATGGCATTATCCGTGATTAACCTTTTTTCCACAAAGGTGCTTTGGTTCTCTGAAATGACATCGGTTAGCCAAGGAAACAACCGATTCGCCAGGATCTTCGAAAAGATCTTATACGAAACATTGCACAGACTGATAGGTCGAAAATCCGAAACCCCTTGCGGATTTTTCATCTTGGGAATGAGGGTAAGAATAGTTTCATTAAGAGAAGACAGGTCCGTTTTCCCTGCCCAGATATCCCGCATCAGATTTCATATGTCTGGACCAATGATGTGCCAGTAATTCTTGAACAAGAGGGCGTGGAATCCGTCTGGTCCCGGGGCTTTCGTAGAGTGGATTTTCTTTAAGGCCTTAAGAGTCTCATCATTCGTCACATCTTTCGAAAGCTGTCTATTCATATCGTCAGAAATCACTGGTTTGATGCAGTCCTCAATCTCAGGAGAAATGTTAGAATGGCCTGCAGAGAAGAGTTTCTGAAAGTAGCTCAGGAAAGCTTCTTGGATTCCCCCTGTGTCAGAAACTTTACTACCATCTGATTTTAGAATGCCAGAAATAAAGTTTTTTCGGCGTCTTGCTGAAGCCTTCTGGTGGAAATAACGGGTAGTAGCTTCCCCTTCTACTATATGAATATCACGCGCTCGCATCGCCCAAAAACCTTCCTTATTGCGTAGGGCAACATCCAGCTCTCGTTGGGTTTCACTTATTTTGGAGAGAATGCTGCTATACGGGGGTTTGCTAAGAAGATAGCCAATCTTCCTTTCAAGAAAATTGCATTACCGGTCCGAATGACTGAATTTAGAGTAGATCCATGTCTTCAGATCAGATTCCACTCGGAGAAGGTTGGTTCTCAGATCAACTTGCCCATTCTTCCAGCCTGAACGGATAATCGCCTCGCACTCGGGATCTTTTGACCAGAAGCTTTCGAATCTGAATGGTTTCCTGGAACAAGTAACGTGCTCATTATGGGTGCAGTTAATGACAATTGGGCAGTGATCCGAGCAGTTGAACGTGAGATGTCTGATATGGTACATTTTGAAGAGGCTCATCCAGTGCATTGAGCCAAAGAATCTATCCAAACGTTCAGCGATTCTATTTCCATCAGAACTGCCTCGGAACCAAGTGAAGGGGTTACCCGTGTAACCCAGGTCCATCAGCTCTGCCTTAAGGATAGCATCATTAAAATCAGACAAAGACGTGGAGGAGCGCATAGCTCCACCTTTTTTCTCCTTCTAGAAAAGGATCTCGTTAAAGTCCCCTCCAAACAGAATGGGGCTTGGCAGATCACGACGGAGTTTGCAAAGAAGATCCCAAGATTTCCAGTTTTCAGACTGGGAGGGCCAGCCATAGAAGCCCACAAACGTCCAGGTGGGGTTGTGGGGTTCACAAATGGATGCAGCCATGTGGTGCTGGGAAAAAGACAGGAGTCTAACATCGACATTATCCTTCCAGAGAAGACATAATCCCCCTGAATGACCCTGACGGGGAACCGGAAAACAACCCTGGAAGCCGCATTTTAGAGCAAGATTTGTGATGTCCTTGTTTTCCAATATGGTTTCGGACAGGAAAACCATATCAGGGCGACTTTGAGCGCAATGGCGCTGGAACATGCGAACCGTTCGTGGGTTGCCAAGCCCACGGCAGTTCCAGCATAATGCAATCATTGCTCTAGGCGGGGTCGGGCCTGACCCGCCTCCGCCTTTGTCTCTTGTGGGGTTAATGGTGTACCTGATGCTTTCCTCCTTTTGGGAGGACTGGTGTGCATATCACTGGACTCGCTTAGCCGTTTCAGATCTCCTGGTTTGGGATTCCCTGGGCAATCGCCTTTACCACCGCCGCGTGCCCTTCTCCAGGTTCTACGATTAACATGTCTTGAAGGTGAGGCTTCGGTCATCCCAGAATCAGCTTGCAGTAGGGCATCAGTTGGGATCCGATTTGGGCTCTGCTCAGCTTCAGACGGATCCAAGGAAACATGTATCTGCCTCAGAATTTTCTCTGGAGGTTCTTTTGGTTTAGGTAGCGGCCCAGTTGAAGTGAGGGACGTTAAATTCGGTGCAGTTGAAGCGAAGTCGGATTTTGTGATACCCTGAATCAGGTGACTGTCTTGCCGAGCCCCATCATTGCATCTGACGATAATCTCTTGGAAAGCGTTTCCCTTTCCCCTAATCTAAGCTGGAGATTCTTTAGGGAAGACAGGTGGTCCCATCCTTACAATAGAAGGTTGTCCAGATTCTGGTCGCCTTAGATGGGCTGCAATGAGACGGTCTCGATCTATTTGTCTCTCTGCCTCAGGGATATATGCCTCTCTGTGTGCTTTGGCCCGGAGCCACGGACCGTATTGAAGGGTAATATTTTAGGCAGAATTATCTGGCTTTGCCCCGCACGCTTTCTCAATGTGGCCGATACGTCCGCACAGGAAGCAGAAGATTGGTAGTTTTTCGAATTCGAACGAGATCCAGTTGTTGGAATCATCAATTTTCAGGAACATACCTCGCATTAAGGGTTCAGACACGTCGATCTCAGTCTTTATTCGAACCCAGGGGCCCCATTGTATTGGGTCCGAGCAATCCCACTCTAGGAAGTGACCTATCCGGTCACCAATTTCTTTCATCACATGTGTTGATCTCCCATGGAACGATATTCCTTTAATTCTTATCCAGAACGGGGATCAGGTAAGTGTGCAATTCTGAATCTCGTCTCCCCATTTGAATTCCTCCATTAGAATGAGATGATTGTCAAAGGACCAAGGTCGTCCTCTAAGGTCTTTATCTTTGTCTTTATCACTGAAGAACTCAAAAACAAGGAGTTTGTTCTCAATTTCCCGGATGGCTACTCCCGCTTCCAATTTCCAAAGATTTTGAAGGGTGGTCCTGAGGGCCTTTAGATTAAATGGTGTCTCAGTCCCCAGTCTTCCGACAACCAATAAAGCCATACGTTTTGTCAAAGTGTTGTCTTCGTTTCTACGGGTTGCAAGTGGATCTTTTTCTTTGTCTGTCAATGTGAGGTTCTTCCATTGGTTCAGCAGATCCGTCTCCATGTTGAGAGCCACGAAATCTCCTAGGGAGGGATTGGCCACACAGAGGTCCCCTATCCAAGGGATGTCAAGCCCAAAGGGGGTCCCCGACCCAGGGACTCCGGCCCACTCCGAACCATCGCAAGCTAATTCTTCACAACCGAAGCTTCGTGTCCAGGAGAATCACAAATTTAAACAAACCTCCAGGAATCAAAAAAAAGTTTCACAGGCCGGAATGAACAACAATTCACGCAGGTCAGGCCCAACCCAAAGATTTCTCAGTTCAGGAAAAGCCCGAAAAAAATCCTCCAATCAGGTGTGGCCAACCAGCCCTGCGCGGCCAACCAGCCCTGCGCGACCAACCAGCCTTGCGCGGCCGCCAAGACCTGCGCGGCCAACCAACCCTGCGCAGGTAATTTCCTTCGTGCTGGTGACACCGTCAGGTCTCGCGCAAGTCCCCTCGCGCTGCGAGAAACGGCCAGGCTGTGAGGCGCTTCCACTTGCGCGCTGGAGGACTCGTCTTCACGTCCACGCCCTCTGCGCCCTGGGGAATCACCGCACCATCGAAGATCGTGGAACCCTTCACGGATGGTGCCTCGCGGATCACCGCGTTGCAATGAGAGCTTCGAAACTATGGATTTGCCACAGCACCTGAAGGTCACCGCCAACCTTCACGGAACAGGAAAGGTAAACGGTTACGGAACTGTCAAACCGCGGAACTCTCGTGGTCGTTTCAGGGTGATGAAAGCTCGGATCAAATTGCTGGAAGGAGGTTAAGGATTTGGGATTCAGATCTGCCTTCCCTTTCCCAGATCTGGCACAGATGTGGAGGCAGGGGGACAGGTAAAGCTTCTGGGCAGCGTTGAAGACCTGGATTTGCGTCTGAAGATGAATTCGAGGGGATGAAGCCCGATACCTACGGATCGCCGGTAACGGAGTCCGGTAGCTGGCAAGGAGAATCAGAGGAAAGAGGCACGGGGAACGGCATGGAATAGGGGATCCCGAGCCCCTGTCCCTGGAACTGAAGACGATGAGGAAGAAGAACCAGAAACTGAACCGGCGAAGACGGCGCCGCCGAAGCCGATCGGACGAGAAACTCGAACCCTACGAAACCCTAGGAGGATAAACTATCACGCGGGAGAGACGTTGTTAGTGCTTATCCTGGATCCCATGATTTGTTAGTGCTTTAGGAATGAAAAATTAAAGTTAGTGCTTTAGGAATGAAAAATATTATCCTAGTACCCTTGTTTTTTATGGATCAGATGGTCCTTTAGGTCATCGCAGATTTTTGGATTTGTGATTTTTAACTTTATCCATATCTTATTATCTGACAATATATTTCAGAACATGATAGTTAGATTTCTCATAAATTTCCTTGTTTTCACTCCCCACCTATTTTATCATATTTGGGAAGCTAGTTATGAGTTAATTTGGGTAACCTTTATTGTTATAGCTTTCTTTTTTAAATGATGTTTTAATATTCATTTTTATGATGGGGGTTTCTTTGAAAGGAACACTCAAGTATTAAACTATTCACAGCACAGACGAATTTTAATGGAGAAAATCATTTTAAGGGGATATAATATAACAGCCCATACATTACATACATTTTTAATACTTTAGAAATGATGTTCATTTATTACAACATATAACAGAACCATGACAGGACCGTATAGGTATAGTGTCTTTAGAAACTGGGAATCATAAACAAATGGTTCATAATGTATCTATGTTATCTCTCGATTATTTGATCATATCTAGACTCTTCTTTGGAATATCATATTTAATACCCTTCTTCCTGACTTGGGGAAAAGATACATACAAAAGGGTGATCTCAAATTATCAGTAAGGGTAAACAAAGGAAATTCCAATCGTATCATATTTTTAATATCATGATGTTTTAAAATCTTATCCTGCATAAGAGGTCATAATATCATGTCATGGGATAAATCATAGAACTGTAATGTAATCCCAATTATCATAAAATAAGACTTGAAAATTTTTGGAATACACACATAATCATAGAAAATCATTTCATATTAGTCATGGATCATTTCTAAAACCATTGTAGCGGACAATGTCCATTACTGAACCGAGTTCACTCCTCGTTCTAGTCCTATATCACTAAACCGGATTAACATTCCATTCCATCCAGGTCTATCTCATGAGATACAAATATTTACCCCATACATTGGAGGGAGATATAGGTCCCACCCATCTCATAATGAATCCATTCTTATGTGTGCCACCAAATCATAAATCATAAATCATAGGATAACCCATGTAATAAAATGGGATTCATAAATATCATTCCATAATAAGATAAAAGGACAGCATAAAAATAATTCCATCTAAATATAATAAAATCAATGTAATAACAGGGATAGAAACATAACCCTATATCATCTTAGATGGAAAATAATTTTGGTAAAACACTTGAAATTAGTTTTTGAGGAAAATATTCTTTCTTCATGAAAAACATTTACTTTTCTCAACATGTCACACAATTTTAAATTAAAATAAGTAGTTGAAAATAAACATGAAACATTTAAAGGAATATTACATGGAAAAAATTTATTATGAATTCAGAAAGATCTTCTCATGCCGTATAAGTTAAAAAACATTATTCTCATACTTTGGCCGAAAAAGTCAAAAAGTTTCTCGTACTGAAAACGACAGAAGATTCATTTCATTTATTTTACTAAAAAATAATAAATAGGTAAAATTGTATTTAAACAATTTTAGGGGGATAAAAATTATATTTCATAATGAAGAAACATGTATGTGGATGATAAATATGCCCCAGTAAATACTGAAGTATTTAATCAATCTCGGATAAAAAATGAGATTGTGAGATTTTCCCTTACCTTAGGTCTAATATGATTTGTTCATATCTGAACCCCCTATATAATGATTTAAATAATGTGATTTAATTGTTCTAGAATCATATTCATTGTTATGATATCTTATATGGTCATATTCTTATCTTTTTATGAGTGACATTTCATTGTTACTCGTTATTAGAGTGTTAACTGCTTTATATTCTTATGCATTTTTTGTCAAATAATTTTTTTCCCTCTTTTTAGGTTATAGATATATGATTTACAGAATTTTATTAGTATAATAAATATCATATTTATTCATTCAATTCATTTATATAAACATTCTTCAATGAAGATCATGTATAACAAATTGCATAACATCGTGGAGATCATTGGCCGTACGTATGCATGAGCGATGATATCATTCACATGATTGTGGAATTGTATTGAAGTGTATGGTGTATAATATTTCAGAATCTATATCACTTTAAAATAATAATATTTTGTAATTTCATCCATCATTATACCCATCCAAGTATGTTGGTGATGAACAAAAATATTTCACCACAGCGTGGAGACGGTATTCCATAAGTACGCACACGTGGTTATTTTGTTTTTCGTAGGATGGATAGAAGGTGAAATAGGGTCGTTTAATATTTATAATAACATATACATATATGATTGATACTTATGTAATTACTTTATAATGAAAAAACTAATGAAGTGGAAGTAGAAGAAGAAATAAATTTGAAAGAATCAGTAGAAGTTATTATCTCTTCCTCGAAGTGCCAACTTTAAACATCCTCTTAGGGCACTAGAGTTGATCTTTTGAGAAGACCAGAACCTCTATAAAGTAATTAGAGAGGTCGAGAAGATTAATTGGAAGGTTTTTTCAGATCTTGAAGGCTCAAAATTGAGTGAAGAGGAGAGGGAGGGGGGTGCCCTTTTATAATAGAGGAGAGGATCACTTTTGGAAACCTCAAAAATATTAATTTATAATAAAAACCAACCCAACATAAAACCATCCAAAATGACTCACCTATGAAGCTGATATGAGATAGGTTTGTAATATCAGCATCCAATAAAATTTATACATGTTTTAATTTTATTTTAAAGTGTATCATTTTGATTTATCCTTATATAATCTATTTAATATTATTTATGATAATAATGTTATAAATTTTAAATGAGTATAAATACTTACTTATGTGTTGTTAATTGTACATAATAGGATAATTTATGACATAGTCAACCATATAAATTTTAATTTTAAATTTCAAAATATTTTTGTAATTTTTAAATAATTTATTAATTTGTTATTTTCCTAAAATGTCAATAATGTCAATTTTGAAACAATTCATTTATTTGAATTTAAATAAAATACACACATAAGATATTTTTGAAAAAAAATTAATAGACTCTTAATAAGTCATATTAATTTAGAAAATTCGTGTAGAACACTAATTATATCATATAATATTTATTTTAATATTTTTAAAACTATTTATTTGATATTTCTCTTGATAAAATAAATACTAAAACATTTTTGTATAATTATTTTATCTACATATTTGTGGAAAAAAAATTATAAATAAAATATTATGACGAATATATATCTAATAGATTTTATAATAATACTTTTAGTAGATTTTATATTCCAAAAAACCAACATTTAAAATGTTATATTTATTAAATTATGAAGGTGACAATTTTGACATCATTTATAATAAAAAATATAAGTGTCATGATAACTTTTATAAGGCTCCAAATGGTCCACAAGTAAACTATTGGATGCTTATGGTTTAGATATACTTGAAAGATAAGGTTTGGTCAAGTGTTTGGTCTTTTTAATAGTATTATTATTTTAATAAAAACAATATTATTGATTTTTCACTAAATAAATTATTTCTTTATCACTAATGTATCAGCTATTAAGGTGAATATATATTACATAAAAATTAAAAATAAATTACTATGATAAAGAAAAACATTTTATTATTCATATGAGTATTTATAATCGAATTTATATTTTCTATAACCTTATATTTAAAATAATTTAATTACTAAAGTTTGAGGGAGACATATTTCACGTTCCTTTAAATAAAATAAATTAATTGTCTCAATCTCATACAAGTGGGATCCAATAGAAACCATTTTGACCCAAGTATGTTTTTGGATTAAATATTACCATCATATTATATTAAGACAAGTGTTAGGGTAATTTTATAATATTATTTTTACCCTTAATTACCGGATTTACATTTAACTGTGGTAAATAAACTTGACCATATATACTATTCATAATTCCCAAAAATAAAAGTAGCATATTAAAAAAATTTGGACCTACTGATTGCAAATATGGAAAATTTTTCCAAATTCAAGACATAGAAGTTGTAGAAATTTAATTTAAAATTAATCTCGTTGTCGAAAAAACGGGTTTTCTTTAAAATATTACCAAAGATTGAAATGATTTTACCTTTGAATTCATTGTAAAATTAATGATAATTAAATAAAGTATATAAAATAATAAAAATATATTTTATTTATACTTTAAAACCATTCAATATTATAATTTACCCATATAAATAATCTCGATTAAAAAGGTTGTTTTTAATTAAAATTTAGCGTATTTTTACTCATCATCAAATTATGAAGTTTGTCAGAAAAATATCAGAATTTTAGCCAATGTAAATTTTTATATCCCACTTCCAAAGAAAATGTTTACATTGTAATATTAAAAGTATTATTGTTCCTAAATATTAAATTAAAAAATGTTTTCCATTTAAAGGCGGAAAAACATTCTTTTAATATCTATTTGATGGATATCAAAAATATCATTTTAATTATATAACATAAATATCTTATTAATTTCGTTTACTCAAATAACTAATATGACATATAATTGATTAACATTTATCATAGGTTTTAAAAAGATAGTTATATTTATTCTCGCTAACATAACAGCTAGGTTATAAAGGAAATTTTATATTAAGGGCATCTCACAGTTTGTTTAAACAAATGATTTCGTGCAAAACAAGCTACTGAAGACTAAAAATTATTTAAATGTTTCATAAAACACATGGGTGTTTCATTCTATCCCCCTTAAACTGAATTTCACCCTCTAAATTCGTCACATGGAAATAAAAAGATGAGGATACCTCTCCCTCATCATATCTTTAAGTTCCCATATAGTTTCTCCTAATTGGTGGTTCCTCTAAAAAAACATTAACCAATTGAGTGGTCTCGTTTCATAGAACCTTTTCTCTATGATCCAGAATCTCTATCAGTTGTTCTTCATAAGAAAGATCTTTCTCTAGAAGTATGACTTCTAAGCTTAGTACATGTGAAGGATCGGGAATGTACTTTCTCAAGAGGGATAGATGGAACACATCATGAACTTGAGAGAGATTTGGTGGAAGCACCAATCTATATGCTACCTTCCCAACATGATCCAGAATCTCAAAAGGACCAATATACCTGGGGCTTGGATTTCCCTTCTTTCCAAATCTCATTACTCTCTTCCAGGGAGATAATTGTAAGAACGCCTTATCACTGTCCCACTTCATACTCTAGGTCTTTTCTTCGGTTGTCAGCATAACCTTTTTGTCGACTCTGAGCTACTCTTATATGTTATTGAATAAATATGATCTTTTCATCCATTTTATCAACAAGATCAGGTGCTAATATATTTCTTTCTCTAACTTCATCCCCTCAAGTTCGGGTTCTGAACTTCTTTCCATAGATGGCTTCATAAGGAGCCATCTGAATACTGGAATGAAAGCTATTGTTGAATGAAAATTCCACCAGCGGTACGTGCCTATCCAAACAACCTTTTAAATCCATAGAGAAAGATCTTAACATGGATTATATAGTTTTAATTTTCCTTTCAGACTAACCATCGGTTTGAGGATGATAAGTAGTGATGAAACTCAACTCTGTATCTAGAGCATGCTGAAGACATCACCAGAACATCGAGGTAAACCTCGTATCCCGATCAGAGATAATAGAAAGTGGTACTCCATGAAATCTTACCACTTCCTTTACATATATCTTGGAAATCTGATCAAGAGATAAATCCTCTCTAATATAAATGAACTGTGCTAACTTTGTACGATGAACAACTATATCCTAGACATAATTATTTCTTTTGGATGTTTTGGGAAGTTCGGTGACAAAGTCCATAGTGATGTTTTCCCATTTCCATTCTAGTAAGGGTAATGGTTGCAACATCCCCTTAGACTTCTGTCTTTAAACCATAAATTTATGAAAAACCAAACATTGAGGGACATATTCATAAACATATTTTTCATGTCATCCAACTAGAAGTACTCTTTCAGGTCCCTATATATCTTTGTGCTTCCAGGGTGAACAGAGAATGAAGAACTATGAGCCTCATCCAATCATTCCTTCTTTAATTCCAGTATGGGAGGAACACAAACCCAATTCCTGAACATTATTATTTCATCACAATCTATGTTGAATTTCTGAACATTTCTCTCCATCTTTTGTAACTTTACATCTTCCTTCAGTGCCTCTTTAATCTTCACATGTATAGATGGTTGAACATTTATTTGAGAAAATAAAATTTTTTCCCTTCTGTTATAATTTCAAGATCCATCTTTTCAAATCAAAAAATATTGGATCTTTCATTATCCTCATCATGGATAAGATGTCATGGTCTTTTTGGGTTAATACATCTTCCACCTAGTTTTCTTTCCCAGGGTGGTAATGAATGGAGAAATCATAATCTTTAATCAACTCCAGCCATATTTTTTGGCGCATATTCAGCTCATTTTTTGTGAAAATATACTTTATACTTTTATGATCAGTATAAATATCACACCTTTCACCATAAAGATAATGCCTCCATATTTTTAATGAAAATATTACCATATCTAACTCTAAATCATGAGTTGGGTAATTTTTCTCATGGATTTTCAACGGTCGTGAGGCATAAGCTATCACCATATCATTTTTCATGAGAAGACACCCCAATCCCTTCTTGTATGAATCACTGTAGATCACAAACCTTTCTCCACTACAAGGTAGTGTGAGAACAGGTTCACTAGCTAAACTTCTTTTTAACTCCTTGAAATTCTATTCACACTCCTCCATATAAAAGAACATAACTCCTTTTCGAGTCAACCAAGTCAGTGGATTAGATAATCAAGAAAAATCTTTAAAAAACGTCGATAATATCCTTCCAAACCAAGAAATATTTAGATATCAGTTACTGTTATTGGTCTCGACCATCTTTCAATGACCTCTGTTTTGTGGGATCCATATATATCCCCTCTCTTGAGATTATGTGACCAAAAAATGAAACTTTTTGAAGTCAAAATTCAAAATTGGAAAATTTTCCATAAAGCTTCTCATTTCTCAAGGTCTTCAATACAATTCTTATGTGATCTTCATGTTCTTCCTTGCTCTTTTAATAGACAAGAATATCATATTTGATGAATAACACAAATTGGTCATAATAGTCTCTAAATACTCTATTCATTATATCCTTGAAGATAGCATGGGCATTAGTAAGATGAAATAGAATCACTATAAATTCATAGTGTCTGTACCTTGTACGGAAAGACGTCTTTGGTATATCCTCCTTTTTGAACATTAATTGATGATACCCTGAATGAATATCAATCTTGGAAAAGTATTGAGCTCCCCATAGTTGGTCAAATAAGCCATCAATGCATGGGAGAGGATATTATTTCTTCATAGTGATCTTGTTATGTTTTTGATAATCAATGCAGGGTCTCATTTTTCCATCTTTCTTCTTAACAAACCAAACAGGTACTCCCCAACGTGATGCACTAGGGAATATGAATCCTTTATCAATATTCTCTTGGAGTTTCTTCTTAAATTCTTGTAACTCACTTGGGTCAATTCTATAGGGTGTCTTGGAAATGGGCATAGCACCCGGTATGAGTTCTATTGAAAACTCAATATCACGATTTGGTGGAAGACCTGGAAATTCATCTAGAAAGACATCATCAAACCCTCGTACAATGGAAATATTCTTAATCATGAGTTTCTCACCAACCATTTGATATAAATAACCTTCATTTATTGGAATAAAGACCCATAAGATGGAAAACATTTCCACTGGAAGGATATATTCATCCTTCCATCGATAGATGATCATATATTGATCTGGAATATGAAATGTGACTTCCCTAATTTTTCAATTGATATGAGCTCCATAGAAGGAAAGATAATACATGCTAGGAATCAAATCAAATTCCAATATAGGAAGGACCACAAGATTTACAGGAAGCACCTTCCCTTGAACGTCAATTGGAGAAGAATTATAAAATTTTGATGCAACCATCGTGCCATTAGGAGTTGTCACAAATAACTCAACATCTAATTTTTTAGGTAGTATGGAGAAATCCATAGAATATTTTTCCGAAATAAAAGAGTGGGTGGTCCAGAATCAAATAAAACATTTTCTACTTTAGAGTGGACGATAAGTGTACCTTTCACCACTTCGTTATCATACTCCCCATCACCGATAGAAATTTCATGTGACATTACTTTGTCTTTGGCCTTAGAATTTTTTTGAAGTCGATCATCATCATCAACCCTTGGATTAGGGAATTTATTGGAATAATTCCCCATATCCTATCCCTTGTAACATTGAAGTGTAGAAGGTGGATTTTGTGAAGCTTTTTCTCTATTTTCATCATTAGAAATCTTTTTCCCATCACTACGACAATCAATTGCCCTATGACCTTCTTTTCCACATTTAAAACATTTAAATTTCCCTTTAAGAAAATTCCCTCCTTTTTTCTTTCCAAACATTGAGCATAAGGGAAAAATCATCCTATTTTTTGTGTGGTCTTTAGATTTTCCTTTGAATTCCATTTTCCTCTTCTTATCAAACCCATATGACTGATGGGTTACTCCAAAATTCATCTCAAACTTGAGAGCACATAGAAAAATATCCTCATATCTATTGATGTCCCTTATGGCTAACACATTTTGGTGACTTGGTTTTAAGCCACTAAATAATCGATCGATCTTACTCTCAGGTCAGATAATAATTCTGGAAGTGTACCTTGCATGTCTTGTAAAATTTTCTTGATAGGTACCAATAGATTCATCATACCTTTTCTTTAGTTTAATAATATCCTTCTCCATCTTTGTTCGAAGAATACGAGGGAAGTACTTATTGAAAAATATGTTCTTGAACTCGTCCCATTCCATGGACTCAATTTCATCTCTTTAACTCATATTCTTGATGAGATTTCACCATTTATTCGCTTCACCTTCCAAACAATATACTACTAAGATGACTTTATCATGTTCAAAACATTGCATAACTGAAAATATCTTTTCAGTGGTACTGATCCACAATTTAGCCACTAATGGGTCAGAAGACCTGTTGAATGAAGGTAGACGTTTCCTCCTGAAGGATTCAACAAAATTTTGCTCCCTCTTTTTCTCGTTTGGATGTCTTGCATGATTCATATCTTGAGAAAGTTTTTTGATCATGGATACAAGATTTTTTATTCCATCTCCCATAACATTTGGTTGCTCAGGGGGACAATCATTGCATTTCCCATCGCATTAAGCATTAACATGGTTCTTCCGGGTTCCAACCACTGACTAAAACCAAAAAGCATAGTGTGAGAAACAATAATTACAACTGGAAAACCACAAAATAAAGAATAAAATTTCACACATTAGGTTTTATCATAGGTTATTGGTGGCCATTTCTTAAACACTAGAATTGTGTCCTATGTTTAGACATATCCTTAGGGTTCTTACTAAGTTGTTCACATCCATGTTTCCAAAGGTTAACTATACATTTCCTCTGATACCAACTATAACAACCCATACATTACATAAATTGTTAATACTTCAGAATTGAAGTATATTTATTACAACATATAACAAAACTATGACAAGACTGTATAGGTATAGTGTCATTAGAAACTGGAAACATAAACAACTGGTTCATAAAGAAAATGTGTTTTCCCATGTTTTCTTGATCATGTCTATACTCCTTCTTGAAATATCATATTTAATACCCTTCTTCCTAACCTGGGGAAAAGAAACAAACAAAATGGTGATCTCAAATGCTTAGTAAGGGTAAAAAATGAAATTTCAATCATATCATATTCTTAAGATCCTAACGTTTGAAAATATTATCCTGCATAAGAGGACATAATATCATATCGTGGGATAAATCATAGAACTAAAATATAATCCCAATAATCATAAAATAAGGCATGAAACATTGTTTAATGCACACATAAGCCTAGAAAATCCTTTTATATTAGTCACAGTTCATTTCCAAGACCATTGTAGTGAATAATGTCCATTAATGAACCGAGATCACTCCTCATTGCAGTCCTGTATCACAGAACTAGATTAACTTTCCGTTCCAGCCATGTCTATCTCATAAGATACAAATCCTTACCCATTGCATTGGAGGGAGATATAGGTCCCACCCATCTATTTATTAATCCATTCTTATCTATTCCATAGAATCATAAATCATACATCATAGCCTAACCATGTAATAAAAGGGGATTCTTAAACATCATGCCATCATAAGATAAAGGGACTTCATAAAAATAATTCCATCAGAACATAATAAAATAAATGTAATAATATATATAGAAGCATAACCCTATATCATCTTAGATGGAAAATAATTTTGATAAAACACTTGAACATAGTTCTTGAGGAAAATATCCATTCTTCATCATAAACATTTTCTTTGCTCAACATGTCACACAATCTTAAATAAAAAGAAGTTAATTGAAAATAAACTTGAAAAAATATAAAAAAAGATTACATAGAAATAATTTCCGACAAAATCCTAAAAATCTGTGCATGCTGTATACGTTAAAAAAACATTCTTCTCGTACTTTGGCTGAAAAAAGTCAAAAAGTATCTCGTACTAAAAACAACAAAATATTCTTTTAATTTCTTTTAGTAAAAACTCATCAACAAGTAATATTGGATTTAAACAATTATAGGATGATAATAATAATATTACGTATTTAGGAAACATGGATGTAGATGATAAATATTCCCCAGTAAACACTGAATAATAAACAATATCGGATAAAAAAATGAGATTGCGAGATTTTACCTTACCTTAGGTTCGATATGCTTTGTACGTACTTGAACTCCCTGTATAATAATTTAAATAATTTCATTGACTTATTCCAAAATCATATTCATTTTTATGATATCATATATGGTCATATTCTTATCTTTTTATTAGTAACATTTCATTATTACATGTTATTCAGGTGTTAACAGCATTATATTCTTATGCATGTTTTGTCAAAATATTTCTTATTTCTCTTTTTAGGTTATAGATATATCATTTACAGAATTATTTTATTATAATATATATCAAATTTATTCATTAAATTCATTTATATAATCATTCTATAATGAGGATCATGTAGAACAAATCGCATCATATTGTGGAAACGGTAGGTTGTTCGTACGCACGAGCGATTATATCATTCCAATGATTGTGGAATTGTATTGAAGTGTATGGTGTATAATATTTCCGAATAAATAAAAATTTAAAATAATCATATATTTTAATTTCATCTATCATTATACCCATCTAGGTATGTTTATGATGAAAAAAAAAGATTACACCACGATGTGGAGACGGTATTCCGTACAAATGCATGCGCAATGATTTCATTTTTCGTAAGATGGATAGAAGGTGAAATAGATATTTTTTATATTAATAATATATATGTATATTATTGATACTGATGTTATTAATTTACAATGAAACAACTAAAGAAGAGGAAGTAGAAGAAGAAATAAATTTGAATGAATCGGTAGAAGATATTACCTCTTCCTCAAAGTGCCTCCTTTAAACTTCCTCTTAGGGCACAAGAGTTGGTCTTTTGAGAAGATAATCACCTATATAATGTAACTAGGGAGATTTAGAAGTGTAATTGGTAGATTTTCTGAGCTTGAAGGCTCAAAATTGAATGAAGAGGAGAGGTAAGGGGTGCCCTTTTATAAGAGATGATAGGGGAACTTTTGGAAACCTAAAAAATATGAATTTATAATAAAAATAAACCCCACATAAAAACATCAAAAATGACTAAACATATAATATGAGATTTTAAATGGTCCTAATATCATCATACAATAAAATTTAGACATGTTTTGATTTTATTTTAAACTTTATCATTTTTATTTATCCTTATTTTATCAATTTAATTTTATTTGTGATAATAGTGTTCTAAATTTTAAATGGTTATAAATACTTACATATGTTTTGTTAATTGTAAATAATTAGATAATTTATTAAATTTTAAACCATATAAATTTTAATTTGTAATTTTTAAATATTTTTGTGATTTTTGAACAATCCAATAATTTTTTATTTTCATAAAATATCAATAGTGTCAATTTTGAACCAATTCATTTATTTGAATTTAAATAAAATCCAAACCGAAGATATTTTCAAAAAAAAATATTAAATAGATTCCTAAAAAGTAATATAAATCTAGAAAATTCTTGGAATACATTAATTATATCATATAATATATATATATATATATATATTTTTTAAAAACTATTTATTTGATATTTCTCTTGATAAAATAATTACTACAGTATTTTTGTATAATTATTTAATCAACATATTTTTTGCATAAAAATTATAAATAAAATACTATGATAAAGATAAATCTAATAGATTTCATAATAATACTTTTAGTCTATTTTAGCTTCTAAAATTTTAACTTTTAAAATGTTATATTTATTAAATTATTAAGGTGACAATTTTGACATCATTTGAAATAAAAAATATAAGTGTCATAATCAATATTATAAGGCTCCAAATGGTACATGGGTATACCCTTTGATAATTATGGTTTATATATACTTGACCAATAATTTTTGGTCCTTTTAATGGATATTATTATTTTAATAAAAACTATATTACTGATTTGTCAGTAAATAAATAATTTCTGTATCATTAATGTATAAGATATTAAGGTAAATATATATTTCATAAAAATTAAATATAAATTATCATGATAAAGAGAAACATATTATCTGTCAAATGAATATTTATAATATAATTTATATTCCGTGTAACCTTATATTAAAAATAATTTAATTATTAAAGTTTTGGTGAGACATATTTAACTTTCCTTTAAATAAAATAAATTAATTATCTCAATATCATCCAAGTGGGTTCCAATAGATACCATTTTAACCCATGTATGTTTTTGGGATGAAATATAATCATCCAATTATATTAATACAAGTGTTAGGGTAATTTTTTAATATTAGTTTTACCCTTAACTACCTGATTTACCTTTAACTGTGGTAAATAAAATTTACTGTAGTTAATATTCATAATGCCCAAAAATAAAAGTAGCCTATTAACATAATTTGGAACTACTAATTCCAAATATGGAATCCAACTTTCCAAATTCAAGACACAGAAGATTCCGAAATTTAATTTAAAATTAATCTCTTTTTCGAAAAAAACGATTTTTTGTTTAAAACATTGCAAAAGATTGAAATGATTTTACCTATGAATTCATTGAAAAATTAATGATAATGAAATAAATTATATTAAATAGTAAAAATATATTTATTTATACTTTTAAACCATTCAATATTATAATATAACCATATAAATTATCTTGATGAAAAAAAAATTAATTAAAATTTAGCGTATTTTTACTATTTGTCAAATTATGAAGATTATTAGAAAAATATTAGAATTTTAATCAAAGTAAATTATTATTTCCCAAATCCAAATAAAACTTTTACATTGTAATATTAAAACTAATAATGTGCCTAAATATTAAACTAATAAGGTTTTTCCATTAAGAGGCAGAAAAACATTCTTTTAATATCTATTTGATGAATATAAAAAATATCATTTTAATTATAAAACATAAATATCTTATTAATTTCATTCAATCAAATAACTAATATGAAATATAATTGATTTAAATTTTACATATATTTTTAAAAGTTATGTATATTTATTCCAACTAACATAATGACTAGGTTATAAAAGAAATTTTATATTAAGGTCATCTCACAATTTGTTTAAACTAACGATTGCGTGCAAAACTATCTACTGAAGAATAAAAATTATTTAAATATTTCATAAAACACATGGCCTTTACATATAATGTAACACCCATGGATTTTATGAAATGTATTTTTTAGGATGAAAGCAATATTTAAAAAAACATTTCATGCAACACTAAAAATAGATTGTTTTTTATTAAAGCACTATGTATGGATAACATTATATGAAAGAGTATGATAATCATAAACTACACCCAAAATATATTTTAGCATTCTATATATGGAACTCAGATATTATCTTACGTTATATGCATGACTGACTTTCCTCAATGGCTTGTGTAACACGCAAGATCCAGTGTTTCCAAACAATAATTCATTATTAAAATATTATTACTTAATATGATATAATATTTCCATTAAATTTATGATTATACGATTAACTAAATTATGAATATGTAAAATTTAATTAAATTTTTACCAATTAATTATAATAGAATATAAAAACCAAATGAATATAATAGGACTGATTTTATAAAATTATATTTATTATGTAAAAATGTTGATTTATATTTACAAGTAAAATTTCATAGTAATAGTGAATGATATTAATTAAATTTATATTTTATATATTTAATAAAAAATTTTAATCATCCAATATATTTTAATGATATTAGATAAGAACAAACCCAATTTTATGTTTGAAAACCTATATTTTTATAAAGTTAGTTTTACTGCCTCTTAATGGAGAACCCCATTTAAATACATTTTTTTGGAAATTTTATAGTTTTGAAATATAATAATTGATTTCATATTTTAAATATGAACATAAAAATTAGTTTTTTTAAAAAAATTACTTTTCTCTGAAGTTTTGATTTTTTGATGAATAGTTAAAAATAAGGAATTATTATTTCAAATCAACTTTTAAATTTAATTCATTTATAAGGTTAAAATATATTTTAAATTATTTTTAATGTTTAATTAGATATTAATATTATAATTTAATCAAATTTAGTTCACATGAATCAATTTCACATTGAAATTGACTATAAAAACATAACTTACTTTTAGACGTTTTTATTTTAGAATAACATACCTTGTTGTCCCATCTACGATATTAAATTTCAATTATTTTATTTGACATGTGTGATTGAAATTTGGAAAAAATATATTACATTTTTTAAATTATATTAATTAATAATTACAAATAATTTCCACTTATTTTTTGATCAAAAATATTAGCGAGGGTAATTAAAATTAATCACAACGATTAAGTTGAAATTACGCATAACAAGGGACTAAATGTTTGTCATAAGGGCCCAAATTACATATAAACTTCTAAAAAACCTATTTTATTGATATATTTAGGTTATTAAGCCTCTAAGGTAACATAATTGTCCATTTGGAAATTGTTGAACATGTAATACTTGGGGAACACCAAATTCTTTTCAAAAATACCATGTGTGTCCTTTTCCTCCCCTATAAAAAGGACTCCTCTCCCCCCACTTATTCATACATATAAAACCAAATTTTTTCAACCAATATCTATCCTAATTTCTCTTCAACATACCAAACATAATCCTGTGATCTTATCCATTGTAATAAAGAATCTCAAGGAAGCCCTTTAGAGCAAACCAAAAGGAGTGACCCGAATAAGAGGTTATGACTTATCTCATGTTTCATTATTTTATTTTCATTATCCATACCCTAAATACTATTTTTCCATGATTTAAAAATTATGTTAAAAATAATTGGTTGTTTTTATTCTAATTTTTCAACATAAACTTATATACACCTTCATATAATGGACAAAGAACATATTATTTATATCTATGTCAAACTACCACCTCATTAAACGATGATTGATCATTTTCCATAACACCTATCATGGTGAAAATTATGATGGAAAATCTATTAATATATGTTATATATTATATTTATTACTTATTTAATCTTATTTAATCCTTTTACAATTCATATATTTATTCTTTCCATTTTGTATAAACACGATAATTTCATTTGAATAACTGAGGACTATGGCCCCCACAAAACGATGTGATTTGTTGACACAGTACTTGGAATGTATTAATAATGGTTTTAGTGAAATTATATAATATATTAATTACACGTTAATAATTATATATATATAAATATATTTCATTTACCTTCTTTTATTCAATATGATAATTCAACGAAACAACGTTCATTCGTATGTGCGGTCTGTCATCTCCATGAACAATGTATTTCATTTAATAATTCTATATTCTATATATTATTATAATATTCATATAAAAAATAGAAATTATATTTATATAATTTTTTAAATTATTTAAATAATGATATAAGTGTAAGGACTAAATACATAACAAGATAAGACATATACAAAAAACAAGTGAATATTACCTGAAGAAAAATGTTAACCTAGAATTATTACCAAGTGGATAATATAATGTCATTATAATACCATATATAATATTAGATATTAGAATATTTTTTTTGATATATTTATAATAAACTTATATTTATTATCTAGTATGGTTTTATGAGTATGATGAGAGTTAAGACACAACCTATGTGAATTTAATCTCACTTTTTATTTCCCTAAGATACATGCTTTATTCACCACCCATTCATTTTGTGTGGTTCTTATACTGCTCATTTTTTTATTTTATGATTATTATACTTAAAAGTATGGGTATTTAAATATCCATTTTATTATATTTTTATCAAGGTATTTATGCTTTAAAAGTTACCAAATTTGTAGAATAATATTGTCTTAATTTTCATTCTTTGAGACACATGACATGTAATGCACCTATGCTTTTCGATGAGTTGTATATACATACATTGAAATGTTATATCTTGAATAAACTTATTTCCATGATATATTAAGAATCATGCTCTTTCATTTTCATTCATGTGGAGTATGGTTCAAAGTAACCAAGTGGTAAGAGTTTATTGAAATAATTTCATTTATTTTAGAGATTGTTTTTCTTATGATATATTTCATGAAATATTTTGATCCACCGCTCAAGAACGTGTATGAATTTTCTTCTCCTAAAGTTATTCATAATATAATCATGTATTGGTAAAAAACTTCTAATCTTTCCTACATAACATATTTAATATTGTGTTTTTATAGAAGCCCCACTTTACCCTCTCTTTAGTCATGAATTTTTGGACCCGCAAAACCATGATTTATAAAACATGTATCCAAGAATATTAAACTATTCACCAAAAATATATATATATAATCTATTTTTTCTTGTACCAATGTTTACAAATGAATTTTATTATATCTTTCTGAATAATTAATTTTTCTAACCTTTCACTATTTAAAAGGAATGTTCCTCTTACCTCATACGGCATGTGTGGATTTACCCCCATCATTTCTGTGAAGCACCCATTTCATATTTATAAGGTTAATTTTTAATAAAAAAATATACAAATAATTTTCAAAGAAATGAATTTCCAGAAATTTTCATGATTTATTTATATATTTTGAAAATATTTTCAAAGTAAGTGTTTTTAAAGGGTTTTTAAAATCATTCTATATGTTTTAAAAGAAATCCTTTTAGAAATGTTTTCATGCATCTTTTATATGTTTTTTAGGGAAATAATATATTTTTTTAAATAATATTTTATAATTTTTCAAGGATAATAGTTTTCAAAAATGATTTCAAGCCTCATTTATATGTTTAGAAATTAATTTTAATGAAATGTTTTTCAAAATTATTTCCAGATTATTTTATATTTTTTCAAGGAGAATTTATTTCAAAATGATTTCAAATCTCATTTATATGTTTGAATATTTCTTTATGAAATGGTTTTCAAATTTTATGAAAATAATTATATAAGTTTTCAAAAAGAATATTTTTCAAAACATTTTAAAGATGTATTTTTATGTTTTCAATAAAAAAGTGTTTGCCAAAGTATTTCAAATCTTCATTATAATATACCATGTTTATTTTCAAGAAAAATGGTTTTAAAAATGATAATTTGTTTTAAAGATCCTTTTTTAAATACAAAAGAATATTTTCCAGTAGAAATGTTTTCAAAAAATCATTCCATGTTATTTCCCATCTATGATGGAATCTATTGATGTTACTCATTCCCTTATAGAAAATGATCCAAAGGATACATTAATATTTTATATTGAATGGTTTTAGTTTTGATGGAATGATTATTATGACCCCCATTTCTCTTCCACAGGTTATATGCTTTTGAAAACCTCTTTTTTTCACAGGTTATGGGTATGACGAAATGAATATACAACCTATATTTTTACAAAGGTTTTGATATGATTTCATTTTTATAACACCCATTTTATTTCATGGGATATTATATGATTATTTATGATCTTGTGACACATGTATGTATGATTTAACCATCTCCACTGCACTGGGTAATGATTTATATCACATGAGGTAGACTAAGATGGTCTTGAGAATAAACCTTGACTACTATGATAGCCATCGGAGTGAACCATAACTATAAAGATGGTATGAGGAGTGAATGAATGCTACTAAGATGGCCATGGGAGTAACCCATGACTGACAAGATGGAATGGATAGTGAACACACACAACCAAGATGGTCCTGGAAGGGATTCCATGGCTACTATGGAAATATTATTATATGATTATGTGTCTAAAAAATTACATGTTTTGCCCTATGTTATTCTTTCATGTATTACGTACTTTCTTTCATTATGATTCATGTCTTATGAACTGCCAAGCTGTATTCCATGATTCCTGTTTTTGATCTTTGATATGAAGGGAATGGTCTTCTATTTTTATGATCATGTTCACACACCCTTATGCTCGTGATTATGCTTATGTATCTCCCATGTTTACCCTTAGTGAGTATCTAAGATCAACCCTTTTTATGCTTCATTCTATGAAATTATGCAGATATGTATTATGTTTGATGTTTCTAAGAATGGTTATAGTCAATAAGAACCTAGTATACTAGGATTTAGCACATTTATGTACCATTTTTTATATCTCATTGTTTCCAAAGTCACTAAACTAGTACAATATTTTGGCATCTGTTTGTATAATGTTTGAAGTATTCTTAAAATGTTATGTAATGATAATGTATAAAATGAAAGGGTGTCTATACATATATTGAATTAAATTAAAGGAGGAATATAAACAAAAAAAGTAAATATAACTATAAAATATTCACAAACTGAACTCAGGTCCTACCTAGTCCTGACAACCATACACTTCTCTTGCATAGAAAGAAAAAAATCTAGCAATATCTAAAATGATCAATTACTTTCATACATTAATATTATATCATTATTAAAGACTATCCAAAAATTTTGTAGTAATACATAGTAGAGGACCATATGTGTTTGGTGTCTTTAGAAACATGGTTATGTAAGAAATGGTATATAAATTCTCTTTGTCATTTCCTATTTAGATGTTCAAAAATAGGTTCCTATTAGAAATATCATATATAAATCTATTCTACAAAACCAAGGGAAGGTAATCATAATATTTTGTGTTCTCAAATTCTCAATAAGTGTAAAAATAGTGTAAATTAATAAATGATCTTAAGTTAGAATAATTTATGCATAAGGGTATGAGATAATGAGTAAAACAATATATAGTCATATCCATTAATTTATATATCATAGTCATGAAACATGTAAAACATTTTTATCAACTAATGAAATAAGACATAAGAATACTAAAACATTAAAAATCTATAACAACCCATACTTTACATACATTTTTAATACTTCAAAATTGAAGCACACTTATTACAACATATAACAAAACCACGAAAGGACTGTATAGGTATAGTGTCTTTAGAAACTGGGAAACATAAACAACTGGTTCATAAAGCGTCTACACTGTCTCCCATTTATTTCATCATATCTATAGTCCCTTTTGGCATATCTTACTTAATAACCTTCTTCCTGACCTGGGGAAAGAAAACATACAAAAGGGTGAGCTCAAATGCTCAGTAAGGGTAAACAAAAAAAATATCAATCACATCGTATACACAAGAACATAACTTTTAGAAATCTTAACCTGCAAAAGAGATCATAATTTCATAACATGGGATAAATCCTGGCAGTGAAATGTAATCACAATAATCATAACTTAAAACATGAAACTTTGTGGCATACACACATAATCATGGAGAATCATTTCTTGTTATCCAAGACTCATTTCCAAGACTATCTTAGTGGACAAAGTCCCTTTCTGAACCGAGTCACCCTCGTTTCAGTCCTGTTTCACTGAACCGGTATAACCTACCATTCCAGCCATGTCTATCTCATGAGATATAAAATCTTTACCCAATTCATTGGAGGGAGATATAGGTCCCACCCATCTCATAATGATACCATTCTTATGTGTGCCACAAAATCATAAATCATACATCATTGCATAACCCATGTAATAAAAATGGGAATCTTAAACATCATGACATCATAAAACAATTAATATAAGATAAAGGAATTCATAAAAATAATTCCATCACAACATAATCAAATCAATGTAATGATAGGTATAAAAACAGAACCCTTTATTATCTTAGATGGAAGATAATTTTGATAAAACACTTGAACTCCATTCTTGAGGAAAATATCCTTTCTACTTCAAAAACATTTTTCCGTTCTTAACATGTCATACAATTTTAAACTAAAATAAGTTGATTAAAAATAAACTTGAAAACTTGTAAAGGAAGCTTCTTGGAAATAATGTTTTAAAAATCCATTCATGCCGTATATGTTAAAAAAACATTCTTCGTACTTTTGTCGGAAAAGTCAAAAAGTACCTCGTACGAAAAATGACAAAAGATTCCTTTCATATCCTTTACTAAAAACTCATCGAAGGGTAAAATTTGATTTAAAAAATTGTAGGTGGATGGAAATAATATTACATATTGAGAAAACATGGATGTGGATGATAAAATACACCCCAGTAAATACCAAAGTATAAACAATCTCGGATAAAAATGAGATTGTGATATTTCTCTTACCTTAGGTCCGATTTGCATTGTACGTGTCCGAAGCTCCTGTATAATGGTTTAAATAATGTTATTTACTTATTCCAGAATCATACATATTGATATGATATCATATATGGTCATATTCTTAGCTTCTTAATAGTAATATTTCATTGTTACTTGTTACTTGGGTCTTTATTCCCTTTTGTTCTTATGCGTGTTTTGCCGAACAAATTCATATTCTTCTCTTTAGGTTATAGATACCTCATTTCCAGAATGGTATTAGTGTAATATATATCATATTAATTCATTCAATTCATTTATATAATCATTATGAAATGAAGATCATGTAGAACGAGTCACATCACATCGTGGAGACGGTATTCCGTACGTACGCACGAGTGATGATATAGTTCCTATGATCATGGAATTGTATTGGAGTATATGTATACTATTTCAGAATCAATATCACTTCATAATAGTCATATATAGTCATTATTTACACCACTATACCCATCCAAGTAAGGTGGTGGTGGAAAATAGATCACACCACGGCGTGGAGACGGTATTCCGTACGTACGCACGCGCGGTGATTTCATTTTTCCGTAGGATGGATAGAAGGTAAATTAGGGTTGTTTAATATTTATAATAACATATCAGTATGTAATTAATACTTATGTTATTACTTTATCATGAAACAACTAAAGAAGAAGAAGTTGAAGAAGAAAGAAATTGAAAAGATCGGTAATGGATATTACCTCTTCTTTGAAACGCCTCTTTGAATCCTCCACTTAGGGAACTAAGATTGGTCTTTGAAGAAGACCAGGACCTCTAGGATTATTCTAGGGAAGTGGAGAAGGGATTTTGGCAGGGGTTGGCCGAGCTTGAGTGCTCAAATTGGTGTGAGGAGGAGGGGGAGGAGGTGCCCTTTTATAAGGGAGGAGAGGGGCACCTTAGGAATATCTCAAAATATTATTTTATATTAAAGTAAAAATCGGTTTATAATGGTTCCAAAGGGTCTTATTTCGAAGGTAAAGTGGGGATGGGTCGAAATCCTATCAACCAATAGGATTTATACAAGTTTAGGTTATTATTTTAACCTTATCAATTAGATTTAACTCTAAGTTAAATAATTTAACTTTTACCGTGTCTTTTTGTTTTCTTACACTATATGGTTAATACACTTACTATAACATGCCAAACGAACCCCAAGTTGTTTATTATTAATATATATATCCTTATCTAAGTCATTTGGCCGAATATTATATTTTTAGGAATAAAATAACAATTAATAATATAATATTTGATTTAAAAACTATTTTGTGTCAATTTTGTCACTATTTGATATATGATTTTTGTGAAAGTCATAACAGAATTATATGTTCAAACCAAGTTGATTAAATCAACACTAATATATCATAATAACCTAGAAAATTATTGGAATTCATAAAAAGTCTCAAATTACATTTATTTGGGCATTTATAACATCAATTATGTTAACATTTCCTTAAACGGGTAATTACTGCATCATTGTTGTGTCATAAATAAATTAATTTATTTAAAGTCTAAAAATTATAAATAAAATATCCTTATGTAGGAAAACTTTTTATCTTTCTAATGAATATTTATAGTCGAATTTATCTTATTTATAAACCCATATTACATATGTTTTAGTTATTAAACTTTGATTTTAACTATTTTAACTATTCATTAAATAAAATAATATTAAATGTCATAATCTAATCCAAGTGGACCTAAATGGTCATATTATATTCATAAGGTTGTTTTTGGTCTAATTAAACTTATCCAATAGAATTAGGACATGTGTTAGGGTAATAGTAATATCATATTTACCCTTAGTTACCCTATTTACTATTAACCGCGGTAAAAAAAGTAAAAAGTTAATATTCACCAAAAAATTATTTTTATCTCATTGAACCACATTTTACTTACTGATATCAACCGTGTCTGTCGGATTTTCGAAATTCCATTCACAGAAGTGGTAAAATTAATTTTTATGCAAAATTCAGTTTTCAACCTACCACTTAGTGGTTTCACTATTCATCAAAAATTGAAAGTTTTCAGAAAAATACCAAAATTTCACCCTAGGCTAATTTCGGTATTCTGAATCCAAAAATGAAGTCCATTTTGAAAAATAAAATTTATAAAATTTCAAAAAGTGGTTATTACTATTCATAACGGTTAGTTTTAATAATATTTTAATATGATATCGTTGTTTAGTGAAACTCGGTATTGCGTACAACGCAAGCTATCGAGGAAGGTCGCGATTGCGTATAAGGTAAGCCAAGCAAGTGTTGTGTAGAAAAATATTCCTTTGATGATTTATATAACATATAAGTCTCGGGTGTTACATTCTACCCCCCTTAAAATGAATTTCGCCCTCGAAATTCGTCACTTTGTAACAAACAGATGAGGATACCTCTCCCTCATCATATCCTCAAGCTCCCAAGTAGCTTCTTCTAATTGGTGGTTCCTCCATAAAACTTTCACCAATCGAGTGGTCTTGTTTTGTAGGACTTTTTCGCTATGATCCAGAATCTCTATCGGTTGTTCTTCATAAGAAAGATCTTGCTCCAGCGGTACAACTTCTGAGCTGAGTACATGTGAAGGATCAGGCATGTACTTTCTCAGGAGAGATACATGGAACACATCGTGAACTTGAGAGAGATTCGATGGAACCGCCAATCGGTAAGCTACCTTTCCAACACGATCCAGTATTTCGAAAGGACCGATATATCTAGGGCTCAACTTCCCCTTCTTTCTAAATCTCATAACCCTCTTCCAGGGAGATATTCGTAAGAACACTTTATCACCAACTTCAAACTCTAGGTCTTATCCTCGGTTGTCGGCATAACTTTTCTGTCGACTCTAAGCTACTATTATGTGTTGTTGAATAGATCTGACCTTTTCTGCCATTTCATCAACGAGATCAGGTCCTAATAGCTTTCTTTCCCCAACTTCATCCCAGTAAGTTGGAGTCCTGCATTTCTTTCCATAGAGAGCTTCATAAGGAGCCATCTGAATACTGGAGTAAAAGCTATTATTATAAGAATATTCCACCGAAGGTAGGTGTTGATCCCAACCTCCTTTGAAATCCATAGAGTAAGCTCTCAACATATCTTCTAGGGTTTGAATTGTTCTCTCAGACTGACCGTCTGTCTGAGGATGATAAGCAGTGCTGAAACTCAACTCTGTATCTAGAGTACGCTGAAGACTTCGCCAGAACTTCGAGGTAAATCTCAGATCCCGATCAGATATAATAGAAAGTGGTACTCCATGCAATATTACCACTTCCTTTACATATATCCTGGCAAGCTGATCTAGAGAGAAATCCTCTCTAATAGCAATGAAGTGTGCAGACTTTGTAAGATGGTCAACTATGACCCAGATAGCATTAATGCCTTTGGATGTTTTAGGAAGTCCTGTGACAAAGTCCATAGTGATGTTTTCTCATTTCCATTCGGGTATGGGTAATGGTTGTAACATCCCCTTAGACTTCTGTCTCTCAACTTTAACTTGTTGACAAACCAAGCATCGAGAGACATATTCAGCAACATCTCTTTTCATGCCATCCCACCAGAAGTACTCTTTCAGGTCCCTATACATCTTCGTGCTTCCAGGATGAATAGAGAATGAAGAACTATGAGCCTCATCCAGCAGCTCCTCATTTAATTCAGGGATGGGAGGAACACAAACCCGATTCCTGAACATTATTATCCCATCAAAATCAAGGTTGAATTCAGGAACATTTCTCACCTTCTTTTGTAACTCAGCATCTTCTTTCTGTGCCTCTTTAATCTTCATATGTATAGATGGTTGAGCATTCATTTGAGAAAGATAAGATTTTTCCCCTTCCATTATAATTCCAAGATCCATCCTTTGTAAATCCATAAATATTGGATATTTTGTGATCCTCATCATGGATAAACTAGCATGATCTTGTAGACTTAATGCATCTTCCACCTTGTTTGCTTTCCCAGGGTGGTAATGGATTGAGCAGTCATAATCCTTAATCAGCTCCAACCATCTTCTTTGACGCATATTCAGCTCCTTTTGTGAGAAAATATACTTTAAACTTTTATGATCAGTATATATATCACACCTTTCACCATAAAGGTAATGCCTCCAAATCTTTAATGCAAAGATTACCGCAGCTAACTCCAAATCATGTGTTGGGTAATTTTGCTCATGGATTTTCAACTGTCGTGAGGCATAAGCTATTACCATATCATTTTGCATAAGAACACACCCCAATCCCTTCTTGGATACATCACTGTAGATCACAAACCTTTCTCCACTACAAGGCAGTGTGAGCACAGGTGCACTGGATAACCTTCTTTTCAACTCCTTGAAATTCTCTTCACATTCCTCTGTCCAAACAAACTTAACTCCTTTCCGAGTCAACTTGGTGAGTGGATTAGATAATCGTGAAAAATCTTTTACAAAACGTCGATAATATCCAGCCAAACCAAGAAAACTTCGGATCTCAGTTACTGTTGTTGGTCTCGACCATTTTTCGATAACCTCTGTTTCTGATGGATCCACGGATATCCCCTCTTTTGAGATTATGTGACCCAAAAATGCAACTTTTTGAAGCCAAAATTCACACTTGGTAAATTTGGCATAAAGCTTCTCCTTTCTCAGGGTCTTCAATATAATTCTCAAGTGATCTTCATGCTCTTCCTTTCTCTTTGAATAGACAAGAATATCGTCTATAAAGACTACCACAAATTTATCAAGATAGTCTCTAAAGACTCTATTCATTAGATCCATGAAGATATCAGGGGCATTAGTAAGACCAAATGGCATCACTATAAATTCATAGTGTCCATACCTTGTACGGAAAGCTGTCTTTGGTATATCCTCCCTTTTGACCCTTAATTGATGATACCCTGAACGAAGATCAATCTTGGAAAAGTATTGAGCTCTGCTTAGTTGTTCAAATAAGTCCTCAATGGGTGGGA
Organism: Viscum album; assembly: GCA_963277665.1. Taxonomy (NCBI): domain Eukaryota; kingdom Viridiplantae; phylum Streptophyta; class Magnoliopsida; order Santalales; family Viscaceae; genus Viscum; species Viscum album. The sequence goes on along the minus strand of OY728158.1, from coordinate 1,697,174,468 downwards.
GAGGATATTTGTTCTTGATAGTTATCTTGTTAAGTTCTCGATAATCAATGTAGAGTCTCATTGATCCATCTTTCTTCTTAACAAATAGAACAGGTGCTCCCTAAGGTGATGCACTAGGGCGTATGAATCCCTTATCAAGATTCTCTTGGAGTTTCTTCTTCAATTCCTGCAACTAAATTGGGGCCATTCTATAAGGTGTCTTTGAAATAGGCAAAGCACCCGGTACGAGTTCTATTGAAAACTCAACTTCACGATTTGGTGGAAGACCCGGTAATTCCTATGGAAAGACATCATCAAACTCCCGTACGATGGGCATATTCTTAATCATGAGTTTCTCACAAACCATTTGAGATAAATAACCTTCATTTAGTGGAATCAATACCCATAAAATGGAAGAAATTTCAACTGGAAGGTTATGTTCATCCTTGCATTGATAGACGATCATAGATTGATCTGGAATATGAAATGTGACTTCCCTTCTTTGGCAATTGATATGAGCTCCATATAAAGAAAGCCAATCCATGCCAAGAATCACATCGAATTCCACTAAAGTAAGGATCACAAGATTTGCAGGAAGCACTTTCCCACAAACATCAATTGGAGAAAAATTATAAAATTTTGATGCGATTGATGTGCCATTAGGTGTTGTCACAGCTAACTCAACATCTAATTATTGAGTTAATACGGTGATACCCTTAGAAAATTCTTTAGAAATAAAAGAGTGGGTGGATCCAGAATCAAATAAAACATTTGATACTTTAGAGTGGATGGTAAGTGTACCTTTCACCACTTCGTTATCATACTCCACATCGCTGATAGAAATTGCATGTGACTTTCCTTTGTCTTTAGCCTTAAGAGTTTGTTGACATCGACCATCATCATCAACCCTTGGATTTGCGCATTGATTGGCATAATTCCCCATATCCTTGCACTTGAAACATTGAAGTGTAGTAGGTTCATTCTGTGTATCCCTTCCTTTATTTGCATCATTAGACATCTTCTTCCCATTATCGTGGCATTCAAATGTCCGATGACCTTCCTTTCCACATTTGAAACATTTAATTGTCCCTTTAAGACAACTCCCTCCATGTTTCTTTCCACACTTTGAGCATAAGGTAAAGCTCATCTTCTTTTCAGTGTGCTCTTTAGATTTTCCTTTGAATTCCATTTTCCTCTTCTTATCAAACCCATATGACTGATGGGTTACTCCAATCTCCATCTCGCCTTTGAGAGCACATCGAACGATTTCCTCGTAGCTATTGAATTCCCTTATGTCTAACGCCCTTCGAAGATTTGGTTTTAAGCCATTAAAGAATCGGTCGATCTTACTCTCAGGTTGGATAATAATACCAAAAGCGTACCTTGCAAGTCTTGCAAAATTTGCTTCATAGGTACCAACAGATTCATTATCCCTTTGCTTCAGTTCAAGAAACTCTTTCTCCATCTTTGTTCAGAGAATACGAGGGAAGTACTTATTGAAAAATAATTTCTTGAACTCGTCCCATTCCATGGACTCAATTTTATCCCTTTGCCTCGTATTCATTATAAGATTCAACCATTGATCAGAATCTCCTTCCAAACAATACACTGCTAGGATGACTTTATCATGTTCAGAACATTGAATAACTGAAAATATCTTTTCAGTAGTACTAATCCATTGTTCAGCAACTAATGGATCAGTAGACCCGCTGAAAGAAGGTGGACGTTGCCTCATGAAGGATTCAACAGAATGTTTCTCCTTCCTTTGCTCGTTTGGAAGTCATGCATGATTCATAGCTTGAGAAAGTTGTGTGAGCATGGCTACAAGATTTTCCATTCCATCTCCCATAACATTTGGTTGCTCAGGGGGACAATCATTGCATTGCCCATCACATTCCGCATTAACACGGTTCATTCGGGTTCCAGCCATTGACTAAAACCAAGAAGAATAGTGTGAGCAACACTAATTATAATAGGAAAACCACATAATTCAAGAATAGAATTTTCACGCTTAAGGACTTATCCTAGGTTATTCATGGCCATTTCTAAAACACTAAGATTGTGTTCTATGCTTAGACTTATCCTTAGGGTTCTTACAAAGGCTTTCACATCCTAGTTTCCAAAGGTTGACTATACCTTTCCTCTGATACCAACTATAACGACCCATACTTTACATACATTATTAATACTTCAAAATTGAAGAACAGTTATTACAACATATAACAAAACCACGAAATGACCGTATAGGTATAGTGACTTTAGAAACTGGGAAACATAAACAACTGGTTCATAAAGCATCTACACTGTCTCCCATTTATTTCATCATATCTATAGTCCCGTTTGGAATATCTTACTTAATAACCGTCTTCCTGACCTGGGGAAAGAAAACATACAAAAGGGTGAGATCAAATGGTCAGTAAGGGTAAACAAAAAAAATATCAATCACATCGTATACACAAGCACATAACTTTTAGAAATCTTAACCTGCAAAAGAGATCATAATTTCATAACATGGGATAAATCCTGGAAGTGAAATGTAATCACAATAATCATAACTTAATACATGAAACTTTGTGGCATACACACATAATCATAGAGAATCATTTCTTGTTAGTCAAGACTCATTGCCAAGACTATCTTAGTGGACAATGTCCCTTTCTGAACCGAGTCACCCTCGTTTCAGTCCTGTTTCACTGAACCGGTATAACCTACCATTCCAGCCATGTCTATCTCATGATATATAAAATCTTTACCCAATGCATTGGAGGGAGATATAGGTCCCACCCATCTCATAATGATACCATTCTTATGTGTGCCACAAAATCATAAATCATACATCATTGCATAACCCATGTAATAAAAATGGGAATCTTAAACATCATGACATCATAAAACAATTAATATAAGATAAAGGAATTCATAAAAATAATTCCATCACAACATAATCGAATAAATGTAATGATAGGGATAAAAACAGAACCCTTTATTATTCTAGATGGAAGATAATTTTGATAAAACACTTGAACTCCATTCTTGAGGAAAATATCCTTTCTACTTCAAAAATATTTTTCCTTTCTTAACATGTCATACAATTTTAAACTAAAATAAGTTGATTAAAAATAAACATGAAAACTTGTAAAGGAAGCTTCTTGGAAATAATGTTTTAAAAATCCATTCATGCCGTATAAGTTAAAAAAAACATTCTTCGTACTTTTGTTGGAAAAGTCAAAAAGTACCTCGTGCGAAAAATGACAAAAGATTCCTTTCATATCCTTTACTAAAAACTCATCGAAGGGTAAAATTGGATTTAAACAATTGTAGGTGGATGGAAATAATATTACATATTGAGAAAACATGGATGTGGATGATAAAATACACCCCAGTAAATACCAAAGTATAAACAATCTCGGATAAAAATGAGATTGTGATATTTCCCTTACCTTAGGTCCGATTTGCGTTGTACGTGTCCGAATCTCCTGTATAATGGTTTAAATAATGTTATTGACTTATTCCAGAATCATACATATTGATATGATATCATATATGGTCATATTCTTAGCTTCTTATTAGTAATATTTCATTGTTACTTGTTACTCGGGTCTTTATTGCCTTTTGTTCTTATGCGTGTTTTGCTGAATAAATTCATATTCTTCTCTTTAGGTTATAGATACCTCATTTACAGAATGGTATTAGTGTAATATATATCATATTCATTCATTCAATTCATTTATATAATCATTATGAAATGAAGATCATGTAGAATGAGTCATATCACATCGTGGAGACGGTATTCCGTACGTACGCACGAGTGATGATATCGTTCCTATGATCGTGGAATTGTATTGGAGTATATGTATACTATTTCAGAATCAATATCACTTCATAATAGTCATATATAGTCATTATTTACACCATTATACCCATCCAAGTAAGGTGGTGGTGGAAAATAGATCACACCACGGCGTGAAGACGGTATTCCGTACGTACGCACGTACGGTGATTTCATTTTTCCGTAGGATGGATAGAAGGTGAATTAGAGTTGTTTCATATTTATAATAACATATCAGTATGTAATTAATACTGATGTTATTCCTTTATCATGAAACAAATAAAGAAGAAGAAGTTTAAGAAGAAAGAAATTGAAAAGATCGGTAATGGATATTACCTCTTCTTTGAAACGCCTCTTTGAATCCTCCACTTAGGGAACTAAGATTGGTCTTTGAAGAAGACCAGGACCTCTAGGATTATTCTAGGGAAGTGGAGAAGGGATTTTGGCAAAGGTTGGCCGAGCTTGAGTGCTCAAATTGGTGTGAGGAGGAGGGGGAGGAGGTGCCCTTTTATAATGGAGGAGAGGGGCACCTTAAGAATATCTCAAAATATTATTTTATATTAAAGTCAAAATCGGTTTATAATGGTTCCAAAGGGTCTTATTTCGAAGGTAAAGTGGGGATGGGTCTAAATCATATCAACCAATAGGATTTATAAAAGTTTAGGTTATTATTTTAACCTTATCAATTAGATTTAACTCTAAGTTAAATAATTTAACTTTTACCGTGTCTTTTTGTTTTCTTACACTATATGGTTAATACACTTACTATAACATGCCAAAAGAACCCCAAGTTGTTTATTATTAATATATATATCCTTATCTAAGTCATTTGTCCGAACGTTAGATTTTTAGGAATAAAATAACAATTAATAATATAATATTTGATTTAAAAACTATTTTGTGTCAATTTTGTCACTATTTGATATATGATTTTTGTGAAAGTCATAACAGAATTATATGTTCGAACCAAGTTTCTTAAATCAACACTCATATATCATAGTAACCTAGAAAATTATTTTAATTCATAAAAAGTCTCAAATTACATTTATTTGGGCATTTATAACATCAATTATGTTAACATTTTCTTAAAAGGGTAATTACTGCATCATCGTTGTGTCAAAATTAAATTAATTTATTTAAAGTTAAAAAATTAAAAATAAAATATCATTATGTAGGAAATCTTTTTATCTTTCTAATTAATGTTTATAGTCGAATTTATCTTATGTATAAACCCATATTAAAAATGTTTTAGTTATTAAACATTGATTTTAACTATTTTAACTATTCATTAAATAAAATAATATTAAATGTCATAATCTAATCCAAGTGGACCTAAATGGTCATATTATATTCATAAGGTTGTTTTTGGTCGAATTACACTTATCCAATAGAATTAGTACATGTGTTAGGGTAATAGTAATATCATATTTACCCTTAGTTACCCTATTTACTATTAACCGCGGTAAAAAAAGTAAAAAGTTACTATTCACCAAAAAATTATTTTTATCTCATTGAACCACATTTTACTTACTGATATCAACCGTGTCTATCGGATTTTCAAAATTCCATTCACAGAAGCGGTAAAATTAAGTTTTATGCAAAATTCAGTTTTTAACCTACCACTTAGTGGTTTCACTATTCATCAAAAATTGAAAGTTTTCAGAAAAATACCAAAATTTCACCCTAGGCTAATTTCGGTATTCCGAATCCAAAAATGAAGTCCATTTTGAAAAATAAAATTTATAAAATTTCAAAAAGTGGTTATTACTATTCATAACGGCTAGTTTTAATAATATTTTAATATAATATCGTTGTTTAGTGAAACTCGGTATTGCGTACAACGCAAGCTATCGAGGAAGGTCATGATTGCGTATAAGGTAAGCCAAGAAAGTGTTGTATAGAAAAAGATTCCTTTGATGATTTATATATCATAAAAGTCTCGGGTGTTACAAAATCAATAATGAGCTATGAAAACACATCATGAGAATAAGGATTATATTTTTTTCATAAATATTAGAATATAAAATCTATTCATTTTTTAATTCTCGCTACCAATACTATTATAATGGATTTGTTTCACTCCTTATCCCATCATTTATATAGTCAATGATCACACCTAATATTATTATTTTTTGATAAATTCCATTAGTAAACAAGGGTCACTCACCATTCATGTCCTCATTATCTCATGATATATCCATATATACAATATTTATTAGAAGGATATATAGTTACAATACCACCCATCACATAATAAAAACAACACACATGTGTTCCATAAGATTATAAAACATTCATCACATCATTAAACTATAACATGTGAAAAGGATATGGGAAACATATATTTTTCATAATCCTAATCAGAAACCATATAGACAATGAATAAAAATATTATCGATGAATCAAATAACTAGTAAATCACAATAAATATTAATGGGTGTTTTTATACATTAAAATACCTTTATAAGATTGTTATAGCACTTATTAAGGAAAATAGCCTTTTTATTTGAAATATCTTATTTAAAATATTAAAATTATATAAATATTATGGATAATATTTTCATTCATAATAACCTTATAAATTTGTCAAAGAATTTTGTAATTAAAATTCATTCATGATTGAGGATAAATATATTCTTATGGTGTACATTAAAACAAAAATTTCTTTTGCTTTTTCAGTTAATAGTCGGAATAAAATTGTTCAGAAAATGATAGGAAATTTTCATTAAAACATTTTCAATTAATTAAATATAAGGTTTAATAAAAATTAATAAAAATATGAATAATATTAAATATTTTATTTTAAATATTAGAAAAAATGTAGGCATGGAAGAAAATAGCCACAACTGAAGAGAAAGACATGGTTTGTTATCTGTAGAAACATTATTTTGGTGTTTTGGGTATTTAAGGAGGGTAAAATGGATGGGAACATGAACTATCCTGAAAAAAAAAGATAATAATAAAATAAATAATCTTTTTGAAAAATAGATTATACACTTTCATCATCAGAAAATTTAAGAGGAAACATCCTCGATAAAAATGAGATTGTAACATAAAATCCTTATCTCATGTGAGTCTGGATTCATAAGCACTCTATCATCATGTATAATAAATTTAAATTTATGAAAATAATATTAAAAAAATGATAATACATATAATACCATACATGTTTTTTAATATGTTATATTTTTAGCTATTCATTAACAATCATTCATTATCATCATCATTTAGACTGTTAACTACATCATTTTTCATATATATTTTCGTTCAGTGGCTGTGGTCTCAAAAAAATTTACACATTACATCATATTCATAATGTTAATAATTATATAAATATCCTATATTTTTATTATACATGGATTTATAACTTTTCATATAAAGAGATGATGAAAAAATGAGATCACTTCCTTGAGATGGTAGTTCGTGTGTAAACACGAGTGATGTTTTTGTTTTTCAATGGTTTGAATGAAGGAAAGGTAACTATACAATCACCTTAATAGAATAAATTTTATAACATAAATGTTATATATAAATATTAATTCTATCATAATTACCAACCATTAATTATGGGGGTGTAAAATGAGTTGTATCGCTACGTGGAGGAAGTAGTCCACACACACACACGAGCAGTACATTCATCTCCCATTATATTGAGAATAGGTGGTGAATGGTTGTTAAATTATCCTAATAAAATCTTAGAATATTTATGATATTATAGTTATAATGTTTTTATGTAAACTAAATTTTTATAATAAGTTAAAAATTAAATATAATTTATTGGGATTGGTTAGGATCTATACCTCTTCTTTAAGAGACTTCCTCTGTCTTACTCCCTAAACCTTAAAGTATTGGTCATAGGAGTATTCTAGATGCACTACGATGATGGGATTGATTGTTAGATTTTTTTTATTTGGTATTTTCTAATATATAGGGCTAAATGTTTTTGGAAGATGTGAGGAGAATAGTTTCCCTTTTATATGTGGGGGTGGGGGTAGGGACCGACATGGAATTTCTTAAAAGATTTCATTAATTTAAGGAAACTTTCATAGGAAAGTGGTAAAGAATGGATAGGTATTTTAAATTTTGATAACATTAGGTTGTAATATATTATAAATTATTTTGATATGTTTTGGTGGAAATCCTACCATTGTCACATGGTTTACCCCCCCCCCCCCCCCTCCAGTTAACTTATTTTAACCTTATTTTCAATAAACACATTACTATTTTAACAATTCACAATTCACAAAAGATTATTTTACCATATTAAATTATATAAATTAAGTGGATTAAAAATATTTAATCCATTTTACCTTAATTACTTTCTATATGTTTTGGAGTTTAATTTAAATTAAGTGCTCAAATATCAACGATAACCCATTTTGGTAAATGCATATTTATGTGTATAAAAATTTAATTTCCAATCCATTCATAGTAAATTCCATCAAATGAATGTTAAAATAAGATAATTAATATAATATATATATTTTATTAAAAATTTAATGGAGGAAAAATTAATATATTTGGGTTAAAACACATTCTGTGCAGAAATATAGTTGTTTTAGTAAAAAAGAATTTCAAGTCCAAATATTAATTTATAACAAATTAAAGTATAATAATGATAAAAATTTAATTAATTAGATTTTTTATAATTAAGTGATAAATATAAATCATTATGATCAAATTCAATATATAATAGGACATTTAATTGATAAGAAATTACAATTATAAAATTGGTACTTTCTACAATTCACATAAAAATTAATATTGCTAAACAAATCATAAAAATGTTTCTTTAGATAATATTTATATGATTATTTTAAATATGATATTAACTTTATAAAATAAAATTTATAAAAATGGATGAAATTAATTATAATTTTTCTGTGAAAAAAGTGATAAAAACAATTTTTGATGAAAACATATATTTAAAGAATAAAATTACAATACTAAAAATAGAGTACATATATTTTACAGATGATTCAATAAATTTACATTAAAAAAAATGTTTTAAATATTTTTTGTAAAGTTGTTATTACTATTCAAACCTTCAAATTTAACTGTAGTTCTATAATATATTATTATATCATAGTTCATATTGACTCTGGGTTGAATTTTCAAATGGTATAAAATACTTCAAGAAATATTTAAAAGGAAATAAAAATTAAATAATCAAGAATTACAATAGTCCCTTTCCCTAAACCTATATATTATAAAAATTTAGTATTCTTCATGGGTACCCATGTTCCTTGGGGACCTGAGAAGTGTTTGAGTACAACTTAGTAGGCCGCAATCATGGATATACCTAAAATAATCAGCCTATATAACAAGTTAATACATAAGTGATATTGGATATAAATATATTACAATAATGTAAATGAGAAAACAAATAAAAAACCCCTCCAATCCTTTGCTCTTCGATAACACCTAAGGTCAAACCTACCCTATTTAAAAAATGTTTAGAATCTATAAATATGGTGATAGGTATCATAAAACTTATCATTTATATAGTGTATGACTAATGAAACCATATAAAGAAAAACATAAGGGAATCATTTGGGGATTAACTAGTATTTCCCTTAACATCATGCCATCAAGGATCCATGAAAATATTACATGTAATTCTCATATAAATTACCAATGTAATACATATAATAAAACCATTGAATTCTCTAAATGGAATCAAATGAAAAACATGTTTGAGGAATTCATAGGCTTGACCATAATCCTATCTTAAAGTCAATGTATTCCATATCATCTAATCAAGATAAATCCAGGGAGATTATTCTATGGAATTAAAAAGGGTTCCCCAAGGGAATATGTATAATTAATCCTTAGAATTATATAGATAATACATCACATTAATCCAAGGTGGTTAAATATTGATGCATTAATTATGATGGGTTAGTGTGGAATCCAAGTTAGATCATATAATTCCATATATTTTTACATTCATGAATCCCAATAGGAATAATCTCTCAAATTTCATTCCAATTACCTAATGAAAATTCATGCTCACATGAAGAATTCCATCCATTTCCTGACCAAAACTAAATCCTTGGGATGACACCAATTCCATTAAACCCATAATAATAACTTTTAAAAATCATCAATTATGAAAAATAAATAACCATTATTAGATTTAATTTAATTATATTAACTCACATTAATTTTATTAATGCATAATAATTTTCCCAAATGATTGAATAAGTAACTTATTATTGACAATATATAATGGAAAACTACTTATAGGTTTCTTATTATAGCTTTATCAAACCAAAAACCTCATCTAATAATTCATTTGAACACATAAGTAAACAACTCATAATAAAATATTCAACACTCATTTCATAACCACGAATATTATATTTACTCTATATCAAATTTCTTATACACTCATCCCATTATTTAAAGGATTCATTGAGATTTTAAATTAGCAAGGAAATGATTTAAAAAATAAATTTTTATTTGATGAGGTTAATAGAAATTTTTACAAGGATTTTACCATTTCAATTTAATAACTCCATATATAAGATAGAATATAATTTAAAATCACCACTTATCATTCCCATAGATTTAACTCAAAATGTAAAACCATTTCAAAAACCAAATCTCACAATATAATAGGTTTAACTCAAAACTCCTACCCATTCTCAAATAATCAATTGTTTGAAAATTCAATTTTAAAACCATTTATTACATTTATCGCATCTCAAATAACCCTTATAAATAAACAATTATTTCCATCCATGCCCATAAATAGTAAAATCCCAACAAATATCATCCCACATGGGAGTAACATTTTTGTGTTGTTCAACAAATCATAAATGATAAATTAAAAAAACATTCAAAAAAATATATATTCAAAGATTAAACCAATTGATGTAATGGATAGAATAGATATAAAATTATATCATTTAGAGAAAATAAAGTGACTATGGGTTATGATTGTGGATCAAATAACTTATACTTAGATGAGTCCACATGTACAATATTGTCTTATAGTTCGCCTTGAATCAGGAGAAATCGTGAAACTAGAAAAATTCCATGGAAATGGGTAATATTATATATTTCAAGTAGAACACCATATAATAGTGACAAAAACTATTTTGTAAGGATGTGGATGAATATATTTGTTTTAAGACCTCCAATGGAAGTGAAATTAATTGATTCAAACACCTGATAAAGGAGATATCCCAATAATGATATGTGATGGGAAAGGGAGATGTGTTGGTTATTTTGTATGATAATGTGTGGAATAAGGGAATGTTATGGGTTCTAAAATCATAGGGAGGAATAAAATACTATTTTTAAAAGGGCTTCAAAGTTTGGTTAAAATATTTACCAAGACCATGATCCAAAAATGGGTACAATAGTTCCTCCTATCACCCCACCTCACATGGTTTATAAACCATGAACCAACTGTATGAGTTAATTATGGAACCCTCTATAATAATTATCATGAGTATTCTATAATTGTTCTTAAATGGTGTTCTAAGATCAAGTTCCAAGCCTCCTCTCATTATTCACTCTATTGTTTTAATAAATTATTCTAATGTACGTGATAATCTCGAGACTCAACCATGGTCTATTGAATTTGAAAAAAATCACACTACATGCTCAGAGGGAAACCCAGTTTCACCTAATCCGAGAAGTAAAAAATCATAAACCTAAAATAGAAACCTTTTAGACCAAACAATATTAAACTTGAAGCTATCACTTCTTATCCAAGCACTTGAGGCATCTCTAGGCCTAGACCTACGTCCAAAAATATCCCTTTTTGAAATTACTTCTCTTGGTTTCTTGATTCAAACCATAGTATTTATAATGGACCATCCAGATAAATCAAAAATTAAGATTCACCTTAAAAACATTCTCATATAAATGAGTTAATTAAAAAAACCCTCCATATAACTTCTAATATGGATGAATTTATGGTGGTTATCCAACCACACCACTTGACCTAAACTACATTCAATTGATTCCAACTAAAATGATCCATTAATGAATTACCAATGTTCTACAAAAATCATAGATCCCAAAACCAGGTTCTAGGTTTACTAAAACATCTCTACCATCATTTATTTTTTAAGCACTAAGGCATTGATTTACTAAACCTATCTATCCCATGTGTTGAAGGTAATATTTCTCAAATTATTATCAATAATATATTTCTCCCACCAATTGGCATGATTTTTATAGTACATAAGCTGCTTCTTCAAGTTCACCACATATAAAAACACATTAGAACACTAGTCTAAAATTTGGTATTTACATTAATTTCAGTTTTTAGAGTTCCACGAACACACCTCGAGGGTCCAAGAACAACATGAATGCACAGGTTTTTCCTGAAAATCCTCATAAGACTCCAAAAAAGTAACTTATATTATCGATTTAAAATCTCAATGTGGTTATAATCTTACTGAAGACAAAAACATACCAGAACAATGGTTTGAACTTCTCTAGTAAACCTATTTCAAGGACTCTCGACATCCATATTCAACACATTTAATGCTACCAAAAAAATAATGCCTGGTCACTAGATGCATCCCATGATGATCCCAAAACAAACCAATGTCCAACCCAACAGTCATGTGACTCGGTAGACAAATCACTAACCACATGAACAATTCACTATCCCCCCACCAAAGCAGCAGTAAACCACCACACTATAATATATTCCGATCACCCCATTACATAACAATCCCAAATGACCAATTTTACTAATACTAGTATTTCATAGGTAATTGCCTCTAAAATTTAGACAATGAAATTTTATGAAAATATATTTGCGTACTTATCATAATCAAAAACCCTACTAGCATGAGTGTCACACAAACACGACTGATAGGATCCCCCTATAGGAGTATCCTCATAATAATTCCACTTAGTTAAAAACATAACCTTAATGGAACACATATCATACATATCCAAGCATAATGGTCTAATATTTCCATCCCACTTACACATGAGTACCACTCCAGCCATCGATCATCCTCCAAACCTGATTCACCGAACACTATCCTAGGTACTTCCAAAGCTCATCCAGGGTGATTTTTGCACCACCTAATTACTTATGGTATCCTCCCCAACATATATCATTACATGAACTATTCACATAAAACATAACCCAATATGTCCCTATTATAGCACACATAAGTCTCTCTTCACAATCCATTCACATCATCCTCTCAACACCTAACTAGGGGAGATTTCTTGGATCAACCATGTAACAAAATAACAATTCAAAACAATTTATTCCTTATAAATGTTGGGTCTATTAAATTTATATCCCAAAACTCGTGAATTATTCTTATAATGTATTATCAAGGCCATTGGCCCCTGGACCATGCAAGGTCTCTCATTGATCCATAGTTTATATTGAATTATGATTACAAGTGCACATTTCCTTAGAAAATCAAATACAAATTGGCACAGTATCCCACAATACATGAACATATTTATTAGTTCATGCTCCAAAGTGGTGTGTCACATCCAAACAAGGCTCTTAAATCTAAACTACTTATCGTTTACATGTACAGGTCATCCTTTCTAAAATAAGATTTCCTGTATTACCCCACTAAAAACATGAACTTCATTAGTGCCTTGGTATCTCACTATATCCCACAATCCAAAATCATTCCAAAACTATAATACTTTTTCCCAAATCTCATCAAAATATGGTTAGAACATCTTAAAATAAAAATCATGAAATCACACCCCAGGTTATACAATGTTTGGAAATATCCCTGGAATCACCACACACATACCGAATACCTGGTCTCACCTCCTATGTACTTATCTAAGTTCCAACAATACTACCTCATTTAAATCCTTAGTAGGGTTATTCAATCTCATCATTAATGATCATGTCGAATATATGAGGCCTAACACCTAGTTTTGACCAATTTACAATACCCAAACCATCACCCATGTGCCAAACATCAACAATTATACGGTCTCACACCAAATCCCGTAACAAACCCTACTCTTGTAATGTCACTTCTACAAACTAGAGGCATCCTATTCATATTATTATAAAATTCCCTCCACCATACCCATAGAATGGCCAAGTACATGATGACCCATCATCTTGGGAGTCACTTCAAAACCAAAAAACATTTTTTCATGATGTACTAAATGCACATCCATAACTAAAAGGTCTAGACATCTAAATCCTATTTTCCTTATAAAATGACTGATATATAAGAAACTAGCACAATTGGTTCTCAACCATAACTAAATTAGGACTTGGAAACAATAAATGTATACCCATCACATCAGATGAATAATATACCTAATAATTGCACCTCTAATTAATTTACGAGAATCAGATTACCCCTACCATATGTTACTCTCACATATGACACGACATTGACTCACTATGCCCTTATCATTCTCATGTGTCTCTAGGCTCACCCACCAAAAATAAATATCTTTACTCACAATGTTCTTATCCAAAGAAAAATTCCCCACTATTACCACATCACACACATGACACTTAGTGTTCTCGAAACACTCACCTCTATGTTCATTACACATAAGAAAAAGTCCAATGACCCAGCCCACTTCTAGTTTAAATATAAACCACAGGGAATGAAATTCCTTCACTACTCATCATAAATCAATTAAAAATTTAAAGTTTATTACTAAATATAAAAGTATAATAGGTGTATCATTAACTGTGAAGTACACCACACACTATGGAGGTTTCACAAGCTACATTTTTTCTCTAACCCCATTTACTCTTACCCTAGTCAACAATATATACAACCTAGATACCCCAAACCCATAGGGTATTTATCATATCATAACACATGATTATAGATAAACTTTCACATATGGTATCCCTAAAGACCCATACATAGGTCAACCCACATATATTTAAGGGTTCTACCCCTCCAAGTTCTATATGACTGTCCATAATTCTCAAGGGATGCTCATTATTTTATAATAGAATAATATTTTATTTTATCTTGATTTTAATTATTTTAATTCCAGGATTTATATTCATTCATTATAGGGTTCTTCAAAATTACCAATATTTTTCAAAGCTTGATTTAATAAGGTTTCATTCTCATGGTATAAATAAAAACATCATGTAGGCTACTAACATTTACCATAATTAATCAACACCATATTTAATTTAATAATATCAACCTATATATCAATGAATCATATAAGGGATTTGGAAAATAATATTCCACCAGGTCTTATAAGGGGAAAACCCATATTAAATGCTATAACCAATTTAAATAAGAAACCCTCCTTTTACCAGTACATAGCCACTATTTAATGGAAGATATAAACCAAAAAACAAAAACATAGGACATTATAAACATCAATATACGAACATATAAAATTTTGGAAACATAAATATGATATTCAATACATATTTGGTTAGTGTGATTGACAAACACACACACCCTAACTTTTAATATAAGTCTATGTTCTATAAATCTCATTAATCATAACATCATAAATCAAGTGCCTCCAAATTTTTGAAAAAAAAATCAAAGTATATCCATTGAATTCTATGAACAATGAACCCCTTCCCAAGAAAATTTTATTTTACCCCATCCAAGGGTTGATCACTCCAAGGCATGAACACATTACAGAGTTCTAATACGTTCATATACTCTTATTTACCTTCCCAAATAGTAACAAAATAGGACCTTAAGAATCCTTATCCTTATTCCATAGGCTTATTAATATTTGAAACAGTCTAAAATGATCATGGGGGGTGGGGTTAGACTCTATTTAGAGTATACAAAATAGTAAAAATATTTTAAACATAAATAATAGGCCAAATAACCATCGAAGACAAAGTAGGAATGTTTCAATAAATGAGTACAATATGACATGAAATAATAATAATGGGTATTACACAAACTACTATGATCACCCACGAAAGATCAAATAAAAGGGGGAATAAAATTCCCAAAAGTAAGTAGAAACAAAGAACTCATCCGAAGTTAGTTCAGGGTCCTACTTAATCCCATAATCCATACTCTACTCTAGAATTTCCTGAAAACATCAAGCAATAATCCTTTTCCCTAAACTGGTAATTTAATGGCACAAAAATTTGTAAATAATACCCCCTTTATGATTTATTTAAATGTTCAATTATTTATTATGATTTTATAAAATACCCAAACTTGTTCATTTTATTATGTCCTATCATATTTAAAATACCATTAAGCATCTTAACTATTGATAATAAATATGTTTAACACTGATCATATGATTAGTGTAAATATAGGGTTTTGATAAATCTAATTAACATTGACAAAGGAAGTGATGGCCGTGAACTATTGGATCCTACAATATAATGCCCATTTTTGAACATTATGAGAAAGATAACATTACTGGGATTTACCCTTGACCAATCCTGAGCTAAGATCCAAATAAAAATGCATGTGTGAAACCATTTATGGGTGGAGTTTAAACTTGTGAAGGCAAAAACCAAAAAAAATTACGTTGAACCACCCCATGAAAATCGCTCCATCACATACCTTACCCTTAAGGATTTTTTCAGTGTAATAATGTGATTTTTTTCAAGACCATAATAATATAAATATATATAAATATATTATAAAATATAATGGATATTTTTTCTTCTTATTGTTGTTACATTATATAGGAATATTTTTTTATAGGATGAAATTCAAATTGTATTGTAGGGTAATGTAGAATATCAACATATGCATTTATTTTGATGAATTAATTGATTTTTTAAATAAAAAATATTTTAATAGTATAATATTACAAAATAATGATTATTAAATTTAAATTATAATGTTTTGATGTCAAAGGAAACTTTTATAAGGGTTCATAAACAATTATCGTCGAAAAAACATATCATTTCCTAATAAATAGGAATTATTTTCTAAAAGTGAAATTTAAAATATTTTATAAAATAAATATTATTCTTAGAGTAACCATATCAAAATTAACCCTTTTATTTTTTTCATACTTTTCGATGAAAGTTTAATTTTAGTTTAAAAATTAAATATATAATAAATTTACGGGGTGTATTATGACATCATAATGTCCCAAAAGTGCTGTAATAAATTCTATAGAGGGTATCCAGAACCAAATATATGTTTCCCATTTGAAATTATGTGTTTTTTGGCCATTTGGTTAATTTTATAATGCCATGATAAATCCTCCAAAACCAATCTCATTTTTATAAGGGTTTAAAATCATTCCATTAATAACATGACACACTACCACATCATCAAAGGTAATATATTAATGATTTAAACCCCTAGAATTCCATGATAATAAAAAATTATATATTTTTTCCGAACCCATGGAAATTTTTTGTGGTTTTGATAACATTATTTTATAGAGAACCAAATTTTAGTTTGGGGAAAAAATAAAAAAACTCCCCTCCCTTTCCCAATATAAACCAACCAAACATCCCATAAATCTTAACCCAAATACAATATAGAACATCCTCAATATTCCCTCCCATCTCTAGAGTCCTCCCAAGGTGTAATGCCCCGACCCCCGTTACCCAGAGTCGGTGCATTATTACATAACATTGGCATGATCACAAAGGATCAAGTCTCGAAACACTGATTATTTTAGTAGTCTTGGAAACACTAGATATATTCATAAGTCATACATTACATCATAAGGTAAAAAAACTAAAATAACATATTGTCTTCATATCCCCTCATACTACCCCTACAGGTCATTCATAAATTACTTCTTCACATCCTGGAAAAAATAAGACATTGAAAGGAGTGAGCTCAAATTCTCAGTAAGGATAACAATATAGCAGAAGCTTTCATAGATAAGCATAAACACATAAGGCAATGTATACCTAAAACAAAATCCTTTTAAACAAGAACTTGTGCATAAAATAGAAAAGATAAAATGAAATAATGCCATTTACTTATTCACATGGATATTCTACTAGTTGAATAATCACTTGCAACATCAATAACCACTTTCATAATGATGGAATGCGTAATGTCAGACTATCAAAACCACGTAGCTAGGGCCTCGTGCCGAGACTAAAAATAAGATTTTTTCAAGGCCTCATTCCAAGACACTAGTTTGTCTCATGAGACCTTCCGATGCATCAAGGCGCTATAGCGGGCTCCACCTATCACATACTAAGTCCAATGCAATCCTCATATGAAAATATTAAAACATAACATAAACATTTGTATTAAAACTAGCATATGAAATGTCAACACTTTAACCACAAACCATGAATGGTATAAAAATAGCACATCCACAGTCAAACATAAATCATAAGATACAATATATAAGATTGAATTATATCAGATTAACCTCAATCAATAATAATGAAGGATGTTGACATAGATTGAAATAATCATCAAACTATTGAGAGAAATATCCCCCTTTTTCTTGAAAACATTTAAAAGTCACACTATTTTTCAAGAATCCGTTTAAAATAGACTTTTGAATCAAAGTGTCACATACCACATTGAAAAATTTAAAAGGAATTTTGATTAGAAAAAATTAATGTTCATATAAATAAATCCTTAAAACAATTTTTAAAACATGAACATTAATGAGAAATATTTAGAATAATAAATCTTTAAAACATTTTAAAATGATATTTTAGTTAGATTTCCTAACCAAAAGAGAGACACTTGAATACAAATAATTGAGGTAATAAAAATTTGTAATATCATGATAATAAAGGGATTCATGATATACTATGTCAATGTACATTATATACACTATATAAAAGTGATTTGGTGTATAACAACAAAGGAGTCTCAATGGAATGTAAATTGAGATGAAATCTCTCAAAAAGGTCGTATCCTTAGGATAAGGGTAAATCAACGACATAATTATGTGTGAAAAATATAAATACACTCAATATGATTGGATATTTAGTGTAAAACAATCAAAGGACTTTCACACATATTCTTGTAAAAACAACACCAATGAATTAGATGTTTAACTTAATAAATGGATATTGAGTTAAAATTAATCTTATCAAGTTCATATCGATGAATTGAGAATTTATCCATGGAGTGATTATGTTTATAAAAATTATATCCATATAAAGGGGAGTGGAAATTATGACATAAGAAATATAATAGTGATTCCACACTTAATATTGTAGTAAAATAATCAATGTAGTATTCGTAAAGCTGAATGAGTGGAAATTGAAATTTCAAATTCCCTTATCGATTTGGTAACTTACGAAACATACACCCATGAAATAAGGATAGTACAATGATGATTTAGATATCCATAAATTAAATTATATTACCCAATGAATACAATCATGGGAAGTACACACACCACATGCAATAAATAAGTGGTGAACAATGGAAATCTCATAGAATTAAAAGTGAGATATGAAACCCCTTGCTTGTACTTTTTCCTTGTTCGACGGTAGGTTAACCTCCTATATAATGGTGAAATAATTGTTATTGAATTATATAACAAATTATTTACATTAATATGATATCATATATGATCTTTTAACATTGATTTGTTAATAATATTTTAGTATTATCATCGTTTCGGGTGTTAACGGATTCGTTTTCCTTTATATTATTTGTTATGCAAGCCATATTTGTTATGGA